>JAUIMM010001076.1:0-1212500 GCA_031769625.1 Taudactylus pleione
GTATACATATATATCACCTCATTATATGTGTGCTTCTCTCATATATACTGTATATATCATCTCATTATATGTGTGCTTCTCTCATATATACTGTATATATCACCTCATTATATGTGTGCTTCTCTCATATATACTGTATATATCACCTCATTATAAGTGTGCTTCTCTCATATATATGATAATGTGTGCTTCTCTCATATATACTGTATAATATATCACCTCATTATATGTGTGCTTCTCTCATATATACTGTATTTATATATCATCTCATTATATGTGTGCTTCTCTCATATATACTGTATATATCACCTCATTATATGTGTGCTTCTCTTATATATACTGTATATATCATCTCATTATATGTGTGCTTCTCTCATATATACTGTATATATCACCTCATTATATGTGTGCTTCTCTCATATATACTGTATATATCACCTCATTATATGTGTGCTTCTCTCATATATACTGTATATATCACCTCATTATATGTGTGCTTCTCTCATATATACTGTATATATATCACCTCATTATAAGTGTGCTTCTCTCATATATACTGTATATATCACCTCATTATATGTGTGCTTCTCTCATATATACTGTATATATCACCTCATTATATGTGTGCTTCTCTATATATACTGTATATATCATCTCATTATATGTGTGCTTCTCTCATATATACTGTATATATCACCTCATTATATGTGTGCTTCTCTCATATATACTGTATATATCACCTCATTATATGTGTGCTTCTCTCGTATATACTGTATATATCACCTCATTATATGTGTGCTTCTCTCATATATACTGTATATATATAACCTCATTATATGTGTGCTTCTCTCATATATACTGTATATCATCTCATTATATGTGTGCTTCTCTCATATATACTGTATATCTTATTATATGTGTGCTTCTCTCATTATACTGTATATTTCATCTCATTATATGTGTGCTTCTCTCATATATACTGTATATATGACCTCATTATATGTGTGCTCTCATATATACTGTATATATCATCTCATTATATGTGTGCTTCTCTCATATATACTGTATATCTTATTATATGTGTGCTTCTCTCATATATACTGTATATCTTATTATATGTGTACTTCTCTCATATATACTGTATATATCATCTCATTATATGTGTGCTTCTCTTATATATACTGTATATATCACCTCATTATATGTGTGCTTCTCTCATATATACTGTATATATCACCTCATTATATGTGTGCTTCTCTCATATATACTGTATATATCACCTCATTATATGTGTGCTTCTCTTATATATACTGTATATATCACCTCATTATATGTGTGCTTCTCTCATATATACTGTATATCTTATTATATGTGTGCTTCTCTCATATATACTGTATATATTACCTCATTATATGTGTGCTTCTCTCATATATACTGTATATATCACCTTATTATATGTGTGCTTCTCTCATATACTGTATATATCACCTCATTATATGTGTACTTCTCTCATATATACTGTATATATCACCTCATTATATGTGTGTTTCTCTTATATATACTGTATATATCACCTCATTATATGTGTGCTTCTCTTATATATACTGTATATATCACCTCATTATATGTGTGCTTCTCTCATATATACTGTATATATCACCTCATTATATGTGTGCTCTCATATATACTGTATATCTCATTATATGTGTGCTTCTCTCATATATACTGTATATATCACCTCATTATATGTGTGCTTCTCTCATATATACTGTATATATCACCTCATTATATGTGTGCTTCTCTCATATATACTGTATATATCACCTCATTATATGTGTGCTTCTCTCATATATACTGTATATATCATCTCATTATATGTGTGCTTCTCTCATATATACTGTATATATATATCACCTCATTATATGTGTGCTTCTCTCATATATACTGTATACATCACCTCATTATATGTGTGCTTCTCTCATATATACTGTATATCTCATTATATGTGTGCTTCTCTCATATATACTGTATATCTCATTATATGTGTGCTTCTCTCATATATACTGTATATATCACCTCATTATATGTGTGCTTCTCTCATATATACTGTATATATCACCTCATTATATGTGTGCTTCTCATATATACTGTATATATCACCTCATTATATGTGTGCTTCTCTCATATATACTGTGTATATATATATATATATATATATATATATATCACCTCATTATATGTGTGCTTCTCTCATATATACTGTATATATCACCTCATTATATGTGTGCTTCTCTCATATATACTGTATATATATATATATATATATATATCACCTCATTATATGTGTGCTTCTCTCATATATACTGTATATATATATATATATATATATATATATATATATCACCTCATTATATGTGTGCTTCTCTCATATATACTGTATATATCACCTCATTATATGTGTTCTTCTCTCATATATACTGTACATCTTATTATATCTGTGCTTCTCTCATATATACTGTATATGTCACCTCATTATATGTGTGCTTCTCTCATATATACTGTATATATATCACCTCATTATATGTGTGCTTCTCTCATATATACTGTATATATCACCTCATTATATGTGTGCTTCTCTCATATATACTGTATATATATCACCTCATTATATGTGTGCTTCTCTCATATATACTGTATATATCACCTCATTATATGTGTGCTTCTCTCATATATACTGTATATATATCACCTCATTTTATGTGTGCTCTCTCATATATACTGTTTATATCACCTCATTATATGTGTGCTTCTCTCATATATACTGTATATTTCACCTCATTATATGTGTGCTTCTCTCATATATACTGTATATCTCATTATATGTGTGCTTCTCTCATATATACTGTATATATCACCTCATTATATGTGTGCTTCTCTCATATATACTGTATATATCACCTCATTATATGTGTGCTTCTCTCATATATACTGTATATATCACCTCATTATATGTGTGCTTCTCTCATATATACTGTATATATCACCTCATTATATGTGTGCTTCTCTCATATATACTGTATCTTATTATATGTGTGCTTCTCTTATATATACTGTATATATATCATCTCATTATATGTGTGCTTCTTTCATATATACTGTATTTATATCACCTCATTATATGTGTGCTTCTCTCATATATACTGTATATATATATATATATATATATATATATATATCACCTCATTATATGTGTGCTTCTCTTATATATACTGTATATATCACCTCATTATATGTGTGCTTCTCTCATATATACTGTATATATCACCTCATTATATGTGTGCTTCTCTCATATATACTGTTCTTATTATATGTGTGCTTCTCTTATATATACTGTATATATCATCTCATTATATGTGTGCTACTCTCATATATACTGTATATATATATCACCTCATTATATGTGTGCTTCTCTCATATATACTGTATATATATCACCTCGTTATATGTGTGCTTCTCTCATATATACTGTATATATATCACCTCATTATATGTGTGCTTCTCTCATATATACTGTATATATCACCTCATTATATGTGTGCTTCTTACATATATACTGTATATATCACCTCATTATATGTGTGCTCTCATATATACTGTATATATCACCTCATTATATGTGTGCTTCTCTCATATATACTGTATATATCACCTCATTATATGTGTGCTTCTCTCATATATACTGTATATATATCACCTCATTATATGTGTGCTTCTCTCATATATACTGTATATATATCACCTCATTATATGTGTGCTTCTCTTATATATACTGTATATATCACCTCATTATATGTGTGCTTCTCTCATATATACTGTATATATCACCTCATTATATGTGTGCTTCTCTCATATATACTGTATATATCACCTCATTATATGTGTGCTTCTCTCATATATACTGTATATATCACCTCATTATATGTGTGCTTCTCTCATATATACTGTGTATATATCACCTCATTATATGTGTGCTTCTCTCATATATACTGTATATATCACCTCATTATATGTGTGCTTCTCTCTGATATATACTGTATATCTTATTATATCTGTGCTTCTCTCATATATACTGTATATGTCACCTCATTATATGTGTGCTTCTCTCATATATACTGTATATATATCACCTCATTATATGCGTGCTTCTCTCATATATACTGTATATATCACCTCATTATATGTGTGCTTCTCTCATATATACTGTATATATATCACCTCATTATATGTGTGCTTCTCTCATATATACTGTATATATCACCTCATTATATGTGTGCTTCTCTCATATATACTGTATATATCACCTCATTATATGTGTGCTTCTCTCATATATACTGTATATTTCACCTCATTATATGTGTGCTTCTCTCATATATACTGTATATATCACCTCATTATATGTGTGCTTCTCTCATATATACTGTATATATCACCTCATTATATGTGTGCTTCTCTCATATATACTGTATATATCACCTCATTATATGTGTGCTTCTCTCATATATACTGTATATATCACCTCATTATATGTGTGCTTCTCTCATATATACTGTATATATCACCTCATTATATGTGTGCTTCTCTCATATATACTGTATATATCACCTCATTATATGTGTGCTTCTCTCATATATACTGTATATATATCACCTCATTATATGTGTGCTTCTCTCATATATACTGTATCTTATTATATGTGTGCTTCTCTTATATATACTGTATATATATAATCTCATTATATGTGTGCTTCTTTCATATATACTGTATTTATATCACCTCATTATATGTGTGCTTCTCTCATATATACTGTATATATATATATATATATATATATATCACCTCATTATATGTGTGCTTCTCTTATATATACTGTATATATCACCTCATTATATGTGTGCTTCTCTCATATATACTGTATATATCACCTCATTATATGTGTGCTTCTCTCATATATACTGTATCTTATTATATGTGTGCTTCTCTTATATATACTGTATATATCATCTCATATATGTGTGCTACTCTCATATATACTGTATATATATATCACCTCATTATATGTGTGCTTCTCTCATATATACTGTATATATATCACCTCATTATATGTGTGCTTCTCTCATATATACTGTATATATCACCTCATTATATGTGTGCTCCTCTCATATATACTGTATATATATCACCTCATTATATGTGTGCTTCTCTCATATATACTGTATATATATCACCTCATTATATGTGTGCTTCTCTCATATATACTGTATATATCACCTCATTATATGTGTGCTTCTCTCATATATACTGTATATATCACCTCATTATATGTGTGCTTCTCTCATATATACTGTATATATATCACCTCATTATATGTGTGCTTCTCTCATATATACTGTATATATATCACCTCATTATATGTGTGCTTCTCTTATATATACTGTATATATCACCTCATTATATGTGTGCTTCTCTCATATATACTGTATATATCACCTCATTATATGTGTGCTTCTCTCATATATACTGTATATATCACCTCATTATATGTGTGCTTCTCTTATATATACTGTATATATCACCTCATTATATGTGTGCTTCTCTCATATATACTGTATATATATATCATCTCATTATATGTGTGCTTCTCTCATATATACTGTATATATCACCTCATTATATGTGTGCTTCTCTCATATATACTGTATATATCACCTCATTATATGTGTGCTTCTCTTATATATACTGTATATATATCACCTCATTATATGTGTGCTTCTCTCATATATACTGTATATCTCATATATGTGTGCTTCTCTCATATATACTGTATATATCACCTCATTATATGTGTGCTTCTCTCATATATACTGTATATATCACCTCATTATTTGTGTGCTTCTCTCATATATACTGTATATCTTATTATATGTGTGCTTCTCTCATATATACTGTATATATATCATCTCATTATATGTGTGCTTCTCTCATATATACTGTATATATCACCTCATTATATGTGTGCTTCTCTCATATATACTGTATATATCACCTCATTATATGTGTGCTTCTCTTATATATACTGTATATATCACCTCATTATATGTGTGCTTCTCTCATATATACTGTATATATCACCTCATTATATGTGTGCTTCTCTCATATATACTGTATATATATCACCTCATTATATGTGTGCTTCTCTCATATATACTGTATATATCACCTCATTATATGTGTGCTCTCATATATACTGTATATATCACCTCATTATATGTGTGCTCTCATATATACTGTATATATCACCTCATTATATGTGTGCTTCTCTTATATATACTGTATATATATCATCTCATTATATGTGTGCTACTCTCATATATACTGTATATATATATATATATATATATATCACCTCATTATATGTGTGCTTCTCTCATATATACTGTATCTTATATGTGTGCTTCTCTTATATATACTGTATATATATCATCTCATTATATGTGTGCTTCTCTCATTTATACTGTATATATCACCTCATTATATGTGTGCTTCTCTCATATATACTGTATATATCACCTCATATGTGTGCTTCTCTTATATATACTGTATATATCACCTCATTATATGTGTGCTTCTCTCATTTATACTGTATATATCACCTCATTATATGTGTGCTTCTCTCATATATACTGTGTATATATCACCTCATTATATGTGTGCTTCTCTCATATATACTGTATATATCACCTCATTATATGTGTGCTTCTCTCATATATACTGTATATATATATATCACCTCATTATATGTGTGCTTCTCTCATATATACTGTATATATCACCTCATTATATGTGTGCTTCTCTCATATACTGTATATATCACCTCATTATATGTGTGCTTCTCTTATATATACTGTATATATCACCTCATTATATGTGTGCTTCTCTCATATATACTGTATATATCACCTCATTATATGTGTGCTTCTCTCATATATACTGTATATATCACCTCATTATATGTGTGCTTCTCTTATATATACTGTATATATCACCTCATTATATGTGTGCTTCTCTCATATATACTGTATATATCACCTCATTATATGTGTGCTTCTCTCATATATACTGTATATATCACCTCATTATATGTGTGCTTCTCTCATATATACTGTATATATCACCTCATTATATGTGTGCTTCTCTTATATATACTGTATATATCACCTCATTATATGTGTGCTTCTCTCATATATACTGTATATATCACCTCATTATATGTGTGCTTCTCTCATATATACTGTATATATCACCTCATTATACGTGTGCTTCTCTCATATATACTGTATATCTCATTATATGTGTGCTTCTCTCATATATACTGTATATATCACCTCATTATATGTGTGCTTCTCTTATATATACTGTATATATCACCTCATTATATGTGTGCTTCTCTCATATATACTGTATATATCACCTCATTATATGTGTGCTTCTCTCATATATACTGTATCTTATTATATGTGTGCTTCTCTTATATATACTGTATATATATCATCTCATTATATGTGTGCTTCTCTCATATATACTGTATATATATATATATATATATATATATATCACCTCATTATATGTGTGCTTCTTTCATATATACTGTATTTATATCACCTCATTATATGTGTGCTTCTCTCATATATACTGTATATATCACCTCATTATATGTGTGCTTCTCTCATATATACTGTATCTTATTATATGTGTGCTTCTCTTATATATACTGTATATATATCATCTCATTATATGTGTGCTACTCTCATATATACTGTATATATATATATATACATATATATATATATATATATCACCTCATTATATGTGTGCTTCTCTCATATATACTGTATCTTATATGTGTGCTTCTCTTATATATACTGTATATATATCATCTCATTATATGTGTGCTTCTCTCATTTATACTGTATATCTTATTATATGTGTGCTTCTCTTATATATACTGTATATATATCATCTCATTATATGTGTGCTACTCTCATATATACTGTATATATATATATATATATATCACCTCATTATATGTGTGCTTCTCTCATATATACTGTATCTTATATGTGTGCTTCTCTTATATATACTGTATATATATCATCTCATTATATGTGTGCTTCTCTCATTTATACTGTATATATTATTATATGTGTGTTTCTCTTATATATACTGTATATATCACCTCATTATATGTGTGCTTCTCTCATATATACTGTATATCTTATTATATGTGTGCTTCTCTTATATATACTGTATATATCACCTCATTATATGTGTGCTTCTCTCATTTATACTGTATATCTTATTATATGTGTGCTTCTCTTATATATACTGTATATATCACCTCATTATATGTGTGCTCTCATATATACTGTATATCTCATATGTGTGCTTCTCTCATATATACTGTTTCTTATTATATGTGTGCTTCTCTTATATATACTGTATATATATCACCTCATTATATGTGTGCTTCTCTCATATATACTGTATATATATCACCTCATTATATGTGTGCTTCTCTCATATATACTGTATATATCACCTCATTATATGTGTGCTTCTCTCATATATACTGTATATATCACCTCATTATATGTGTGCTTCTCTCATATACACTGTATATATCACCTCATTATATGTGTGCTTCTCTCATATATACTGTATATATCACCTCATTATATGTGTGCTTCTCTCATATATACTGTGTATATATATATATATATATATATATATATATATATATATATATCACCTCATTATATGTGTGCTTCTCTCATTTATACTGTATATCTTATTATATGTGTGCTTCTCTTATATATACTGTATATATCACCTCATTATATGTGTGCTCTCATATATACTGTATATCTCATTATATGTGTGCTTCTCTTATATACTGTATATCTCATATGTGTGCTTCTCTCATATATACTGTTTCTTATTATATGTGTGCTTCTCTTATATATACTGTATATATATCATGTCATTATATGTGTGCTTCTCTCATATATACTGCATGCGCAGTTGTGCGAACATCGCTCGGAGCGAACGAGCGGCCGCTTACGAGCAGCTCTGAATCAGGCCCTCTGTTAGAGGAGCACCTCTCCTATTTTCCTGCTCCAGATGTAAAGCAGATGTGGGGGAGGGGCGGTACTCCAGGATGGGTTATGTGCTGCATGTTTGGCCATCCCTGGTAACTCTGCTGTACCCAGCACCTCTCAGGAACCACCTTGGGCTTGTTTAGCACAAGCCCTGACTGTTCTTGTAAATAGGCTTACAGCCCCTCCTACGTTTCCACAATTGGGGTTTGCATGGCAGGCGGTAGTCCCGCCTCCTGTTCTGGGAGTTCCGGGGCCGATAGTAATGTAGTGCCCCCCGCAACATGTCCTTAATCAGGCTGACCCAGGTTTGTCTGATTCTGGGGTGCGGAGCTTTCAGCAGGATCAATCTAGATCTGCTAAAAGACCGTTATTGTCATATCCATCCGCTCAGGATGATGTGGATGATGGCTCTGATGAGGGCAAAATTTTAGATTTTTCGGACACTCACTCTCCTCAAGTAGGGGCTAAGTCTAGTATTTACATTCCAGGCCTCATGCGGGCAGTCCGTGCGGCCATGGTAATTACTGACGACAACTTACCTGCAGCGCCTACTCATGCTTATTTTAAAGAGGTTAAAGGAGCTGCAGCAGTTTTCCCTCTATCTGGTCAGTTAGTTGATCACATGGAGGAGGCCTGGAAATCTCCAGGAAAAAAGATTTCAACCTCACAAGCGTCTGGCTCGTACATATCCCTTTGCCGAAGATTACTTCACTAAATGGGAGTCTCCTCCTCAGGTGGATTCTCACATGACGCGCTTAGTAAAGATCGCAACTTTGCCTATGCCGACTATGTCTTCTCTGACGGATACTACAGACCGTAAGGTGGAGGTGTGCTATTCCCTTGCTGGAGGAGCATCTAGACCAGCTATGGCTGTCTGCTCGGTGGCCCAGGCTATGGAAAGGTAGGCGGACGCTTTGGAAGCATCATTTGCTTCTGAGGGTACAGGTTATGTTAGTGGGTAACCTTCGGGATTCCGCTACGTACATTAACGAAGCAGCTTTGGATTTGAGCCTGCTTACTTCTAGGATTTCTGCGGCAGCTGTGGCCGCTCGACGCTCCTTGTGGTTACGTTCGTGGAGGGTGGACGCTGAATCAAAGAAAGGCTTGGAATGCTTACCCTATAATGGGCAGGTCCTGTTTGGACCAGCTTTGGACAAAATAGTGGACACGTTGGCAGCTGCCAAATCTGCATGTCTACACCCTCAGCCCCGACTCCGTCTGGGTCTAAAAATCCGTCCTTTCGGCCCTATCGCCCTCTGGGAAAACCTAGTGTTCAGTCTTTTCCGAGACCTTCAGGTCCCAAAAAGACGCTAAGACCAAAAAGCAAGTTTGGAGTACCAGACGTCCAGCTGCCAAGCCGACAAACCCTCAGCCTGACTGGTTGGGCCTCCCCTTGGGGGATACCAAGGTGGGAGGCCGACTTCTGCAATACGCCCAGTGTTGGTTCAAAACCACCACAGACACTTGGGTAAGGGAGGTGGTATCTCAGGGATATGCCCTCTCCTTCCGCAGAAGGCCTCCTCATCAGTTCTTTGTCACAGCACATCCTTCAGATCCAACGAAGGCTCTAGCGATCCAAGAGTCGGTGCGTTCTATGCTTCAGATAGGAGTAATAGAACCTGTTCCGTTATCCCTGAGAGGGACCGGATATTATTCCAACCTTTTTCTGGTTCAAAAACCAAATAGATCATACCGACCTATACTCAACCTCAAGTCCCTGAACAAGTTTTTAAGGGTCCCTCGGTTCCGAATGGAGACTCTGCGTTCTGTTGTTTTAGCTATGCAGCCTGGGGATTTTATGGAGTCCCTGGATATTCAGGATGCTTACCTGCATATCCCCATTGCCAGGGTTCATCAGCGTTACCTCAGATTTACAGTGTCGGACCTCCATTACCAGTTTCAGGCTCTACCGTTTGGCCTTTCCACGGCTCCTCGGGTGTTCACAAAGTAATGGCGGTCATGGCGGCACACCTGTGGTTGCAGGGAGTTCGCCTGTTACCTTACTTGGACGACCTTCTATTGTTGGCAGGGTCGCCACAAGTCCTTTGCAGCCATCTACAACTGACAATATCTGTATTGCAGGCTCACGGCTGGATAGTGAATTGGAAGAATTCCTCTCTAATTACTTCTCAGAGAATGGTCCATCTCGGGGCATTGTTGGACTCTCAGCAACAGAGGATTTTCTTGACGGAGGAAAAGATAGCCCTGTTGCAGTCCAAGATACGCAATGTTCTAAGCAGTCGCCGAGTGTCTCTTCTCTCAGCGATGAAGTTACTGGGTTCCATGGTGTCAACGTTCGACATGGTGGAGTATGCCCAGTTCCATTCCAGGCCTCTACAAATGTTGATCCTGTCCAGATGGGACAGAAATCCCTGTCGAATAAAGACACAGATGATCAGGCTCACTCCGGAAGTGCGCCTGTCTTTGACGTGGTGGTTACAAAAGTCTCATCTCCGCAGGGGATGTCCGTTTTGGATTTTGGATTGGGTCCTTCTAACAACGGATGCCTGCCTTCGGGGCTGGGGTGCTGTGACAGGCCCACACATCTTCCAGGGCCGGTGGACGTCAGAGGAATCGGATCTGCCAATCAATATATTGGAAATTCGAGCAGTGTTCAGGGCGCTGCAGCATGCAAGACCGTTTCTGCTGGGGAAACCTGTGCAGGTTCAGTCAGACAACGCCACCACGGTGGCTTACCTAAATCGTCAGGGAGGAACTCGAAGCCAAGCGGCTCTAAGGGAGGTGTCCCGCATTCTGACTTGGGCAGAAGGCAATCTTCCGGCCTTTTCGGCCGTCTTCATTCCGGGTGTGCTCAACTGGGAGGTGGACTTCCTCAGCCGCCACGTTGTACACCCGAGGGAATGGTCTCTTCACCAGGAGGTGTTCCAACTCCTGGTGGACAAGTGGGGTCTTCCCGAAATAGACCTCATGGCCTCCAGACACAACCGCAAGCTGTTGGCGTACGGATCCCGAACAAGAGACACAGGAGCTCTCCTGGTGGACGCTCTGTCGGCACGATGGAACTTCCAGTTCGCGTACCTGTTTCCTCCATTCTCCCTGCTGCCTCGAGTAATTCGAAAGTTCAGGCAGGAAGGAGGCAAGATCCTGCTGGTGGTCCCTGCGTGGCCCAGAAGGAGTTGGTTCTCGGATCTCCAGTGTCTATCCATCGACACTCCTTGGCTGTTACCTCAGAGGCCAGACCTATTGTCTCAGGGTCCTTGTCTCTACCCGGACCTGAGTCGACTATCTTTGATGGCGTGGCTCTTGAGACTTCCCTCTTGAGGTCCAAGGGTTTCGCTAGAGCAGTGGTCAATAACATGTTACATGCTCGTAAGCCGGCTTCAGCTAGAATTTACCACATGGTGTGGCATACCTATTTTGAGTGGTGTCGCCCTAAAGCGTACGATCCTCGCGAGTTTAGAATATCGAAAAGTGTTGGCTTTCCTTCAGGCAGGCTTGGATTTAGGTCTACGCCTTGCTTCACTGAAGGTGCATGTTTCTGCCCTGTCGGTTTTGTTTCAACGAAGGATTGCTACGCGGCCTGATATCCGTACCTTTATGCAGGGTGTCCTTCGCATCCAGCCTCCCTATGTCCATTCGGTAGCTCCATGGGATCTGGTTGTGGTCCTGAAGGCACTACAGGATCCTCCATTTGAACCTCTGGGTTCTCTGGATCCGAAATGGCTTACGGCAAAGACAGTGTTCCTTTTGGCTATTGCTTCAGCCAGAGGGGTGTCGGATTTGGGGGCTCTTTCGTGTCGTCCCCCTTTTCTAATTTTTCATTCGGATAGGGCGTACCCGTCCCGAATTTCTTCCTAAAGTGGTGTCTAGTTTCCACATTAACGAGGAAATTGTGGTCCCAGCCTTTAATTCATCTGATCTCACAGCTGGTGAGGCTTCTTTTAGATGTAGTACGGGCTCTGCGGATTTACGTGGACCGTACCAGTTCTTTGAGAAAATCGGACTCTTTGTTTGTCCTATATGGATTTCATAAGAGGGGTTGGCCTGCCAATAAACAGGCTTTGGCACGCTGGATCTGCATGGCGATCTCTGAGGCATACACTCATGAGGGACTTCCAGTGCCACCCTCTGTGAAAACTCATTCTACAAGATCTGTGGGACCTTCGTGGGCAGCTCGACGTGGCGCCTCAGCTCTTCAGCTTTGTAAGGCGGCCACGTGGTCCTCTGTCCATACTTTCGTCAAGCATTACGCTTTTGACAGATTTGCTTCTCAGGATGCTTCCTTCGGGAGGCGGGTTCTCCTCTCGGCACAGGAGCGTCCCCTCCCTTGAAGGATACTGCTTTGGGACATCCCCAAGGTATCCCTGTGGATCCCTAAGGACCCTGAGGTAGAAAACAGGAGATATGGTAAGAACTTACCTTTGTTATCTCCGTTTCTACGAAGTCCTTAGGGTCCACAGGGTGCCCACCCTGACGCCCTGTGCTTCCGTAGGGTGTTGTTCTGGTCACCAGTTTCTGTCTCCCTTTTCTATGAGAATGTGAATCTTGTTTGTTCCAGACTTCCTTTTTCCTCTCTCCCGGCCTATGGCTTGATACTAAAACTGAGGTGCCTTGGCCTGGGGGCGGGGTATAGGAGGGGGCCCGGTGCATCCTGGGAGGAAATCTTTAACTCTGTGGTGCCCATGGCTGGAGCCAAGCCCTATACCCCAAGGTATCCCTGTGGATCCTAAGGACTTCGTAGAAACGGAGATAACAAAGGTAAGATCTTACCATATCTCCTGTTATCTGCTAGATATATCAGCATCACCTCTGCTGCAGGGCCTGTCAGATATATCTGTGAATAGCGTCGTTTGCGGACATATCGGGTGTGCTCACCTGCCGATGCACCATCGATATATCGTTCTTAGGGGGTCATTCAGACCCGCTCGCGAGCAAAGTTCGCTCGCAAGCCGGTCGATGTTGTGAGAATGCGCATGCGCACGACGGAGGGAGCTCCATCGTGCGCATGCGCGAGACCTGGTGAGCGACGAGAAATGCGTCGCTCGGGGTCTCGCACCAAAGGGGGCGTGCTGTCGATGGTGACTGACAACACGCCCCCTTTGGTGGGCGTGCCGGGGGCGTGGCGGCCAGACGGAGGCGTTCCCATGGGAACGCCTACCGTCTGTGTCCGGCCCCACTGACATCAGTAATGATGTCAGTGGGAGTGATTTTGGCTCTGATAGAGCCAAAATCACTCCTGGGCTTGCGGCAGCGAGACCCTACCGCAAGGGTCTCGTTGCAAGCCCGATGGTCGCGATGGTCTTGACCATCGCGACCATCATCATGGACGCTCGCATAAGCTGTGGGTGGTAACCCACAGCTATGCGAGCGTCCATAAGGCCGCTCCACATTTAAATAGGACGGCCCTGATTCAGAGCGAGCGTTCAGCTCTGAATCAGGGCCTTAGCTCAAACAACGATATAACGCTTAGATGTGTACTTAGCATAATACGTGTGTAATGTATATATTGTATCTACTTAAATGTTGCTTATTCCAATCTCTCTGTGTGAGGCTTTGTGCCACGAGGCAGCAGATACGTTATATATGGCACCTGAGATTATGTTACCTGGATAAGTGAACTTCCCGCCACACAGCGCTTCACAATTACTCAGTAATTAATCAGACAAACACCCCACAATATAAATCGTGTCCAGCTTCAGCAATCTCTATGTATTTGTGGTCACTGCTGGAAACCTACGCTGACCCAAGTACTGCTATGGAGCGTATTGAATGTGTAGGTCAGGTGTGTAAATTATTATATTATATTAGTGATCATCAGCCCTTGTGTTTTATCCTCTATAGACATTGTCTGAATCGAGGCTTCACAGACATCACAAGCATCTGCTGTGCCCTGGGAGATCATGCCTACCCGAGCCAAACAGGTAATGCCACTGGTTACTGGGTGAGGAACTCCTCTCTCCTCCTCCCTCCTCATCCTCTCCCTTTCACCCCCACATCCCAGAGGTGCCCTAAGACATTGGCATACACTGAGCTCATTGTCATGTACACGGTTTTGATCTGTGTAACATTCTTTGTCAGCTCTAAAGCTGCACACACACACAACGATTTTGTTACCAACGATTTTATGAACAATTTTATGTCAGATTTTTTAAAGTGTAATGAACGATTTTTTTTGAACTACAAACGATTTTTGCACATTCCCTTAATGAAAATCGTTGAGTTGACAAGTCTGACAGAACTACAAACGTGAACGCGCATGAACGATTATCGTTCATCGTTTGACTTTGAAAGTGAAAGATTTTTTCAAACGATATCGTTTAACGATAATTGTTCAAAAAATCGTTGTGTGTGTGTATGCAGCTTAAGGGGTATATTTACTAAAGGTTGATTTTAATGGGTTTCTGGGGCTTAATCAAACATTTACTAACAGACAATTTTTATTTAGTTTTTTAAGTATTAGTAAATGTGTGATTTAGCTTCAGAAACGCAACATCAATGTTAATAGATTTTGATCGATTAAAATTGACCTTTAGTAAATATACCCCTAAGACTGTTTTGAGTAGTTTGAGATATTCAAGCTACCGTATCTGGCACCAACAATCATTCCAAGGTCAGTCACTTACATCACATTTCTACCCCATACTGGTTTTTGGTCTGAATAACAACTGAACCTCCTGACCATGTATGCATTCAGTTACTGCCACATGATCAGCTGACATAATATTTGCATTATGAGCAGGTGCAGCTAATAATGTGTGATTATGTGAGTACACTTTCTGCTACATCATCTAAGGCAACTAACTTTCTGATAATGCCATAATTTGTCCCATTTCCCGGCCCCTGAGGCGTCCTGTTCTGTTTTCCAACCCCTGCAGCATTTTGTTCCGCTTCCTGCTCGCCGCGGCGTTGTGTTACTTTTCCCAGCCCCTGAGAAATGATTGTTTGTAAGGGAAGACACGTTCTATATAAAACCCTGTGTTCCGGCACCTTTGACCAGTTTCTTCCCTGATCTTATGATGGAGATTGTGTGTGTGTGTGTCTGTCTGTGTGTGTCTGTGTGTCTGTCTGTCTGTCTCGTTATCCTGCTCTGGGGAGGCTGCATGTTCTGTATTATCACATTGTTCTGTCTTTGCAGAGCGTGGCTCCAGTTCTTCCCTGATCTTATGATGGAGATCTTGTGTTACTGTGTGTGTGTGTATTACTGTGTGTGTGTGTGTGTGTGTGTGTGTGTTACTGTGTGTGTGTGTGTGTTACTGTGTGTGTGTGATACGTTCTCCTGCTCTGGGGAGGCTGCATGTTCTGTATTATCACATTGTTCTGTCTTTGCAGAGCGTGGCTCCAGGTCTGACTCAGAAGCAAAGTGTCCCCAAACAGACAAAGGCCACTTCCAGGCGGAGGGTGAGACGATCTTATACTGAGATAAACCTTGCTATAGCCCAGAGTAATATTACTATGTAAGGGTAATATTTACTCTCTACTGTAACTTACATGGATATTAGATGTCACTGATACTTTGATTTGACCAAATTACAGGCCACGGAGATCCAAGGTGACTTCTAATATCCATATTCTTTTACAGTGTACTGTACATAGGGCCTGATTCAGACCCGGTCGCAAGCGCTGAGCGCTCGCAACCGGGTCGATGGTGGCCCAGAGCGCATGCGCGAGACCCGTCGCTCCGGGTCTCGCACCAAAGGGGGCGTGCTGTCAATGTTGAGTGACAGCACGCCCCCTTTGGTGGTCGGGTCGGGGGGGTGGCTGCCCAGACAGAGGCGTTCCCATGGGAACGCCTACCGTTTGGGGGCGGCCCCACTGACATCACAAATGATGTCAGTGGGAGAGCTTTCGGCTCTGCTTGAGCCGAAAGCTCTCTGGGGCTTGCGGCCACGAGACCCTACCACAAGGGTATCGTTGCAAGCCCGATGGTCACGATGGTCTTGACCATCATCCTGGCCGCTCACATTATCTGTGGGTGGCAACACACAGCAATGCGAGCGGCCAGGAGGCCGCTCCATAAAAACAAAAAAAGACGCCCTGATTCAGAGCGAGCGCTCTTTCAGTGCGTCCAGCCCTTAATCAGGGCCATAGGCCCTCATTCAGAGCCGTACGCTCTGAGCAGAGCGCTCGCTCTGAATGAGGGCCTGGCTCCATTTTCATGGAGCGTCCTCCTGGACGCTCGTATAGCTGTGGGTCACCACCCACAGGCTATACGAGCTATACAGGCTATACGAGCGTGCATTGTGATGGTCGCGATGGTCGAGACCATCGCGACCATCGAATTTGCGAGCCGGAGCCTGCGCTTGAGTTTCTCAACTGCAAGCTCCGGAGTGATTTTGGCTCTATCAGAGCCAAAATCACTCCCACTGACATCACTAGTGATGTCAGTGGGCCGGCTTCTGACGGGAGGCGTTCCCGTGGGAACGCCCCCGTCAGGGAGGCACGCCCCCGGCACGCCCACCAAATCAACATTGACAGCACGCCCCCTTTGATCGGACACAACGAGCGAAGGACTTTCCTTCGCTCGTCGCGTCTGGCGCATGCGCACGACGGAGCTCCCTCCGTCGTGCGCATGCTCAGTCCATAACATCGACCCACTTGCGAGCGGACAGCCGCTCGCGAGTGGGTCTGAATCAGGCCCATAGTTCATTATTCCCCATAAGACACAAGTACCTTTTGAAGTATAAGCGATGAAATCAGAATTGCTTTTATACAGATATGATTGTCAAGAGTTTATACCTATAGTAACATCACTTGTGTATTATAAACTTATAATTATAGAGATTTGTCCTCATTTCTAGGAGCATTGTGATTACAAATTATTCCAGATATGTCACTAGCCAATGTGATTGGGGTGTGGTCACCTCTCTAGGCCCATGTGATTGGGGTGTGGGCACCTCCCTAGGCCCATGTGATTGCGTTGTGGGCACCTCCCTAGGCCCATGTGATTGGGGTGTGGGCACCTCACTAGGCCCATGTGATTGCGGTGTAGGCACCTCCCTAGGCCCATGTGATTGCGGTGTGGGCACCTCCCTAGGCCCATGTGATTGGGGTGTGGGCACCTCCCTAGGCCCATGTGATTGCGGTGTGGGCACCTCTCTAGGCCCATGTGATTGCGGTGTGGGCACCTCTCTAGGCCCATGTGATTGGGGTGTGGGCACCTCCCTAGGCCCATGTGATTGGGGTGTGGGCACCTCCCTAGGCCCATGTGATTGCGGTGTGGGCACCTCTCTAGGCCCATGTGATTGGGGTATGGGCACCTCTCTAGGCCCATGTGATTGGGGTATGGGCACCTCTCTAGGCCCATGTGATTGGGGTGTGGGCACCTCCCTAGGCCCATGTGATTGGGGTGTGGGCACCTCCCTAGGCCCATGTGATTGTGGTGTGGGCACCTCTCTAGGCCCATGTGATTGGGGTGTGGGCACCTCTCTAGGCCCATGTGATTGGGGTGTGGGCACCTCTCTAGGCCCATGTGATTGGGGTGTGGGCACTTCCCTAGGCCCATGTGATTGCGGTGTGGGCACCTCCCTAGGCCCATGTGATTGGGGTGTGGTCACCTCTCTAGGCCCATGTGATTGGGGTGTGAGCACCTCCCTAGGCCCATGTGATTGGGGTGTGGGCACCTCTCTCTGTCTGTGCTGTATAGTAGAAGGAGGAACAGTTCCCTCAGTAACTAGTTAGCCACGGGGTGCTCCCATGTAGGATCACTGTTATGAGGGTGTATTATGGGCATGTAGATATAATTGCTAGTTGTGCAGAGCTGTACAGTAGCATAAATGCACATAACTCTGCTTACGGGTAACGATCCGCATTTATATCCGTGAGACTCTGATTCGCACCCACAGTCTTCAGGTGTGTGTCCGTCTCTCTGCTCTCAAATTCACTTTATTAATGTATTTGCATTCGTTAGGATGAAGATGACTCCACAGACATGGGGGATGGAGCGGATGAATGGACACAGGCCAAGACCCTGGTTAAGCCACCAGACCAGCTAGAATTAACGGAGGCTGTGAGTATTATTATTATTACATGTGCCAAATAATATTTCTTCTTCTTCAGGGTCCATAGGCTCCACAGGGAGACCTTAGGGTGTAGGATGGATCTGGATCCCGGGCACCACGCAGTTAAAGCTTTTGCTCCCAGGATGCACTGGTCCATCCTCCCTATATCCTGCACCCGAGCCAGAGACACCTTGGTTATAGTTGGTGCCCGGCCGGAGTCGGGTCACTGTGAACGCAGAGGGGCTGATTAGCAGTTCCAAAGCTAATTTTATTTTTATGATTTGGATAGTTTTTCTTCCATTAGAGCGCGCAGCAGCACACTGTCCACAGGACGTCTGCGCTGCCGCTCCATCACCCCGCCGGCGCCGGTGTCTTAGCGGGACATCCCGGACTGCGGACGGACGTACGGAGACAGGTAAGAGTGGGTCCCCGCTTGCGTATTAGCAGTTCTGCCTCCGGTCTCTGGGGACAGACCGGATGTGCTGACTGTGGAAGCAGGCACACAATACGCTGCTCTCCACTACACCACCAGGGACTTTTATTTGGCTGTGGGAGCCAGCGTCCCGGGGGTTAATCGTCAGCCAGGGGAGACAGCCTTCCCGGTTTTAGTGGCTCCTCCCCTCAGCTCAGCGCGCCTTTCCATTGTGGTCTGGCTTTGCTGAGCTGTTTCCTCCTGTGGCCACGCCCCCTCTGAGGTCTCCGGCGGCCATTTTATTGGATGGTGAACTCGCAGATCTCTCTGGCCAGCGTGTGGTCCAGTCCCCCTGTATACATCTCCCTTGGGTTGGTGTATGCAGCACTATACCCTTCCCAGACACTGACTCTGGGCAGGTGACTGTAGTGCCACGTTGCAGTATACTTCCTGCATTGTATGTGACTTATGCTAGCGCTGCCTGTCTGTGTCTTTGTTTCCTAACTCTCAGCATATATCTATACCTCTAATTCTGCCCTAATACAGGTGTAGTTAAGGTGGGTCTTAAAACTCACATATATAAAAGATAATATTTGTGAGGTCTGACACATACTGTTGTGTGCTGCATTGTGCCATATTTAGGCAAAGTGCTCCAGCAGCTTATCCAAGTGTCAGTCAGGACCAGTGTTTTTCTTCGGACTACTACCTGATCAGCTGATACGGGTGTTTTCAGTGGTTTTCCTGTGCCTCACATTTATAGAACGAAGGGCCTGATTCAGAGCCGGACGCTCGCTCTGAATCAGGGCCCTCCTACCTGAAAATGGAGCGGCCTCCTGGCCGCTCGCATAGCTGTGGGTGACCACCCACAGCATATGCAAGCGGCCAAAAAGATGGCCATCGGGCTTGCGACGAGACCCTGCGGTAGGGTCTCGGTGACCGCAAGCCCTGGAGTGATTTTGGCTCTATCAGAGCCAAAATCACTCCCACTGACATCACTAGTGATGTCAGTGGGCCCGGACCCAGACGGTAGGCGTTCCCATGGGAACGCCTCCGTCTGGCAGCCATGCCCCCGGCACGTCCACAAAAGTGGGCGTGCTGTCAGTCACCATCGACAGCACGCCCCCTTTGGTGCGAGACCCGGAGCGACAGCTTGGCTGTCGCTGTCCGGGTCTCGCGCATGTGCACGACGGAGCTCCCTCCGTCGTGCGCATGCGCATTGGGGTAACATCGACCCGCTTGCGTGCGTCCTGCGCTGAATGACCCCCCTAAGTATTTGTGAGGTTTTTGTCACATACAGTTACAGTGCCATATTTGGGCTGTGTGCTCCTGCAGCTTACCCAGGCATAAGACAGGACCAGTATATTGCTTCCTACTATTATCCTACATGCACGTTGGTTGCATTATACCCAGTGCCATATTGTGTGCCATTTACTCTGCAGCTATGTCTAGCAAAGACAGGAGTATATACAGGCATCTGTCCCCATACTGCCATCAGGCCAGTTATGGGCTGTAGGCTTAAGTGAGAACGATTTGATAAGGGATATATATATATAACCTGGGCTCCTAGTGGATCCGGCTGTATAATCCCCGAGGGGGTTATCACAGCAGGACGTAATTCCCCCTTTGGGGTTGTCACATCAGGTTCAGTCGATAAAGGTACCTCCTGTACCCCCACCATTGGTAGACGTACTCTCTAACTCACTGCAGAGTCTGAGGTTTCATCTAATGCCTTTCAAACCATGTTGCAAGGTGGGAAACCTCTACCCAGTAAATCCTTTACACGTCCTGTGTTATCGTCACAGTCCACGCACAGATACTGGTCTCTCTAACCCTGACTCCCCTCCGGAGGAGGATGAGAGTCGGTCATAAATTAATATTCCTGCCTTGGTGCGAGCTGTCAGATCCATCTTATTAGTAGAAGATGACGAGCCAGCCCCTAAATCCAAGCACCCTCTGTACAAACGACAGAAAGTAGCCTCAAGCAGAATTCCCTCTATGGGATCATCTAGCTGAACTCATGGCTGCAGCCTGGCAATCGCCTGGTAAGAGGTTTCATACTGACCTCACGTTACTCTTTTCTTGTGGCTCATTGTGCAATATGGGAAACACCCTCTGCGGTGGATTCACATGTTACACGTTTAATTAAACGCGCTACATTGCCTATTCCTACAGTTACTTCCTTGAAGGACCCTTCGTATAGGAAAGTAGAAGCTTGCCTGAAATCGATATACTCTCTTTCAGGGGATGGTGCCCGTCCAACCATGGTTATTGCATGAGTGGCTAAAGCTATAGAGAGCTGGGCTGACGCACTTGAAGACTCTTTTTCCCTCAGATGCTTCTAGGGATCAGATATCTTTTTTTGCTCTCATTCGAGATGCAGTTTCCTGTTTTGGAAAAGTGACATTAGATGCCAGTCTCCAAACCTCCAAAGTCTCGGCCACGGCTGTGTCTGCCCGCCGTACCCTGTGGCTACACACATGGAAGGCAGATGCGGATTCCAAGAAAGCCTAGAAGGGATACCCTACAATGGGGAGATCTTGTTGGGCTCAGTCCTTGACAAGATTGTAACTACTTCAGGTCAGTCCTTTCCTAGGCAGTCTGCTTCCACTAGAGCCGCCAAACCCAGGACAAAGCGGACCTGGAACACTAGACGTCCTGCTTCAAAGCCCAAGGATAAACCCTCAGCCTGGTGGGACGGGCCTCCCTCTGGGATATCCCAGAGTGGGAGGCCGACTTCTTCAGTTCGCCCAGTACTCGTGTCAAAACACCACAGATACTTGGGTAAGAGAAGTGGTCTCAAATGGTTACGCCCTCTCATTTCTCAGACGGTCTCCCCACCAGTTTTTTCTACACAGGCCCTCATTCAGACCCGAACAAGGCCCTACAAATCCAGAAAGCCATGCAGTCCTTGCTGCAAGCAGGGGTAATTGTGCCAGTCCCACTATCTCAGTGAGGGACTGGTTATTATTCTACTCTTTCTGGTTCAGAAGCCGAATGGGTCTCATCGGCCTATCCTCAACCTCAGATCCTTGAACAAATTCCTAAGGGTGCCAAAGTTCAGGATGGTAACCCTACGCTCCATCATCCTAGCTATGGAGCCTGGGAACTTTATAGTATCTGGATATTCAGGACGCGTACCTACAGGTACCGATTTGCTGTACTACGGCAACACTTCCAATATCAGGCTCTGCACTTTGGACTTTCCACAGCTCCACGGGTGTTTACCAAATGTATGGCTATCAGGGCGGCCCACCTGCGCAGTCAGGGTGTCCGACTGTTTCCATACCTGGACGACCTCCTGCTCCTAGCAAGATCCCCAGAAGTGCTTCACCGCCGTCTGTAGTTAACCATTGCTTTCCTGCACAAGCACGGATGGTTGATCAACTGGAAAAAACTCTCCCTGGATCCCTCACAGAGAATGATTCATCTGGGAGCCCTGCTAGATTTTCAGGGTCAGAGAATCTTTCTGACATCAGACAAGATCTCCACACTTCAACTGCGAGTGCACAAATGTCTCCACAGTCGCCGAGTGTCGATCCACTCAGCAATGCAGGTTCTGGGATCCATGGTGTCTGCCTTCGACATGGTGGAATATGCTCAGTTCCATTTCATGCCATTGCAAAGGCTGATCCTCTCCAGGTAGAACGGATTCCCACCATCGGATCAAACCTCAGACAATGGTGCTCTCTCCAGAGGTGTGTCTGTCTCTGTCTTAGTGGCTTCAGACATCTCATCTAACCAATGATCGCCCCTTTTGGTTCCCAGACTGGGTAATCCTAACGGACGCCAATCTCCCGGGTTGGTGCGCAGTGACCAGTCCACGCTTCTTTTAGGACTGTTGGACATCGGTTGAATCAACCCTGCCAATCAGCATATTGGAACTTCGAACTGTCTACAGGGCCCTCAACCTGGCCCAGCACATACTTCACAGAAAACCTGTATAGGTTCAGTCCGACAATGCCACAAAAGTGGCTTACATCGACCATCAAGGAGGCACTTGAAGTTGGGCAGCAATGACAGAAGTGTCATGCATTCTGACATGGGCCGAGGGTCACCTCCCGGCCATCTCTGCAGTGTTCATTCCGGGAGTTCTCAAATGGGAAGCAGGCTTTCTCAGCCGTCACAACGTGCATCCCGGGGAACGGTCGCTTCTCCAAGAGGTGTTTTAACACCTAGTGAACAGATGGGGCCTCTCAGAGGTGGACCTCATGACCTCCCGACACAATCACAAACTGCTAGTGAGAACATGAGATGCCGAGGCAACCTTTGTAGACGCACCAATGAAGTGGACCTTCCAGTTTGCGTACCTATTCCTTCCAGCCCCCCTTCTTCCTCAAGTTCTTCTGAAGTTCAAACAAGACGGAGGCACTGTCCTGCTGGTGACTCCAGCTTGGCCCAGACGTCGCTAGTACTCAGATCTTCAGAGTCTCTCCATCAACACTCCGTTCCTGCTATCTCAACGTCCGGACCTGTTGTCTCAAGGTCCTTGCCTTTACCCGTACCTTGGTCGTCTGTCTTTGACGGCGTGGCTCTCGAGACATCCGTCCTGGGTCAAAAGGATTCTCTAGCTCTGTAGTGAACACTATGCTCCGAGCGCGTAAGCCAGCCTCTGCTCGGATCTACCACAGAGTGTGGTGTACATATATCCATTGGCGTTGTACCAGAAACTACAACCCTCAAGTGGCCTTCCTTCAAGCTGGATTGGACCTTGGACTTCTCCTTGCTTAACTGAAAGTTCATGCCTCTGCTCTATCCATTTGGTTCCAGCGTAGACTTGCTCCACTACCGGATGTCCATACCTTCCTCCAGGGTGTCCTCCGGATTCAACCTCCCTTTATCCCTCCAGTGGTTCCATGGGCTTTGTCAGTAGTGTCCTCCATTTGAACCCCTGGATTCTGTAGAACTCAAGTGGTTCACAGCGAAGACTCTTTTTTTCTTATGGCTATTGCATCTGCCAGGAGGGTGTCAGAATTGGGGGCACTCCCCTGTCGTTGTCCCCCTTTCTGATATTTCACCAGAACAGGGCTGTGCTTCGCACTCGCCCTGAGTTTCTTCCTAAGGTGGTTTCTAATTTCCATATAAATCAGGAAATTATAGTACCTGCCTTTCAGTCACCAGACCTCTCGGCTGGTGGGGCCTCATTGGATGTGGTCCGCGCTCTCAGGATTTATGTGGACCGTACCAGTTCCCTTCGGAAATTTAACTCCTTGTGCTCTATGGATTTCACAAAAATAGGATGGCCAGCCAATAAACAAACATTGGCCCGGTGGCTTCATATGACTATCTCAGAGGCTTACACACAGGCAGGCCTGCCTGTTCCAGCTTCTGTTACTGCTCATTCTACTCAGTCTGCGGGCGCCTCGTTGTGGCGCCTCGTCTGTTCAGCTTTGTAAGGCGGCCACGTGGTGTTCAAATCAGACCTTTCTAAGGTTCTATGCATTTGATACCTTGGCCTCTCAGGATTCTTCCTTTGGGCGCCAGATTCTCCTTGCAAGAGCGTTCCCACCCTTAAAAGGACTGCTTTGGGACATCCCCAAGGTCTCCCTGTGGTGCCTATGGACCCTGAAGAAGAAAATGAGAGTTCTGGTAAGAACTTACCTTTATTATCTCTCTTTCTTCGAAGTCCATAAGGTCCACAGGGCACCCGCCCTGACGCACCTGGCTTCATATGGTCTATCTTCTGGTCACCGATTTCCCGTCTCCTTCTCTGTGAGAGTGATTCTTCAGTGTCCCAGTCTTCCTTCTCTCTTATCCTCCTCCGGCCTTTGGCTGCTTACCAACTGAGGACCCTCTAGCTCGGGGGCGGGGTATAGGGACCAGTGTATCCTGGGAGCAAAAGCTTTAACTGCGTGGTACCCGGGATCCAGATCCAACCTACACACCAAGGTCCCCCTGTGGACCCTATGGAATTCGAAGAAAGATAGTTAACAACGGTAAGTTCGTAGACCCCCATACATATAGTGTCCTAGCACCCAAACTAGAAATAAAATGTACAGTATTCCCCAATTGATAGAATGTAATGTAAATGAAGAGGGAGGAGGGATGTCCTATTTCTTTCCCAGCAGGTTATCACCCCCTGCACAGAGCGCTGCATTACATTGTGCTGTGCAGGATGGGTACAATGCCATATATCACCCCTGCACAGAGCGCTGCATTACATTGTGCTGTGCAGGATGGGTACAGTGCCATATATCGCACCCAGCAGGTTATCACCCCCTGCACAGAGCGCTGCATTACATTGTGCTGTGCAGGATGGGTACAATGCCATATATCACCCCTGCACAGAGCGCTGCATTACATTGTGCTGTGCAGGATGGGTACAGTGCCACATATCGCACCCAGCAGGTTATCACCCCCATGCTCAGAGCGCTGCATTACATTGTGCTGTGCAGGATGGGTACAATGCCATATATCACACCCAGCAGGTTATCACCCCCTGCACAGAGCGCTGCATTACATTGTGCTGTGCAGGATGGGTACAGTGCCATATATCACACCCAGCAGGTTATCACCCCCTGCACAGAGCGCTGCATTACATTGTCCTGTGCAGGATGGGTACAATGCCATATTTCTACTTCAGGGTCCATAGGGGTCCACAGGGTGACCTTGGGGTATAGCTGGATCCTCGGGCACCACGGAGTTAAAGCTTTTAGCTGCTCCCAGGATGCACTTGGGTCCAACCTCCCCTATACCCCGCCCCCGAGCCACAGGCACCTCAGTTTAAGATGGTGCCCGGCCGGAGTCGGGTCACCCTGCGGGGGGGGTCTGCAGGAGCAGCCCCCTAAAGCTTTTTTAACTTAGTTAAATTTATTTATTTTTTGACTACAGTTTTTTCTTTTTCTCCAGAGCGGCAGCGATGGGCTGTCTGTACAGACGCCCACGCTGCCGCTCCTTCTCCCTGCTGGCGCCGCGACGCCAGCACTGAACTGGGGATCGCGGCGGGGGAAGCCAGAGTCTGTACTAGCCGGACTCTGGCTTCCCCCGGGACTGCTGCCGGAAGACGCCGGGGAGATCAGGTAAGCCGCGCACCGCTGATTAGCGGCGGTGCGCGGGTAATGCCTTTCATATGCAGTCCCATGCCCCCGGTCTAGGGGACAGACCGGGGGCGCTAGCGGTGGCGGCGGGCCCCCCGTCCATCGGAAGCATACCCCGCCAGACCACTAGACCACCAGGGTAATTAAGCGGCAAGCGGGATGCCGCACCCTTGGGGGTTAAATATGCTAGCCAGGGGAGGAAGCCTTCCCTGTCAGCGGCTCCTCCCCTCAGCTCAGCGCGCCTTTCAGCTCGGAGTCTGGCGTCGCTGAGCTGCAGCTACTCGGCCACTCCTCCTCTGAGGTCTCCAGCGGCCATTTTCTTACTGGCAGCGTGGATACTCTCAGGGAGCACGCGGACCGGTCCCCCTGTGTACCTCTCCCCCGACAAGGACAGTGTACACAGCGCTATAGCCCTCCCAGACACTGAATCTGGGAGGTTGATTGTAGTGGAAAGGTGCAGTGAGTATATCTTCCTGCATGGTATGTGACTTTTGCTAGTGCTGCCTGTCTGTGCTAATTTCTACTTACTGTCAGCCTGTACCTATCCCTTTCCTTCTCCTACAAGCCCTACAGGTGTGCGGGGGAAGGGTGTTTCTACTGACCTCACCTATATAGATCACGTATTTGTGAGGTCCGTCACATACAGTTGTGTGCTACACGGTGCCATATTGTGGGCTGTTGTTCAGCACACTGGTGAGTGCGCACGTTTTCTTCCTAAGTCATGTCTGAGGAGGAGATTGAGCACTCTGGGGCTCCAGCATTGTTCTCCTGCAGGCGCTGTTCTGCAGGAGTGGATAGGGAGGATTTGTCACAGGACGGCCTGTGCGGACGGTGCCAGGCGGTCCCTGGTACGTCTAAACCTCCCATTTCGCAGGAGCCACCATGGGCGATGTTTTCCCAGGTGCTGGTGTCCATCGCGGACCGTCTGTCGGTCCCGACTGCCGCCCCTACTAGGGCGTTGCCCCAGCCTGCCATCCCCCATTCCCCGGGTGTCCCACAATTATTGCAGACTCCCCCGGGGTCTCAGCCTGTTGGTCCCTATGCGGGGTTGCCAATGTATATTCAGTCCACCCCTGTGGCACAGCCGGCTGTGGTGCCGTTTCAGGCTCCTGTGACAGCTCCTCCACCCTGGGTGGATGCGCTTTCCCACACTGTCCAAGATTTGGCGGCAGCATCTTCGGCTTTTCAGTCGATGTTGCGCAGTGACGTGCCCTCCAGGGCATCTAAACGCTCAGTCATGGCACAGGCTGCGCATCTTTCGGATTCTGAGGGGTTCTCGGATGATGGTGAGGTACAGGATGACTCAGCCTCAGATGCCTCAGTCCAGGAGGTAGACACTAAGTCTTCCATCAATGTGCGGGCTCTGGTTAAGGCGGTGCGGGCTATTCTTCTGATTGAGGATGAGGCACACGCTCCCAAGTCAGGGTATCCTAGTTTTAAAAAAGCTAAGGTTACTTCTACAGCGTTCCCCTTGTCTGATCAGTTGACTGATCACATGGCGGTGGCCTGGCAGACGCCCAGTAAGCGTTTCCTGCCACAGAAACGCTTGGCGTCCAATTATCCATTCCCGGAAGCGCATTGTAAGAAATGGGAAACTCCGCCTGCAGTCGATTCCCATGTAACACGCCTCATCAGGAGTGCTACTTTGCCATTGCCGTCTATATCCTCGCTGAAGGATCCTACGGACAGGAAGGTGGAGACTTGTCTAAAGTCTATTTATTCTCTCTCAGGGGCTGTAGCCCGGCCGTCCATGGCCATCTCCTGGGTGGCCAAGGCCATTGAGGGGTGGGCCAACGCCTTGGAGGACACGTTTACGGATGAATCTCCGGACGTCCAGAGGGCGTTGTTAGGACAGATGAGAGATGCCGCCTCCTACATTGGAGAAGCATCTTTGGATGCTAGCCTGTTGACCTCTAGGGTTTCGGCGGCAGCAGTGTCTGCTCGTAGATCCTTGTGGTTGCGGTCTTGGAGAGCAGACGTGGATTCAAAGAAAGGCTTGGAGGCCTTACCTTTTAATGGGGAATTACTATTTGGTCCGGACCTGGACAAAATAGTAGATACCCTGGCAAAATCCAAGTCAGCCTTCCTCCCTTCAGCTACTACACTTGCTAAGGTCCGGAGCTCGGCGTTTCGTTCCTTTCGGGTTCAGGGCAAGGCAAAGGGTCAGTCCTTCCCGAGGACTTCCTGGGTGCGGACTGCACCCAAGACCGCCTCAAAGCCAAAGAAGCAAGCCTGGAGTGCTAGGCGCCCTTCTTCCAAGCCAGAAGATAAGCCTTCTGCGTGATGGGACGGGCCTCCCTCTGGGGGACCCCAGAGTGGGAGGCCGACTTCTTCAATTCGCCCAGTGCTGGCACAATACCACCACGGATGCCTGGGTGCGAGAAGTGGTCTCCCAGGGGTACGCCCTGTCTTTTCGGCACAGGCCGCCTTGCCAGTTTTTTTGCACAAGTCCTTCTCAGGACAAAACCAAGGCCTTGCAGGTTCAGGAAGCCATAGAGGCCTTGCTGACGGCGGGGGTCATTATACCCGTACCACAGTCTCAACGTGGGATGGGGTATTACTCTACGCTGTTTCTGGTGCAGAAACCCAATGGCTCTCATCGCCCCATCCTCAATTTGAAGTCCCTGAACAGGTTTCTCGGGGTTCCCAAATTCAGGATGGAAACTTTGCGTTCCATCATACTGGCGATGGAACCGGGGGATTATATGGTCTCCCTGGATATCCAGGACGCCTACCTCCATGTGCCTATAGCAACATTGCACCAACGGTTTCTGCGGTTTGCTATTCTCCACAACCACTACCAATTCAGGGCTCTACCCTTTGGTCTCTCCACGGCACCAAGGGTATTTACCAAGGTGATGGCGGTCATGGCGGCTCACCTTCGGAGCCAGGGGATACGGTTGCTACCGTATCTAGACGACCTCCTCTTGCTGGCAAGCTCCCCGGAAGTACTGATCCAGCATCTCCACCTGACGGTCGCTTGTCTACAGGCGCACGGCTGGTTGATCAACTGGAAGAAATCCTCCCTCATCCCATCACAACGGATGGTTCATTTGGGGGCCCTGCTGGACTCTCGTCAGCAACGGATTTTTCTGACTCCAGAGAAGGTCTCCTCCTTACAGCTGCGGATTCACAGTTGTCTGAGCAGTGGCAGAGTGTCGGTGCACTCAGCGATGAGAGTTTTGGGGTCCATGGTGTCGGCATTCGACATGGTGGAGTTTGCCCAGTTCCATTCCAGGCCCCTGCAGGGGCTGATTCTTTCAGAATGGAACGGATTGCCACACAGGATCCGCTCTCAGATGCTGGTGTTGTCCTCAGAGGTGCGTCTGTCCCTAGCCTGGTGGCTGCAGACAGCGCATCTCCTGGAGGGGCGCCCCTTTTGGATCCCGGAATGGGTTCTGCTCACGACAGATGCCAGTCTCCGGGGTTGGGGGGCGGTGACAGGCTCCTTGTCACTTCAGGGTCGTTGGTCGGCGGAGGAAGCGATTCTTCCCATCAACATCCTGGAACTGCGGGCAGTATACAGAGCCCTGCAGTCGTCCGGCACCGCTCTTCACGGAAGGGCCGTTCAGGTGCAGTCAGACAACGCCACCACGGTGGCGTACATCAATCACCAGGGAGGGACTCGCAGTCGAGCTGCGATGTCGGAGGTGTCCCGCGTCCTGGCTTGGGCGGAGCGCTATCTTCCAGCTCTCTCGGCAGTTTTCATCCCAGGAGTCCTCAATTGGGAGGCAGACTTCCTCAGCCGTTACGATGTGCATCCCGGGGAATGGTCGCTTCATCCAGAGGTATTCCAACTACTCGTGGACAAGTGGGGGCTGCCAGAGCTGGACCTGATGGCGTCCCGTTACAATCACAAGCTGCCTGTGTACGGGTCAAGGACAAGGGACGCAGGCGCAAGTCTGATAGACGCGCTGTCGGTGAAATGGCTGTTTCAACTGGCTTACTTGTTCCCTCCGATATCTCTGCTGCCTCGGGTCCTGCGCAAGTTCAAACAGGACGGAGGCACACTGATCCTGGTGGCCCCAGCGTGGCCCAGAAGGCCGTGGTACTCCGATCTGCGGAGCCTGTCCATCGACGCTCCGTACCTCCTACCTCAACGGCGGGACCTGTTGTCTCAGGGGCCCTGTCTTCACCCGGATCTGGGTCGACTATCTTTGACGGCGTGGCTCTTGAGACAGCCGTCCTGAGGTCTCGGGGCTTTTCTAGCTCCGTTATTACCACCATGCTGAGGGCGCGCAAGCCTGCTTCCGCGAGGATCTATCACAGAGTGTGGCACACTTACTTTCAGTGGTGCGAGGCCAGAAACTATGATCCCCAGGTGTTCCGAGTTTCGCGTATTCTGGCTTTCCTTCAGTCCGGTTTGGATTTAGGATTACGTCTTTCTTCACTGAAGGTACACGTGTCTGGTCTGTCGGTGTGGTTCCAGCGCAGGATCGCTGCTATGCCGGACGTACACACCTTTTTCCAGGGTGTTTTGAGAATCCAGCCTCCCTTTGTGCCACCTGTGGCCCCGTGGGATTTGGCGGTGGTTCTTAGGGCCTTACAGGGTCCTCCTTTTGAGCCCTTGGAGTCAGTGGAGCTCAAGTGGCTAACTTTTAAAACTGTTTTCCTCTTGGCAATTGCTTCTGCCAGGAGGGTTTCAGATTTGGGGGCGCTTTCTTGTCGTCCCCCTTTTCTGATTTTTCATCAGGACAGAGCGGTGCTTCGCACTCGTCCTGATTTCCTGCCTAAGGTGGTTTCCAGGTTCCACATTAATCAGGAAATTGTTGTACCAGCCTTTCAGTCACCTGATCTTTCGGCTGGGGAGACTTCCTTAGACGTTGTAAGGGCACTCCAGGTTTATGTGGACCGGACTAGTTCTGTGAGGAAGTCGGATTCTTTGTTTATCCTCTTTGGTTTTCACAAGAGGGGTTGGCCTGCCAACAAACAGACTCTAGCCCGTTGGCTTCGTTCTGTTATTATTGAGGCTTATGTGCAGGAGGGTTTACCTGTTCCAGCCTCTGTTAAGGCTCATTCCACTCGGTCCGTGGGCCCTTCTTGGGCTGCTAGCCGTGACGCCTCTGCTGTTCAGCTCTGTAAGGCGGCCACCTGGTCTTCCATTCAGACCTTTTTGAGGTTCTATGCGTTTGACACCTTTGCCTCTCAGGATGCATCCTTTGGGCGCCGGGTTCTCCTATCAGCACAGGAGCGTCCCCGCCCTTAGTTGGACTGCTTTGGGACATCCCCAAGGTCACCCTGTGGACCCCTATGGACCCTGAAGTAGAAAACAAGAGATATGGTAAGAACTTACCTTTGTTATCTCTGTTTCTACGAAGTCCATAGGGTCCACAGGGCACCCGCCCTGACGCACCTGGCTTCATATGGGCTCTGTGACTGGTCACCGGTTTTCCGTCTCCCATTTCTGTGAGTATGGTTCTTGTGTGTTCCAGTCTTCCTTCTCTCTGTTTCGTCTCCTCCTCCGGCCTGGGCTGCTTATCAACTGAGGTGCCTGTGGCTCGGGGGCGGGGTATAGGGGAGGTTGGACCCAAGTGCATCCTGGGAGCAGCTAAAAGCTTTAACTCCGTGGTGCCCGAGGATCCAGGATCCAGCTATACCCCAAGGTCACCCTGTGGACCCTATGGACTTCGTAGAAACAGAGATAACAAAGGTAAGTTCTTACCATATCTCTTGTTATCACACCGAGCAGGTTATCACCCCCTGCACAGAGCGCTGCATTACATTGTGCTGTGCAGGATGGGTACAATGCCATATATCACACCCAGCAGGTTATCACCCCCTGCACAGAGCGCTGTATTACATTGTGCTGTGCAGGATGGGTACAATGCCATATATCACCCCCTGCACAGAGCGCTGTATTACATTGTGCTGTGCAGGATGGGTGCAATGCCATATATCACACCCAGCAGGTTATCACCCCCTGCACAGAGCGCTGCATTACATTGTGCTGTGCAGGATGGGTACAATGCCATATATCACACCCAGCAGGTTATCACCCCCTGCACAGAGCGCTGTATTACATTGTGCTGTGCAGGATGGGTACAGTGCCATATACCACCCCCTGCACAGAGCGTGCATTACATTGTGCTGTGCAGGATGGGTACAATGCCATATATCACCCCTGCACAGAGCGCTGCATTACATTGTGCTGTGCAGGATGGGTACAATGCCATATATCAACCCTGCAAAGAGCGCTGCATTACATTGTGCTGTGCAGGATGGGTACAATGCCATATATCACACCCAGCAGGTTATCACCCCTGCACAGAGCGCTGCATTACATTGTGCTGTGCAGGTTGGGTACAATGCCATATATCGCACCCAGCAGGTTATCACCCCCTGCACATAGCGCTGCATTACATTGTGCTGTGCAGGATGGGTACAATGCCATATATCGCACCCAGCAGGTTATCACCCCCTGCACAGAGCGCTGCATTACATTGTGCTGTGCAGGATGGGTACAATGCCATATATCACACCCAGCAGGTTATCACCCCTGCACAGAGCGCTGCATTACATTGTGCTGTGCAGGTTGGGTACAATGCCATATATCGCACCCAGCAGGTTATCACCCCCTGCACAGAGCTCTGCATTACATTGTGCTGTGCAGGATGGGTACAGTGCCATATATCACACCCAGCAGGTTATCACCCCCTGCACAGAGCGCTGTATTACATTGTGCAGTGCAGGATGGGTACAGTGCCATATACCACCCCCTGCACAGAGCGCTGCATTACATTGTGCTGTGCAGGATGGGTACAATGCCATATATCACCCCTGCACAGAGCGCTGCATTACATTGTGCTGTGCAGGATGGGTACATTGCCATATATCACCCCTGCACAGAGCGCTGCATTACATTGTGCTGTGCAGGTTGGGTACAATGCCATATATCACACCCAGCAGGTTATCACCCCCTGCACAGAGCGCTGCATTACATTGTGCTGTGCAGGATGGGTACAGTGCCATATATCACACCCAGCAGGTTATCACTCCCTGCACAGAGCGCTGCATTACACTGTGCTGTGCAGGATGGGTACAATGCCATATATCGCACCCAGCAGGTTATCACCCCCTGCACAGAGCGCTGCATTACATTGTGCTGTGCAGGATGGGTACAATGCCATATATCACACCCAGCAGGTTATCACCCCCTGCACAGAGCGCTGTATTACATTGTGCTGTGCAGGATGGGTACAATGCCATATATCACACCCAGCAGGTTATCACCCCCTGCACAGAGCGCTGTATTACATTGTGCTGTGCAGGATGGGTACAGTGCCATATATCACACCCAGCAGGTTATCACCCCCTGCACAGAGCTCTGCATTACATTGTGCTGTGCAGGATGGGTACAATGCCATATATCACACACAGCAGGTTATCACCCCCTGTACAGAGCGCTGTATTACATTGTGCTGTGCAGGATGGGTACAATGCCATATATCACACCCAGCAGGTTATCACCCCCTGCACAGAGCGCTGTATTACATTGTGCTGTGCAGGATGGGTACAATGCCATATATCACACCCAGCAGGTTATCACCCCCTGCACAGAGCGCTGCATTACATTGTGCTGTGCAGGATGGGTACAATGCCATATATCACACCCAGCAGGTTATCACCCCCTGCACAGAGCGCTGTATTACATTGTGCTGTGCAGGATGGGTACAGTGCCATATATCACCCCTGCACAGAGCGCTGCATTACATTGTGCTGTGCAGGATGGGTACAATGCCATATATCACACCCAGCAGGTTATCACCCCCTGCAGGTTATCACCCCCTGCACAGAGCGCTGCATTACATTGTGCTGTGCAGGATGGGTACAATGCCATATATCACACACAGCAGGTTATCACCTCCTGCACATAGCGCTGTATTACATTGTGCTGTGCAGGATGGGTACAATGCCATATATCACACCCAGCAGGTTATCACCCCCTGCACAGAGCATTGTATTACATTGTGCTGTGCAGGATGGGTACAATGCCATATATCACACCCAGCAGGTTATCACCCCCTGCACAGAGCGCTGCATTACATTGTGCTGTGCAGGATGGGTACAATGCCATATATCACACCCAGCAGATTATCACCCCCTGCACAGAGCGATGTATTACATTGTGCTGTGCAGGATGGGTACTATGCCATATATCACACCCAGCAGGTTATCACCCCCTGCACAGAGCGCTGCATTACATTGTGCTGTGCAGGATGGGTACTGTGCCATTTATCGCACCCAGCAGGTTATCACCCCCTGCACAGAGCGCTGCATTACATTGTGCTGTGCAGGATGGGTACAGTGCCATATATCACACCCAGCAGGTTATCACCCCCTGCAAAGAGCGCTGCATTACATTGTGCTGTGCAGGATGGGTACAATGCCATATATCACACCCAGCAGGTTATTACCCCCTGCACAGAGCGCTGCATTACATTGTGCTGTGCAGGATGGGTACAGTGCCATATATCACACCCAGCAGGTTATCACCCCCTGCACAGAGCGCTGCATTACATTGTGCTGTGCAGGATGGGTACAATGCCATATATCACACCCAGCAGGTTATCACCCCCTGCACAGAGCGCTGCATTACATTGTGCTGTGCAGGTTGGGTACAGTGCCATATATCACACCCAGCAGGTTATCACCCCCTGCACAGAGCGCTGCATTACATTGTCCTGTGCAGGATGGGTGCAGTGCCATATATCACACCTAGCAGGTTATCACCCCCTGCACAGACCGCTGCATTACATTGTGCTGTGCAGGATGGGTACAATGCCATATATCACACCCAGCAGGTTATTACCCCCTGCACAGAGCGCCTCATTACATTGTGCTGTGCAGGATGGGTACAATGTCATATATCACACCCAGCAGGTTATCACCCCCTGCACAGAGCGCTGCATTACATTGTGCTGTGCAGGATGGGTACAGTGCCATATATCACACCCAGCAGGTTATCACCCCCTGCACAGAGCGCTGCATTACATTGTCCTGTGCAGGATGGGTACAATGTTATATATCACACCCAACAGGTTATCACCCCCTGCACAGAGCGCTGCATTACATTGTGCTGTGCAGGATGGGTACAATGCCATATATCACACCCAGCAGGTTATCACCCCCTGCACATAGCGCTGCATTACATTGTGCTGTGCAGGATGGGTACAATGCCATATATCACACCCAGCAGGTTATCACCCCCTGCACAGAGCGCTGTATTACATTGTGCTGTGCAGGATGGGTACAGTGCCATATATCACACCCAGCAGGTTATCACCCCCTGCACAGAGCGCTGCATTACATTGTGCTGTGCAGGATGGGTACAATGCCATATATCACACCCAGCAGGTTATCACCCCCTGCACAGAGCACTGTATTACATTGTGCTGAGCAGGATAGGTACAATGCCATATTTGGCACCCAGCAGGTTATCACCCCCTGTACAGAGCGATGCATTACATTGTGCTGTGCAGGATGGGTACAATGCCATATATGGCACCGAGCAGGTTATCACCCCCTTCACAGAGCATTGTATTACATTGTGCTGTGCAGGATGGGTACAGTGCCATATATGGCACCCAGCAGGTTATCACCCCCTGTACAGAGCGCTGCATTACATTGTGCTGTGCAGGATGGGTACAATGCCATATATCACACCCAGCAGGTTATCACCCCCTGCACAGAGCGGTGCATGACATTGTGCTGTGCAGGATGGGTACAGTGCCATATATCACACCCAGCAGGTTATCACCCCCTGCACAGAGAGCTGCATTACATTGTGCTGTGCAGGATGGGTGCAGTGCCATATATCACACACAGCAGGTTATCACCCCCTGCACAGAGCGCTGCATTACATTGTGCAGGATGGGTACAATGCCATATATCACACCGAGCAGGTTATCACCCCCTGCACAGAGCGCTGTATTACATTGTGCTGTGCAGGATGGGTACAATGCCATATATCACACCCAGCAGGTTATCACCCCCTGCACAGAGCGCTGCATTACATTGTGCTGTGCAGGATGGGTACAATGCCATATATCACACCCAGCATGTTATCACCCCCTGCACAGAGCGCTGCATTACATTGTGCTGTGCAGGATGGGTACAATGCCATATATCACACCCAGCAGGTTATCACCCCCTGCACAGAGCGCTGTATTACATTGTGCTGTGCAGGATGGGTACAATGCCATATATCACACCCAGCAGGTTATCACCCCCTGCACAGAGCGCTGCATTACATTGTGCTGTGCAGGATGGTTACAATGCCATATATCACACCCAGCAGGTTATCACCCCCTGCACAGAGCGCTGTATTACATTGTGCTGTGCAGGATGGGTACAATGCCATATATCACACCCAGCAGGTTATCACCCCCTGCACAGAGCGCTGTATTACATTGTGCTGTGCAGGATGGGTACAATGCCATATATCACACCCAGCAGGTTATCACCCCCTGCACAGAGCGCTGCATTACATTGTGCTGTGCAGGATGGTTACAATGCCATATATCACACCCAGCAGGTTATCACCCCCTGCACAGAGCGCTGCATTACATTGTGCTGTGCAGGATGGGTACAATGCCATATATCGCACCTAGCAGGTTATCACCCCCTGTACAGAGCGCTGCATTACATTGTGCTGTGCAGGATGGGTGCAGTGCCATATATCACACACAGCAGGTTATCACCCCCTGCACAGAGCGCTGCATTACATTGTGCTGTGCAGGATGGGTACAATGCCATATATCACACCGAGCAGGTTATCACCCCCTGCACAGAGCGCTGTATTACATTGTGCTGTGCAGGATGGGTACAATGCCATATATCACACCCAGCAGGTTATCACCCCCTGCACAGAGCGCTGCATTACATTGTGCTGTGCAGGATGGGTACAATGCCATATATCACACCCAGCAGGTTATCACCCCCTGCACAGAGCGCTGCATTGCATTGTGCTGTGCAGGATGGGTACAATGCCATATATCACACCGAGCAGGTTATCACCCCCTGCACAGAGCGCTGTATTACATTGTGCTGTGCAGGATGGGTACAATGCCATATATCACACCCAGCAGGTTATCACCCCCTGCACAGAGCGCTGCATTACATTGTGCTGTGCAGGATGGGTACAATGCCATATATCACACCCAGCAGGTTATCACCCCCTGCACAGAGCGCTGCATTACATTGTGCTGTGCAGGATGGGTACAATGCCATATATCACACCCAGCAGGTTATCACCCCCTGCACAGAGCGCTGTATTACATTGTGTTGTGCAGGATGGGTACAATGCCATATATCACCCCCTGCACAGAGCGCTGTATTACATTGTGCTGTGCAGGATGGGTACAATGCCATATATCACCCCCTGCACAGAGCGCTGTATTACATTGTGCTGTGCAGGATGGGTACAATGCCATATATCTCACCCAGCAGGTTATCACCCCCTGCACAGAGCGCTGCATTACATTGTGCTGTGCAGGATGGGTACAGTGCCATATATCACACCCAGCAGGTTATCACCCCCTGCACAGAGCGCTGCATTACATTGTGCTGTGCAGGATGGGTACAATGCCGTATATCACCCCTGCACAGAGCGCTGTATTACATTGTGCTGTGCAGGATGGGTGCAATGCCATATATCACACCCAGCAGGTTATCACCCCCTGCACAGAGCGCTGCATTACATTGTGCTGTGCAGGATGGTTACAATGCCATATATCACACCCAGCAGGTTATCACCCCCTGCACAGAGCGCTGTATTACATTGTGCTGTGCAGGATGGGTACAATGCCATATATCACACGCAGCAGGTTATCACCCCCTGCACAGAAAGCTGCATTACATTGTGCTGTGCAGGACGGGTACAATGCCATATATCACACCCACCAGGTTATCACCCCCTGCACAGAGCGCTGCATTACATTGTGCTGTGCAGGATGGGTACAGTGCCATATATCACACCCAGCAGGTTATCACCCCCTGCACAGAGCGCTGCATTACATTGTGCTGTGCAGGATGGGTACAATGCCATATATCACACCCAGCAGGTTATCACCCCCTGCACAGAGCGCTGCATTACATTGTGCTGTGCAGGATGGGTACAATGCCATATATCGCACCTAGCAGGTTATCACCCCCTGCACAGAGCGCTGCATTACATTGTGCTGTGCAGGATGGGTACAGTGCCATATATCACCCCTGTACAGAGCGCTGCATTACATTGTGCTGTGCAGGATGAGTACAATGCCATATATCACACCCAGCAGGTTATCACCCCCTGCACAGAGCGCTGCATTACATTGTACTGTGCAGGATGGGTACAATGCCATATATCACACCCAGCAGGTTATCACCCCCTGCACAGAGCGCTGCATTACATTGTGCTGTGCAGGATGGGTACAGTGCCATATATCACACACAGCAGGTTATCACCTCCTGCACATAGCGCTGTATTACATTGTGCTGTGCAGGATGGGTACAATGCCATATATCACACCCAGCAGGTTATCACCCCCTGCACAGAGCATTGTATTACATTGTGCTGTGCAGGATGGGTACAATGCCATATATCACACCCAGCAGGTTATCACCCCCTGCACAGAGCGCTGCATTACATTGTGCTGTGCAGGATGGGTACAATGCCATATATCACACTCAGCAGGTTATCACCCCCTGCACAGAGCGCTGTATTACATTGTGCTGTGCAGGATGGGTACAATGTCATATATCACACCCAGCAGGTTATCACCCCCTGCACAGAGCGCTGTATTACATTGTGCTGTGCAGGATGGGTACTATGCCATATATCACACCCAGCAGGTTATCACCCCCTGCACAGAGCGCTGCATTACATTGTGCTGTGCAGGATGGGTACAGTGCCATATATCACACCCAGCAGGTTATCACCCCCTGCACAGAGCGCTGCATTACATTGTGCTGTGCAGGATGGGTATAATGCCATATATCACACCCAGCAGGTTATCACCCCCTGCACAGAGCGCTGCATTACATTGTGCTGTGCAGGATAGGTACAATGCCATATATCACACCCAGCAGGTTATCACCCCCTGCACAGAGCGCTGCATTACATTGTGCTGTGCAGGTTGGGTACAGTGCCATATAGCACACCCAGCAGGTTATCACCCCCTGCACAGAGCGCTGCATTACATTGTGCTGTGCAGGATGGGTACAATGCCATATATCACACCTAGCACGTTATCACCCCCTGCACAGACCGCTGCATTACATTGTGCTGTGCAGGATGGGTACAATGCCATATATCACACCCAGCAGGTTATCACCCCCTGCACAGAGCGCTGCATTACATTGTCCTGTGCAGGATGGGTACAATGTCATATATCACACCCAGCAGGTTATCACCCCCTGCACAGAGCGCTGCATTACATTGTGCTGTGCAGGATGGGTACAATGCCATATATCACACCCAGCAGGTTATCACCCCCTGCACATAGCGCTGCATTACATTGTGCTGTGCAGGATGGGTACAATGCCATATATCACACCCAGCAAGTTATCACCCTCTGCACAGAGCGCTGCATTACATTGTGCTGTGCAGGATGGGTACAATGCCATATATCACACCCAGCAGGTTATCACCCCCTGCACAGAGCGCTGTATTACATTGTGCTGTGCAGGATGGGTACAGTGCCATATATGGCACCCAGCAGGTTATCACCCCCTGCACAGAGCACTGTATTAGATTGTGCTGAGCAGGATGGGTACAATGCCATATATGGCACCCAGCAGGTTATCACCCCCTGTACAGAGCGCTGCATTACATTGTGCTGTGCAGGATGGGTACAATGCCATATATGGCACCGAGCAGATTATCACCCCCTGCACAGAGCATTGTATTACATTGTGCTGTGCAGGATGGGTACAGTGCCATATATGGCACCCAGCAGGTTATCACCCCCTGCACAGAGCGCTGTATTACATTGTGCTGTGCAGGATGGGTACAATGCCATATATCACACCCAGCAGGTTATTACCCCCTGCACAGAGCGCTGCATTACATTGTGCTGTGCAGGATGGGTACAGTGCCATATATCACACCCAGCAGGTTATCACCCCCTGCACAGAGCGCTGTATTACATTGTGCTGTGCAGGATGGGTACAATGCCATATATCTCACCCAGCAGGTTATCACCCCCTGCAGAGAGCGTGCATTACATTGTGCTGTGCAGGATAGGTACAATGCCATATATTACCCCTGCACAGAGCGCTGCATTACATTGTGCTGTGCAGGATGGGTACAGTGCCATATATCACACCCAGCAGGTTATCACCCCCTGCACAGAGCGCTGCATTACATTGTGCTGTGCAGGATGGGTACAGTGCCATATATCACACCCAGCAGGTTATCACCCCCTGCACAGAGCGTTGCATTACATTGTGCTGTGCAGGATGGGTACAGTGCCATATATCACACCCAGCAGGTTATCACCCCCTGCACAGAGCGCTGCATTACATTTTGCTGTGCAGGATGGGTACAATGCCATATATCACCCCTGCACAGAGCGCTGCATTACATTGTGCTGTGCAGGATGGGTACAATGCCATATATCACACCCAGCAGGTTATCACCCCCTGCACAGAGCGCTGCATTACATTGTGCTGTGCAGGATGGGTACAATGTCATATATCACACCCAGCAGGTTATCACCCCCTGCACATAGCGCTGTATTACATTGTGCTGTGCAGGATGGGTACAATGCCATATATCACACCCAGCAGGTTATCACCCCCTGCACAGAGAGCTGCATTACATTGTGCTGTGCAGGATTGGTACAATGCCATATATCACACCCAGCAGGTTATCACCCTCTGCACAGAGCGCTGTATTACATTGTGCTGTGCAGGATGGGTACAATGCCATATATCACACCCAGCAGGTTATCACCCCCTGCACAGAGCGCTGCATTACATTGTCCTGTGCAGGATGGGTACAATGTCATATATCACACCCAGCAGGTTATCACCCCCTGCACAGAGCGCTGCATTACATTGTGCTGTGCAGGATGGGTACAATGCCATATATGGCACCCAGCAGGTTATCACCCCCTGTACAGAGCACTGCATTACATTGTGCTGTGCAGGATGGGTACAATGCCATATATGGCACCGAGCAGGTTATCACCCCCTTCACAGAGCATTGTATTACATTGTGCTGAGCAGGATGGGTACAGTGCCATATATGGCACCCAGCAGGTTATTACCCCCTGCACAGAGCGCTGCATTACATTGTGCTGTGCAGGATGGGTACAATGACATATATCACACCCAGCAGGTTATCACCCCCTGCACAGAGCGCTGCATTACATTGTACTGTGCAGGATGGGTACAATGCCATATATCACACCCACCAGGTTATCACCCCCTGCACAGAGCGCTGCATTACATTGTACTGTGCAGGATGGGTACAGTGCCATATATCGCACCTAGCAGGTTATCACCCCCTGCACAGAGAGCTGCATTACATTGTGCTGTGCAGGATGGGTACAGTGCCATATATCACCCCTGCACAGAGCGCTGCATTACATTGTGCTGTGCAGGATGGGTACAATGCCATATATCACACCCTGCAGGTTATCACCCCCTGCACAGAGCGCTGCATTACATTGTGCTGTGCAGGATGGGTACAATGCCATATATCACACCGAGCAGGTTATCACCCCCTGCACAGAGCGCTGCATTACATTGTGCTGTGCAGGATGGGTACAATGCCATATATCACACCCAGCAGGTTATCACCCCCTGCAGAGAGCGCTGTATTACATTGTGCTGTGCAGGATGGGTACAATGTCATATATCACACCCAGCAGGTTATCACCCCCTGCACAGAGCGCCGTATTACATTGTGCTGTGCAGGATGGGTTCTATGCCATATATCACACCCAGCAGGTTATCACCCCCTGCACAGAGCGCTGCATTACATTGTGCTGTGCAGGATGGGTACAGTGCCATATATCACACCCAGCAGGTTATCACCCCCTGCACAGAGCGCTGCATTACATTGTGCTGTGCAGGATGGGTACAATGCCATATATCACACCCAGCATGTTATCACCCCCTGCACAGAGCGCTGCATTACATTGTGCTGTGCAGGATGGGTACAATGCCATATATCACACCCAGCAGGTTATTACCCCCTGCACAGAGCGCTGCATTACATTGGGCTGTGCAGGATGGGTACAGTGCCATATATCACACCCAGCAGGTTATCACCCCCTGCACAGAGCGCTGCATTACATTGTGCTGTGCAGGATGGGTACAATGCCATATATCACACCCAGCAGGTTATCACCCCCTGCACAGAGCGCTGCATTACATTGTGCTGTGCAGGATGGGTACAATGCCATATATCACACCCAGCAGGTTATCACCCCCTGCACAGAGCGCTGCATTACATTGTGCTGTGCAGGTTGGGTACAGTGCCATATATCACACCCAGCAGGTTATCACCCCCTGCACAGAGCGCTGCATTACATTGTGCTGTGCAGGATGGGTGCAGTGCCATATATCACACCTAGCAGGTTATCACCCCCTGCACAGACCGCTGCATTACATTGTGCTGTGCAGGATGGGTACAGTGCCATATATCACACCCAGCAGGTTATCACCCCCTGCACATAGCGCTGTATTACATTGTGCTGTGCAGGATGGGTACAATGCCATATATCACACCCAGCAGGTTATCACCCTCTGCACAGAGCTCTGTATTACATTGTGCTGTGCAGGATGGGTACAATGCCATATATCACACCCAGCAGGTTATCACCCCCTGCACAGAGCGCTGCATTACATTGTCCTGTGCAGGATGGGTACAATGTCATATATCACACCCAGCAGGTTATCACCCCCTGCACATAGCGCTGTATTACATTGTGCTGTGCAGGATGGGTACAATGCCATATATCACACCCAGCAGGTTATCACCCTCTGCACAGAGCGCTGTATTACATGGTGCTGTGCAGGATGGGTACAATGCCATATATCACACCCAGCAGGTTATCACCCCCTGCACAGAGCGCTGCATTACATTGTCCTGTGCAGGATGGGTACAATGCCATATATCACACCCAGCAGGTTATCACCCCCTGCACAGAGCGCTGCATTACATTGTCCTGTGCAGGATGGGTACAATGTCATATATCACACCCAGCAGGTTATCACCCCCTGCACAGAGCGCTGCATTACATTGTGCTGTGCAGGATGGGTACAATGCCATATATCACACCCAGCAGGTCATCACCCCCTGCACAGAGCGCTGCATTACATTGTGCTGTGCAGGATGGGTACAATGCCATATATCACACCCAGCAGGTTATCACCCCCTGCACAGAGCGCTGTATTACATTGTGCTGTGCAGGATGGGTACAGTGCCATATATGGCACCCAGCAGGTTTTCACCCCCTGCACAGAGCACTGCATTACATTGTGCTGAGCAGGATGGGTACAGTGCCATATATCACACCCAGCATGTTATCACCCCCTGCACAGAGCATTGTATTACATTGTGCTGTGCAGGATGGGTACAATGCCATATATGGCACCCAGCAGGTTATCACCCCCTGTACAGAGCGCTGCATTACATTGTGCTGTGCAGGATGGGTACAATGCCATATATGGCACCGAGCAGGTTATCACCCCCTGCACAGAGCATTGTATTACATTGTGCTGTGCAGGATGGGTACAGTGCCATATATGGCACCCAGCAGGTTATCACCCCCTGCACAGAGCGCTGCATTACATTGTGCTGTGCAGGATGGGTACAATGCCATATATCACACCCAGCAGGTTATCACCCCCTGCACAGAGCGTTGCATTACATTGTGCTGTGCAGGATGGGTACAGTGCCATATATCACACCCAGCAGGTTATCACCCCCTGCACAGAGCGGTGCATTACATTGTGCTGTGCAGGATGGGTACAATGCCATATATCACACCCAGGAGGTTATCACCCCCTGCACAGAGCGCTGCATTACATTTTGCTGTGCAGGATGGGTACAATGCCATATATCACCCCTGCACAGAGCGCTGCATTACATTGTGCTGAGCAGGATGGGTACAATGCCATATATCACACCCAGCAGGTTATCACCCCCTGTACAGAGCGCTGTATTACATTGTGCTGTGCAGGATGGGTACAATGCCATATATCGCACCTAGCAGGCTATCACCCCCTGCACAGAGCGCTGCATTACATTGTGCTGTGCAGGATGGGTACAATGCCATATATCACCCCCTGCACAGAGCGCTGCATTACATTGTGCTGAGCAGGATGGGTACAATGCCATATATCACACCCAGCAGGTTATCACCCCCTGTACAGAGCGCTGTATTACATTGTGCTGTGCAGGATGGGTACAATGCCATATATCACACCCAGCAGGTTATCACCCCCTGCACAGAGCGCTGTATTACATTGTGCTGTGCAGGATGGGTACAATGCCATATATCACACCCAGCAGGTTATCACCCCCTGCACAGAGCGCTGCATTACATTGTGCTGTGCAGGATGGGTACAATGCCATATATCACACCCAGCAGGTTATCACCCCCTGCACAGTGCGCTGTATTACATTGTGCTGTGCAGGATGGGTACAATGCCATATATCACACCCAGCAGGTTATAACCCCCTGCATGTTATCACCCCCTGCACAGTGCGCTGTATTACATTGTGCTGTGCAGGATGGGTACAGTGCCATATATCACCCCTGCACAGAGCGCTGCATTACATTGTGCTGTGCAGGATGGGTACAATGCCATATATCACACACAGCAGGTTATCACCTCCTGCACATAGCGCTGTATTACATTGTGCTGTGCAGGATGGGTACAATGCCATATATCACACCCAGCAGGTTATCACCCCCTGCACAGAGCATTGTATTACATTGTGCTGTGCAGGATGGGTACAATGCCATATATCACACCCAGCAGGTTATCACCCCCTGCACAGAGCGCTGCATTACATTGTGCTGTGCAGGATGGGTACAATGCCATATATCACACCCAGCAGGTTATCACCCCCTGCACAGAGCGCTGCATTACATTGTGCTGTGCAGGATGGGTACTGTGCCATTTATCACACCCAGCAGGTTATCACCCCCTGCACAGAGCGCTGCATTACTTTGTGCTGTGCAGGATGGGTACAGTGCCATATATCACACCCAGCAGGTTTTCACCCCCTGCAAAGAGCGCTGCATTACATTGTGCTGTGCAGGATGGGTACAATGCCATATATCACACCCAGCAGGTCATCACCCCCTGCACAGAGCGCTGCATTACATTGTGCTGTGCAGGTTGGGTACAGTGCCATATATCACACCCAGCAGGTTATCACCCCCTGCTCAGAGCGCTGCATTACATTGTCCTGTGCAGGATGGGTGCAGTGCCATATATCACACCTAGCAGGTTATCACCCCCTGCACAGACCGCTGCCTTACATTGTGCTGTGCAGGATGGGTACAATGCCATATATCACACCCAGCAGGTTATCACCCCCTGCACAGAGCGCTGCATTACATTGTGCTGTGCAGGATGGGTACAATGTCATATATCACACCCAGCAGGTTATCACCCCCTGCACAGAGCGCTGTATTACATTGTGCTGTGCAGGATGGGTACAGTGCCATATATCACACCCAGCAGGTTTTCACCCCCTGCACAGAGCGCTGCATTACATTGTACTGTGCAGGATGGGTACAATGCCATATATCACACCCAACAGGTTATCACCCCCTGCACAGAGCGCTGCATTACATTGTGCTGTGCAGGATGGGTACAATGCCATATATCACACCCAGCAGGTTATCACCCCCTGCACATAGCGCTGCATTACATTGTGCTGTGCAGGATGGGTACAATGCCATATATCACACCCAGCAGGTTATCACCCCCTGCACAGAGCGCTGCATTACATTGTGCTGTGCAGGATGGGTACAATGAAATATATGGCACCGAGCAGGTTATCACCCCCTTCACAGAGCATTGTATTACATTGTGCTGTGCAGGATGGGTACAGTGCCATATATGGCACCCAGCAGGTTATCACCCCCTGCACAGAGCGCTGTATTACATTGTGTTGTGCAGGATGGGTACAATGCCATATATCACCCCCTGCACAGAGCGCTGTATTACATTGTGCTGTGCAGGATGGGTACAATGCCATATATCACCCCCTGCACAGAGCGCTGTATTACATTGTGCTGTGCAGGATGGTTACAATGCCATATATCTCACCCAGCAGGTTATCACCCCCTGCACAGAGGGCTGCATTACATTGTGCTGTGCAGGATGGGTACAGTGCCATATATCACACCCAGCAGGTTATCACCCCCTGCACAGAGCGCTGCATTACATTGTGCTGTGCAGGATGGGTACAATGCCGTATATCACCCCTGCACAGAGCGCTGTATTACATTGTGCTGTGCAGGATGGGTGCAATGCCATATATCACACCCAGCAGGTTATCACCCCCTGCCCAGAGCGCTGCATTACATTGTGTTGTGCAGGATGGGTACAATGCCATATATCACACCCAGCAGGTTATCACCCCCTGCACAGAATGCTGCATTACATTGTGCTGTGCAGGATGGTTACAATGCCATATATCACACCCAGCAGGTTATCACCCCCTGCACAGAGCGCTGCATTACATTGTGCTGTGCAGGATGGGTACAATGCCATATATCGCACCCAGCAGGTTATCACCCTCTGCACAGAGCGCTGCATTACATTGTGCTGTGCAGGATGGGTACAATGCCATATATCACACCCAGCAGGTTATCACCCCCTGCACAGAATGCTGCATTACATTGTGCTGTGCAGGATGGGTACAATGCCATATATCACACCCAGCAGGTTATCACCCCCTGCACAGAGCGCTGTATTACATTGTGCTGTGCAGGATGGGTACAATGCCATATATCACACGCAGCAGGTTATCACCCCCTGCACAGAAAGCTGCATTACATTGTGCTGTGCAGGATGGGTACAATGCCATATATCACACCCTGCAGGTTATCACCCCCTGCACAGAGCGCTGCATTACATTGTACTGTGCAGGATGGGTACAATGCCATATTTCACACCCACCAGGTTATCACCCCCTGCACAGAGCGCTGCATTACATTGTGCTGTGCAGGATGGGTACAGTGCCATATATCACACCCAGCAGGTTATCACCCCCTGCACAGAGCGCTGCATTACATTGTGCTGTGCAGGATGGGTACAATGCCATATATCACACCCAGCAGGTTATCACCCCCTGCACAGAGCGCTGCATTACATTGTGCTGTGCAGGATGGGTACAATGCCATATATCGCACCTAGCAGGTTATCACCCCCTGCACAGAGCGCTGCATTACATTGTGCTGTGCAGGATGGGTACAGTGCCATATATCACCCCTGCACAGAGCGCTGCATTACATTGTGCTGTACAGGATGGGTACAATGCCATATATCACACCCAGCAGGTTATCACCCCCTGCACAGAGCGCTGCATTACATTGTACTGTGCAGGATGGGTACAATGCCATATATCACACCCAGCAGGTTATCACCCCCTGCACAGAGCGCTGCATTACATTGTGCTGTGCAGGATGGGTACAATGCCATATATCACACCCAGCAGGTTATCACCCCCTGCACAGAGCGCTGCATTACATTGTGCTGTGCAGGATGGGTACAATGCCATATATCACACCCAGCAGGTTATCACCCCCTGCACAGAGCATTGTATTACATTGTGCTGTGCAGGATGGGTACAATGCCATATATCACACCCAGCAGGTTATCACCCCCTGCACAGAGCGCTGCATTAGATTGTGCTGTGCAGGATGGGTACAATGCCATATATCACACCCAGCAGGTTATCACCCCCTGCACAGAGCGCTGCATTACATTGTGCTGTGCAGGATGGGTACAATGCCATATATCACACCCAGCAGGTTATCACCCCCTGCACAGAGCGCTGTATTACATTGTGCTGTGCAGGATGGGTACAATGTCATATATCACACCCAGCAGGTTATCACCCCCTGCACAGAGCGCTGTATTACATTGTGCTGTGCAGGATGGGTACTATGCCATATATCACACCCAGCAGGTTATCACCCCCTGCACAGAGCGCTGCTTTACATTGTGCTGTGCAGGATGGGTACAGTGCCATATGTCACACCCAGCAGGTTATCACCCCCTGCACAGAGCGCTGCATTACATTGTGCTGTGCAGGATGGTTACAATGCCATATATCACACCCAGCAGGTTATCACCCCCTGCACAGAGCGCTGCATTACATTGTGCTGTGCAGGATGGGTACAATGCCATATATCACACCCAGCAGGTTATCACCCCCTGCACAGAGCGCTGCATTACATTGTGCTGTGCAGGTTGGGTACAGTGCCATATATCACACCCAGCAGGTTATCACCCCCTGCACAGAGCGCTGCATTACATTGTGCTGTGCAGGATGGGTGCAGTGCCATATATCACACCTAGCACGTTATCACCCCCTGCACAGACCGCTGCATTACATTGTGCTGTGCAGGATGGGTACAATGCCATATATCACACCCAGCAGGTTATCACCCCCTGCACAGAGCGCTGTATTACATTGTGCTGTGCAGGATGGGTACAATGCCATATATCTCACCCAGCAGGTTATCACCCCCTGCACAGAGCGCTGCATTACATTGTGCTGTGCAGGATGGGTACAGTGGCATATATCACACCCAGCAGGTTATCACCCCCTGCACAGAGCGCTGCATTACATTGTGCTGTGCAGGATGGGTACAATGCCGTATATCACCCCTGCACAGAGCGCTGTATTACATTGTGCTGTGCAGGATGGGTACAGTGGCATATATCTCACCCAGCAGGTTATCACCCCCTGCACAGAGCGCTGCATTACATTGTGCTGTGCAGGATGGGTACAGTGGCATATATCACACCCAGCAGGTTATCACCCCCTGCACAGAGCGCTGCATTACATTGTGCTGTGCAGGATGGGTACAATGCCATATATCACACCCAGCAGGTTATCACCCCCTGCACAGAGCATTGTATTACATTGTGCTGTGCAGGATGGTACAGTGCCGTATATCACCCCTGCACAGAGCGCTGTATTACATTGTGCTGTACAGGATGGGTACAGTGCCATATATCACACCCAGCAGGTTATCACCCCCTGCACAGAGCGCTGTATTACATTGTGCTGTGCAGGATGGGTGCAGTGCCATATATCACACCCAGCAGGTTATCACCTCCTGCACATAGCGCTGTATTACATTGTGCTGTGCAGGATGGGTACAATGCCATATATCACACCCAGCAGGTTATCACCCCCTGCACAGAGTGCTGCATTACATTGTGCTGTGCAGGATGGGTACAATGTCATATATCACACCCAGCAGGTTATCACCCCCTGCACATAGCGCTGTATTACATTGTGCTGTGCAGGATGGGTACAATGCCATATATCACACCCAGCAGGTTATCACCCTCTGCACAGAGCGCTGTATTACATTGTGCTGTGCAGGATGGGTACAATGCCATATATCACACCCAGCAGGTTATCACCCCCTGCACAGAGCGCTGCATTACATTGTCCTGTGCAGGATGGGTACAATGTCATATATCACACCCAGCAGGTTATCACCCCCTGCACAGAGCGCTGCATTACATTGTGCTGTGCAGGATGGGTACAATGCCATATATCACACCCAGCAGGTTATCACCCCCTGCACATAGCGCTGCATTACATTGTGCTGTGCAGGATGGGTACAATGCCATATATCACACCCAGCAGGTTATCACCCCCTGCACAGAGCGCTGCATTACATTGTGCTGTGCAGGATGGGTACAATGCCATATATGGCACCCAGCAGGTTATCACTCCCTGCACAGAGCACTGTATTACATTGTGCTGAGCAGGATGGGTACAATGCCATATATGGCACCCAGCAGGTTATCACCCCCTGTACAGAGCGCTGCATTACATTGTGCTGTGCAGGATGGGTACAATGCCATATATGGCACCGAGCAGGTTATCACCCCCTGCACAGAGCATTGTATTACATTGTGCTGTGCACGATGGGTACAGTGCCATATATGGCACCCAGCAGGTTATCACCCCCTGTACAGAGCGCTGCATTACATTGTGCTGTGCAGGATGGGTACAATGCCATATATCACACCCAGCAGGTTATTACCCCCTGCACAGAGCGCTGCATTACATTGTGCTGTGCAGGATGGGTACAGTGCCATATATCACACCCAGCAGGTTATCACCCCCTGCACAGAGCGCTGTATTACATTGTGCTGTGCAGGATGGGTACAATGCCATATATCCCACCCAGCAGGTTATCACCCCCTGCACAGAGCGTGCATTACATTGTGCTGTGCAGGATAGGTACAATGCCATATATTACCCCTGCACAGAGCGCTGCATTACATTGTGCTGTGCAGGATGGGTACAGTGCCATATATCACACCCAGCAGGTTATCACCCCCTGCACAGAGCGCTGCATTACATTGTGCTGTGCAGGATGGGTACAGTGCCATATATCACACCCAGCAGGTTATCACCCCCTGCCCAGAGCGTTGCATTACATTGTGCTGTGCAGGATGGGTACAGTGCCATATATCACACCCAGCAGGTTATCACCCCCTGCACAGAGCGGTGCATTACATTGTGCTGTGCAGGATGGGTACAATGCCATATATCACACCCAGCAGGTTATCTCCCCCTGCACAGAGCGCTGCATTACATTTTGCTGTGCAGGATGGGTACAATGCCATATATCACCCCTGCACAGAGCGCTGCATTACATTGTGCTGTGCAGGATGGGTACAGTGCCATATATCACACCCAGCAGGTTATCACCCCCTGCACAGAGCGCTGCATTACATTGTGCTGTGCAGGATGGGTACAATGTCATATATCACACCCAGCAGGTTATCACCCCCTGCACATAGCGCTGTATTACATTGTGCTGTGCAGGATGGGTACAATGCCATATATCACACCCAGCAGGTTATCACCCTCTGCACAGAGCGCTGTATTACATTGTGCTGTGCAGGATGGGTACAATGCCATATATCACACCCAGCAGGTTATCACCCCCTGCACAGAGCGCTGCATTACATTGTCCTGTGCAGGATGGGTACAATGTCATATATCACACCCAGCAGGTTATCACCCCCTGCACAGAGCGCTGCATTACATTGTGCTGTGCAGGATGGGTACAATGCCATATATGGCACCTAGCAGGTTATCACCCCCTGTACAGAGCGCTGCATTACATTGTGCTGTGCAGGATGGGTACAATGCCATATATGGCACCGAGCAGGTTATCACCCCCTTCACAGAGCATTGTATTACATTGTGCTGTGCAGGATGGGTACAGTGCCATATATGGCACCCAGCAGGTTATCACCCCCTGTACAGAGCGCTGCATTACATTGTGCTGTGCAGGATGGGTGCAGTGCCATATATCACACACAGCAGGTTATCATCCCCTGCACAGAGCGCTGCATTACTTTGTGCTGTGCAGGATGGGTACAATGCCATATATCACACCGAGCAGGTTATCACCCCCTGCACAGAGCGCTGTATTACATTGTGCTGTGCAGGATGGGTACAATGCCATATATCACACCCAGCAGGTTATCACCCCCTGCACAGAGCGCTGCATTACATTGTGCTGTGCAGGATGGGTACAATGCCATATATCACACACAGCAGGTTATCACCCCCTGCACAGAGCGCTGCATTACATTGTGCTGTGCAGGATGGGTACAATGCCATATATCACACCGAGCAGGTTATCACCCCCTGCACAGAGCGCTGTATTACATTGTGCTGTGCAGGATGGGTACAATGCCATATATCACACCCAGCAGGTTATCACCCCCTGCACAGAGCGCTGCATTACATTGTGCTGTGCAGGATGGGTACAATGCCATATATCACACCCAGCAGGTTATCACCCCCTGCACAGAGCGCTGCATTTCATTGTGCTGTGCAGGATGGGTACAATGCCATATATCACACCCAGCAGGTTATCACCCCCTGCACAGAGCGCTGTATTACATTGTGTTGTGCAGGATGGGTACAATGCCATATATCACCCCCTGCACAGAGCGCTGTATTACATTGTGCTGTGCAGGATGGGTACAATGCCATATATCACCCCCTGCACAGAGCGCTGTATTACATTGTGCTGTGCAGGATGGGTACAATGCCATATATCTCACCCAGCAGGTTATCACCCCCTGCACAGAGCGCTGCATTACATTGTGCTGTGCAGGATGGGTACAGTGCCATATATCACACCCAGCAGGTTATCACCCCCTGCACAGAGCGCTGCATTACATTGTGCTGTGCAGGATGGGTACAATGCCGTATATCACCCCTGCACAGAGCGCTGTATTACATTGTGCTGTGCAGGATGGGTGCAATGCCATATATCACACCCAGCAGGTTATCACCCCCTGCACAGAGCGCTGCATTACATTGTGCTGTGCAGGATGGTTACAATGCCATATATCACACCCAGCAGGTTATCACCCCCTGCACAGAGCGCTGCATTACATTGTGCTGTGCAGGATGGGTACAATGCCATATATCGCACCCAGCAGGTTATCACCCTCTGCACAGAGTGCTGCATTACATTGTGCTGTGCAGGATGGGTACAATGCCATATATCACACCCAGCAGGTTATCACCCCCTGCACAGAGCGCTGTATTACATTGTGCTGTGCAGGATGGGTACAATGCCATATATCACACCCTGAAGGTTATCACCCCCTGCACAGAGCGCTGCATTACACTGTGCTGTGCAGGATGGGTACAATGCCATATATCACACGCAGCAGGTTATCACCCCCTGCACAGAAAGCTGCATTACATTGTGCTGTGCAGGATGGGTACAATGCCATATATCACACCCAGCAGGTTATCACCCCCTGCACAGAGCGCTGCATTACATTGTGCTGTGCAGGATGGGTACAATGCCATATATCACACCCACCAGGTTATCACCCCCTGCTCAGAGCGCTCATTACATTGTGCTGTGCAGGATGGGTACAGTGCCATATATCACACCCAGCAGGTTATCACCCCCTGCACAGAGCGCTGCATTACATTGTGCTGTGCAGGATGGGTACAATGCCATATATCACACCCAGCAGGTTATCACCCCCTGCACAGAGCGCTGCATTACATTGTGCTGTGCAGGATGGGTACAATGCCATATATCGCACCTAGCAGGTTATCACCCCCTGCACAGAGCGCTGCATTACATTGTGCTGTGCAGGATGGGTACAGTGCCATATATCACCCCTGCACAGAGCGCTGCATTACATTGTGCTGTGCAGGATGGGTACAATGCCATATATCACACCCAGCAGGTTATCACCCCCTGCACAGAGCGGTGCATTACATTGTGCTGTGCAGGATGGGTACAATGCCATATATCACACGAGCAGGTTATCACCCCCTGCACAGAGCGCTGCATTACATTGTGCTGTGCAGGATGGGTACAATGCCATATATCACACCCAGCAGGTTATCACCCCCTGCACAGAGCGCTGTATTACATTGTGCTGTGCAGGATGGGTACAATGCCATATATCACACCCAGCAGGTTATCACCCCCTGCACAGAGCGCTGTATTACATTGTGCTGTGCAGGATGGGTACTATGCCATATATCACACCCAGCAGGTTATCACCCCCTGCACAGAGCGCTGCATTACATTGTGCTGTGCAGGATGGGTACAATGCCATATATCACACCCAGCAGGTTATTACCCCCTGCACAGAGCGCTGCATTACATTGTGCTGTGCAGGATGGGTACAATGCCATATATCACACCCAGCAGGTTATCACCCCCTGCACAGAGCGCTGCATTACATTGTGCTGTGCAGGATGGGTACAATGCCATATATCACACCCAGCAGGTTATTACCCCCTGCACAGAGCGCTGCATTACATTGTGCTGTGCAGGATGGGTACAATGCCATATATCACACCCAGCAGGTTATCACCCCCTGCACAGAGCGCTGCATTACATTGTGCTGTGCAGGATGGGTACAATGCCATATATCACACCCAACAGGTTATCACCCCCTGCACAGAGCGCTGTATTACATTGTGCTGTGCAGGATGGGTGCAGTGCCATATATCACACCTAGCAGGTTATCACCCCCTGCACAGAGCGCTGTATTACATTGTGCTGTGCAGGATGGGTACAATGCCATATATCACACCCAGCAGGTTATCACCCTCTGCACAGAGCGCTGTATTACATTGTGCTGTGCAGGATGGGTACAATGCCATATATCACACCCAGCAGGTTATCACCCCCTGCACAGAGCGCTGCATTACATTGTGCTGTGCAGGATGGGTACAATGCCATATATGGCACCGAGCAGGTTATCACCCCCTGTACAGAGCGCTGCATTACATTGTGCTGTGCAGGATGGGTACAATGCCATATATGGCACCGAGCAGGTTATCACCCCCTGCACAGAGCATTGTATTACATTGTGCTGTGCAGGATGGGTACAGTGCCATATATGGCACCCAGCAGGTTATCACCCCCTGTGCAGAGTGCTGCATTACATTGTGCTGTGCAGGATGGGTACAATGCCATATATCACACCCAGCAGGTTATTACCCCCTGCACAGAGCGCTGCATTACATTGTGCTGTGCAGGATGGGTACAGTGCCATATATCACACCCAGCAGGTTATCACCCCCTGCACAGAGCGCTGTATTACATTGTGCTGTGCAGGATGGGTACAATGCCATATATCCCACCCAGCAGGTTATCACCCCCTGCACAGAGCGTGCATTACATTGTGCTGTGCAGGATAGGTACAATGCCATATATCACACCCAGCAGGTTATCACCCCCTGCACAGAGCGCTGTATTACATTGTGCTGTGCAGGATGGGTACAATGTCATATATCACACCCAGCAGGTTATCACCCCCTGCACAGAGCGCTGTATTACATTGTGCTGTGCAGGATGGGTACTATGCCATATATCACACCCAGCAGGTTATCACCCCCTGCACAGAGCGCTGCATTACATTGTGCTGTGCAGGATGGGTACAGTGCCATATGTCACACCCAGCAGGTTATCACCCCCTGCACAGAGCGTTGCATTACATTGTGCTGTGCAGGATGGTTACAATGCCATATATCACACCCAGCAGGTTATCACCCCCTGCACAGAGCGCTGCATTACATTGTGCTGTGCAGGATGGGTACAATGCCATATATCACACCCAGCAGGTTATCACCCCCTGCACAGAGCGCTGCATTACATTGTGCTGTGCAGGTTGGGTACAATGCCATATATCACACCCAGCAGGTTATCACCCCCTGCACAGAGCGCTGCATTACATTGTGCTGTGCAGGATGGGTGCAGTGCCATATATCACACCTAGCACGTTATCACCCCCTGCACAGACCGCTGCATTACATTGTGCTGTGCAGGATGGGTACAATGCCATATATCACACCCAGCAGGTTATCACCCCCTGCACAGAGCGCTGTATTACATTGTGCTGTGCAGGATGGGTACAATGCCATATATCTCACCCAGCAGGTTATCACCCCCTGCACAGAGCGCTGCATTACATTGTGCTGTGCAGGATGGGTACAGTGGCATATATCACACCCAGCAGGTTATCACCCCCTGCACAGAGCGCTGCATTACATTGTGCTGTGCAGGATGGGTACAATGCCGTATATCACCCCTGCACAGAGCGCTGTATTACATTGTGCTGTGCAGGATGGGTGCAATGCCATATATCACACCCAGCAGGTTATCACCCCCTGCCCAGAGCGCTGCATTACATTGAGCTGTGCAGGATGGGTACAGTGCCATATATCACACCCAGCAGGTTATCACCCCCTGCACAGAGCGCTGCATTACATTGTGCTGTGCAGGATTGGTACAATGCCATATATCACACACAGCAGGTTATCACCTCCTGCACATAGCGCTGTATTACATTGTGCTGTGCAGGATCGGTACAATGCCATATATCACACCCAGCAGGTTATCACCCCCTGCACAGAGCATTGTATTACATTGTGCTGTGCAGGATGGGTACAGTGCCGTATATCACCCCTGCACAGAGCGCTGTATTACATTGTGCTGTGCAGGATGGGTGCAATGCCATATATCACACCCAGCAGGTTATCACCCCCTGCACAGAGCGCTGCATTACATTGTGCTGTACAGGATTGGTACAGTGCCATATATCACACCCAGCAGGTTATCACCCCCTGCACAGAGCGCTGTATTACATTGTGCTGTGCAGGATGGGTGCAGTGCCATATATCACACCCAGCAGGTTATCACCTCCTGCACATAGCGCTGTATTACATTGTGCTGTGCAGGATGGGTACAATGCCATATATCACACCCAGCAGGTTATCACCCCCTGCACAGAGCGCTGCATTACATTGTGCTGTGCAGGATGGGTACAATGTCATATATCACACCCAGCAGGTTATCACCCCCTGCACATAGCGCTGTATTACATTGTGCTGTGCAGGATGGGTACAATGCCATATACCACACCCAGCAGGTTATCACCCTCTGCACAGAGCGCTGCATTACATTGTGCTGTGCAGGATGGGTACAATGCCATATATCACACCCAGCAGGTTATCACCCCCTGCACAGAGCGCTGCATTACATTGTCCTGTGCAGGATGGGTACAATGTCATATATCACACCCAGCAGGTTATCACCCCCTGCACAGAGCGCTGCATTACATTGTGCTGTGCAGGATGGGTACAATGCCATATATCACACCCAGCAGGTTATCACCCCCTGCACATAGCGCTGCATTACATTGTGCTGTGCAGGATGGGTACAATGCCATATATCACACCCAGCAGGTTATCACCCCCTGCACAGAGCGCTGCATTACATTGTGCTGTGCAGGATGGGTACAATGCCATATATGGCACCCAGCAGGTTATCACCCCCTGCACAGAGCACTGTATTACATTGTGCTGAGCAGGATGGGTACAATGCCATATATGGCACCCAGCAGGTTATCACCCCCTGTACAGAGCGCTGCATTACATTGTGCTGTGCAGGATGGGTACAATGCCATATATGGCACCGAGCAGGTTATCACCCCCTGCACAGAGCATTGTATTACATTGTGCTGTGCAGGATGGGTACAGTGCCATATATGGCACCCAGCAGGTTATCACCCCCTGTACAGAGCGCTGCATTACATTGTGCTGTGCAGGATGGGTACAATGCCATATATCACACCCAGCAGGTTATTACCCCCTGCACAGAGCGCTGCATTACATTGTGCTGTGCAGGATGGGTACATATATCACACCCAGCAGGTTATCACCCCCTGCACAGAGCTCTGTATTACATTGTGCTGTGCAGGATGGGTACAATGCCATATATCCCACCCAGCAGGTTATCACCCCCTGCACAGAGCGTGCATTACATTGTGCTGTGCAGGATAGGTACAATGCCATATATTACCCCTGCACAGAGCGCTGCATTACATTGTGCTGTGCAGGATGGGTACAGTGCCATATATCACACCCAGCAGGTTATCACCCCCTGCACAGAGCGCTGCATTACATTGTGCTGTGCAGGATGGGTACAGTGCCATATATCACACCCAGCAGGTTATCACCCCCTGCCCAGAGCGTTGCATTACATTGTGCTGTGCAGGATGGGTACAGTGCCATATATCACACCCAGCAGGTTATCACCCCCTGCACAGAGCGGTGCATTACATTGTGCTGTGCAGGATGGGTGCAGTGCCATATATCACACCTAGCAGGTTATCACCCCCTGCAGAGACCGCTGCATTACATTGTGCTGTGCAGGATGGGTACAATGCCATATATCACACCCAGCAGGTTATCACCCCCTGCACATAGCGCTGTATTACATTGTGCTGTGCAGGATGGGTACAATGCCATATTTCACACCCAGCAGGTTATCACCCTCTGCACAGAGCGCTGTATTACATTGTGCTGTGCAGGATGGGTACAATGCCATATATCACACCCAGCAGGTTATCACCCCCTGCACAGAGCGCTGCATTACATTGTGCTGTGCAGGATGGGTACAATGCCATATATCACACCCAGCAGGTTATTACCCCCTGCACAGAGCGCTGCATTACATTGTGCTGTGCAGGATGGGTACAATGCCATATATCACACCCAGCAGGTTATCACCCCCTGCACAGAGCGCTGCATTACATTGTGCTGTGCAGGATGGGTACAATGCCATATATGGCACCGAGCAGGTTATCACCCCCTGTACAGAGCGCTGCATTACATTGTGCTGTGCAGGATGGGTACAATGCCATATATGGCACCGAGCAGGTTATCACCCCCTGCACAGAGCATTGTATTACATTGTGCTGTGCAGGATGGGTACAGTGCCATATATGGCACCCAGCAGGTTATCACCCCCTGTGCAGAGTGCTGCATTACATTGTGCTGTGCAGGATGGGTACAATGCCATATATCACACCCAGCAGGTTATTACCCCCTGCACAGAGCGCTGCATTACATTGTGCTGTGCAGGATGGGTACAGTGCCATATATCACACCCAGCAGGTTATCACCCCCTGCACAGAGCGCTGTATTACATTGTGCTGTGCAGGATGGGTACAATGCCATATATCCCACCCAGCAGGTTATCACCCCCTGCACAGAGCGTGCATTACATTGTGCTGTGCAGGATAGGTACAATGCCATATATCACACCCAGCAGGTTATCACCCCCTGCACAGAGCGCTGTATTACATTGTGCTGTGCAGGATGGGTACAATGTCATATATCACACCCAGCAGGTTATCACCCCCTGCACAGAGCGCTGTATTACATTGTGCTGTGCAGGATGGGTACTATGCCATATATGGCACCGAGCAGGTTATCACCCCCTGTACAGAGCGCTGCATTACATTGTGCTGTGCAGGATGGGTACAATGCCATATATGGCACCGAGCAGGTTATCACCCCCTGCACAGAGCATTGTATTACATTGTGCTGTGCAGGATGGGTACAGTGCCATATATGGCACCCAGCAGGTTATCACCCCCTGTGCAGAGCGCTGCATTACATTGTGCTGTGCAGGATGGGTACAATGCCATATATCACACCCATCAGGTTATTACCCCCTGCACAGAGCGCTGCATTACATTGTGCTGTGCAGGATGGGTACAGTGCCATATATCACACCCAGCAGGTTATCACCCCCTGCACAGAGCGCTGTATTACATTCTGCTGTGCAGGATGGGTACAATGCCATATATCCCACCCAGCAGGTTATCACCCCCTGCACAGAGCGTGCATTACATTGTGCTGTGCAGGATAGGTACAATGCCATATATTACCCCTGCACAGAGCGCTGCATTACATTGTGCTGTGCAGGATGGGTACAGTGCCATATATCACACCCAGCAGGTTATCACCCCCTGCACAGAGCGCTGCATTATATTGTGCTGTGCAGGATGGGTACAGTGCCATATATCACACCCAGCAGGTTATCACCCCCTGCACAGAGCGCTGTATTACATTGTGCTGTGCAGGATGGGTACAATGTCATATATCACACCCAGCAGGTTATCACCCCCTGCACAGAGCGCTGTATTACATTGTGCTGTGCAGGATGGGTACTATGCCATATATCACACCCAGCAGGTTATCACCCCCTGCACAGAGCGCTGCATTACATTGTGCTGTGCAGGATGGGTACAGTGCCATATGTCACACCCAGCAGGTTATCACCCCCTGCACAGAGCGCTGCATTACATTGTGCTGTGCAGGATGGTTACAATGCCATATATCACACCCAGCAGGTTATCACCCCCTGCACAGAGCGCTGCATTACATTGTGCTGTGCAGGATGGGTACAATGCCATATATCACACCCAGCAGGTTATCACCCCCTGCACAGAGCGCTGCATTACATTGTGCTGTGCAGGTTGGGTACAGTGCCATATATCACACCCAGCAGGTTATCACCCCCTGCACAGAGCGCTGCATTACATTGTGCTGTGCAGGATGGGTGCAGTGCCATATATCACACCTAGCACGTTATCACCCCCTGCACAGACCGCTGCATTACATTGTGCTGTGCAGGATGGGTACAATGCCATATATCACACCCAGCAGGTTATCACCCCCTGCACAGAGCGCTGTATTACATTGTGCTGTGCAGGATGGGTACAATGCCATATATCTCACCCAGCAGGTTATCACCCCCTGCACAGAGCGCTGCATTACATTGTGCTGTGCAGGATGGGTACAGTGGCATATATCACACCCAGCAGGTTATCACCCCCTGCACAGAGCGCTGCATTACATTGTGCTGTGCAGGATGGGTACAATGCCGTATATCACCCCTGCACAGAGCGCTGTATTACATTGTGCTGTGCAGGATGGGTGCAATGCCATATATCACACCCAGCAGGTTATCACCCCCTGCCCAGAGCGCTGCATTACATTGAGCTGTGCAGGATGGGTACAGTGCCATATATCACACCCAGCAGGTTATCACCCCCTGCACAGAGCGCTGCATTACATTGTGCTGTGCAGGATTGGTACAATGCCATATATCACACACAGCAGGTTATCACCCCCTGCACAGAGCATTGTATTACATTGTGCTGTGCAGGATGGGTACAGTGCCGTATATCACCCCTGCACAGAGCGCTGTATTACATTGTGCTGTGCAGGATGGGTGCAGTGCCATATATCACACCCAGCAGGTTATCACCCCCTGCACAGAGCGCTGCATTACATTGTGCTGTACAGGATGGGTACAGTGCCATATATCACACCCAGCAGGTTATCACCCCCTGCACAGAGCGCTGTATTACATTGTGCTGTGCAGGATGGGTACAATGCCATATATCACACCCAGCAGGTTATCACCCCCTGCACAGAGCGCTGCATTACATTGTGCTGTGCAGGATGGGTACAATGTCATATATCACACCCAGCAGGTTATCACCCCCTGCACATAGCGCTGTATTACATTGTGCTGTGCAGGATGGGTACAATGCCATATATCACACCCAGCAGGTTATCACCCTCTGCACAGAGCGCTGTATTACATTGTGCTGTGCAGGATGGGTACAATGCCATATATCACACCCAGCAGGTTATCACCCCCTGCACAGAGCGCTGCATTACATTGTCCTGTGCAGGATGGGTACAATGTCATATATCACACCCAGCAGGTTATCACCCCCTGCACAGAGCGCTGCATTACATTGTGCTGTGCAGGATGGGTACAATTCCATATATCACACCCAGCAGGTTATCACCCCCTGCACAGAGCGCTGCATTACATTGTGCTGTGCAGGATGGGTACAATGCCATATATCACACCCAGCAGGTTATCACCCCCTGCACAGAGCGCTGCATTACATTGTGCTGTAAAGGATGGGTACAATGCCATATATGGCACCCAGCAGGTTATCACCCCCTGCACAGAGCACTGTATTACATTGTGCTGAGCAGGATGGGTACAATGCCATATATGGCACCCAGCAGGTTATCACCCCCTGTACAGAGCGCTGCATTACATTGTGCTGTGCAGGATGGGTACAATGCCATATATGGCACCGAGCAGGTTATCACCCCCTGCACAGAGCATTGTATTACATTGTGCTGTGCAGGATGGGTACAGTGCCATATATGGCACCCAGCAGGTTATTACCCCCTGCACAGAGCGCTGCATTACATTGTGCTGTGCAGGATGGGTACAGTGCCATATATCACACCCAGCAGGTTATCACCCCCTGCACAGAGCGCTGTATTACATTGTGCTGTGCAGGATGGGTACAATGCCATATATCCCACCCAGCAGGTTATCACCCCCTGCACAGAGCGTGCATTACATTGTGCTGTGCAGGATAGGTACAATGCCATATATTACCCCTGCACAGAGCGCTGCATTACATTGTGCTGTGCAGGATGGGTACAGTGCCATATATCACACCCAGCAGGTTATCACCCCCTGCACAGAGCGCTGCATTACATTGTGCTGTGCAGGATGGGTACAGTGCCATATATCACACCCAGCAGGTTATCACCCCCTGCCCAGAGCGTTGCATTACATTGTGCTGTGCAGGATGGGTACAGTGCCATATATCACACCCAGCAGGTTATCACCCCCTGCACAGAGCGGTGCATTACATTGTGCTGTGCAGGATGGGTACAATGCCATATATCACACCCAGCAGGTTATCTCCCCCTGCACAGAGCGCTGCATTACATTTTGCTGTGCAGGATGGGTACAATGCCATATATCACCCCTGCACAGAGCGCTGCATTACATTGTGCTGTGCAGGATGGGTACAATGCCATATATGGCACCCAGCAGGTTATCACCCCCTGTACAGAGCGCTGCATTACATTGTGCTGTGCAGGATGGGTGCAGTGCCATATATCACACACAGCAGGTTATCACCCCCTGCACAGAGCGCTGCATTACTTTGTGCTGTGCAGGATGGGTACAATGCCATATATCACACCGAGCAGGTTATCACCCCCTGCACAGAGCGCTGTATTACATTGTGCTGTGCAGGATGGGTACAATGCCATATATCACACCCAGCAGGTTATCACCCCCTGCACAGAGCGCTGTATTACATTGTGCTGTGCAGGATGGGTACAATGCCATATATCACCCCCTGCACAGAGCGCTGTATTACATTGTGCTGTGCAGGATGGGTGCAATGCCATATATCACACCCAGCAGGTTATCACCCCCTGCACAGAGCGCTGCATTACATTGTGCTGTGCAGGATGGGTACAATGCCATATATCACACCCAGCAGGTTATCACCCCCTGCACAGAGCGCTGTATTACATTGTGCTGTGCAGGATGGGTACAGTGCCATATACCACCCCCTGCACAGAGCGTGCATTACATTGTGCTGTGCAGGATGGGTACAATGCCATATATCACCCCTGCACAGAGCGCTGCATTACATTGTGCTGTGCAGGATGGGTACAATGCCATATATCACCCCTGCAAAGAGCGCTGCATTACATTGTGCTGTGCAGGATGGGTACAATGCCATATATCACACCCAGCAGGTTATCACCCCTGCACAGAGCGCTGCATTACATTGTGCTGTGCAGGTTGGGTACAATGCCATATATCGCACCCAGCAGGTTATCACCCCCTGCACATAGCGCTGCATTACATTGTGCTGTGCAGGATGGGTACAATGCCATATATCGCACCCAGCAGGTTATCACCCCCTGCACAGAGCGCTGCATTACATTGTGCTGTGCAGGATGGGTACAATGCCATATATCACACCCAGCAGGTTATCACCCCTGCACAGAGCGCTGCATTACATTGTGCTGTGCAGGTTGGGTACAATGCCATATATCGCACCCAGCAGGTTATCACCCCCTGCACAGAGCTCTGCATTACATTGTGCTGTGCAGGATGGGTACAGTGCCATATATCACACCCAGCAGGTTATCACCCCCTGCACAGAGCGCTGTATTACATTGTGCAGTGCAGGATGGGTACAGTGCCATATACCACCCCCTGCACAGAGCGCTGCATTACATTGTGCTGTGCAGGATGGGTACAATGCCATATATCACCCCTGCACAGAGCGCTGCATTACATTGTGCTGTGCAGGATGGGTACATTGCCATATATCACCCCTGCACAGAGCGCTGCATTACATTGTGCTGTGCAGGTTGGGTACAATGCCATATATCACACCCAGCAGGTTATCACCCCCTGCACAGAGCGCTGCATTACATTGTGCTGTGCAGGATGGGTACAGTGCCATATATCACACCCAGCAGGTTATCACTCCCTGCACAGAGCGCTGCATTACACTGTGCTGTGCAGGATGGGTACAATGCCATATATCGCACCCAGCAGGTTATCACCCCCTGCACAGAGCGCTGCATTACATTGTGCTGTGCAGGATGGGTACAATGCCATATATCACACCCAGCAGGTTATCACCCCCTGCACAGAGCGCTGTATTACATTGTGCTGTGCAGGATGGGTACAATGCCATATATCACACCCAGCAGGTTATCACCCCCTGCACAGAGCGCTGTATTACATTGTGCTGTGCAGGATGGGTACAGTGCCATATATCACACCCAGCAGGTTATCACCCCCTGCACAGAGCTCTGCATTACATTGTGCTGTGCAGGATGGGTACAATGCCATATATCACACACAGCAGGTTATCACCCCCTGTACAGAGCGCTGTATTACATTGTGCTGTGCAGGATGGGTACAATGCCATATATCACACCCAGCAGGTTATCACCCCCTGCACAGAGCGCTGCATTACATTGTGCTGTGCAGGATGGGTACAATGCCATATATCACACACAGCAGGTTATCACCCCCTGCACAGAGCGCTGCATTACATTGTGCTGTGCAGGATGGGTACAATGCCATATATCACACCGAGCAGGTTATCACCCCCTGCACAGAGCGCTGTATTACATTGTGCTGTGCAGGATGGGTACAATGCCATATATCACACCCAGCAGGTTATCACCCCCTGCACAGAGCGCTGTATTACATTGTGCTGTGCAGGATGGGTACAGTGCCATATATCACACCCAGCAGGTTATCACCCCCTGCACAGAGCGCTGCATTACATTGTGCTGTGCAGGATGGGTACAATTCCATATATCACACCCAGCAGGTTATTACCCCCTGCACAGAGCGCTGCATTACATTGTGCTGTGCAGGATGGGTACAATGCCATATATCACACCCAGCAGGTTATCACCCCCTGCACAGAGCGCTGTATTACATTGTGCTGTGCAGGATGGGTACAATGCCATATATCACACCCAACAGGTTATCACCCCCTGCACAGAGCGCTGCATTACATTGTGCTGTGCAGGATGGGTACAGTGCCATATATGGCACCCAGCAGGTTATCACCCCCTGTACAGAGCGCTGCATTACATTGTGCTGTGCAGGATGGGTACAATGTCATATATCACACCCAGCAGGTTATCACCCCCTGCACAGAGCTCTGCATTACATTGTGCTGTGGAGGATGGGTACAATGCCATATATCACACCCAGCAGGTTATTACCCCCTGCACAGAGCGCTGCATTACATTGTGCTGTGCAGGATGGGTACAATGCCATATATCACACCCAGCATGTTATCACCCCCTGCACAGAGCGCTGCATTACATTGTGCTGTGCAGGATGGGTACAATGCCATATATCACACCCAGCAGGTTATCACCCCCTGCACAGAGCGTTGCATTACATTGTGCTGTGGAGGATGGGTACAGTGCCATATATCACACCCAGCAGGTTATCACCCCCTGCACAGAGCGCTGCATTACATTGTGCTGTGGAGGATGGGTACAGTGCCATATATCACACCCAGCAGGTTATCACCCCCTGCACAGAGCGCTGCATTACATTGTGCTGTGCAGGATGGGTACAATGCCATATATCACACCCAGCAGGTTATCACCCCCTGCACAGAGCGCTGCATTACATTGTGCTGTGCAGGATGGGTACAATGCCATATATCACACCCAGCAGGTTATTACCCCCTGCACAGAGCGCTGCATTACATTGTGCTGTGAAGGATGGGTACAGTGCCATATATCACACCCAGCAGGTTATCACCCCCTGCACAGAGCGCTGCATTACACTGTGCTGTGCAGGATGGGTACAGTGCCATATATCACACCCAGCAGGTTATCACCCCCTGTACAGAGCGCTGCATTACATTGTGCTGTGCTGGATGGGTACAGTGCCATATATCGCACCCAGCAGGTTATCACCCCCTGCACATAGCGCTGCATTACATTGTGCTGTGCAGGATGGGTACAATGCCATATATCACACCCAGCAGGTTATCACCCCCTGCACAGAGCGCTGCATTACATTGTGCTGTGCAGGATGGGTACAATGCCATATATCACACCCAGCAGGTTATCACCCCCTGCACAGAGCGCTGCATTACACTGTGCTGTGCAGGATGGGTACAATGCCATATATCACACCCAGCAGCTTATTACCCCTGCTCAGAGCGCTGCATTACATTGTGCTGTGCAGGATGGGTACAATGCCATATATCACACCCAGCAGGTTATCACCCCCTGCACAGAGCGCTGCATTACATTGTGCTGTGCAGGATGGGTACAGTGCCATATATCACACCCAGCAGGTTATCACCCCCTGCACAGAGCGCTGCATTACATTGTGCTGTGCAGGATGGGTACAGTGCCATATATCACACCCAGCAGGTTATCACCCCCTGCACAGAGCGCTGCATTACATTGTGCTGTGCAGGATGGGTACAATGCCATATATCACACCCAGCAGGTTATCACCCCCTGCACAGAGCGCTGCATTACATTGTGCTGTGCAGGATGGGTACAGTGCCATATATCACACCCAGCAGGTTATCACCCCTGCACAGAGCGCTGCATTACATTGTGCTGTGCAGGATGGGTACAGTGCCATATATCACACCCAGCAGGTTATCACCCCCTGCACAGAGCGCTGCATTACATTGTGCTGTGCAGGATGGGTACAGTGCCATATATCACACCCAGCAGGTTATCACCCCCTGCACAGAGCGCTGCATTACATTGTGCTGTGCAGGATGGGTACAATGCCATATATCACACCCAGCAGGTTATCACCCCTGCACAGAGCGCTGCATTACATTGTGCTGTGCAGGATGGGTACAATGCCATATATCACACCCAGCAGGTTATCACCCCCTGCACAGAGCGCTGCATTACATTGTGCTGTGCAGGATGGGTACAATGCCATATATCACACGAGCAGGTTATCACCCCCTGCACAGAGCGCTGCATTACATTGTGCTGTGCAGGATGGGTACAATGCCATATATCACACCGAGCAGGTTATCACCCCCTGCACAGAGCGCTGCATTACATTGTGCTGTGCAGGTTGGGTACAATGCCATATATCACACCCAGCAGGTTATCACCCCCTGCACAGAGCGCTGCATTACATTGTGCTGTGCAGGATGGGTACAATGCCATATATCACACCCAGCAGGTCATCACCCCCTGCACAGAGCGCTGCATTACATTGTGCTGTGCAGGATGGGTACAATGCCATATATCGCACCCAGCAGGTTATCACCCCTGCACAGAGCGCTGCATTACATTGTGCTGTGCAGTTTGGGTACATTGCCATATATCACACCCAGCAGGTTATCACCCCCTGCACAGTGCGCTGCATTACATTGTGCTGTGCAGGATGGGTACAATGCCATATATCACACCCAGCATGTTACCACCCCCTGCACAGAGTGCTGCATTACATTGTGCTGTGCAGGTTGGGTACAATGCCATATATCGCACCCAGCAGGTTATCACCCCCTGCACAGAGCGCTGCATTACATTGTGCTGTGCAGGATGGGTACAGTGCCATATATCACACCCAGCAGGTTATCACCCCCTGCACAGAGCGCTGCATTACATTGTGCTGTGCAGGATGGGTACAATGCCATATATCACCCCCTGCACAGAGCGCTGCATTACATTGTGCTGTGCAGGATGTGTACAATGCCATATATCACACCCAGCAGGTTATCACCCCCTGCACAGAGCGCTGCATTACATTGTGCTGTGCAGGATGGGTACAATGTCATATATCGCACCCAGCAGGTTATCACCCCCTGCTCAGAGTGCTGCATTACATTGTGCTGTGCAGGATGGGTACAATGCCATATATCGCACCCAGCAGGTTATCACCCCCTGCACAGAGCGCTGCATTACATTGTGCTGTGCAGGATGGGTACAGTGCCATATATCACACCCAGCAGGTTATCACCCCCTGCACAGAGCGCTGCATTACATTGTGCTGTGCAGGATGGGTACAATGCCATATATCACACCCAGCAGGTTATCACCCCCTGCACAGAGCGCTGCATTACATTGTGCTGTGCAGGATGGGTACAATGCCATATATCACACCCAGCAGGTTATCACCCCCTGCACAGAGCGCTGTATTACATTGTGCTGTGCAGGATGGGTACAGTGCCATATATCACACCCAGCAGGTTATCACCCCCTGCACAGAGCGCTGTATTACATTGTGCTGTGCAGGATTGGTACAATGCCATATATCACACCCAGCATGTTATCACCCCCTGCACAGAGCGCTGTATTACATTGTGCTGTGCTGGATCGGTACAATGCCATATATCACACCCAGCAGGTTATCACCCCCTGCACAGAGCGTTGCATTACATTGTGCTGTGCAGGATGGGTACAGTGCCATATATCACACCCAGCAGGTTATTACCCCCTGCACAGAGCGCTGCATTACATTGTGCTGTTCAGGATGGGTACAATGCCATATATCGCACCCAGCAGGTTATCACCCCCTGCACAGAGCGCTGCATTACATTGTGCTGTGCAGGATGGGTACAATGCCATATATCACACCCAGCAGGTTATCACCCCCTGCACAGAGCGCTGCATTACATTGTGCTGTGCAGGATGGGTACAATGCCATATATCACACCCAGCAGGTTTTCACCCCCTGCACAGAGCGCTGCATTACACTGTGCTGTGCAGGATGGGTACTATGCCATATATCACACCCAGCAGGTTATCACCCCCTGCACAGAGCGCTGCATTACACTGTGCTGTGCAGGATGGGTACAATGCCATATATCATACCCAGCAGGTTATCACCCCCTGCACAGAGCGCTGTATTACATTGTGCTGTGCAGGATGGGTACAATGCCATATATCACACCCAGCAGGTTATCACCCCCTGCACAGAGCGCTGCATTACATTGTGCTGTGCAGGATGGGTACAATGCCATATATCACACCCAGCAGGTTATCACCCCCTGCACATAGCGCTGCATTACATTGTGCTGTGCAGGATGGGTACAATGCCATATATCACACCCAGCAGGTTATCACCCCATGCACAGAGCTCTGCATTACATTGTGCTGTGCAGGATGGGTACAGTGCCATATATCACACCCAGCAGGTTTTCACCCCCTGCACAGAGCGCTGCATTACACTGTGCTGTGCAGGATGGGTACTATGCCATATATCACACCCAGCAGGTTATCACCCCCTGCACAGAGCGCTGCATTACACTGTGCTGTGCAGGATGGGTACAATGTCATATATGGCACCCAGCAGGTTATCACCCCCTGCACAGAGCGCTGCATTACATTGTGCTGTGCAGGATGGGTACAATGCCATATATCACACCCAGCAGGTTATCACCCCCTGCACAGAGCGGTGCATTACATTGTGCTGTGCAGGATGGGTACAATGCCATATATCACACCCAGCAGGTTATCACCCCCTGCACAGAGCGCTGCATTACATTGTGCTGTGCAGGATGGGTACAATGCCATATATCACACCCAGCAGGTTATCACCCCCTGCACATAGCGTTGCATTACATTGTGCTGTGCAGGATGGGTACAATGCCATATATCACACCCAGAAGGTTATCACCCCCTGCACAGAGCGCTGCATTACATTGTGCTGTGCAGGATGGGTACAGTGCCATATATCACACCCAGCAGGTTATCACCCCCTGCACAGAGCGCTGCATTACATTGTTCTGTGCAGGATGGGTACAATGCCATATATCACACCCTGAAGGTTATCACCCCCTGCACAGAGCGCTGCATTACATTGTGCTGTGCAGGATGGGTACAGTGCCATATATCACACCCAGCAGGTTATCACCCCCTGCACATAGCGCTGCATTACATTGTGCTGTGCAGGATGGGTACAATGCCATATATCACACCCTGAAGGTTATCACCCCCTGCACAGAGCGCTGCATTACATTGTGCTGTGCAGGATGGGTACAGTGCCATATATCACACCCAGCAGGTTATCACCCCATGCACAGAGCGCTGCATTACATTGTGCTGTGCAGGATGGGTACAATGCCATATATCACACCCAGAAGGTTATCACCCCCTGCACAGAGCGCTGCATTACATTGTGCTGTGCAGGATGGGTACAATGCCATATATCACACCCAGCAGGTTATCACCCCCTGCACAGAGCGCTGCATTACATTGTGCTGTGCAGGATGGGTACAGTGCCATATATCACACCCAGCAGGTTATTACCCCCTGCACAGAGCGCTGCATTACATTGTGCTGTGCAGGATGGGTACAATGCCATATATCACACCCAGCAGGTTATCACCCCCTGCACAGAGCGCTGTATTACATTGTGCTGTGCAGGATGGGTACAATGCCATATATCACACCCAGCAGGTTATCACCCCCTGCACAGAGCGCTGCATTACACTGTGCTGTGCAGGATGGGTACTATGCCATATATCACACCCAGCAGGTTATCACCCCCTGCACAGAGCGCTGCATTACATTGTGCTGTGCAGGATGGGTACAATGCCATATATCACACCCAGCAGGTTATCACCCCCTGCACAGAGCGCTGTATTACATTGTGCTGTGCAGGATGGGTACAATGCCATATATCACACCCAGAAGGTTATCACCCCCTGCACAGAGCGCTGCATTACATTGTGCTGTGCAGGATGGGTACAATGCCATATATCACACCCAGCAGGTTATCACCCCCTGCACATAGCGCTGCATTACATTGTGCTGTGCAGGATGGGTACAATGCCATATATCACACCCAGCAGGTTATCACCCCATGCACAGAGCTCTGCATTACATTGTGCTGTGCAGGATGGGTACAGTGCCATATATCACACCCAGCAGGTTTTCACCCCCTGCACAGAGCGCTGCATTACACTGTGCTGTGCAGGATGGGTACTATGCCATATATCACACCCAGCAGGTTATCACCCCCTGCACAGAGCGCTGCATTACATTGTGCTGTGCAGGATGGGTACAATGCCATATATCACACCCAGCAGGTTATCACCCCCTGCACAGAGCGCTGTATTACATTGTGCTGTGCAGGATGGGTACAATGCCATATATCACACCCAGAAGGTTATCACCCCCTGCACAGAGCGCTGCATTACATTGTGCTGTGCAGGATGGGTACAATGCCATATATCACACCCAGCAGGTTATCACCCCCTGCACATAGCGTTGCATTACATTGTGCTGTGCAGGATGGGTACAATGCCATATATCACACCCAGAAGGTTATCACCCCCTGCACAGAGCGCTACATTACATTGTGCTGTGCAGGATGGGTACAGTGCCATATATCACACCCAGCAGGTTATCACCCCCTGCACAGAGCGCTCCATTACATTGTGCTGTGCAGGATGGGTACAGTGCCATATATCACACCCAGCAGGTTATCACCCCCTGCACATAGCGCTGCATTACATTGTGCTGTGCAGGATGGGTACAATGCCATATATCACACCCAGAAGGTTATCACCCCCTGCACAGAGCGCTGCATTACATTGTGCTGTGCAGGATGGGTACAGTGCCATATATCAACCAGCAGGTTATCACCCCATGCACAGAGCGCTGCATTACATTGTGCTGTGCAGGATGGGTACAATGCCATATATCACACCCAGAAGGTTATCACCCCCTGCACAGAGCGCTGCATTACATTGTGCTGTGCAGGATGGGTACAATGCCATATATGGCACCCAGCAGGTTATCACCCCCTGCACAGAGCGCTGCCTTACATTGTGCTGTGCAGGATGGGTACAATGCCATATATCACACCCAGCAGGTTATCACCCCCTGCACAGAGCGCTGCATTACATTGTGCTGTGCAGGATGGGTACAGTGCCATATATCACACCCAGCAGGTTATCACCCCCTGCACAGAGCGCTGCATTACATTGTGCTGTGCAGGATGGGTACAGTGCCATATATCACACACAGCAGGTTATCACCTCCTGCACATAGCGCTGTATTACATTGTGCTGTGCAGGATGGGTACAATGCCATATATCACACCCAGCAGGTTATCACCCCCTGCACAGAGCATTGTATTACATTGTGCTGTGCAGGATGGGTACAATGCCATATATCACACCCAGCAGGTTATCACCCCCTGCACAGAGCGCTGCATTAGATTGTGCTGTGCAGGATGGGTACAATGCCATATATCACACCCAGCAGGTTATCACCCCCTGCACAGAGCGCTGCATTACATTGTGCTGTGCAGGATGGGTACAATGCCATATATCACACCCAGCAGGTTATCACCCCCTGCACAGAGCTCTGCATTACATTGTGCTGTGCAGGATGGGTACAGTGCCATATATCACACCCAGCAGGTTATCACCCCCTGCACAGAGCGCTGTATTACATTGTGCTGTGCAGGATGGGTACAATGCCGTATATCACACCCAGCAGGTTATCTTGTATGTCTGACATAATGCTGGCTTTGGGGGTGATGATGGGGAGCGTTACAGATAAGGAGGGAGTGTCCTCCCAGTTTTCTGAGTGTGTCCTTGGACGCAGAGTTACACAGCTACCCGATGGTCACACAAAGATCCAATGGCTGCATCTTAAGTTGCAGCAGCCGATCAGGGAAGCCGGCATAACATTATTCCGCATTTCCCTACTTATTCCCCACAATGAACCTCTACGTGTACAGTCAGGGCAGGAGATCTGTAACCGCTCTGGAACCCACAGAAGTTGATATCATATTGTTTGTGTTGAAAGGAATTGAAAGAAGAATTTACTCGTATCCTGACGGCTAATAACCCTCACGCTCCACAGAACATTGTGAGATACAGCTTCAAAGTGAGTATGAGTACACCATTATCTGTACATGTCTGTGATCCAGGGCCCTGATATTACTGTAATAACCCAGTTACTGCTTCTGAGTCATGGGGTGCACTTACTTATATCATCTATATGTAATTGCGCAGTGCTTCTCCCAAACTCGCCTACCTCAGACGGCTTTTCCGTGATTTTGCTGTCGATTTTTGGTTAGTTTCACAACTGACCATTAGTAAATGTGCGGTTCCTATTCTCCTCTTTGTGGAAAAATTGATTGTTGGTCCCATGTTCTATAGTCTGGTTTATGGTCATTTTTTTTTTCACTGTAGTAAATGTCATGTTTGCAAAATTTATTGAAAAATTTACCAAAAACACCAAACCGACCTTTAGTAAATTTACTTCCTAGATTTTGCAGTTCGTACTATTATTCCCTGGATAAAAGTACCAGGTCCATCCTATTGTGGGGGGTCTCCGGTGCATAGCACTCTTCAAATAATGATACAGGTTTTCCATGGGATTTGGGTCTGTCTCGGTTATCCCTATTGTGCTCACAATGCGATATTGTGAACGATTTCCCTTGAACTCTCCCCGGCAGCTCTTCGGCACTCCAGGAGATGATATGGTAGTAAAAAATGTCCATTCTGACCAACGATCTATCGTGCATCCTTAACGATTTTGTGTGCGTCGTGTACGAGATTGGCAGATTTTGCCTGCTGTAGGCATCATTATCATGAGTGGACACTCACGATTTGCACATATTTTGCACGATCTGTCTTTCCGGTTCGTCGAAATCGGACGAATCGTGCAAAATATTATTTAGTGAGTGCTCACTTTAAAGCCATCCCAAGACTTGGTGTTATAATCCAAGTCTAAATCTGATCACAGAATGCATGAAACATAACCAAACAATAGTCAAACTGTCTTCGGGGTAAATTAACTAAGGTGCCAATTTCTATTCGATGTCATCCGAGATCATTCTCGGATGTGTTTAATTTTTCGAACATGTTGCTGAATTTACTAAGCTGCCGAGTTGCTGTCATTCGTGTTGTTTGATGGTGTAATAATTCGTAACCATTCGCATTATTCATTTCTATATAGCGTTCGGTTTTGGCTAACTTTAACAGATCTCAGGGAGATCCGTGATACCTGCATCTGTGTGTAAAAAAAATAAACACAGAAGCATGGACAGATCAGTGAGATCCGCCTGTGCTTCTGTGTTTAAAAAACAAAGAAAACCTGTGTAGTTTTTTTTATTTTTGAATAGCACCCCCCCCTCCAAAATAAAAAGAACAATCAGCATTTGGAGACCCAGTACTGGTAGTGCTAAATACAGGGGACAAACGACATAGGGGTCCCCTGTATTTAGCGCTACTAGCACTGGGCTCTGATCCGGTTCTGGAAATACAGGGGGCAAAATACGTAGGGTTTCCCTGTAAGTTCCAGGACCAGCACCGAACTTTTTCTTGCGGGGGGTAATGCCACAACCAGAGGAACCCTTATAACCGGGTTCCCCAACCAAAGTATTACCCCTGACCACTAGTCAGCCCAGGCCGGGGATCCCTGGGGAGCTGGGAACCCCCCAATAAAGTGGTCCCCTCTCCAGGGCACCCCAGGCCTAGGCTGATAGATTTGGGCTATCTACGGCATCCCTGGTCGGTGGGTGCCAGGTTGATTAATGTAATGTGGTGCAATTGATATTAGTAAAAATATTGTCTTTTGCTGTGGAACTACAGGTCCCAGCAAGCCTCCCCCATATGCTGGTACTTGGAGAACCACAAGTACCAGCATGCGGGGCATTACAGGCCCACTGGTACTTGTAGTTCCACAGCCAAATAAATATTAAAAATACCACAGAACACACACCGTGACAGTACAAGTTTAATAAAACATACATTCACACTCACTCTCACTATCTCACATATTCACCTATGTATCCCTGAGGCCCATCAGGTGCACTTGTCCAGTAGGAATCCATATGGTTCCTGAAAAAAAATCCATACTCACCACCTCCTATGCATGGATCATGTCCTCTTCTGTCCATGTAGGCATCCACGAGCTTGGCAAAAAAAACCCTTGAAATTACGCTGATAACTGAACTTAGTATTGTCCTCTAAGGACAGTACTACCCGGATGAGCACTCCGCCGCCGGATCTCATTATAGAAATCTCGGTGCTGAGCTTTCATTGGCTGAGAGAGGCGAGCCTTCCGCTGCTCAGCCAGTGAACAGGTCCCACCATTGACTTCATTAGTGAGAACCACGAAAGTAACCTTAAGTTACCTTTGCTGGGTTTTTTTTTTTTTTTTAGACACAGGTTTTAATTTTTTTAAACACAGAAGCACATACGGATCTCGCTGATCTGTCCTGTGTGTTTATTTGTTTACACACAGATGCATGTATTGCTGTTCTCCCAGATCCGTGCAGGCATCTGTGTCGGTTGAGAGGTGAAACTCGAATGGAAAAAGGTGTTCTTTCTTCTTCTGTGGTCCATGGGGTCCACAGCCATTACTCTGGGGTATATGGATTCATCCAGGCACCAAACAGTTAATCCAAGCTCTCAGCTCCCAGGATGCACCAGGTCCCCCCTATATACCCCGCCCCTGGTCACAGGCAGTCAGTTGTTCTGTTAGGTGCGAGAAGGCACCACACTAACAGTGGGACTGCTGGAGCAGTCCCGAAGACCAAATTTTTTATTTATTTTTATTTACTTTAATGCAGGCGGCACGTGTTCCCTGGTGGAAACACGCGTCAATAGACGCATGGGTCCCTGCTTCATCTACCCCCGTCAGCGCCGCAACGCTAGTCTTGGCTAGTGCTTTCGGCAGGGGCTTAGACTCTGGACCGCGACCGGGACGGGGATGCAGGTGAGTAGGACCGTGGGCGGGCGCTGACGCCACGGTCACGAGCGGTCCGTCCTCCAGCATAGAGACTGGCTGGGGGACTGCTGTGTGGGCAGCCAGTATACCTGTATACATCCCACCGGGATGTAAAGTCTGGCAGCCGGGGGGGGGGGCGGGGGGGAGAAGTATGGCGGTGGCCATGTCGGTTGCCGGGTGGTCCATGCAGCATAGGGGAGTTACGCTTCCCCCGGCGGCCCCTCCCCCAACCCGACCTACGGCCCTTCCAAGGTTCCACACCTTTGGGTTGCTCCGCCCAGCCTTCCAACTATTTGAGTCAGCTACAGACCACTCCTGGGTGCTCTCCATGGCTGTTGCTCAGGAGGTATTGGGTCAGTCTCCCTGTATACTTCTCCCTGGGGACCAGTTATACAGAAGCTCCATATATGCTACTAAGCTTCAGGCTGTTTGTAGCTCATGGGAGCCTAAACATTGCATAAGCTCTGCTGAGATATTTATGCATTGTTTATGACTTTTGTTGGAAACTGTGTGTGTTACAAAGTGTTATCCTATCACTACTGTTTCCCTTATTGCCTTGTGTTGCAGGTGTCTTCTCTCATGTGCTTCGCCTTCACTTAATTATACTCTAATTTACAACAGCACCCAGCCTTGGGTTGCAGACACCATGCTGCTTATCTGGGTGTTATGCAGCAATGTATGGATCATGTATCTGTCCTGCATTGTTTGTGTACATTGTGAGGTGCTGCCGGGCCCTTGTGGCGCCATATAAGTGAAGGACCTACAGCCACACCACACTGGTCTGATCTTGAAGCTGTGCAGTATTGGGCCTGGTTAGTGCTTGGATGGGAGACCACCTGGGAATACCAGGTGCTGTAGGTACTTTGGTAATTAAAGGTGTGGCATTTTCACATGTGTACACAGTTCCTTGCATAGATAAGCCCCATATGCTACTAATACCTCTTTTACCATCTCAACAAGGGTCACCCATTCTGGATCCAGATTGGGTACTCCTCACGAACAATGCCAGCTTCCGCGGTTGGGGAACACGGCAGGTCGACACACGTTTCAGGGAAGATGGACGACAACGGAAAGCAGTCTGTCCATGAACGTCCTGAAACTAAAGGCAGTATTCAAGAACGCTTGTTCAAGCTCAGAAAATGCTAAAGGAGCAGGCCTGTACAAGTACAAACCAACATTGATACCGCAGTAGCCTACCTCACCCATCAGGAAGGCACGTGGAGCCAGACTGTCATGGCGAAAGTAGCAAACATTCTGATTTTGTCAGAATGTAGTTTTTCCAGCAGGACCAGCTGTGTTCATACCAGGAGTCCTCAATTTGAAAGCGGACTTCTCAAGCCAGCAGGTTATACATGCCAGAGAGTGGGCTCTTCAGCCACAGGGGTTGCGGGGCTTTGTGGACAGATGGGAACTTCCAGTGGTAGACCTCATGCCTCGGGTCACAGCCACAGGGTCCCGGGTTCGGGCCAGAACCAGGGATCCTGTGGCTGAGTTTGTAGACGCTCTGGCAGTAGGGTGAAACTTCAGACTGGCATATTTTTTGTTTCTTCCGGTTTCCCTTATTCTAAGGTTTATCAGGAAATACAAACAGGAGAGTGCAACAGTAATACTGAGGCCCTGCTTGGCCGACACGCCATTGGTTCACCTGCCTGCGGAGTCTCCATAGACACTCTGTGGCCTTTTCCTCCGAAGCTGGACCGGTTAATAAACAGGGTCCCTGCCTGTATCCAGATCTGCCACATCTGTCTGACGGCGTGGCTCTTGAGACCTCTGTCTTAAAGGGAAAAGTTTTCCAATTCTGTAATTCAGAGGGCACAGAAATCTTCCTCTGGCTGCATTTATTATTACAAAGTTTGACACTTGTAGTTTCGGGTCAGGCTGGTTTAGACCGGGGTCTCTGTCTGGACACCCTGAGAGTTGGGGCTTCTGCACTTTCAAAGGATTGCCCCATTGGCCTGACATTAGGATATTTTTTCAGGGGGGTTCTCAGGACTATTGCCGGCTCCTTTTGTTTGAACCCTGAAATCGATGGACCTAAAGTGGTTGACAGTGAAGACTGGTTTCTTCTGGCTATCGCTTCTGCCTGTAGGGTCTCTGATTTAGCAGCCCTGTCTTTCGCTCTCCTTTGCGGATATTTCATCAGGATAGCATTGTTCTTCGTACTAGGGCCGGGTACCTTCTTAGGGTGGTTTTCTCGGTGTCATAGGAAATAATGGTGTTTCCGGCTTTGCAGGCGTCAGGCCTTTCGGCTACTGAAGCATCACTGGATGTGGTTTGTGCGTTACGCATCTATGTAGATCACATCATCTCCATTAGGAGTAAGGTTTTTTTATTTGTGTTGTATGGCTGTCATAACGAGGCTGGCCAGCTAACAGACAGACTTGGCCAGATGGTCGCATATGACAAATTTCTCAAGCGTACACGCAAGCTGATCTTGTTATGCTGAACAAGGTCACGGCACATTCTACTCGATCTTTGGGACCATCGTGGACGGTGCGTCGTGGAGCCTCTGCTGAACAAACATGCAGGGTAGCCATGTGGTCTTCCGTCTGCACCTTTGTCAAATTATGTGCGTTTGACACATTTGCCTCTCAGGATGCTTCCTTCGGGCATAGGATTCTCCCCTCTACCGAAATACAGGAGCGTTCCTGCCCTTAGGAGTACTGCTTTGGTATATCCCCAGAGTAATGGCTGTGGACCCCGAAGAAGAAAATAAGAGTTATGGTATAACATACCTTCGTTAACTTTTTCTTCGAGGTCCATGGGGTCCACAGGACACCCACCCTAACACACCTGGTGTTGGGTATTTCTTTGTATCCCTGAGTGTTTCTCTCTTGGATGAGAGATTGGTCTAGAGAACATGGGCCCTCATTCAGAGCCAGACGCTCTGAGCAGAGCGCTCGCTCTGAATGAGGGCCGTCCTCCATAAAAATGGAGCGTCCTCCTGGACGCTCGTATAGCTGTGGGTCACCACCCACAGCACATACGAGCGTACAGGATGATGGTCGCGATGGTCTTGACCATCGCGACCATCGCCAGTGCGACCAGAAGCCTGTGGTCGGGTTTTTCGACCACAAGCCCTGGAGTGATTTTGGCTCTATCAGAGCCAAAATCACTCCCACTGACATCACTAGTGATGTCAGTGGGGCCGGCTTCTGACGGTAGGCGTTCCCTTGGGAACGCCTCCGTCTGGCAGGCACGCCCTCGGCACGCCCACCAAAGGGGGCGTGCTGTCAATCAACATCGACAGCACGCCCCCTTTGATCAGACACAACGAGTGAAGGAAAGTCCTTCGCTCGTCGCGTCTGGCGCATGCGCACGACGGAGCTCCCTCCGTCGTGCGCATGCGCAGTGCACACCATCGACCCACTTGCGAGCGGACAGCCGCTTGCGAGTGGGTCTGAATGAGGCCCACGGGTCCTTCCTCCTTTATCTGTTTTGCCTTCTCTTGGTTGGCTTTATAACGAACTGACTGCCTGTGACCAGGGGCGGGGTATATAGGGGGGACCTGGTGCAAGTTAGGTATGTTATACCATAACTCTTATTATTTGAGTTTTCTATTTGGGTTATTGTTTGTGTCTTTTGCAGATGATTTGCACTATATTTCGGCTGTTAAAACAAATACGAATCCTTAGTAAATTTCCAGGTCCTATTGATGTCTATGGCAAAGTGCTGCCGAGTTGGACCGATGGTGTATGTGTCCGAAAACATGTTACCGTCTCAGTTACCGGTATTGCCAGCAGCTTTTTAGACATCGAATGGTGCAAAGTCAGCAGAGTTTAGCCTTTAGTAAATTCCAAATATGCTTTTTACGGACGATTTTGTCCCATTCGATGTCAATTGAGCTTAGTAAATTTACCCCTTAGTGAGCAAGTCGGAACTGCAATCCTGTTGGAAACAGTTCTATTTATTTAGTAGGAACTGGACACAACCAGCATAGAAATGATGAAGGAAAACAGTAACTCACCTGTTTTTAGTGCAGGGAGAGATTCAACAAAGGTGTAACAGGTTCAAATAAACAGCAGGATACAGGGAGATGAGGCAGCCCAAGGGAATCTAGTTAATATGCAGATATTTGTATTGGGGAACCTGGCAAACTGTACCACTTACTGTGGTGAGTGGTAAATGACAATATCATCTAGTAACTGTGAATGAAGATGAAGGAACCTGTTTTCACTTGCAAAGTTTGTGGTCGTAGATAAGAGAAACTGTTTCACTTACAGACATGAATGTTAGCAGACAGATATAGAAGAGGAAGGGGTTGCAGACTTAGGGCCTGATTCAGACCCGCTCACGAGCGCATAGCGGGTCGATGGCCAGGCAGTGCGCGAGCCCCGTAGCGAGTGAATTTTCACTCGCTGCGGGACTCACTACAAGACTGGGTGGCTGTCGATTGTGATTGACAGCTCGCCCCATTTTGTAGGCGTGCAGGGGGGGTGGCTGGACAAACGGAGGCGTTCCTGAAGGAACGCCTGCCATTTGTGGGCGCCCTACTGACATCACCAGTGATGTCTATTAGAGCAGGAAGTTCACTGAGGCTTGACATGGACGAGCTCCTACCACAAGGGTTTCGTTGCAACACTGATGGTCGCGATAATCACGACCATCGCCAGGCCGCCCGCTAAAGCTGTGGGTGGTCACCCACAGCTTAGCGAGCGGCTGGAGGCCGGTGAGAAAAAAACCCAGCCCGCCCTGGTTCAGAGCGAGCACTCGCAAATAGCGAGCGCCTCTGAATCAGGGCCTTAGGACATATATTCTGAAAGTGCCAAACTCCTGGGAGTACTCTCTACATCCCAGTGTCAGTGTCCCCCAACACATTCAGAGATAGGGGATGTTTAGGTTTAATCCTCTATTATTATATACAGTATACATATCTACAATACTGATATTATTCAGACTGTGAACTTTTAAGAATATTGACCACTGTCCAATCCAGCTGCAAAGCTCCAAGGTCACCTAATTAAATGCAATTGGAGGGGGAAGCGGTAAGAAGGGGCCCATGGGCAAGACAGGCAGATGACATCCAGCGCAAAGCGTCCCGTCAGGCGATTCTGATCTGATCCTTGTTATGTCATTTTATGCAGGAGCGCGCTTACAAACCCATCAATATTGTGGACCAGCTGGCCGTGCACTTCTCAATGGATGGGAACATGTTACACAAAGACTCAGATGAGGCCCGAAGACAGAAGGCAAGGATGGGCGTCATTGAGGGTGAGTAATGCAATCTAATTCCTGTATGCATAACATTACTGTGTGACCAGGCGATTCCTGACACATTACTGTGTGACCGTGCGATTGCTGGCATATCACTGTGTGACCGTGGGATTCCTGGCACAGTACTGTGTGACTGGGAGATTCCTGGGATATCCCTGTGTGACTGGGAGATTCCTGGCATATCACTGTGTGACGGTGCGATTCCTGGCACATTACTGTGCGACGGTGCGATTCCTGGCACATTACTGTGTGACGGTGCGATTCCTGGCACATTACTGTGTGACGGTGCGATTCCTGGCACATTACTGTGTGACGGTGCGATTCCTGGCACATTACTGTGTGACGGTGCGATTCCTGGCACATTACTGCGTGTCCGGGCAATTCCTGGCACATTACTGTGTGACTGGGAGATTCCTGGTACATTACTGCATGTCCGGGCAATTCCTGGCACATTACTGTGTGATCGTGCGATTCCTGGCACATTTCTGTGTGACTGGGAGATTCCTGGTACATTACTGCGTGTCCGGGCGATTCCTGGTACATTACTGCGTGTCCGGGCGATTCCTGGTATATTACTGTGTGACTGGGAGATTCCTGGCACATTACTGTGTGACTGGGAGATTCCTGGCACATTACTGTGTGACTGGGAGATTCCTGGCACATTACTGTGTGACTGGGAGATTCCTGGCACATTACTGTGTGACGGGGAGATTCCTGGCACATTACTGTGTGACGGGGAGATTCCTGGCACATTACTGTGTGATGGGGAGATTCCTGGCACATTACTGTGTGACGGTGCGATTCCTGGCACATTACTGTGTGACGGTGCGATTCCTGGTACATTACTGTGTGACGGGGAGATTCCTGGCACATTACTGTGTGACGGGGAGATTCCTGGCACATTACTGTGTGACGGTGCGATTCCTGGCACATTACTGTGCGACGGTGCGATTCCTGGCACATTACTGTGCGACGGTGCGATTCCTGGCACATTACTGTGCGACGGTGCGATTCCTGGCACATTACTGTGTGACGGTGCGATTCCTGGCACATTACTGTGTGACGGTGCGATTCCTGGCACATTACTGTGTGACGGTGCGATTCCTGGCACATTACTGTGTGACGGTGCGATTCCTGGCACATTACTGTGTGACGGTGTGATTCCTGGCACATTACTGTGTGACGGTGTGATTCCTGGCACATTACTGTGTGACGGGGAGATTCCTGGCACATTACTGTGTGATGGTGCGATTCCTGGCACATTACTGTGTGACGGTGCGATTCCTGGCACATTACTGTGTGACGGTGCGATTCCTGGCACATTACTGTGTGACGGTGTGATTCCTGGCACATTACTGTGTGACTGGGCGATTCCTGGCACATTACTGAGTAACCGGGCGATTCCTGGCACAGTTCTTGGCCAGAGTCCTGTGTTTCATGTAAAACTCTAGTAATGACCAGCAAGAAGGACCAACACTCGGCGAGATGTAATTTTGAAAGTTAGGAATTGTCCATCACTATACTCATGTCCTCTCCTCACCACTGATACCCCTACACCTTACCAATAATCATATAGCACAATACCCCCCACTCTCTACACGAGTGTTTCCCAACCTCGGTCCTCAAGGCACACCAACAGTCCAGGTTTTAGTGATATCCATGCCTCAGCACAGATAGTTAAAACAAAATAACTGAGGTACTAATTAAGACACCTGTGCTCAAGTATGGCTATCCTTGAAACCTGGAATGTTAAGGTGCCCATACATCTGACCGGTATTTCCTCGATCCTGCGGTGCGATCGAAAATGTACCCCAGGGCAGGGCGCAGATGTACCCCAGGGCAGGGCGCAGATGTACCCCAGGGCAAGGCGCGGATGTACCCCAGGGCAGGGCGCAGATGTACCCCAGGGCAGGGCGCAGATGTACCCCAGGGCAGGGCGCAGATGTACCCCAGGGCAGGGCGCAGATGTACGCCAGGTACGGGCTTTGTTGTGGCATTTGCAGACAGGTGACCAGTAGAACACGCAGGCCCTACATCTGGTAACGCTGTAACTAGCTCATGCCTTGTCAGTCCGGCACATGTTGGATGCATGTATAATATGTTCTCGCACAATCCCCACAGAGGCCGCGTCAGGTGACCTCACTGAGACGGGAGAAAAAGAGACGGATAAAGAAGGGAAATCCGAGTTCATGGTACTGTATGAAATCCTTAATTTCTGTCATGTTATAGAACTAACAAATCATCACAGGCTATAAAGCTGCTGCCAGTCATTATCCAGTGCCCAGAGCAGTCTCTTTCACTGCTGATAGTGTGCTGCAGCTCAGCAATGATAGACTGTCATCTGTCATAGACTGCTACGATGGTAGTGTGAGCTATGTATTAGACAGTCCTGTGATTATAGAGGCTATGAGCTGTGTATCATACTGTCCTGTGATGATAGAGACTGAGAGCTGTATATCATACTATCCTGTGATGATAGAGACTATGAGCTGTATATCATACTGTCCTGTGATGATAGAGACTATGAGCTGTGTATCATACTGTCCTGTGATGATAGAGACTATGAGCTGTATATCATACTGTCCTGTGATGATAGAGACTATGAGCTGTATATCATACTGTCCTGTGATGATAGAGACTATGAGCTGTGTATCATACTGTCCTGTGATGATAGAGACTGAGAGCTGTGTATCATACTGTCCTGTGATGATATAGACTATGAGCTGTGTATCATACTGTCATGTGATGATAGAGACTATGAGCTGTGTATCATACTGTCCTGTGATGATAGAGACTGAGAGCTGTGTATCATACTGTCCTGTGATGATAGAGACTGAGCTGTGTATCATACTGTCCTGTGATGATAGAGACTATGAGCTGTATATCATACTGTCCTGTGATGATAGAGACTGAGAGCTGTGTATCATACTGTCCTGTGATGATAGAGACTGAGAGCTGTGTATCATACTGTCCTGTGATGATAGAGACTCTGAGCTGTGTATCATACTGTCCTGTGATGATAGACTATGAGCTGTGTATCATACTGTCCTGTGATGATAGACTATGAGCTGTGTATCATACTGTCCTGTGATGATAGAGACTATGAGCTGTGTATCATACTGTCCTGTGATGATAGAGACTATGAGCTGTGTATCATACTGTCCTGTGATGATAGAGACTATGAGCTGTGTATCATACTGTCCTGTGATGATAGAGACTATGAGCTGTATATCATACTGTCCTGTGATGATAGAGACTATGAGCTATGTATCATACTGTCCTGTGATGATAGAGACTATGAGCTGTATATCATACTGTCCTGTGATGATAGAGGCTATGAGCTGTGTATCATACTGTCCTGTGATGATAGAGACTATGAGCTGTGTATCATACTGTCCTGTGATGATAGACTATGAGCTGTGTATCATACTGTCCTGTGATGATAGACTATGAGCTGTGTATCATACTGTCCTGTGATGATAGAGACTATGAGCTGTATATCATACTGTCCTGTGATGATAGAGGCTATGAGCTGTGTATCATACTGTCCTGTGATGATAGAGACTATGAGCTGTGTATCATACTGTCCTGTGATGATAGACTATGAGCTGTGTATCATACTGTCCTGTGATGATAGACTATGAGCTGTGTATCATACTGTCCTGTGATGATAGACTATGAGCTGTGTATCATACTGTCCTGTGATGATAGAGACTGAGAGCTGTATATCATACTGTCCTGTGATGATAGAGACTATGAGCTGTGTATCATACTGTCCTGTGATGATAGAGACTATGAGCTGTGTATCATACTGTCCTGTGATGATAGACTATGAGCTGTGTATCATACTGTCCTGTGATGATAGAGACTGAGAGCTGTGTATCATACTGTCCTGTGATGATAGAGACTGAGAGCTGTGTATCATACTGTCCTGTGATGATAGACTATGAGCTGTGTATCATACTGTCCTGTGATGATAGAGACTGAGAGCTGTGTATCATACTGTCCTGTGATGATAGAGACTGAGAGCTATGTATCATACTGTCCTGTGATGATAGACTAAGAGCTGTGTATCATACTGTCCTGTGATGATAGGACTATGAGCTGTGTATCATACTCTCCTGTGATTAGAGACTGAGCTGTGTATCATACTGTCCTGTGATAGAGACTATGAGCTGTGTATCATACTGTCCTGTGATTATAGAGGCTATGAGCTGTGTATCATACTGTCCTGTGATGATAGACTATGAGCTATGTATCATACTGTCCTGTGATGATAGACTATGAGCTGTATATCATACTGTCCTGTGATGATAGAGACTATGAGCTGTATATCATACTGTCCTGTGATGATAGAGACTATGAGCTGTATATCATACTGTCCTGTGATGATAGAGACTATGAGCTGTGTATCATACTGTCCTGTGATGATAGAGACTGAGAGCTGTGTATCATACTGTCCTGTGATGATAGAGACTATGAGCTGTGTATCATACTGTCATGTGATGATAGAGACTATGAGCTGTGTATCATACTGTACTGTGATGATAGAGACTATGAGCTGTGTATCATACTGTCCTGTGATGATAGAGACTATGAGCTGTGTATCATACTGTCATGTGATGATAGAGACTATGAGCTGTGTATCATACTGTCCTGTGATGATAGAGACTGAGAGCTGTGTATCATACTGTCCTGTGATTATAGAGACTGTGAGCTGTGTATCATACTGTCCTGTGATGATAGAGACTGTGAGCTGTGTATCATACTGTCCTGTGATGGTAGAGACTGTGAGCTGTGTATCATACTGTCCTGTGATTATAGAGACTGTGAGCTGTGTATCATACTGTCCTGTGATTATAGAGGCTATGAGCTGTGTATCATACTGCCCTGTGATTATAGAGGCTATGAGCTGTGTATCATACTGTCCTGTGATGATAGACTATTAGCTGTATATCATACTGTCCTGTGATTATAGAGACTGAGCTGTGTATCATACTGTCCTGTGATGATAGAGACTGAGAGCTGTGTATCATACTGTCCTGTGATGATAGAGACTGAGAGCTGTGTATCATACTGTCCTGTGATTATAGAGACTCTGAGCTGTGTATCATACTGTCCTGTGATTATAGAGGCTATGAGCTGTGTATCATACTGTCCTGTGATGATAGAGACTATGAGCTGTGTATCATACTGTCCTGTGATGATAGAGACTGAGAGCTGTGTATCATACTGTCCTGTGATGATAGAGACTATGAGCTGTATATCATACTGTCCTGTGATGATAGAGACTGAGAGATGTGTATCATACTGTCCTGTGATGATAGAGACTGAGAGCTGTGTATCATACTGTCCTGTGATGATAGAGACTGAGAGCTGTGTATCATACTGTCCTGTGATGATAGAGACTATGAGCTGTATATCATACTGTCCTGTGATTATAGAGACTGAGCTGTGTATCATACTGTCCTGTGATGATAGAGACTATGAGCTGTGTATCATACTGTCCTGTGATTATAGAGACTGAGCTGTGTATCATACTGTCCTGTGATGATAGACTATGAGCTGTGTATCATACTGTCCTATGATTATAGAGACTGAGAGCTGTGTATTATACTGTCCTGTGATGATAGACTATGAGCTGTGTATCATACTGTCCTGTGATTATAGAGACTATGAGCTGTGTATCATACTGTCCTGTGATGATAGACTATGAGCTGTGTATCATACTGTCCTGTGATTATAGAGACTATGAGCTGTATATCATACTGTCCTGTGATGATAGAGACTGAGCTGTGTATCATACTGTCCTGTGATGATAGAGACTGAGAGCTGTGTATCATACTGTCCTGTGATGGTAGAGACTGAGAGCTGTGTATCATACTGTCCTGTGATGATAGGGACTGAGAGCTGTATATCATACTGTCCTGTGATGATAGAGACTGAGCTGTGTATCATACTGTCCTGTGATTATAGAGACTATGAGCTGTGTATTATACTGTCCTGTGATGATAGAGACTATGAGCTGTGTATCATACTGTCCTGTGATGATAGAGACTATGAGCTGTGTATCATACTGTCCAGTGATTATAGAAACTGAGCTGTGTATCATACTGTCCTGTGATGATAGAGACTATGAGCTGTGTATCATACTGTCCTGTGATGATAGAGACTGAGAGCTGTGTATCATACTGTCCTGTGATTATAGAGACTGAGCTGTGTATCATACTGTCCTGTGATGATAGAGACTTAGAGCTGTGTATCATACTGTCCTATGATTATAGAGACTGAGAGCTGTGTATTATACTGTCCTGTGATGATAGACTATGAGCTGTGTATCATACTGTCCTGTGATTATAGAGACTATGAGCTGTGTATCATACTGTCCTGTGATGATAGAGACTGAGAGCTGTGTATCATACTGTCCTGTGATGATAGACTATGAGCGGTGTATCATACTGTCCTGTGATTATAGAGACTATGAGCTGTATTTCATACTGTCCTGTGATGATAGAGACTGAGCTGTGTATCATACTGTCCTGTGATGATAGAGACTGAGATCTGTGTATCATACTGTCCTGTGATTATAGAGACTATGAGCTGTGTGTTATACTGTCCTGTGATGATAGAGACTATGAGCTGTGTATCATACTGTCCTGTGATGATAGAGACTGAGAGCTGTGTATCATACTGTCCTGTGATGATAGAGACTATGAGCTGTGTATCATACTGTCCTGTGATGATAGAGACTGAGAGCTATGTATCATACTGTCCTGTGATGATAGAGACTATGAGCTGTGTATCATACTGTCCTGTGATGATAGACTATGAGCTGTGTATCATACTGTCCTGTGATTATAGAGACTATGAGCTGTGTATCATACTGTCCTGTGATGATAGAGACTGAGAGCTGTGTATCATACTGTCCTGTGATTATAGAGACTATGAGCTGTATTTCATACTGTCCTGTGATGATAGAGACTGAGATCTGTGTATCATACTGTCCTGTGATGATAGAGACTATGAGCTGTGTATCATACTGTCCTGTGATGATAGAGACTATGAGCTGTGTATCATACTGTCCTGTGATGATAGAGACTGAGAGCTGTATATCATACTGTCCTGTGATGATAGAGACTGAGAGCTGTATATCATACTGTCCTGTGATGATAGACTATGAGCTGTGTATCATACTGTCCTGTGATTATAGAGACTGAGCTGTGTATCATACTGTCCTGTGATGATAGAGACTGAGCTGTGTATCATACTGTCCTGTGATGATAGAGACTATGAGCTGTGTATCATACTGTCCTGTGATGATAGAGACTATGAGCTGTATTTCATACTGTCCTGTGATGATAGAGACTGAGATCTGTGTATCATACTGTCCTGTGATGATAGAGACTATGAGCTGTGTATCATACTGTCCTGTGATGATAGAGACTGAGATCTGTGTATCATACTGTCCTGTGATGATAGAGACTATGAGCTGTGTATCATACTGTCCTGTGATGATAGAGACTATGAGCTGTGTATCATACTGTCCTGTGATGATAGAGACTGAGAGCTGTATATCATACTGTCCTGTGATGATAGAGACTGAGAGCTGTATATCATACTGTCCTGTGATGATAGACTATGAGCTGTTTATCATACTGTCCTGTGATTATAGAGACTGAGCTGTGTATCATACTGTCCTGTGATGATAGAGACTATGAGCTGTGTATCATACTGTCCTGTGATGATAGAGACTGAGAGCTGTGTATCATACTGTCCTGTGATGATAGAGACTATGAGCTGTGTATCATACTGTACTGTGATTATAAAGACTGAGAGCTGTATATCATACTGTCCTGTGTATATGCCACAATCTGATGTGGCTTACAGATATACTGAGAGCATTGTGCATCTAGCTGTGAGCTGCGCAGTGTCAGGCAGACAGGTGACAAAATAATCTGTTTTTGTGTTTATTGTTGTCTCTTCCCATTTGTCCTACCGCTCTGTCCCCTCATCTGCCTCCATCTCCCCTTCCTCTTCCATTCGTCCCTCAAGCTTCTGTCTTCAGCCCCCTTCACTTCACCCTGTGCACCTCCTTCCTGGGTGAGCTTATCAGCCTACAGTGCCACCTTTGTGCCAGTGACACCCATAGTACCTCTCTTCCCCTGGTCTCTCCTGTGTCACCCGTGTGCCAGTGACACCCATAATACCTCTCTTCCCCTGGTCTCTCCTGTGTCACCCGTGTGCCAGTGACACCCATAGTACCTCTCTTCCCCTGGTCTCTCCTGTGTCACCCATGTGCCAGTGACACCCATAGTACCTCTCTTCCCCTGGTCTCTCCTGTGTCACCCATGTGCCAGTGACACCTCTCTTTCCCTGGCCTCTACAGTGCCACCTTTTGGTGTTCTCTTGGATGACGCGATGCTTCATTAAGAGTAATGGTCCTGATGCTGTGTTGAACATCCGCCTATCTGCGCAGTGTAGCTTAGATGTACACGCACAGAGCGCGCTCCGGAACCAAGCTTACATGGAATGTGGAGTAATACATGTTTTAAGCGCAACAGCAGAGATGTAACTGAGCCTTTTTGGGGAGTTCGAGCCCCGCCGAGAGTACCTAGCCGAGGGCTGGAGTCGCGGTGCTGCGGAGGGGTGATGGAGCAGCAGTGCTGACGTCCAGAGGACTGTCTAGCGCTGCTGCTCTGTATGAAAAATAAAGCTTGGCCTGATTAATAGCAGCCCCTCTGTTCTAACGGTGATCCAGCTCCTGACGAACACCAACGAAGCTGAGCTGCCTTCAGGCTGTGGGCAGGGTATAGGTGGAAGGACCGGAGCATCCTGAGATAGGAAAAAGCTTTGCTCCTGGTGTCCGGTCCTCCAAGTACCACCTACACCCCGTTGTCTCCCTGTGGACCCTATGGACTTTGAAGAAAGAGAGTGAACAAGGTTAAGTTTTACCATAACTCCTTTTTGAGCGCATCAGCAGAGATGTAACTGAGTCTTTGTGGGGCGTTCTTGTATAGGCATTGTGCAGGGTCTGAGGACGCAGAATGCTCACTGACTATGCCGATGACTAGTATCACCGCAAGTGCACAGCTAGGGGGCAGGCACAACGCAGGATACCTACAGCTCTGACAGCGGAATATACTCACAGATGGCAGGAGATCAAATCCCCCCAACTTCTGTCCAACAACTCTTCCCTCTGCCTGGGTGTGATCCCCACGTTCAGTCCCTCTCCCAGTATCTGGCCCTTTCTCACCCTGAAAGCCACTAAAAACCCTCATTCATGCCCTTATCATGTCCCACCTTGCTTATTGTAACCGTTTCTGGCCTACCGAGCTACCACCTCTCACCCTTCAGTCTGCCCTCAAGTCCATGTCCGACCTTATTTTCTTTTGCCTCATTCTGCCGGTCACTCCTGTGGCTCCCTGTTCCATTCATAGGCACCAAGTCCTCTCCCTACATCTCCAGCACAATGTCCTCTTCCTCCCGCTCACTTAGCATTTCCTATGACTTCCTACCTCTTCTCCTCCCTGATCACCTCTTCTTCTCACTCCGGCCTTCATCATTTCTCCCCTGCTTCTCCCAAATGCCCTCCTGTGCCCAATCCGACCCGCATCTAGCCTCCCAGCCTGTATCTCTTTATTCCAGCCTCAAGCATACCAGCCCTTCCCCTGCCTACCTGTCCTCCCCGCCCTCCCCCTGCCTACCTGTCCTCCCCTCCCTCCCCCTGCCTTCCAGCCTGTAACAGCCCTCCCCCTGCCTCCCAGCCTGTATCTCTTTATTCCAGCCTCAAGCATACCAGCCCTTCCCCTGCCTACCTGTCCTCCCCGCCCTCCCCCTGCCTACCTGTCCTCCCCTCCCTCCCCCTGCCTTCCAGCCTGTAACAGCCCTCCCCCTGCCTCCCAGCCTGTAACTCTTTATTCCAGCCTCAAGCATACCAGCCCTTCCCCTACCTACCTGTCCTCCCCTCCCTCCCCCTGCCTTCCAGCCTGTAACCAGCCCTCCCCCTGCATCCCAGCCTGTAACCAGCCATCCCCCTGCCTCTACCTGTCCTCCCCACCCTCCCCTTGCCTCCCAGCCTGTAACCAGCCATCCCCCTGCCTCTACCTGTCCTCCCCCCCTCCCCCTGCCTCCCAGCCTGTAACCAGCCCTCCCCCTGCCTCCCAGCCTGTAACCAGCACTCCCCCTGTAACCAGCCCTCCCCCTGCCGCCCAGCCTGTAACAGCCCTCCCCCTGCCGCCCAGTCTGTAACCAGCCCTCCCCCTGCCTACCTGTTCTTACCGCCCTCCCCCTGCCTCCCAGCCTGTAACCAGCCCTCCGCCTGCCTCCCAGCCTGTAACCAGCCCTCCCCCTGCCTCCCAGCCTGTAACCAGCCCTCCCCCTGCCTCCCAGCCTGTAACCAGCCCTCCGCCTGCCTCCCAGCCTGTAACCAGCCCTCCCCCTGCCTCCCAGCCTGTAACCAGCCCTCCCCCTGCCTCCCAGCCTGTAACCAGCCCTACCCCTGCCGCCCAGCCTGTAACCAGCCCTACCCCTGCCGCCCAGCCTGTAACCAGCCCTCCCCCTGCCGCCCAGCCTGTAACCAGCCCTCCCCCTGCCTCCCAGCCTGTAACCAGCCCTCCCCCTGCCTCCCAGCCTGTAACCAGCCCTCCCCCTGCCTCCCAGCCTGTAACCAGCCCTCCCCCTGCCTCCCAGCCTGTAACCAGCCCTCCCCCTGCCTCCCAGCCTGTAACCAGCCCTCCCCCTGCCTCCCAGCCTGTAACCAGCCCTCCCCCTGCCTCCCAGCCTGTAACCAGCCCTCCCCCTGCCTCCCAGCCTGTAACCAGCCCTCCCCCTGCCTCCCAGCCTGTAACCAGCCCTCCCCCTGCCTACCTGTTCTTACCGCCCTCCCCTGTCTTTCCAACCTCCCCTCTCCCCTGATGGTCACCTACATCCCCCTTTAGAGTGTAAGCTATTGCAAGCAGGGCCCTCTCTCTTGTGCACAGAATTATGTAACTTTCGGGCTGTAAATTGATATATAGGTAATTTTGTTGTCTGCTCTATCTCCTATGAACGGTACTACAGAACCCTGGTGGTGCCATATACATAATAGGTGATAATAATAGAATTGTGTCCCCAGGCCGCAGGTGAAGAAGTGGGTGACAGTGAGGAGGTGACCAGTAGAAGTAAGAAGGAGCGGAAACTGACCAACCAGTTTAACTTCAGCGAGAGATCGTCACAGACCTTCAACAACCCCCTGAGAGTAAGTTCTGCCCACACTTCCTGCCCTCTGTAGAGGCTCTTCTGTGTCTGATATAATCCTGTCATCATCTGTCTGTGCCAGGAGAGAGCTTCTCAGACAGAACCACCCCCCCGAGCAACATTCTCTGCCACCGCAAGTCAGGTAAGTCACCATGCTACCGCGCAGCGCTTCACAGGCGCAGTGGGAGTGTACAAAGAGTATGGTGGTCGCTCACATCAACTTAATGACATTGCACAGTTGCTTGTAAAGGGCGGGCCCAGCGCTTATTCATATATTTGCAAATGTATGTAACCAATACCTGCAGTGTGAGTGTATGTCATCTGTGCAGTGCCCTCCAGCCCGCTGAGAGTGTACATGAGCAGTGCGGTGCCCTGCAGTCTTGCTGGGAGTATAGGCCATTAGTGCAGTGCTCTGCAGTCTTGCTGGGAGTATTGGCCATTAGTGCAGTGCTCTGCAGTCTTGCTGGGAGTATAGGCCATTAGTGCGGTGCTCTGCAGTCTTGCTGGGACTACAGGCCATTAGTGCAGTGCTCTGCAGTCTTGCTGGGAGTATAGGCCATTAGTGCAGTGCTCTGCAGTCTTGCTGGGAGTATTGGCCATTAGTGCGGTGCTCTGCAGTCTTGCTGGGAGTATAGGGCATTAGTGCGGTGCTCTGCAGTCTTGCTGGGACTACAGGCCATTAGTGCAGTGCTCTGCAGTCTTGCTGGGAGTATTGGCCATTAGTGCGGTGCTCTGCAGTCTTGCTGGGAGTATAGGCCATTAGTGCGGTGCTCTGCAGTCTTGCTGGGAGTATAGGCCATTAGTGCGGTGCTCTGCAGTCTTGCTGGGAGTATAGGCCATTAGTGCGGTGCTCTGCAGTCTTGCTGGGAGTATAGGCCATTAGTGCGGTGCTCTGCAGTCGTGCTGGGAGTATAGGGCATTAGTGCGGTGCTCTGCAGTCTTGCTGGGAGTATAGGGCATTAGTGCAGTGCTCTGCAGTCTTGCTGGGAGTATAGGCCATTAGTGCGGTGCTCTGCAGTCTTGCTGGGAGTATAGGCCATTAGTGCAGTGCTCTGCAGTCTTGCTGGGAGTATAGGCCATTAGTGCGGTGCTCTGCAGTCTTGTTGGAAGTATAGGGCATTAGTGCGGTGCTCTGCAGTCTTGCTGGGAGTATAGGCCATTAGTGCGGTGCTCTGCAGTCTTGCTGGGAGTATACGCCATTAGTGCGGTGCTCTGCAGTCTTGCTGGGAGTATAGGGCATTACTGCGGTGCTCTGCAGTCTTGCTGGGAGTATAGGCCATTAGTGCGGTGCTCTGCAGTCTTGTTGGGAGTATAGGCCATTAGTGCGATGCTCTGCAGTCTTGCTGGGAGTATAGGCCATTAGTGCGGTGCTCTGCAGTCTTGCTGGGAGTATAGGCCATTAGTGCGGTGCTCTGCAGTCTTGCTGGGAGTATAGGCCATTAGTGCGGTGCTCTGCAGTCTTGCTGGGAGTATAGGCCATTAGTGCGGTGCTCTGCAGTCTTGCTGGGAGTATAGGCCATTAGTGCGGTGCTCTGCAGTCTTGCTGGGAGTATAGGGCATTAGTGCGCTGCTCTGCAGTCTTGCTGGGAGTATAGGCCATTAGTGCGGTGCTCTGCAGTCTTGCTGGAAGTATAGGGCATTAGTGCGGTGCTCTGCAGTCTTGCTGGGAGTATAGGCCATTAGTGCAGTGCTCTGCAGTCTTGCTTGGAGTATAGGGCATTATTGCGGTGCTCTGCAGTCTTGTTGGGAGTATAGGCCATTAGTGCGGTGCTCTGCAGTCTTGCTGGGAGTATAGGCCATTAGTGCGATGCTCTTCAGTCTTGCTGGGAGTATAGGCCATTAGTGCGGTGCTCTGCAGTCTTGCTGGGAGTATAGGCCATTAGTGCGGTGCTCTGCAGTCTTGCTGGGAGTATACGCCATTAGTGCGGTGCTCTGCAGTCTTGTTGGAAGTATAGGCCATTAGTGCGGTGCTCTGCAGTCTTGCTGGGAGTATAGGCCATGAGTGCGGTGCTCTGCAGTCTTGCTGGGAGTATACGCCATTAGTGCGGTGCTCTGCAGTCTTGTTGGAAGTATAGGCCATTAGTGCGGTGCTCTGCAGTCTTGTTGGAAGTACTGGCCATTAGTGCGGTGCTCTGCAGTCTTGCTGGGAGTATAGGGCATTAGTGCGGTGCTCTGCAGTCTTGCTGGGAGTATAGGCCATTAGTGCGGTGCTCTGCAGTCTTGCTGGGAGTATAGGCCATTAGTGCGATGCTCTGCAGTCTTGCTGGGAGTATAGGCCATTAGTGCGGTGCTCTGCAGTCTTGCTGGAAGTATAGGCCATTAATGCGGTACTCTGCAGTCTTGCTGGGAGTATAGGCCATTAGTGCGGTGCTCTGCAGTCTTGCTGGAAGTATAGGCCATTAGTGCGGTGCTCTGCAGTCTTGTTGGAAGTATAGGCCATTAGTGCGGTGCTCTGCAGTCTTGCTGGGAGTATAGGCCATGAGTGCGGTGCTCTGCAGTCTTGCTGGGAGTATAGGCCATGAGTGCGGTGCTCTGCAGTCTTGCTGGGAGTATAGGCCATTAGTGCGGTGCTCTGCAGTCTTGCTGGGAGTATAGGCCATTAGTGCGGTGCTCTGCAGTCTTGCTGGGAGTATAGGCCATTAGTGCGGTGCTCCGCAGTCTTGCTGGGAGTATAGGGCATTAGTGCGGTGCTCCGCAGTCTTGCTGGGAGTATAGGCCATTAGTGCGGTGCTCCGCAGTCTTGCTGGAAGTATAGGCCATTAGTGTGGTGCTCCGCAGTCTTGTTGGAAGTATAGGCCATTAGTGCGGTGCTCCGCAGTCTTGTTGGAAGTATAGGGCATTAGTGCAGTGCTCTGCAGTCTTGCTGGGAGTATAGGACATTAGTGCAGTGCTCTGCAGTCTTGCTGGGAGTATATGGCATTAGTGCAGTGCTCTGCAGTCTTGCTGGAAGTATAGGCCATTAGTGCAGTGCTCTGCAGTCTTGCTGGGAGTATAGGCCATTAGTGCGGTGCTCTGCAGTCTTGCTGGGACTACAGGCCATTAGTGCGGTGCTCTGCAGTCTTGCTGGAAGTATAGGCCATTAGTGCAGTGCTCTGCAGTCTTGCTGGAAGTATAGGCCATTAGTGCGGTGCTCTGCTGTCTTGCTGGGAGTATAGGGCATTAGTGCGGTGCTCTGCAGTCTTTCTGGGAATATAGGCCATTAGTGCGGTGCTCTACAGTCTTGTTGGAAGTATAGGCCATTAGTACGGTGCTCTGCAGTCTTGTTGGAAGTATAGGCCATTAGTGCGGTGCTCTGCAGTCTTGTTGGAAGTATAGGCCATTAGTGCGGTGCTCTGCAGGCTTGTTGGGAGTATAGGCCATTAGTGCGGTGCTCTGCAGTCTTGTTGGAAGTATAGGCCATTAGTGCGGTGCTCTGCAGTCTTGCTGGGAGTATAGGCCATTAGTGCGGTGCTCTGCAGTCTTGCTGGAAGTATAGGCCATTAGTGCGGTGCTCTGCTGTCTTGCTGGGAGTATAGGGCATTAGTGCGGTGCTCTGCAGTCTTGCTGGGAGTATAGGCCATTAGTGCGGTGCTCTGCAGTCTTGCTGGAAATGTAGGCCATTAGTGCGATGCTCTGCAGTCTTGCTGGAAGTATAGGGCATTAGTGCGGTGCTCTGCAGTCTTGCTGGAAGTATAGGCCATTAGTGCGGTGCTCAGCAGTCTTGCTGGGAGTTTAGGCCATTAGTGCGGTGCTCTGCAGTCTTGTTGGAAGTATAGGCCATTAGTGCGGTGCTCTGCAGTCTTGCTGGGAGTATAGGCCATTAGTGCGGTGCTCTGCAGTCTTGTTGGAAGTATAGGCCATTAGTGCGGTGCTCTGCAGTCTTGCTGGGAGTATAGGCCATTAGTGCGGTGCTCAGCAGTCTTGCTGGGAGTATAGGCCATTAGTGCGGTGCTCTGCAGTCTTGCTGGGAGTATAGGCCATTAGTGCGGTGCTCTGCCGTCTTGCTGGGAGTATAGGCCATTAGTGCGGTGCTCTGCCGTCTTGCTGGAAGTATAGGCCATTAGTGCGGTGCTCTGCAGTCTTGCTGGGAGTATAGGGCATTAGTGCGGTGCTCTGCAGTCTTGCTGGGAGTATAGGCCATTAGTGCGGTGTTCTGCAGTCTTGCTGGGAGTATAGGCCATTAGTGCGGTGCTCTGCAGTCTTGCTGGGAGTATAGGCCATTAGTGCGGTGCTCTGCAGTCTTGCTGGGAGTATAGGCCATTAGTGCGGTGCTCTGCAGTCTTGTTGGAAGTATAGGCCATTAGTGCGATGCTCTGCAGTCTTGTTGGAAGTATAGGCCATTAGTGCGATGCTCTGCAGTCTTGCTGGGAGTATAGGCCATTAGTGCAGTCAGTGCTCTGCAGTCTTGCTGGGATTATAGGCCATTAGTGCGGTGCTCTGCAGTCTTGCTGGGAGTATAGGGCATTAGTGCGGTGCTCTGCAGTCTTGCTGGGAGTATAGGCCATTAGTGCGGTGCTTTGCAGTCTTGCTGGGAGTATAGGCCATTAGTGCGGTGCTCTGCAGTCTTGTTGGAAGTATAGGCCATTAGTGCGGTGCTCTGCAGTCTTGCTGGAAGTATAGGCCATTAGTGCGGTGCTCCGCAGTCTTGCTGGGAGTATAGGCCATTAGTGCGGTGCTCCGCAGTCTTGTTGGAAGTATAGGCCATTAGTGCGGTGCTCCGCAGTCTTGTTGGAAGTGTAGGCCATTAGTGCGGTGCTCAGCAGTCTTGCTGGGAGTATAGGCCATTAGTGCGGTGCTCTGCAGTCTTGCCGGGAGTATAGGCCATTAGTGCGGTGCTCTGCCGTCTTGCTGGGAGTATAGGCCATTAGTGCGGTGCTCTGCCGTCTTGCTGGAAGTATAGGCCATTAGTGCGGTGCTCTGCAGTCTTGCTGGGAGTATAGGGCATTAGTGCGGTGCTCTGCAGTCTTGCTGGGAGTATAGGGCATTAGTGCGGTGTTCTGCAGTCTTGCTGGGAGTATAGGCCATTAGTGCGGTGCTCTGCAGTCTTGCTGGGAGTATAGGCCATTAGTGCGGTGCTCTGCAGTCTTGTTGGAAGTATAGGCCATTAGTGCGATGCTCTGCAGTCTTGTTGGAAGTATAGGCCATTAGTGCGATGCTCTGCAGTCTTGCTGGGAGTATAGGCCATTAGTGCAGTCAGTGCTCTGCAGTCTTGCTGGGAGTATAGGCCATTAGTGCGGTGCTCTGCAGTCTTGCTGGGAGTATAGGGCATTAGTGCGGTGCTCTGCAGTCTTGCTGGGAGTATAGGCCATTAGTGCGGTGCTTTGCAGTCTTGCTGGGAGTATAGGCCATTAGTGCGGTGCTCTGCAGTCTTGTTGGAAGTATAGGCCATTAGTGCGGTGCTCTGCAGTCTTGTTGGAAGTATAGGCCATTAGTGCGGTGCTCCGCAGTCTTGTTGGAAGTGTAGGCCATTAGTGCGGTGCTCCGCAGTCTTGTTGGAAGTATAGGCCATTAGTGCGGTGCTCTGCAGTCTTGCTGGGAGTATAGGCCATTAGTGCGGTGCTCCGCAGTCTTGCTGGGAGTATAGGGCATTAGTGCGGTGCTCTGCAGTCTTGTTGGAAGTATAGGCCATTAGTGCGGTGCTCTGCAGTCTTGCTGGGAGTATAGGGCATTAGTGCGGTGCTCTGCAGTCTTGCTGGGAGTATAGGCCATTAGTGCGGTGTTCTGCAGTCTTGCTGGGAGTATAGGCCATTAGTGCGGTGCTCTGCAGTCTTGCTGGGAGTATAGGCCATTAGTGCGGTGCTCTGCAGTCTTGCTGGGAGTATAGGCCATTAGTGCGGTGCTCTGCAGTCTTGTTGGAAGTATAGGCCATTAGTGCGATGCTCTGCAGTCTTGTTGGAAGTATAGGCCATTAGTGCGATGCTCTGCAGTCTTGCTGGGAGTATAGGCCATTAGTGCAGTCAGTGCTCTGCAGTCTTGCTGGGAGTATAGGCCATTAGTGCGGTGCTCTGCAGTCTTGCTGGGAGTATAGGGCATTAGTGCGGTGCTCTGCAGTCTTGCTGGGAGTATAGGGCATTAGTGCGGTGCTCTGCAGTCTTGCTGGGAGTATAGGGCATTAGTGCGGTGCTCTGCAGTTTTGCAGGGCGTATACATTGTGTCTGTTATTATTACTAGCACTGTGTAATAACATTGCTCTGTCTCACAGTGGGATATATATGATGCTTACATAGAGGAGCTACAGAAACAGGAGAAGCTGAAAGAGAAGCACAAGGCTCCGGTCTCTAAGAAGGATGAGGAATTCCATTCCCGACCGAAGCTTCTCATCTCTGAGTTTCAGGTGACGCCCTCTACATTTATGCTATTCCCAGCCAGCGTTGTTACTCATTTCCTAGAAATCAGAGGAATAAAGGATTTTACATTGTTTAGTAATGGCTACAGGTCATATATAATGAGAGCCTCTTCCTATACCACCGTCCTCACCACGGGCCCCCAGCACTAGCTGCCCTGGTCATATACAGTAATCCACGTTTATATCCCGGTCTGTCAGCAGTGAGGATCGTCCTATCCCCCCGCCCTCACCACGAGCCCCCAGCACTAGCTGTCCTGGTCATATACAGCAATCCATGTTTTTATCCCGGTCTGCCGGCAGTGAGAGGATCGTCCTATTCCCCCGCCCTCACCACGAGCCCTCAGCAATAGCTGCCCTGGTCATATGCAGCAATCTACGTTTATATCCCGCTCTGCCGGCAGTGAGAGGATCTTCCTATACCGCCGTCCTCACCACGAGCCCCCAGCAATAGCTGCCCTGGTCATATACAGTAATCCATGTTTATATCCCGCTCTGCTGACAGTGAGAGGATCTTTGTATCCCGCTGCCCTCACCACGAGCCCCCAGCACTAGCTGTCCTGGTCATATACAGAAATCCACGTTTATATCCCGGTCTGCCGGCAGTAAGAGGATATTCCTATCCCGCCGCCCTCACCACGAGCCCCCAGCACTAGCTGCCCTGGTCATATACAGTAATCCACGTTTATATCCCGCTTTGTCGGCAGTGAGAGGATCTTCCTATCCTGCTGTCCTCACCACGAGCCCCCGGCACTAGCTGCCCTCACCTCGAGCCCCCGGCACTAGCTGCCCTGGTCATATACAGCAATCCACGTTTATATCCCGCTCTGCTGACAGTGGGAGGATCTTCGTATCCCGCTGCCCTCACCACGAGCCCCCAGCAATAGCTGCCCTCACCACGAGCCCCCAGCACTAGCTGCCCTGGTCATATACAGTAATCCACGTTTATATCCCGGTCTGCCGGCAGTGAGAGGATATTCCTATCCCGCCGCCCTCACCACGAGCCCCCAGCACTAGCTGCCCTGGTCATATACAGTAATCCACGTTTATATCCCGCTTTGTCGGCAGTGAGAGGATCTTCCTATCCTGCTGTCCTCACCGCGAGCCCCCTGCACTAGCTGCCCTGGTCATATACAGTAATCCACGTTTATATCCCGCTCTGCTGACAGTGGGAGGATCTTCGTATCCCGCTGCCCTCACCACGAGCCCCCAGGAACAGAGAAAGTAAACACCCTTAGCTACTGGGTATCGCGGCCATCAGCCCTCACCTCGCCCTGTAATGTAGGGGATGAGGAATGCTGCGGGGTGAAGCTCTCCATGCTCCCGGCATTGCCGGTTTATATAACTGATTCTCCTATAGATCTACAGTAGTAGTAGTTTCCTTAAATGTGGTGCTGGGTCCGGTGTGGCCAGCGGCTTTATAGTCTGTGCTGAGGTTACGTTCTGTGCGGTCAGCGTCCTGTCTCACCTGGTAAAGTGAATTGTTTCTCCCTATTATTATGGAGCAGAGTGATGACATCAGCAAGGTGGCAAAGTCCAGTAAAATAGTGGAGCGGATGGTGAATCAGAACACGTTCGATGACATTACACAAGGTACGACGATAAATAGTCATTTTCTGCACTGCTCCCGCGTGTTTCCTATCACAGCTGCAGGCCCGGTGGCAGGTCCCTCGTGGTCACACGATGATCCTCTCCATAGCGAGCGCCATGTGTCTGCGGTTCTTGTCTAGATTGGAGAAGAGCCGGGATTGGGACTAGAACCTGCTCTATAAAGTGTTAGGAGTCGGCTGAGCTCCAATACTACTGCACCAACAGCCCCTGCAGCCTGTGTAATCTTTCCTCCCTCTTTGGGATTTATATTGTATTTTATTTTATTTCTAGATTTCAAATACTTTGAGGACGTGGCTGATGAGTTCAGAGACCAGAATGGAACTTTGCTGCCTTTGTGGAAGTTCCAGTATGACAAAGCCAAACGTCTGGCAGTGACTGCCCTCTGCTGGTGAGTGTCGGGATTACAGAGCAGGGGTTTGGTGTGAATGACAAAAAAGAGGAATACAGGTGCACACCTCCAAATTACTAATTATATATAATATAACACATTTTGCAATAGAATTTCGCAAAATAATTAATTAGAGTTTTTGGCATAATCATGGCCATGGTTATGGGCCTACCCACCGCGTTTGGTGTGAATGTTCTCGGGTAATGAATGTTCTCAGACGGGATGTACAGAAGAAATAGGTCTAATCTCTTCTCACTACATGGCACCTGGAAGCCTAGGTGAGGGGATCCAATTTGTATATTCCCTACCTAAGAACACTTCCAGGAGATCCCGGGATGATGTTGCACTTTACTGCCAGGGACTCCCCATGATGCTCCAGCTGCTGCTGGTCGGCGTTAACTTCATAGTGGATACAAATCCCCCCAGATTACCAGGGATAATGTTCAGATTTATTCTTTGTACATTTACTATTTGCAATGTAAGCAGGGCTTACATTCCCATCTGCAGTACCTCTACCCCATACACTGCCCGGCACTGGTGCTTACATTACCAACTGCAGTACCTCTACCCCATGCACTGCTCGGCACCGGGGCTTACATTCCCATCTGCAGTACCTCTACCCCATGCACTGCTCGGCACCGGGGCTTACATTCCCATCTGCAGTACCTCTACCACATGCACTGCTCGGCACCGGTGCTTACATTCCCATCTGCAGTACCTCTACCCCATGCACTGCTCGGCACCGGGGCTTACATTCCCATCTGCAGTACCTCTATCCCATGCACTGCTCGGCATCGGGGCTTACATTCCCATCTGCAGTACCTCTACACCATGCAATGCCCGGCACTGGTGCTTACATTACCAACTGCAGTACCTCTACCCCATACACTGCCTGGCACCGGGGCCTACATTCCCATCTGCAGTATCTCTACCCCATACACTGCCTGGCACCGGGGCCTACATTCCCATCTGCAGTACCTCTACCCCATGCACTGCCCGGCACCGGTGCTTACATTACCAACTGCAGTACCTCTACCCCATACACTGCCCGGCACCGGGGCTTACATTCCCATCTGCAGTGCCTCTACCCTATGCACTGTCTGGCATCGGGGCTTACATTCCCATCTGCAGTACCTCTACCCCATGCACTGCCCGGCACCGGTGCTTACATTCCCATCTGCAGTACCTCTACCCCATACACTGCCCGGCACCGGTGCTTACATTCCCATCTGCAGTACCTCTACCCCATGCACTGCCCGGCACCGGTGCTTACATTCCCATCTGCAGTACCTCTACCCCATGCAATGCCCGGCACCGGGGCTTACATTCCCATCTGCAGTACCTCTACCCCATACACTGCCCGGCACCGGGGCTTACATTCCCATCTGTAGTACCTCTACCCCATGCACTGCCCGGCACCGGGGGTTATTTCCTTCCCAGCTGCAGTACCTTTACCCCATGCACTGCCCGGCACCGGTGCTTACATTCCCATCTGCAGTACCTCTACCCCATGCACTGCCCGGCACCGAGGTTATTTCCTTCCCATCTGCAGTACCTCTACCCCATGCACTGCCCGGCACCGAGGTTATTTCCTTCCCATCTGCAGTACCTCTACCCCATACACTGCCCGGCACTGGGGCTTACATTCCCATCTGCAGTACCTCTACCCCATGCACTGCTCGGCACCGGGGGTTATTTCCTTCCCAGCTGCAGTACCTCTACCCCATGCACTGCCCGGCACCGATGCTTACATTCCCAGCTGCAGTACCTCTACCCCATGCACTGCCCGGCTCCGGTGTTTACATTCCCATCTGCAGTACCTCTACCCCATGCAATGCCCGGCACCGGGGCTTACATTCCCATCTGCAGTACCTCTACCCCATACACTGCCCGGCACTGGGGCTTACATTCCCATCTGTAGTACCTCTACCCCATGCACTGCAAGGCACCGGGGCTTACATTCCCATCTGCAGTACCTCTACCCCATGCACTGCCCGGCAGCGGTGCTTACATTCCCATCTGCAGTACCTCTACCCCATGCACTGCCCGGCACCGGGGGTTATTTCCTTCCCAGCTGCAGTACTTTTACCCCATGCACTGCCCGGCACCGGTGCTTACATTCCCATCTGCAGTACCTCTACCCCATACACTGCTCGGCACCGGGGGTTATTTCCTTCCCATCTGCAGTACCTCTACCCCATGCACTGCCCGGCACCGAGGTTATTTCCTTCCCAGCTGCAGTACCTCTACCCCATGCACTGCTCGGCACCGGGGGTTATTTCCTTCCCAGCTGCAGTACCTCTACCCCATACACTGCCCGGCACCGGGGCTTACATTCCCATCTGAAGTACCTCTACCCGATGCACTGCTCGGCACCGGGGCTTACATTCCCATCTGCAGTACGTCTACCCCATGCACTGCCCGGCACCGAGGTTATTTCCTTCCCAGCTGCAGTACCTCTACCCCATGCACTGCCCAGCACCGGGGCTTGCATTCCCATCTGCAGTACCTCTACCCCATGCACTGCCCGGCACCGGGGCTTGTATTCCCATCTGCAGTACCTCTACCCAATGCGCTGCCCGGCACCTTGGTTATTTCCTTCCCAGCTGCAGTACCTCTACCCCATGCACTGCCCGGCACCGGTGCTTACATTCCCATCTGCAGTACCTCTACCCCATGCACTGCCCGGCACCGGAGGTTATTTCCTTCCCAGCTGCAGTACCTTTACCCCATGCACTGCCCGGCACCGGTGCTTACATTCCCATCTGCAGTACCTCTACCCCATACACTGCTCGGCACCGGGGGTTATTTCCTTCCCATCTGCAGTACCTCTACCCCATGCACTGCCCGGCACCGAGGTTATTTCCTTCCCAGCTGCAGTACCTCTACCCCATGCACTGCTCGGCACCGGGGGTTATTTCCTTCCCAGCTGCAGTACCTCTACCCCATACACTGCCCGGCACCGGGGCTTACATTCCCATCTGAAGTACCTCTACCCGATGCACTGCTCGGCACCGGGGCTTACATTCCCATCTGCAGTACGTCTACCCCATGCACTGCCCGGCACCGAGGTTATTTCCTTCCCAGCTGCAGTACCTCTACCCCATGCACTGCCCGGCACCGGGGCTTGCATTCCCATCTGCAGTACCTCTACCCCATGCACTGCCCGGCACCGGGGCTTGTATTCCCATCTGCAGTACCTCTACCCAATGCGCTGCCCGGCACCTTGGTTATTTCCTTCCCAGCTGCAGTACCTCTACCCCATGCACTGCCCGGCACCGGTGCTTACATTCCCATCTGCAGTACCTCTACCCCATGCACTGCCCGGCACCGAGGTTATTTCCTTCCCATCTGCAGTACCTCTACCCCATACACTGCCCGGCACTGGGGCTTACATTCCCATCTGCAGTACCTCTACCCCATGGACTGCTCGGCACCGGGGGTTATTTCCTTCCCAGCTGCAGTACCTCTACCCCATGCACTGCCCGGCACCGGTGCTTACATTCCCATCTGCAGTACCTCTACCCCATGCAATGCCCGGCACCGGGGCTTACATTCCCATCTGCAGTACCTCTACCCCATACACTGCCCGGCACTGGGGCTTACATTCCCATCTGTAGTACCTCTACCCCATGCACTTCAAGGCACCGGGGCTTACATTCCCATCTGCAGTACCTCTACCCCATGCACTGCCCGGCACCGGTGCTTACATTCCCATCTGCAGTACCTCTACCCCATACACTGCTCGGCACCGGGGGTTATTTCCTTCCCATCTGCAGTACCTCTACCCCATGCACTGCCCGGCACCGAGGTTATTTCCTTCCCAGCTGCAGTACCTCTACCCCATGCACTGCTCGGCACCGGGGGTTATTTCCTTCCCAGCTGCAGTACCTCTACCCCATACACTGCCCGGCACCGGGGCTTACATTCCCATCTGAAGTACCTCTACCCGATGCACTGCTCGGCACCGGGGCTTACATTCCCATCTGCAGTACGTCTACCCCATGCACTGCCCGGCACCGAGGTTATTTCCTTCCCAGCTGCAGTACCTCTACCACATGCACTGCCCGGCTCCGGGGCTTGCATTCCCATCTGCAGTACCTCTACCCCATGCACTGCCCGGCACCGAGGTTATTTCCTTCCCAGCTGCAGTACCTCTACCCCATGCACTACCCGGCACCGGTGCTTACATTCCCATCTGCAGTACCTCTACCCCATGCACTGCCCAGCACCAAGGGTTATTTCCTTCCCAGCTGCAGTACCTCTACCCCATGCACTGCCCGGCACCGGGGGTTATTTCCTTCCCAGCTGCAGTACCTCTACCCCATGCACTGCCCGGCACCGAGGTTATTTCCTTCCCAGCTGCAGTACCTCTACCCCATACACTGCCCGGCACTGGGGCTTACATTCCCATCTGCAGTACCTCTACCCCATGCACTGCCCGGCACCGGGGGTTATTTCCTTCCCAGCTGCAGTACCTCTACCCCATGCACTGCCTGGCACCGGGGGTTATTTCCTTCCCAGCTGCAGTACCTCTGCCCCATGCTCTGCCCGGCACCGGGGCTTACATTCCCATTTGCATTACCTCTACCCCATACACTGCCCGGCACTGGGGCTTACATTCCCATCTGCAGTACCTCTACCCCATGCACTGCCCGGCACCGGGGGTTATTTCCTTCCCAGCTGCAGTACCTCTACCCCATGCACTGCCTGGCACCGGGGGTTATTTCCTTCCCAGCTGCAGTACCTCTACCCCATGCTCTGCCCGGCACCGGGGCTTACATTCCCATCTGCAGTACCTCTACCCCATGCACTGCCCAGCACCAAGGGTTATTTCCTTCCCAGCTGCAGTACCTCTACCCCATGCACTGCCCGACACCGGGGGTTATTTCCTTCCCAGCTGCAGTACCTCTACCCCATGCACTGCCCGCTACCCGGGGTTATTTCCTTCCCAGCTGCAGTACCTCTACCCCATACACTGCTCGGCACCGGGGGTTATTTCCTTCCCAGCTGCAGTACCTCTACCCCATGCACTGCCCGGCACCTGGGGTTATTTCCTTCCCAGCTGCTGTACCTCTACCCCATGCACTGCCCGGCACCTGGGGTTATTTCCTTCCCAGCTGCAGTACCTCTACCCCATACACTGCTCGGCACCGGGGGTTATTTCCTTCCCAGCTGCAGTACCTCTACCCATGCACTGCCCGGCACCGAGGTTATTTCCTTCCCAGCTGCAATACCTCTACCCCATACACTGCCCGGCACTGGGGCTTACATTCCCATCTGCAGTACCTCTACCCCATGCACTGCCCGGCACCGGGGGTTATTTCCTTCCCAGCTGCAGTACCTCTACCCCATGCACTGCCCGGCACCGGGGGTTATTTCCTTCCCAGCGGCAGTACCTCTACCCCATGCACTGCCCGGCACCGGTGCTTACATTCCCATCTGCAGTACCTCTACCCCATGCACTGCCCCGAACCGGGGCTTACATTCCCATCTGCAGTACCTCTACCCCATGCACTGCCCGGCACCGGGGGTTATTTCCTTCCCAGCTGCAGTACCTCTACCCCATACACTGCCCGGCACCTGGGGTTATTTCCTTCCCAGCTGCAGTACCTCTACCCCATACACTGCCCGGCACCTGGGGTTATTTCCTTCCCAGCTGCAGTACCTCTACCCCATGCACTGCCCGGCACCGGGGGTTATTTCCTTCCCAGCTGCAGTACCTCTACCCCATGCACTGCCCGGCACCGAGGTTATTTCCTTCCCAGCTGCAGTACCTCTACCCCATACACTGCCCGGCACTGGGGCTTACATTCCCATCTGCAGTACCTCTACCCCATGCACTGCCCGGCACCGGGGGTTATTTCCTTCCCAGCTGCAGTACCTCTACCCCATGCACTGCCTGGCACCGGGGGGTTATTTCCTTCCCAGCTGCAGTACCTCTACCCCATACACTGCCCGGCACCGGGGGTTATTTCCTTCCCAGCTGCAGTACCTCTACCCCATGCACTGCCCGGCACCGGGGCTTACATTCCCATCTGCAGTGCCTCTACCACATGCACTGCCCGGCACCGGGGGTTATTTCCTTCCCAGCTGCAGTACCTCTACCCCATGCACTGCTCGGCACCGGGGGTTAGTTCCTTCCCAGCTGCAGTACCTCTACCCCATGCACTGCTCGGCAACGGGGGTTATTTCCTTCCCAGCTGCAGTACCTCTACCCCATGCACTGCCCGGCAACGGGGGTTATTTCCTTCCCAGTTGCAGTACCTCTACCCCATGCACTACCCGGCACCGGGGTTTATTTCCTTCTCAGCTGCAGTACCTCTACCCCATACACTGCCCGGCACCGGGGGTTATTTCCTTCCCAGTTGCAGTACCTCTACCCCATGCACTGCCCGGCACCGGGGCTTACATTCCCATCTGCAGTACCTCTACCCCATGCACTGCTCGGCACCGGGGGTTATTTCCTTCCCAGCTGCAGCTCCCAGACATGACTTTTCCAGGGCTGCAGTTACTGTTTTAAACTAATGTAAGGCAGAAATGGGACCGGTCACATTTTGTTTACCTTCATTTTTAATAAATGTGATATTTCAGTCGGAGCTCACCCAATGTGACCTTGTCATTGATCAGTCACTGTATTTACAGCTCAGCAGCCTCCACTTATAAATAGTCCACATGGCCTTCACCAGTCAGTAAGACAGGGACTGACGTAAGGCAGTGTATATCTATATTACATAGGACAGGGGCTCTGTACTGTACATACAGGTAAGATGTAAGGCAGTGTATATCTGTATTACATAGCACAGGGACTCTGTACTGTACATGCAGGGACTGATGTAATGCAGTGCATGTCTGTATTACATAGCACAGGGGCTCTGTACTGTACATAAAGAGACTGACGTAAGGGAGTGTATATCTGTATTACATGGCTCAGGGGCTCTGTACTGTACATACAGGGACTGACGTAAGGCAGTGTATATCTGTATTACATAGCACATGGGCTCTACTGTACATACAGGTAAGATGTAAGGCAGTATATATCTGTATTACATTGCACGGGCTCTGTACTATACATAAAGAGACTGACGTAAGGCAGTGTATATCTGTATTACATAGCACAGGGGCTCTGTACTGTACATACAGGGACTGACGTAAGGCAGTGTATATCTGTATTACATAGCACAGGGGCACTGTACATACAGGGACCGACATAAGGCAGTGTATATCTGTATTACATCGCACAGGGGCTCTGAACTGTACATACAGGGACTGACGTAAGGGAGTGTATATCTGTATTACATGGCACAGGGGCTTTGTACTGTACATACAGGGACTGACGTAAGGGAGTGTATATCTGTATTACATACCACAGGGACTCTGTACTGTACATACAGGGACTGACGTACGGCAGTGCATATCTGTATTACATGGCACAGGGGCTTTGTACTGTACATACAGGGACTGACATAAGGCAGTGTATATCTGTATTACATAGCACAGGGGCTCTGTACTGTACATACAGGGACTGATGTAAGGCAGTATATATCTGTATTACATGCCACATGGGCTCTGTACTGCACATACAGGGACTGATGTAAGGCAGTATATATCTGTAATACATGGCACAGGAGCTCTGTACTGTACATACAGGGACTGACATAAGGCAGTGTATATCTATATTACGTGGCACAGGGGCTTTGTACTGTACATACAGAGACTGACGTAAGGCAGTGTATATCTGTATTACATAGCACAGGGGCTCTGTACTGCACATACAGGGACTGATGTAAGGCAGTATATATCTGTATTACATGGCACAGGGGCTCTGTACTGTACATACAGGGACTGATGTAAGACAGTATATATCTGTATTACATGGCACAGGGGCTCTGTACTGCACATACAGGGACTGATGTAAGGCAGTATATATCTGTATTACATGGCACAGGAGCTCTGTACTGTACATACAGGGACTGATGTAAGGCAGTATATATCTGTATTACATGGCACAGGGGCTCTGTACTGCACATACAGGGACTGATGTAAGGCAGTGTATATCTGTATTACATGGCACATGGGCTTTGTACTGTACATACAGGGACTGACATAAGGCAGTGTATATCTGTATTACATAGCACAGGGGCTCTGTACTGCGCATACAGGGACTGATGTAAGACAGTATATATCTGTATTACATGGCACAGGAGCTCTGTACTGTACATACAGGGACTGATGTAAGACAGTATATATCTGTATTACATGGCACAGGGGCTCTGTACTGCACATACAGGGACTGACATAAGGCAGTATATATCTGTATTACATTGCACGGGCTCTGTACTGTACATACAGGGACTGATGTAAGGCAGTGTATATCTGTATTACATGGCACAGGGGCTCTGTACTGTACATACAGGGACTGACATAAGGCAGTATATATCTGTATTACATGGCACAGGGGCTCTTTACTGCACATACAGGGACTGACGTAGGCTTGGACGCAATTGTCTTTTTTTTAATAAAATTATGCTTTTTCCGTATTGCACATGCATAAATTCCTCAGCATGTGTCCTTATGTATATTTGGTTGCATTTTGCGCGTAGAAGATTGCAGCGGGTAAGTGAGGGGGCATACAGGCGTCGGTCGAGTTACATCTTGATACTAATGCGCCCACAAGATACACACACATACTGTAAGTTTCTGTGTGCAGGCGGATCTCTTTGGGTACTTCATCTCTGGTGTAAAATATACATTTCTGTTGATGATGATCAGCAGCCATTTCTGATTGGCTGAAAGTCTTGATCTGGGCACATACACTACTGTTCTCTCCTGGTGTAACCCAGGCACATATACTACTGTTCTCTCCTGGTGTAACCCAGGCACATATACTACTGTTCTCTCCTGGTGTAACCCAGGCACATATACTACTGTTCTCTCCTGGTGTAACCCAGGCACATACACTACTGCTCTCTCCTGGTGTAACCCAGGCGCATATACTACTGTTCTCTCCTGGTGTAACCCAGGCACATACATTACTGTTCTCTACTGGTGTAACCCAGGCACATATACTACTGTTCTCTCCTGGTGTAACCCAGGCACATATACTACTGTTCTCTCCTGGTGTAACCCAGGCACATATACTACTGTTCTCTCCTGGTGTAACCCAGGCACATACACTACTGTTCTCTCCTGGTGTAACCCAGGCACATATACTACTGTTCTCTCCTGGTGTAACCCAGGCACATATACTACTGTTCTCTCCTGGTGTAACCCAGGCACATATACTACTGTTCTCTCCTGGTGTAACCCAGGCACATATACTACTGTTCTCTCCTGGTGTAACCCAGGCACATATATACTACTGTTCTCTCCTGGTGTAACCCAGGCACATATACTACTGTTCTCTCCTGGTGTAACCCAGGCACATATACTACTGTTCTCTCCTGGTGTAACCCAGGCACATATACTACTGTTCTCTCCTGGTGTAACCCAGGCACATACACTACTGTTCTCTCCTGGTGTAACCCAGGCACATATACTACTGTTCTCTCCTGGTGTAACCCAGGCACATACACTACTGCTCTCTCCTGGTGTAACCCAGGCACATATATTACTGTTCTCTCCTGGTGTAACCCAGGCACATACATTACTGTTCTCTCCTGGTGTAACCCAGGCACATATACTACTGTTCTCTCCTGGTGTAACCCAGGCACATATACTACTGTTCTCTCCTGGTGTTACCCAGGCACATATACTACTGTTCTCTCCTGGTGTAACCCAGGCACATACACTACTGTTCTCTCCTGGTGTAACCCAGGCACATATACTACTGTTCTCTCCTGGTGTAACCCAGGCACATACACTACTGTTCTCTCCTGGTGTAACCCAGGCACATACACTACTGTTCTCTCCTGGTGTAACCCAGGCACATATACTACTGTTCTCTCCTGGTGTAACCCAGGCGCATACACTACTGTTCTCTCCTGGTGTAACCCAGGCACATACACTACTGTTCTCTCCTGGTGTAACCCAGGCACATATACTACTGTTCTCTCCTGGTGTAACCCAGGCACATATACTACTACTCTCTCCTGGTTTAACCCAGGCGCATATACTACTGTTCTCTCCTGGTGTAACCCAGGCACATACACTACTGTTCTCTCCTGGTGTAACCCAGGCACATATACTACTGTTCTCTCCTGGTGTAACCCAGGCACATACACTACTGTTCTCTCCTGGTGTAACCCAGGCACATATACTACTGTTCTCTCCTGCTGTAACCCAGGCACATATACTACTGTTCTCTCCTGGTGTAACCCAGGCACATATACTACTGTTCTCTCCTGGTGTAACCCAGGCACATATACTACTGTTCTCTCCTGGTGTAACCCAGGCACATATACTACTGTTCTCTCCTGGTGTAACCCAGGCACATATACTACTGTTCTCTCCTGGTGTAACCCAGGCACATATACTACTGCTCTCTCCTGGTGTAACCCAGGCACATATATACTACTGTTCTCTCCTGGTGTAACCCAGGCGCATATACTACTGTTCTCTCCTGGTGTAACCCAGGCGCATACACTACTGTTCTCTCCCGGTGTAACCCAGGCGCATACACTACTGTTCTCTCCTGGTGTAACCCAGGCACATATATTACTGTTCTCTCCTGGTGTAACCCAGGCACATATACTACTGTTCTCTCCTGGTGTAACCCAGGAACATATACTACTGTTCTCTCCTGGTGTAACCCAGGCACATACACTACTGTTCTCTCCTGGTGTAACCCAGGCGCATATACTACTGTTCTCTCCTGGTGTAACACAGGCGCATATACTACTGTTCTCTCCTGGTGTAACACAGGCGCATACACTACTGTTCTCTCCTGGTGTAACCCAGGCACATACACTACTGTTCTCTCCCAGTGTAACCCAGGCACATACACTACTGTTCTCTCCTGGTGTAACCCAGGCACATATACTACTGTTCTCTCCTGGTGTAACACAGGCACATACACTACTGTTCTCTCCTGGTGTAACCCAGGCACATACACTACTGTTCTCTCCTGGTGTAACCCAGGCACATACACTACTGTTCTCTCCTGGTGTAACCCAGGCACATATACTACTGTTCTCTCCTGGTGTAACCCAGGCACATATACTACTGTTCTCTCCTGGTGTAACCCAGGCACATATACTACTGTTCTCTCCTGGTGTAACCCAGGCACATATACTACTGTTCTCTCCTGGTGTAACCCAGGCACATATATACTACTGTTCTCTCCTGGTGTAACCCAGGCACATATACTACTGTTCTCTCCTGGTGTAACCCAGGCACATATACTACTGTTCTCTCCTGGTGTAACCCAGGCACATATACTACTGTTCTCTCCTGGTGTAACCCAGGCACATACACTACTGTTCTCTCCTGGTGTAACCCAGGCACATATACTACTGTTCTCTCCTGGTGTAACCCAGGCACATACACTACTGCTCTCTCCTGGTGTAACCCAGGCACATATATTACTGTTCTCTCCTGGTGTAACCCAGGCACATACATTACTGTTCTCTCCTGGTGTAACCCAGGCACATATACTACTGTTCTCTCCTGGTGTAACCCAGGCACATATACTACTGTTCTCTCCTGGTGTTACCCAGGCACATATACTACTGTTCTCTCCTGGTGTAACCCAGGCACATACACTACTGTTCTCTCCTGGTGTAACCCAGGCACATATACTACTGTTCTCTCCTGGTGTAACCCAGGCACATACACTACTGTTCTCTCCTGGTGTAACCCAGGCACATACACTACTGTTCTCTCCTGGTGTAACCCAGGCACATATACTACTGTTCTCTCCTGGTGTAACCCAGGCGCATACACTACTGTTCTCTCCTGGTGTAACCCAGGCACATACACTACTGTTCTCTCCTGGTGTAACCCAGGCACATATACTACTGTTCTCTCCTGGTGTAACCCAGGCACATATACTACTACTCTCTCCTGGTTTAACCCAGGCGCATATACTACTGTTCTCTCCTGGTGTAACCCAGGCACATACACTACTGTTCTCTCCTGGTGTAACCCAGGCACATATACTACTGTTCTCTCCTGGTGTAACCCAGGCACATACACTACTGTTCTCTCCTGGTGTAACCCAGGCACATATACTACTGTTCTCTCCTGCTGTAACCCAGGCACATATACTACTGTTCTCTCCTGGTGTAACCCAGGCACATATACTACTGTTCTCTCCTGGTGTAACCCAGGCACATATACTACTGTTCTCTCCTGGTGTAACCCAGGCACATATACTACTGTTCTCTCCTGGTGTAACCCAGGCACATATACTACTGTTCTCTCCTGGTGTAACCCAGGCACATATACTACTGCTCTCTCCTGGTGTAACCCAGGCACATATATACTACTGTTCTCTCCTGGTGTAACCCAGGCGCATATACTACTGTTCTCTCCTGGTGTAACCCAGGCGCATACACTACTGTTCTCTCCCGGTGTAACCCAGGCGCATACACTACTGTTCTCTCCTGGTGTAACCCAGGCACATATATTACTGTTCTCTCCTGGTGTAACCCAGGCACATATACTACTGTTCTCTCCTGGTGTAACCCAGGAACATATACTACTGTTCTCTCCTGGTGTAACCCAGGCACATACACTACTGTTCTCTCCTGGTGTAACCCAGGCGCATATACTACTGTTCTCTCCTGGTGTAACACAGGCGCATATACTACTGTTCTCTCCTGGTGTAACACAGGCGCATACACTACTGTTCTCTCCTGGTGTAACCCAGGCACATACACTACTGTTCTCTCCCAGTGTAACCCAGGCACATACACTACTGTTCTCTCCTGGTGTAACCCAGGCACATATACTACTGTTCTCTCCTGGTGTAACACAGGCACATATACTACTGTTCTCTCCTGGTGTAACCCAGGCACATACACTACTGTTCTCTCCTGGTGTAACCCAGGCACATACATTACTGTTCTCTCCTGGTGTAACCCAGGCACATACACTACTGTTCTCTCCTGGTGTAACCCAGGCACATACACTACTGTTCTCTCCTGGTGTAACCCAGGCACATATACTACTGTTCTCTCCTGGTGTAACACAGGCACATATACTACTGTTCTCTCCTGGTGTAACACAGGCACATATACTACTGTTCTCTCCTGGTGTAACCCAGGCACATACACTACTGTTCTCTCCTGGTGTAACCCAGGCACATACACTACTGTTCTCTCCTGGTGTAACCCAGGCACATATACTACTGTTCTCTCCTGGTGTAACCCAGGCACATATACTACTGTTCTCTCCTGGTGTAACCCAGGCACATATACTACTGTTCTCTCCTGGTGTAACCCAGGCACATACACTACTGTTCTCTCCTGGTGTAACCCAGGCACATACACTACTGTTCTCTCCTGGTGTAACCCAGGCACATACACTACTGTTCTCTCCCGGTGTAACCCAGGCACATATACTACTGTTCTCTCCCGGTGTAACCCAGGCACATATACTACTGTTCTCTCCTGGTGTAACCCAGGCGCATATACTACTGTTCTCTCCTGGTGTAACCCAGGCGCATATACTACTGTTCTCTCCTGGTGTAACCCAGGCGCATATACTACTGTTCTCTCCTGGTGTAACCCAGGCGCATATACTACTGTTCTCTCCTGGTGTAACCCAGGCGCATACACTACTGTTCTCTCCCGGTGTAACCCAGGCGCATATACTACTGTTCTCTCCCGGTGTAACCCAGGCACATACACTACTGTTCTCTCCTGGTGTAACCCAGGCACATACACTACTGTTCTCTCCTGGTGTAACCCAGGCACATATACTACTGTTCTCTCCTGGTGTAACCCAGGCACATATACTACTGTTCTCTCCTGGTGTAACCCAGGCGCATATACTACTGTTCTCTCCTGGTGTAACCCAGACACATATACTACTGTTCCCTCCTGGTGTAACCCAGGCACATATACTACTGTTCCCTCCTGGTGTAACCCAGGCACATACACTACTGTTCTCTCCTGGTGTAACACAGGCACATATACTACTGTTCTCTCCTGGTGTAACCCAGGCACATATACTACTGTTCTCTCCTGGTGTAACCCAGGCACATATATTACTGTTCTCTCCTGGTGTAACCCAGGCGCATATACTACTGTTCTCTCCTGGTGTAACCCAGGCACATATACTACTGTTCCCTCCTGGTGTAACCCAGGCACATATACTACTGTTCTCTCCTGGTGTAACATTTGTTAATTATTTTATTTATATAGCGCTTTTCTCCTAAAGGACTCAAAGTGCTTTACATTTACAGTACAAAATACAAAACAAGCTTAAACAGGCGCATATACTACTGTTCTCTCCTGGTGTAACCCAGGCACATCGTGAGTTGTGTCCAGCCCTGCATAAGCCTTACAGCAAAGAATTGTTTTATGGATTTTATCTAATTATTTGTTTTTTCACATAATTATCAGTAGAAATCTGTCATTTTAATGAGCATTATTATAGGTTCTGTTGTTGACTATATTAAGCCCATTCACTTCTATGGAGACCTGTAACGCCCAACTTGTAACTCAGATTCTCTTCTCCCCCCTCACAGGAATCCCAAGTACAAGGATCTGTTTGCAGTCGGACAAGGATCTTGTAAGTCTCTCACGTTCTGACTCTTGTGACTATAGCTGTATGATAATTATGATAGCGCGCACATACTGTGTAATATAATGCTGATAGGGTTATGGAAACATTAAGTTGGGTATTCAGTTAGCCCTCAGTCCCCTCTACACACTGCAGGAAGCTCTTTTCATGGTGCCCACTCCCTTCCCGATCCTGAGTCTACGGATTCATCTGGGAAATGTGCCTAAGTGAGAAGACATTTGCCAACACTTTACATCCACCCTTTCATTTGTATAAAGACTGTCTGCATCACACTTGTCCTAATGTGTCTGTATTACATGTGTCCTGAGAGTGACGGTACTGTCTGTATTACATGTGTCCTGAGAGTGACGGTACTGTCTGTATTATATGTGTCCTGAGAATGACTGTACTGTCTGTATTATATGTGTGTCCTGAGAGTGACGGTACTGTCTGTATTATATGTGTCCTGAGAATGACTGTACTGTCTGTATTATATGTGTGTCCTGAGAGTGACGGTACTGTCTGTATTATATGTGTCCTGAGAGTGACGGTACTGTCTGTATTATATGTGTCCTGAGAGTGACGGTACTGTCTGTATTATATGTGTCCTGAGAGTGACGGTACTGTCTGTATTATATGTGTCCTGAGAGTGACGGTACTGTCTGTGTTATATGTATCCTGAGAGTGACGGTACTGTCTGTGTTATGTGTGTCCTGAGAGTGACGGTACTGTCTGTGTTATGTGTGTCCTGAGAGTGACGGTACTGTCTGTATTATATGTGTCCTGAGAGTGACGGTACTGTCTGTATTATATGTGTCCTGAGAGTGACGGCACTGTCTGTATTATATGTGTCCTGAGAGTGACGGTACTGTCTGTATTATATGTGTCCTGAGAGTGACGGTACTGTCTGTGTTATATGTATCCTGAGAGTGACGGTACTGTCTGTATTATATGTGTCCTGAGAGTGACGGTACTGTCTGTATTATATGTGTCCTGAGAGTGACGGTACTGTCTGTATTATATGTGTCCTGAGAGTGACGGTACTGTCTGTGTTATATGTATCCTGAGAGTGACGGCACTGTCTGTATTATATGTGTCCTGAGAGTGACGGTACTGTCTGTATTATATGTGTCCTGAGAGTGACGGTACTGTCTGTATTATATGTGTCCTGAGAGTGACGGTACTGTCTGTGTTATATGTATCCTGAGAGTGACGGTACTGTCTGTGTTATGTGTGTCCTGAGAGTGACGGTACTGTCTGTGTTATGTGTGTCCTGAGAGTGACGGTACTGTCTGTATTATATGTGTCCTGAGAGTGACGGTACTGTCTGTATTATATGTGTCCTGAGAGTGACGGCACTGTCTGTATTATATGTGTCCTGAGAGTGACGGTACTGTCTGTATTATATGTGTCCTGAGAGTGACGGTACTGTCTGTGTTATATGTATCCTGAGAGTGACGGTACTGTCTGTATTATATGTGTCCTGAGAGTGACGGTACTGTCTGTATTATATGTGTCCTGAGAGTGACGGTACTGTCTGTATTATATGTGTCCTGAGAGTGACGGTACTGTCTGTGTTATATGTATCCTGAGAGTGACGGTACTGTCTGTATTATATGTGTCCTGAGAGTGACGGCACTGTCTGTATTATATGTGTCCTGAGAGTGACGGTACTGTCTGTATTATATGTGTCCTGAGAGTGACGGTACTGTCTGTGTTATATGTGTCCTGAGAGTGACGGTACTGTCTGTATTATATGTGTCCTGAGAGTGACGGTACTGTCTGTATTACATGTGTCCTGAGAGTGAGGGGAAGCCAGGACTGTCTGTATTACATGTGCCCTGAGAGTGAGGGGAAGCCAGGACTCTGTATTACATGTGTCCTGAGAGTGAGGGGAAGCCAGGACTCTGTATTACATGTGTCCTGAGAGTGAAGGGACGCCAGGACTGTCTGTATTACATGTGCCCTGAGAGTGAGGGGAAGCCAGGACTGTCTGTATTACATGTGCCCTGAGAGTGAGGGGAAGCCAGGACTCTGTATTACATGTGTCCTGAGAGTGAAGGGACGCCAGGACTGTCTGTATTACATGTGCCCTGAGAGTGAGGGGAAGCCAGGACTGTCTGTATTACATGTGCCCTGAGAGTGAGGGGAAGCCAGGACTGTCTGTATTACATGTGTCCTGAGAGTGAGGGGAAGCCAGGACTGTCTGTATTACATGTGTCCTGAGAGTGAGGGGAAGCCAGGACTGTCTGTATTACATGTGTCCTGAGAGTGACGGTACTGTCTGTATTACATGTGTCCTGAGAGTGAGGGGAAGCCAGGACTGTCTGTATTACATGTGTCCTGAGAGTGAGGGGAAGCCAGGACTGTCTGTATTACATGTGTCCTGAGAGTGAGGGGAAGCCAGGACTGTCTGTATTACATGTGTCCTGAGAGTGAGGGGAAGCCAGGACTGTCTGTATTACATGTGTCCTGAGAGTGAGGGGAAGCCAGGACTGTCTGTATTACATGTGTCCTGAGAGTGACGGTACTGTCTGTATTACATGTGTCCTGAGAGTGAGGGGAAGCCAGGACTGTCTGTATTACATGTGTCCTGAGAGTGAGGGGAAGCCAGGACTGTCTGTATTACATGTGCCCTGAGAGTGAGGGGAAGCCAGGACTGTCTGTATTACATGTGTCCTGAGAGTGAGGGGAAGCCAGGACTGTCTGTATTACATGTGTCCTGAGAGTGAGGGGAAGCCAGGACTGTCTGTATTACATGTGCCCTGAGAGTGAGGGGAAGCCAGGACTGTCTGTATTACATGTGCCCTGAGAGTGACGGTACTGTCTGTATTACATGTGTCCTGAGAGTGAGGGGAAGCCAGGACTGTCTGTATTACATGTGCCCTGAGAGTGAGGGGAAGCCAGGACTCTGTATTACATGTGTCCTGAGAGTGAGGGGAAGCCAGGACTCTGTATTACATGTGTCCTGAGAGTGAAGGGACGCCAGGACTGTCTGTATTACATGTGCCCTGAGAGTGAGGGGAAGCCAGGACTGTCTGTATTACATGTGCCCTGAGAGTGAGGGGAAGCCAGGACTCTGTATTACATGTGTCCTGAGAGTGAAGGGACGCCAGGACTGTCTGTATTACATGTGCCCTGAGAGTGAGGGGAAGCCAGGACTGTCTGTATTACATGTGCCCTGAGAGTGAGGGGAAGCCAGGACTGTCTGTATTACATGTGTCCTGAGAGTGAGGGGAAGCCAGGACTGTCTGTATTACATGTGTCCTGAGAGTGAGGGGAAGCCAGGACTGTCTGTATTACATGTGTCCTGAGAGTGACGGTACTGTCTGTATTACATGTGTCCTGAGAGTGAGGGGAAGCCAGGACTGTCTGTATTACATGTGTCCTGAGAGTGAGGGGAAGCCAGGACTGTCTGTATTACATGTGTCCTGAGAGTGAGGGGAAGCCAGGACTGTCTGTATTACATGTGTCCTGAGAGTGAGGGGAAGCCAGGACTGTCTGTATTACATGTGTCCTGAGAGTGAGGGGAAGCCAGGACTGTCTGTATTACATGTGTCCTGAGAGTGACGGTACTGTCTGTATTACATGTGTCCTGAGAGTGAGGGGAAGCCAGGACTGTCTGTATTACATGTGTCCTGAGAGTGAGGGGAAGCCAGGACTGTCTGTATTACATGTGCCCTGAGAGTGAGGGGAAGCCAGGACTGTCTGTATTACATGTGTCCTGAGAGTGAGGGGAAGCCAGGACTGTCTGTATTACATGTGTCCTGAGAGTGAGGGGAAGCCAGGACTGTCTGTATTACATGTGTCCTGAGAGTGACGGTACTGTCTGTATTACATGTGTCCTGAGAGTGAGGGGAAGCCAGGACTGTCTGTATTACATGTGTCCTGAGAGTGAGGGGAAGCCAGGACTGTCTGTATTACATGTGTCCTGAGAGTGAGGGGAAGCCAGGACTGTCTGTATTTCATGTGTCCTGAGAGTGAGGGGAAGCCAGGACTGTCTGTATTACATGTGTCCTGAGAGTGAGGGGAAGCCAGGACTGTCTGTATTACATGTGTCCTGAGAGTGACGGTACTGTCTGTATTACATGTGTCCTGAGAGTGAGGGGAAGCCAGGACTGTCTGTATTACATGTGTCTGTAACGACAGGTGCATCCCCTTTGGTAGAGTAAAGGCAGCTCTGGTGGGTGACAGACAAGGTGTAATAAGCAGACAAGTGGGACAGTCATTACTCCAATGTTATAGTATTTGTGGAAGTCCAATCACAGTAACAGAGACAATAAACCACTGGTTTGTAAGAAGCCATTAGGCCTCCTGGTAATCCAGTATAACTACTATTGGTGCTTCAGCCTGACGTTCCTGTCACACCACCTGTAACAAGTAATGTATGACCTGTATAAGCTGCACAATACATGTCTTCTCATGATACAGTACATTCAGTCACATGTTATATCAGCCCTTCCCCTGGTGTACAGCTGTGTGTCTGTGACTATATACTAATGCTGGTATCAGCCCTTCCCCTGGTGTACAGCCGTGTGTCTGTGACTATATACTAATGCTGGTATCAGCCCTTCCCCTGGTGTACAGCTGTGTGTATGTGACTATATACTAATGCTGGTATCAGCCCTTCCCCTGGTGTACAGCCCTGTGTGTCTGTGACTATATACTAATGCTGGTATCAGCCCTTCCCCTGGTGTACAGCCCTGTGTGTATGTGACTATATACTAATGCTGGTATCAGCCCTTCCCCTGGTGTACAGCTGTGTGTATGTGACTATATACTAATGCTGGTATCAGCCCTTCCCCTGGTGTACAGCCCTGTGTGTCTGTGACTATATGCTAATGCTGGTATCAGCCCTTCCCCTGGTGTACAGCCCTGTGTGTATGTGACTATATACTAATGCTGGTATCAGCCCTTCCCCTGGTGTACAGCCGTGTGTCTGTGACTATATACTAATGCTGGTATCAGCCCTTCCCCTGGTGTACAGCTGTGTGTATGTGACTATATACTAATGCTGGTATCAGCCCTTCCCCTGGTGTACAGCCCTGTGTGTCTGTGACTATATACTAATGCTGGTATCAGCCCTTCCCCTGGTGTACAGCTGTGTGTATGTGACTATATACTAATGCTGGTATCAGCCCTTCCCCTGGTGTACAGCTGTGTGTCTGTGACTATATGCTAATGCTGGTATCAGCCCTTCCCCTGGTGTACAGCCGTGTGTATGTGACTATATACTAATGCTGGTATCATCCCTTCCCCTGTGTACAGCCGTGTGTCTGTGACTATATACTAATGCTGGTATCAGCCCTTCCCCTGGTGTACAGCCGTGTGTATGTGACTATATGCTAATGCTGGTATCAGCCCTTCCCCTGGTGTACAGCCGTGTGTATGTGACTATATGCTAATGCTGGTATCAGCCCTTCCCCGGGTGTACAGCCGTGTGTATGTGACTATATACTAATGCTGGTATCAGCCCTTCCCCTGGTGTACAGCTGTGTGTATGTGACTATATACTAATGCTGGTATCAGCCCTTCCCCTGGTGTACAGCTGTGTGTCTGTGACTATATGCTAATGCTGGTATCAGCCCTTCCCCTGGTGTACAGCTGTGTGTATGTGACTATATACTAATGCTGGTATCAGCCCTTCCCCTGGTGTACAGCTGTGTGTATGTGACTATATACTAATGCTGGTATCAGCCCTTCCCCTGGTGTACAGCTGTGTGTCTGTGACTATATACTAATGCTGGTATCAGCCCTTCCCCTGGTGTACAGCCGTGTGTCTGTGACTATATACTAATGCTGGTATCAGCCCTTCCCCTGGTGTACAGCTGTGTGTCTGTGACTATATACTAATGCTGGTGTCAGCCCTTCCCCTGGTGTACAGCTCTGTGTATGTGACTATATACTAATGCTGGTGTCAGCCCTTCCCCTGGTGTACAGCTGTGTGTATGTGACTATATACTAATGCTGGTGTCAGCCCTTCCCCTGGTGTACAGCTGTGTGTATGTGACTATATACTAATGCTGGTATCAGCCCTTCCCCTGGTGTATAGCTGTGTGTATGTGACTATATGCTAATGCTGGTATCAGCCCTTCCCCTGGTGTACAGCCGTGTGTATGTGACTATATGCTAATGCTGGTATCAGCCCTTCCCCGGGTGTACAGCCGTGTGTATGTGACTATATACTAATGCTGGTATCAGCCCTTCCCCTGGTGTACAGCTGTGTGTATGTGACTATATACTAATGCTGGTATCAGCCCTTCCCCTGGTGTACAGCCGTGTGTCTGTGACTATATACTAATGCTGGTATCAGCCCTTCCCCTGGTGTACAGCTGTGTGTATGTGACTATATACTAATGCTGGTATCAGCCCTTCCCCTGGTGTACAGCCCTGTGTGTCTGTGACTATATACTAATGCTGGTATCAGCCCTTCCCCTGGTGTACAGCTGTGTGTATGTGACTATATGCTAATGCTGGTATCAGCCCTTCCCCTGGTGTACAGCCGTGTGTATGTGACTATATACTAATGCTGGTATCATCCCTTCCCCTGTGTACAGCCGTGTGTCTGTGACTATATACTAATGCTGGTATCAGCCCTTCCCCTGGTGTACAGCCGTGTGTATGTGACTATATGCTAATGCTGGTATCAGCCCTTCCCCGGGTGTACAGCCGTGTGTATGTGACTATATACTAATGCTGGTATCAGCCCTTCCCCTGGTGTACAGCTGTGTGTATGTGACTATATACTAATGCTGGTATCAGCCCTTCCCCTGGTGTACAGCTGTGTGTCTGTGACTATATACTAATGCTGGTATCAGCCCTTCCCCTGGTGTACAGCTGTGTGTCTGTGACTATATACTAATGCTGGTATCAGCCCTTCCCCTGGTGTACAGCCGTGTGTCTGTGACTATATACTAATGCTGGTATCAGCCCTTCCCCTGGTGTACAGCTGTGTGTCTGTGACTATATACTAATGCTGGTGTCAGCCCTTCCCCTGGTGTACAGCTCTGTGTATGTGACTATATACTAATGCTGGTGTCAGCCCTTCCCCTGGTGTACAGCTGTGTGTATGTGACTATATACTAATGCTGGTATCAGCCCTTCCCCTGGTGTACAGCTGTGTGTCTGTGACTATATGCTAATGCTGGTGTCAGCCCTTCCCCTGGTGTACAGCTGTGTGTATGTGACTATATGCTAATGCTGGTATCAGCCCTTCCCCTGGTGTACAGCCGTGTGTATGTGACTATATACTAATGCTGGTATCAGCCCTTCCCCCTGGTGTACAGCCATGTGTATGTGATGTCTGTGACTATATGCTAATGCTGGTATCAGCCCTTCCCCTGGTGTACAGCCGTGTGTATGTGACTATATGCTAATGCTGGTATCAGCCCTTCCCATGGTGTACAGCCGTGTGTCTGTGACTATATACTAATGCTGGTATCAGCCCTTCCCCTGGTGTACAGCCGTGTGTCTGTGACTATATGCTAATGCTGGTTTCTACTTCAGGGTCCATAGGGGGTCCACAGGGTTGACCTTGGGGTATAGGTTGGGAACCAAATCCGGGCACCACGCAGTTAAAGCTTTTAGCTCCCAGGATGCACTTGGATCCACTCTCCCTATAACCCCACCCCCCAGCCAGAGGCACCTCAGTTTAAGTTGGTGCCCGGCCGGAGTCGGGTCACCGTTACTGCAGGGGGGCTGCTTAGCAGCCCCTAAGCTTAAAAGAGTTTTATTTTATTATTTTTTTTTACTACTCTTCAGAGCGGCAGCATCAGACTGTCCAATGGACGTCTGAGCTGCCGCTCCTACACCCCGCCGGCGCTGCGACGCCAGTACAGATCTGGGGATCGCAGCGGGACCCCAGAGTCTGTACTAGCCGGGCTCTGGAGGAATCCCTGGGCTGCTGCCGGATCGACGGGGACAGGTAAGTCGCGTGGTCACCGCTTGCGGTGATCCACGTGTGAATATGCAGCCTTATGCCTCCGGTCTCTGGGGACAGACCGGAGGCGCTAGCGGTGGCGGCGGGCTCCCCCTCCATGGAGGCATACCCCGCGTGTCCACAGCCCACCAGGGATTATAGCGGCAGCGGGAGCCGGCATCCCGGGGGGGTTAATTGCTAGCCAGGGGAGGAAGCCTTCCCTGTCTAGCGGCTCCTCCCCTCAGCTCAGCGCGCCTTTCAATAATACAGTCTGGCGTCGCTTCGCTGAGCTGCTTCCTCCGCGGGCCACGCTTCTTCTGAGGTCTCCAGCGGCCATTTTCTCTCTGTGGTGCTGCAGAACTCTTAGGATGTCAGTGAGCCCAGTCCCCCTGCGTACCTGGCCATTTTGGGTGAGTGTACACAGCGCTATAGCCTTCCCAGACACTGAATCTGGGCAGTTGAATGTAGCGACATTGTGCAGTATATTATATGTCATGCTTATGTATGTATATATATTTTTCTGCATTGTATGTGACTTTTGCTAGTGCTGACTGTCTGCTTTTTCTCTCACCTGTCAGTGTATATCTATCCCTTTTCTTTATCTGCCCTAATACAGGTGTACCTGGGGTGGTTCTGAGACCTCACATATATATATTTGTTAATATCTGTGAGGTTTGTCACATACTGTTGCGTGCTGCACGTTGCCATATTTTAGATGGAACTGTGAGTTGCATACGCTGACAATGGGTCCCTGCAGCTAATCTTAGCGTCAGTCAGGACCGGTATGGCGCTGCTTAATATTTCCGTCAAGATAGTCAGATATATCTGACCAGGAGATTGCACACGATACTGCACCCATTATTGAGATCCTGCAAGTCATAGCCTGCAGGAATTAGTGCGGAGGATTTTAACTCAGAAAGGTTTATGTATGCGGCACCATCTGGCGCCGGGCCCCTTGCACGACCCCCTTAAAGGGCGGTTTATTTCTCAGGATCCTCTCCTTTGAGGATCGCCGGGCGGGCCCCATTGTCGTCACTCGCTTGGAGTTACTTCACCATACTGCCCTTTTGAACTCGGGGTATCTCGCAATTTCTTGCAATTTACCCCTGTGCAACAGACTGTCGCTCCCCGCCGGGGTTTTTCACAGTACATGAATTACCTCCGATACCACATCGGTCTGTCATTCCCCTTGCAGGGTTTACCACAACTGCCACCCTGGTGGATGTTGTTTTATAGAAATACTAATTGGCGTGATATACGTCCTGTGGTTACTGACCAGTGGCTCTGCCGTGAACTGGATGGTATATTCGGCTCTTTCCCTCTCACATGGGGGGAGCCGATTTCAAGTATTATTATCCCTGCTTTGGGGCTGGTAGCCAGGTTCATTCTGGATATAGAGAATGTCGATCCTGCACCTGTATCATACATCTCCCGTTTTCTGCCCAGAGGGTGGATCTCATAGCGGGAGTCTGGCTGTCGCCAGATACGAGGAGTCACAAAGGCCTCCTGTTTCCCGTTCCCTGAGGGTCCTCACAAGTAATGGAAATCCCCTTCTGGGATGGATTTGTATGTTAATCATCGGGTTACAGGCATTAATACGCCTCCCATCCCGGCCTGGACGGATTTTACGGATCCGTAGGTGGTAACTTTGCCTGAATTCAATGTACTCGTTTTCAGGGCCTGTTGCCCGTCCTACCATGGCCATCGCATGGTGATGCTTTTGTGACGTTTTTCCCCTCCAACACGTCCTGAGGTTCATATATCTTTTGCCACTCACATAAAATATGCAGTGGTCATATGTGGGATTACCTCATGGGATGCCGGTCTTCTAACTTTCAGGGTTTCGGCGGCGTCTGTATCCGCCGCAGTACCCTATGGCTGCGTTATGGGAAAGCAGAGGTGCACACTCCTTCCATGGGGAAGATCTTGTTTGGTCCTGACCTTGACAAGATCGTTGCATCATTGGCAGTATCACTAATGGGGAGATACCGTCTTTAGCTACTCCCACTACATTCGGACTAACTCTGTTAAGTCGTTTTGTCCTCAGGGTCAGCCTAAAGGCCTGTTTTTTCCTAGGCTGTCGGCCTCCATGGGGGCCACCATATCCAGTACCGAGCAGTCCTGGACTTCCGGACGACCCTGTTTCTACACCTGAGGATATACCCTCAGCCTGACGGGACAGGTCTACATCTGGGGAATTTCCAGAGTGAGGTACTGATTCTCAACGGCCTCTCATTGCTCAGGCAGCCTCCTCACAGGCATTGTTACACGGGCCCTTCTTCAGACCTGATCAGGGCCTTACAATCCCAGAAAGCTATACAGTCTTTGTGGTAAGCAGAGCTATTTCGGCCAACCTCACTATCTCAGTGAGGGACTGGTTGTTCTACTTTCTTTCTGGGGCGGTGACCGACTGGTCCTCATTTGCCTATACTCTGTCTCAAATCCCTGAATCAGATTCCAACGGTGCCTGGACTCAGGTGGAATCGTCCATGCTCCATCATCCGACGTTTGGAACCTGGGGATTTTAGGGTATATCTGAGTATTCAGGATACGTACCTACGGGTACGTACAGAGCCATCTCATCAGCATGGGTTCAGGTTTGCTGTGCCACAGCAACACTTGTAAGTTTCGGGCTCTGCCTTTTGGGACTGTCCTCAACTCCACCGGGGTTTACCAGCCTTATGGATTTTCTGACAGTTCACCTGTTCAGGGTATCCGAATGCTCCTTTCTCTGGACGGTCTCCTGCTTTTAGCAGGATCACCAAGGTACTTTACCGCCAGGTCAGGATAACCGTGGCTTCTTCTCGGCACTGATAATTAGTCAACGGAGAAAAAGTCCTCCCTACATCCCTCACAGGGTTTTCTTCATCTGGGAGCACTGCTGGATTCTCAGACTCTGAGAATTTTTCTGGCGTAAGACAAGATCTCCACTCTTCAACTTGGAGTGTGCGGATATCTACGCATTCGACATATGTCATTACTCTTTGTGATGCGCGGTCTACCAGAGTGTCTACCTTTTGGTAGGGTGGAATGTGCTCAGTTCCATTCCAGACCTTGCCATAATTGACTCCCCTCCAGATGGATCGAGTTTTTCCCATCGGATCGCTGTTCGAACGATGATACTTTCTCCGGAGGCGAGTTGGTCTCTGTCCGGGTGGCTATGGCCATCTCGTCCAGGGTGTTCTTTGCTACAGACAGTGTCTGGTCCGCATTCGTTTCGGGGCAGTTGGACGTCTGTCGTTTCTGTCCTGCCACTTAACTTGTTGATACTTTAGGCTGTCTTGGACCTTCACTCTGGTCTAACCCATATGTCACGGTAAACCTGAATAGGTTCAGTCCGACAGTGTCACAACAGTGACTTCCATCTAGGCAACACTGGTAGTTGGGTGGCAATGTCAGGTATGTCATCCATTCTGACATAGTCCAAGGGTCTTCTCCTGGCCAACTCTGCAGTGTTTATTCCCGGAGCTCTCCATTGGGAAGCGGGCTTCCTCAGCTGTTGCGACATGCATCCCGGGGACTAGTCTCTTCTCCAAGAGAGGTTTCAACTCCTGGTGAGCAGAGGGGGCCTCCCTGAGGGGATTGATCCTCATGGCCTTCTGACTTGATCACACATTACCGGTGTTACAGTCCAGCTCCAGGAGTACTGAAGCTACCTTCAGTGACTCTTTGTCAGTGAAGTGGTCCTTCCACTTTGTGTACCTGTGTCCTCCGGTCTCCCTTCTTCCTCGAGGTCTTCGGAAGTTTAATTCGAGACGGAGGGGTTTTCCTTCTGGGGGCTCCAGTTCGTCCCAGACATCACTGGTACTGAGATTTTCGGAGTCTCCTCATCGATACTCCGTTCCTACTGCTTCACTATCTGGACCTGTTGTCTCAGGGTCCTTGTTTTTCCCTGGACCTGGATCGTTTGTCTTTGACTGCGCCCCTACTGTGGTCCTAGGGCTTCCCTGGCTCTGTCTTCATTGAGATGTTTAGAGCAGATAGGCCAGACTTTGCTGGGATCTGCCACGGACTGTGGCATACATAATTCTTATGGTATCGTACTTGTCGATACGATCCTCCGGTGTCCAGGATTTTCAGATATTCTGGCATTCCTTCCGGCTGGCTTGGGTTTCACCCTTGGCCTGGCCTTCCTGACAGTGCGGATCTCTACACTGTCGGTATGGTTAAGATATGGAATTGCTCCGCTCTGGTATCCAGTTCATCCTTTGGAGTGTTTTCTGGATTATGCCTCCACTTGTCCTCCCTAGGGTCTCCTGGGGAGTTAGTAGTGGTTCTTTGTTCCGTCCGGGGACAGTCAATGGAACTGCTGGTTGTGATAGCCATTACATGGTCTATTGTTTAAGCTCTCTCTCTCTCAGGGTGTTTAAATCAACCAGGAGAGTGTCTGAATTGGGAGCGTTCTCATGTGGCTCCCTCTTCTGGAGGGCATCAGGTCAGGGTGTGAGTTGCTCTCGCCCTGTATTTCTTCTTAGAGTGGTTTTTAGGTTCCATATTATTCTGGAACTTATGGTACGGCCATTCAGTCCCCAGTCTTCTCGGCTGGTGTGGCCTCATTGACTGTGGTCCGGCCTCTTTGGCTTTATATGATCCGTTCAAGTTCCTTATGGTAATCGGACTCCTTATTGGTGGTCTGCGGTTTCTGGTTTTCACAGGAAACGATGGCCGGCCTATAATGAAATGTTGGCTGGATGGCCTCGTATGTCTTCCTCAGGGGCCTACCCATAGGTAGGCATTTCTGTCGTTGAGGCTTGTTTTTTCTCGGGTCATGTAACCCTCGTGGGCGGCTCGTTGTGGTGCCTCGGCTGTTTTGCCTTACTAGGTGTCCACGTGGTCTTCTGTCCAAACCTTTTTTTTTTTTTAAGGTTCTAGGCATTGGTTTCCTTTGCCTCTCAGGATGCTTCCTTTTTGGCGACGGATTCTCCTCTCAGCACAGGAGCGTCCCCACCCTTGGTTGAACTGCTTTGGGACATCCCCAAGGTCAACCCTGTGGACCCCCTATGGACCCTGAAGTAGAAAACAAGAGATATGGTAAGAACTTACCTTTGTTATCTCTGTTTCTACGAAGTCCATAGGGTCCACAGGGCGCCCGCCCTGACGCACCTGGCTTCATATGGGCTGTGTTACTGGTCACCGGTTTCCCGTCTCCTTTTCTGTGAGTATGGTTCTAGAGTGTTCCAGTTTTCTCTCTCTTTTTCTCTCCTCCTCCGGCCTTTGGCTACTTACAAACTGAGGTGCCTCTGGCTGGGGGGTGGGGTTATAGGGAGAGTGGACCCAAGTGCATCCTGGGAGCTAAAAGCTTTAACTGCGTGGTGCCCGGATTTGGTTCCCAACCTATACCCCAAGGTCAACCCTGTGGACCCTATGGACTTCGTAGAAACAGAGATAACAAAGGTAAGTTCTTACCATATCTCTTGTTATCATCCCTTCCCCTGGTGTATAGCCGTGTGTCTGTGACTATATACTAATGCTGGTATCAGCCCTTCCCCTGGTGTACAGCCGTGTGTATGTGACTATATGCTAATGCTGGTATCAGCCCTTCCCCTGGTGTACAGCTGTGTGTATGTGACTATATACTAATGCTGGTATCAGCCCTTCCCCTGGTGTACAGCCGTGTGTCTGTGACTATATACTAATGCTGGTATCAGCCCTTCCCCTGGTGTACAGCTGTGTGTCTGTGACTATATACTAATGCTGGTATCAGCCCTTCCCCTGGTGTACAGCCGTGTGTATGTGACTATATGCTAATGCTGGTATCAGCCCTTCCCCTGGTGTACAGCTGTGTGTATGTGACTATATGCTAATGCTGGTATCAGCCCTTCCCCTGGTGTACAGCCATGTGTATGTGACTATATACTAATGCTGGTATCAGCCCTTCCCCTAGTGTACAGCCGTGTGTGTCTGTGACTATATACTAATGCTGGTATCAGCCCTTCCCCTGGTGTACAGCCATGTGTATGTGACTATATACTAATGCTGGTATCAGCCCTTCCCCTGGTGTACAGCTGTGTGTGTATGTGACTATATGCTAATGCTGGTATCAGCCCTTCCCCTGGTGTACAGCTGTGTGTCTGTGACTATATACTAATGCTGGTATCAGCCCTTCCCCTGGTGTACAGCTGTGTATGTGACTATATGCTAATGCTGGTATCAGCCCTTCCCCTGGTGTACACCCCTGTGTATGTGACTATATGCTAATGCTGGTTTCAGCCCTTCCCCTGGTGTACAGCCCTGTGTGTATGTGACTATATACTAATGCTGGCATCAGCCCTTCCCCTAGTGTACAGCTGTGTGTGTATGTGACTATATACTAATGCTGGTATCAGCCCTCCCCCTGGTGTACAGCTGTGTGTATGTGACTATATGCTAATGCTGGTATCAGCCCTTCCCCTGGTGTACAGCCGTGTGTCTGTGACTATATACTAATGCTGGTATCAGCCCTTCCCCTGGTGTACAGCTGTGTGTCTGTGACTATATGCTAATGCTGGTATCAGCCCTTCCCCTGGTGTACAGCTGTGTGTATGTGACTATATACTAATGCTGGTATCAGCCCTTCCCCCGGTGTACAGCTGTGTGTCTGTGACTATATACTAATGCTGGTATCAGCCCTTCCCCTGGTGTACAGCTGTGTGTATGTGACTATATACTAATGCTGGTATCAGCCCTCCCCCTGGTGTACAGCCCTGTGTCTGTGACTATATACTAATGCTGGTATCAGCCCTTCCCCTGGTGTACAGCCGTGTGTATGTGACTATATGCTAATGCTGGTATCAGCCCTTCCCCTGGTGTACAGCTGTGTGTATGTGACTATATGCTAATGCTGGTATCAGCCCTTCCCCTGGTGTACAGCCGTGTGTCTGTGACCATATACTAATGCTGGTATCAGCCCTTCCCCTGGTGTACAGCCGTGTGTATGTGACTATATGCTAATGCTGGTATCTGCTCTTCCCCTGGTGTACAGCCGTGTGTCTGTGACTATATACTAATGCTGGTATCAGCCCTTCCCCCGGTGTACAGCTGTGTGCCTGTGACTATATACTAATGCTGGTATCAGCCCTTCCCCTGGTGTACAGCTGTGTCTGTGACTATATACTAAAGCTGGTATCAGCCCTTCCCCTGGTGTACAGCTGTGTGTGTATGTGACTATATGCTAATGTTGGTATCAGCCCTTCCCCTGGTGTACAGCTGTGTGTCTGTGACTATATGCTAATGCTGGTATCAGCCCTTCCCCTGGTGTACAGCTGTGTGTATGTGACTATATACTAATGCTGGCATCAGCCCTTCCCCTGGTGTACAGCTGTGTATGTGACTATATACTAATGCTGGTATCAGCCCTTCCCCTGGTGTACAGCTGTGTATGTGACTATATGCTAATGCTGGTATCAGCCCTTCCCCTGGTGTACAGCTGTGTGTATGTGACTATATGCTAATGCTGGTTTCAGCCCTTCCCCTGGTGTACAGCTGTGTGTATGTGACTATATACTAATGCTGGCATCAGCCCTTCCCCTAGTGTACAGCTGTGTGTGTATGTGACTATATACTAATGCTGGTATCAGCCCTCCCCCTGGTGTACAGCTGTGTGTCTGTGACTATATGCTAATGCTGGTATCAGCCCTTCCCCTGGTGTACAGCTGTGTGTCTGTGACTATATGCTAATGCTGGTATCAGCCCTTCCCCTGGTGTACAGCCGTGTGTCTGTGACTATATACTAATGCTGGTATCAGCCCTTCCCCTGGTGTACAGCTGTGTGTCTGTGACTATATGCTAATGCTGGTATCAGCCCTTCCCCTGGTGTACAGCTGTGTGTATGTGACTATATACTAATGCTGGTATCAGCCCTTCCCCCGGTGTACAGCTGTGTGTCTGTGACTATATACTAATGCTGGTATCAGCCCTTCCCCCTGGTGTACAGCCGTGTGTATGTGACTATATGCTAATGCTGGTATCAGCCCTTCCCCTGGTGTACAGCCGTGTGTATGTGACTATATACTAATGCTGGTATCAGCCCTTCCCCTGGTGTACAGCTGTGTGTATGTGACAATATACTAATGCTGGTATCAGCCTTCCCCTGGTGTACAGCTGTGTGTATGTGACTATATACTAATGCTGGTATCAGCCCTTCCCCTGGTGTACAGCCCTGTGTGTCTGTGACTATATAGTAATGCTGGTATCAGCCCTTCCCCTGGTGTACAGCTGTGTGTATGTGACTATATACTAATGCTGGTATCAGCCCTTCCCCTGGTGTACAGCTGTGTGTCTGTGACTATATACTAATGCTGGTATCAGCCCTTCCCCTGGTGTACAGCTGTGTGTATGTGACTATATACTAATGCTGGTATCAGCCCTTCCCCTGGTGTACAGCTGTGTGTCTGTGACTATATACTAATGCTGGTATCAGCCCTTCCCATGGTGTACAGCTGTGTGTCTGTGACTATATACTAATGCTGGTATCAGCCCTTCCCCTGGTGTACAGCTGTGTGTCTGTGACTATATGCTAATGCTGGTATCAGCCCTTCCCCTGGTGTACAGCTGTGTGTATGTGACTATATACTAATGCTGGTATCAGCCCTTCCCCTGGTGTACAGCCGTGTGTCTGTGACTATATGCTAATGCTGGTGTCAGCCCTTCCCCTGGTGTACAGCCGTGTGTCTGTGACTATATGCTAATGCTGGTATCAGCCCTTCCCCTGTGTACAGCTGTGTGTATGTGACTATATGCTAAAGCTGGTATCAGCCCTTCCCCTGCTGTACAGCTGTGTGTATGTGACTATATACTAATGCTGGTATCATCCCTTCCCCTGGTGTACAGCCGTGTGTATGTGACTATATGCTAATGCTGGTGTCAGCCCTTCCCCTGGTGTACAGCCGTGTGTCTGTGACTATATGCTAATGCTGTTATCAGCCCTTCCCCTGGTGTACAGCTGTGTGTATGTGACTATATGCTAATGCTGGTGTCAGCCCTTCCCCTGGTGTACAGCCGTGTGTGTATGTGACTATATGCTAATGCTGTTATCAGCCCTTCCCCTGGTGTACAGCCGTGTGTATGTGACTATATATACTAATGCTGGTATCAGCCCTTCCCCCGGAGTACAGCTGTGTGTCTGTGACTATATACTAATGCTGGTATCAGCCCTTCCCCTGGTGTACAGCCGTGTGTCTGTGACTATATACTAATGCTGGTATCAGCCCCTCCCCTGGTGTACAGCTGTGTGTATGTGACTATATACTAATGCTGGTATCAGCACTTCCCCTGGTGTACAGCCGTGTGTATGTGACTATATACTAATGCTGGTATCAGCACTTCCCCTGGTGTACAGCCTTGTGTCTGTGACTATATACTAATGCCTGTATCAGCCCTTCCCCTGGTGTACAGCCGTGTGTCTGTGACTATATACTAATGCTGGTATCAGCCCTTCCCCCGGAGTACAACCGTGTGTATGTGAGTATATACTAATGCTGGTATCAGCCCTTCCCCTGGTGTACAACTGTGTGTCTTTGACTATATGCTAATGCTGGTATCAGTCCTTCCCCTGGTGTACAGCTGTGTGTCTGTGACTATATGCTAATGCTGGTATCAGCCCTTCCCCCGGTGTACAGCCGTGTGTATGTGACTATATGCTAATGCTGGTATCAGCCCTTCCCCTGGTGTACAGCCGTGTGTCTGTGACTATATACTAATGCTGGTATCAGCCCTTCCCCTGGTGTACAGACGTGTGTATGTGACTATATGCTAATGCTGGTATCAGCCCTTCCCCTGGTGTACAGCCGTGTGTCTGTGACTATATGCTAATGCTGGTATCAGTCCTTCCCCTGGTGTACAGCTGTGTGTATGTGACTATATACTAATGCTGGTATCAGCCCTTCCCCTGGTGTACAGCTGTGTGTATGTGACTATATACTAATGCTGGTATCAGCCCTTCCCCTGGTGTACAGCTGTGTGTATGTGACTATATACTAATGCTGGTATCAGCCCTTCCCCTGGTGTACAGCTGTGTGTATGTGACTATATACTAATGCTGGTATCAGCCCTTCCCCTGGTGTACAGCTGTGTGTATGTGACTATATGCTAATGCTGGTATCAGCCCTTCCCCTGGTGCACAGCCGTGTGTCTGTGACTATATACTAATGCTGGTATCAGCCCTTCCCCGGTGTACAGCCGTGTGTCTGTGACTATATACTAATGCTGGTATCATCCCTTCCCCTGGTGTACAGCCGTGTGTATGTGACTATATGCTAATGCTGGTATCAGCCCTTCCCCTGGTGTACAGCTGTGTGTATGTGACTATATACTAATGCTGGTATCAGCCCTTCCCTGGTGTACAGCCATGTGTCTGTGACTATATGCTAATGCTGGTATCAGCCCTTCCCCTGGTGCACAGCCATGTGTCTGTGACTATATACTAATGCTGGTATCAGCCCTTCCCCGGTGTACAGCCGTGTGTCTGTGACTATATACTAATGCTGGTATCATCCCTTCCCCTGGTGTACAGCCGTGTGTATGTGACTATATGCTAATGCTGGTATCATCCCTTCCCCTGGTGTACAGCCGTGTGTATGTGACTATATACTAATGCTGGTATCAGCCCTTCCCCTGGTGTACAGCTGTGTGTATGTGACTATATGCTAATGCTGGTATCAGCCCTTCCCCTGGTGTACAGCCGTGTGTGTATGTGACTATATACTAATGCTGGTATCAGCCCTTCCCCTGGTGTACAGCCGTGTGTCTGTGACTATATACTAATGCTGGTATCAGCCCTTCCCCTGGTGTACAGCCGTGTGTATGTGACTATATGCTAATGCTGGTATCAGCCCCTCCCCTGGTGTACAGCCGTGTGTCTGTGACTATATACTAATGCTGGTATCAGCCCTTCCCCTGGTGTACAGCCGTGTGTATGTGACTATATACTAATGCTGGTATCAGCCCTTCCCCTGGTGTACAGCTGTGTGTCTGTGACTATATACTAATGCTGGTATCAGCCCTTCCCCTGGTGTACAGCCGTGTGTATGTGACTATATACTAATGCTGGTATCAGCCCTTCCCCTGGTGTACAGCTGTGTGTATGTGACTATATGCTAATGCTGGTATCAGCCCTTCCCCTGGTGTACAGCCGTGTGTATGTGACTATATACTAATGCTGGTATCAGCCCTTCCCCTGGTGTACAGCCGTGTGTATGTGACTATATACTAATGCTGGTATCAGCCCTTCCCCTGGTGTACAGCCGTGTGTATGTGACTATATACTAATGCTGGTATCAGCCCTTCCCCTGGTGTAAAGCTGTGTGTCTGTGACTATATACTAATGCTGGTATCAGCCCTTCCCCCGGAGTACAGCTGTGTGTATGTGACTATATACTAATGCTGGTATCAGCCCCTCCCCTGGTGTACAGCTGTGTGTATGTGACTATATGCTAATGCTGGTATCAGCCCTTCCCCTGGTGTACAGCTGTGTGTATGTGACTATACGCTAATGATGGTATCAGCCCTTCCCCTGGTGTATAGCCATGTGTCTGTGACTATATGCTAATGCTGGTATCAGCCCTTCCCCTGGTGTACAGCCGTGTGTCTGTGACTATATACTAATGCTGGTATCAGCCCTTCCCCTGGTGTACAGCCGTGTGTCTGTGACTATATACTAATGCTGGTAACAGCCCTTCCCCTGGTGTACAGCCGTGTGTCTGTGACTATATACTAATGCTGGTATCAGCCCTTCCCCCGGTGTATAGCCGTGTGTATATGACTATATGCTAATGCTGGTATCAGCCCTTCCCCTGGTGTACAGCTGTGTGTATGTGACTATATACTAATGCTGGTATCAGCCCTTCCCCTGGTGTACAGCTGTGTGTATGTGACTATATACTAATGCTGGTATCAGCCCTTCCCCTGGTGTACAGCTGTGTGTATGTGACTATATGCTAATGCTGGTATCAGCCCTTCCCCTGGTGTACAGCTGTGTGTCTGTGACTATATGCTAATGCTGGTATCAGCCCTTCCCCTGGTGCACAGCCATGTGTCTGTGACTATATACTAATGCTGGTATCAGCCCTTCCCCGGTGTACAGCCGTGTGTCTGTGACTATATACTAATGCTGGTATCAGCCCTTCCCCTGGTGTACAGCCGTGTGTATGTGACTATATACTAATGCTGGTATCAGCCCTTCCCCTGGTGTACAGCCGTGTGTATGTGACTATATACTAATGCTGGTATCAGCCCTTCCCCTAGTGTACAGCTGTGTGTGTCTGTGACTATATGCTAATGCTGGTATCAGCCCTTCCCCTGGTGTACAGCCGTGTGTGTATGTGACTATATACTAATGCTGGTATCAGCCCTTCCCCTGGAGTACAGCCGTGTGTCTGTGACTATATACTAATGCTGGTATCAGCCCTTCCCCTGGTGTACAGCCGTGTGTATGTGACTATATACTAATGCTGGTATCAGCCCTTCCCCTGGTGTACAGCTGTGTGTCTGTGACTATATACTAATGCTGGTATCAGCCCTTCCCCTGGTGTACAGCTGTGTGTATGTGACTATATGCTAATGCTGGTATCAGCCCTTCCCCTGGTGTACAGCCGTGTGTATGTGACTATATACTAATGCTGGTATCAGCCCTTCCCCTGGTGTACAGCCGTGTGTATGTGACTATATACTAATGCTGGTATCAGCCCTTCCCCTGGTGTACAGCCGTGTGTATGTGACTATATACTAATGCTGGTATCAGCCCTTCCCCTGGTGTACAGCCGTGTGTATGTGACTATATACTAATGCTGGTATCAGCCCTTCCCCTGGTGTAAAGCTGTGTGTCTGTGACTATATACTAATGCTGGTATCAGCCCTTCCCCTGGTGTACAGCCGTGTGTATGTGACTATATACTAATGCTGGTATCAGCCCTTCCCCTGGTGTATAGCCGTGTGTATATGACTATATACTAATGCTGGTATCAGCCCTTCCCCTGGTGTACAGCTGTGTGTCTGTGACTATATACTAATGCTGGTATCAGCCCTTCCCCTGGTGTACAGCCCTGTGTCTGTGACTATATACTAATGCTGGTATCAGCCCTTCCCCTGGTGTACAGCCCTGTGTCTGTGACTATATACTAATGCTGGTATCAGCCCTTCCCCTGGTGTACAGCCGTGTGTCTGTGACTATATACTAATGCTGGTATCAGCCCTTCCCCTGGTGTACAGCCCTGTGTCTGTGACTATATGCTAATGCTGGTATCAGTCCTTCCCCTGGTGTACAGCTGTGTGTGTATGTGACTATATGCTAATGCTGGTGTCAGCCCTTCCCCTGGTGTACAGCTGTGTGTATGTGACTATATACTAATGCTGGTATCAGCCCTTCCCCTGGTGTACAGCTGTGTGTATGTGACTATATACTAATGCTGGTATCAGCCCTTCCCCTGGTGTACAGCTGTGTGTCTGTGACTATATACTAATGCTGGTATCAGCCCTTCCCCCTGGTGTACAGCCGTGTGTATGTGACTATATGCTAATGCTGGTATCAGTCCTTCCCCTGGTGTACAGCTGTGTGTATGTGACTATATGCTAATGCTGGTATCAGCCCTTCCCCTGGTGTACAGCCGTGTGTCTGTGACTATATACTAATGCTGGTATCAGCCCTTCCCCTGGTGTACAGCCCTGTGTCTGTGACTATATGCTAATGCTGGTATCAGTCCTTCCCCTGGTGTACAGCTGTGTGTGTATGTGACTATATGCTAATGCTGGTGTCAGCCCTTCCCCTGGTGTACAGCCATGTGTATGTGACTATATACTAATGCTAGTACTAGCCCTTCCCCTGGTGTACAGCTGTGTGTATGTGACTATATACTAATGCTGGTATCATCCCTTCCCCTGGTGTACAGCTGTGTGTCTGTGACTATATACTAATGCTGGTATCAGCCCTTCCCCCTGGTGTACAGCCGTGTGTATGTGACTATATACTAATGCTGGTATCAGCCCTTCCCCTGGTGTACAGCTGTGTGTGTATGTGACTATATACTAATGCTGGTATCAGCCCTTCCCCCTGGTGTACAGCCGTGTGTATGTGACTATATGCTAATGCTGGTATCAGTCCTTCCCCTGGTGTACAGCTGTGTGTATGTGACTATATGCTAATGCTGGTATCAGCCCTTCCCCTGGTGTACAGCTGTGTGTATGTGACTATATACTAATGCTGGTATCAGCCCTTCCCCCTGGTGTACAGCCGTGTGTCTGTGACTATATGCTAATGCTGGTATCAGCCCTTCCCCTGGTGTACAGCCATGTGTATGTGACTATATACTAATGCTGGTATCAGCCCTTCCCCTGGTGTACAGCTGTGTGTATGTGACTATATGCTAATGCTGGTATCAGCCCTTCCCCTGGTGTACAGCTGTGTGTCTGTGACTATATGCTAATGCTGGTATCAGCCCTTCCCCGGGTGTACAACTGTGTGTCTGTGACTATATACTAATGCTGGTATCAGCCCTTCCCCTGGTGTACAGCCGTGTGTCTGTGACTATATGCTAATGCTGGTATCGGCCCTTCTCCCAATGTACAGCCGTGTGTATGTGACTATATACTAATGCTGGTATCAGCCCTTCCCCTGGTGTACAGCCGTGTGTCTGTGACTATATACTAATGCTGGTATCAGCCCTTCCCCTGGTGTACAGCCCTGTGTCTGTGACTATATACTAATGCTGGTATCAGCCCTTCCCCCTGGTGTACAGCCGTGTGTGTATGTGACTATATACTAATGCTGGTATCAGCCCTTCCCCTGGTGTACAGCCGTGTGTATGTGACTATATGCTAATGCTGGTGTCAGCCCTTCCCCTGGTGTACAGCTGTGTGTATGTGACTATATGCTAATGCTGGTATCAGCCCTTCCCCTGGTGTACAGCTGTGTGTATGTGACTATATGCTAATGCTGGTATCAGCCCTTCCCCTGGTGTACAGCTGTGTGTATGTGACTATATACTAATGCTGGTATCAGCCCTTCCCCCTGGTGTACGGCCGTGTGTATGTGACTATATACTAATGCTGGTATCAGCCCTTCCCCTGGTGTACAGCCGTGTGTGTCTGTGACTATATGCTAATGCTGGTATCGGCCCTTCTCCCAATGTACAGCCGTGTGTCTGTGACTATATGCTAATGCTGGTATCAGCCCTTCCCCTGGTGTACAGCCGTGTGTCTGTGACTATATGCTAATGCTGGTATCAGCCCTTCCCCTGGTGTACAGCCATGTGTATGTGACTATATACTAATGCTGGTATCAGCCCTTCCCCTGGTGTACAGCTGTGTGTATGTGACTATATAGTAATGCTAATATAAGCCCTTCCCCTGGTGTACAGCCGTGTGTATGTGACTATATGCTAATGCTGGTATCAGCCCTTCCCCTGGTGTACAGCCATGTGTATGTGACTATATACTAATGCTGGTATCAGCCCTTCCCCTGGTGTACAGCTGTGTGTATGTGACTATATAGTAATGCTAATATAAGCCCTTCCCCTGGTGTACAGCCGTGTGTATGTGACTATATGCTAATGCTGGTATCAGCCCTTCCCCTGGTGTACAGCCGTGTGTATGTGACTATATGCTAATGCTGGTATCAGCCCTTCCCCGGGTGTACAGCCGTGTGTATGTGACTATATACTAATGCTGGTATCAGTCCTTCCCCTGGTGTACAACTGTGTGTCTGTGACTATATACTAATGCTGGTATCAGCCCTTCCCCTGGTGTACAACTGTGTGTCTGTGACTATATGCTAATGCTGGTATCGGCCCTTCTCCCAATGTACAGCCGTGTGTATGTGACTATATACTAATGCTGGTATCAGCCCTTCCCCTGGTGTACAGCCGTGTGTCTGTGACTATATACTAATGCTGGTATCAGCCCTTCCCCTGGTGTACAGCCCTGTGTCTGTGACTATATACTAATGCTGGTGTCAGCCCTTCCCCTGGTGTACAGCCGTGTGTCTGTGACTATATGCTAATGCTGGTATCAGTCCTTCCCCTGGTGTACAGCTGTGTGTATGTGACTATATTCTAATGCTGGTATCAGCCCTTCCCCTGGTGTACAGCTGTGTGTCTGTGACTATATGCTAATGCTGGTATCAGCCCTTCCCCTGGTGTACAGCCATGTGTATGTGACTATATACTAATGCTGGTATCAGCCCTTCCCCTGGTGTACAGCCGTGTGTATGTGACTATATACTAATGCTGGTATCAGCCCTTCCCCTGGTGTACAGCTGTGTGTATGTGACTATATAGTAATGCTAATATAAGCCCTTCCCCTGGTGTACAGCCGTGTGTATGTGACTATATACTAATGCTGGTATCAGCCCTTCCCCTGGTGTACAGCCGTGTGTGTCTGTGACTATATGCTAATGCTGGTATCAGCCCTTCCCCTGGTGTACAGCTGTGTGTATGTGACTATATGCTAATGCTGGTATCAGCCCTTCCCCTGGTGTACAGCTGTGTGTATGTGACTATATACTAATGCTGGTATCAGCCCTTCCCCTGGTGTACAGCCGTGTGTCTGTGACTATATGCTAATGCTGGTATCAGCCCTTCCCCGGGTGTACAGCCGTGTGTATGTGACTATATGCTAATGCTGGTATCAGCCCTTCCCCTGGTGTACAGCCGTGTGTATGTGACTATATAGTAATGCTAATATCAGCCCCTCCCCTGGTGTACAGCCGTGTGTATGTGACTATATAGTAATGCTAATATCAGCCCTTCCCCTGGTGTACAGCCGTGTGTATGTGACTATATGCTAATGCTGGTATCAGCCCTTCCCCTGGTGTACAGCTTTGTGTATGTGACTATATACTAATGCTGGTATCAGCCCTTCCCCTGGTGTACAGCCGTGTGTATGTGACTATATACTAATGCTGGTATCAGCCCTTCCCCTGGTGTACAGCTGTGTGTCTGTGACTATATGCTAATGCTGGTATCAGCCCTTCCCCCGGTGTACAGCCGTGTGTATGTGACTATATACTAATGCTGGTATCAGCCCTTCCCCTGGTGTACAGCCGTGTGTATGTGACTATATACTAATGCTGGTATCAGCCCTTCCCCTGGTGTACAGCCGTGTGTCTGTGACTATATACTAATGCTGGTATCAGCCCTTCCCCTGGTGTACAGCCGTGTGTCTGTGACTATATACTAATGCTGGTGTCAGCCCTTCCCCCGGTGTACAGCCGTGTGTATGTGACTATATACTAATGCTGGTATCAGCCCTTCCCCTGGTGTACAGCTGTGTGTATGTGACTATATGCTAATGCTAGTACTAGCCCTTCCCCTGGTGTACAGCTGTGTGTATGTGACTATATACTAATGCTGGTATCAGCCCTTCCCCTGGTGTACAGCCGTGTGTATGTGACTATATACTAATGCTGGTATCAGCCCTTCCCCTGGTGTACAGCCGTGTGTCTGTGACTATATACTAATGCTGGTATCAGCCCTTCCCCTGGTGTACAGCCCTGTGTCTGTGACTATATACTAATGCTGGTGTCAGCCCTTCCCCTGGTGTACAGCCGTGTGTCTGTGACTATATGCTAATGCTGGTATCAGTCCTTCCCCTGGTGTACAGCTGTGTGTATGTGACTATATTCTAATGCTGGTATCAGCCCTTCCCCTGGTGTACAGCTGTGTGTCTGTGACTATATGCTAATGCTGGTATCAGCCCTTCCCCTGGTGTACAGCCATGTGTATGTGACTATATACTAATGCTGGTATCAGCCCTTCCCCTGGTGTACAGCTGTGTGTATGTGACTATATACTAATGCTGGTATCAGCCCTTCCCCTGGTGTACAGCTGTGTGTATGTGACTATATAGTAATGCTAATATAAGCCCTTCCCCTGGTGTACAGCCGTGTGTATGTGACTATATACTAATGCTGGTATCAGCCCTTCCCCTGGTGTACAGCCGTGTGTGTCTGTGACTATATGCTAATGCTGGTATCAGCCCTTCCCCTGGTGTACAGCCGTGTGTATGTGACTATATACTAATGCTGGTATCAGCCCTTCCCCTGGTGTACAGCTGTGTGTATGTGACTATATGCTAATGCTAGTACTAGCCCTTCCCCTGGTGTACAGCTGTGTGTATGTGACTATATACTAATGCTGGTATCAGCCCTTCCCCTGGTGTACAGCCGTGTGTATGTGACTATATACTAATGCTGGTATCAGCCCTTCCCCTGGTGTACAGCCGTGTGTCTGTGACTATATACTAATGCTGGTATCAGCCCTTCCCCTGGTGTACAGCCGTGTGTATGTGACTATATACTAATGCTGGTGTCAGCCCTTCCCCCGGTGTACAGCCGTGTGTCTGTGACTATATACTAATGCTGGTATCAGCCCTTCCCCTGGTGTACAGCCGTGTGTCTGTGACTATATACTAATGCTGGTGTCAGCCCTTCCCCCGGTGTACAGCCGTGTGTATGTGACTATATACTAATGCTGGTATCAGCCCTTCCCCTGGTGTACAGCTGTGTGTATGTGACTATATACTAATGCTGGTATCAGCCCTTCCCCTGGTGTACAGCTGTGTGTATGTGACTATATACTAATGCTGGTATCAGCCCTTCCCCTGGTGTACAGCCGTGTGTATGTGACTATATGCTAATGCTGGTATCATCCCTTCCCCTGGTGTACAGCCGTGTGTCTGTGACTATATGCTAATGCTGGTATCAGCCCTTCCCCTGGTGTACAGCTGTGTGTCTGTGACTATATACTAATGCTGGTATCAGCCCTTCCCCTGGTGTACAGCCGTGTGTCTGTGACTATATACTAATGCTGGTATCAGCCCTTCCCCTGGTGTACAGCCGTGTGTATGTGACTATATACTAATGCTGGTATCAGCCCTTCCCCTGGTGTACAGCTGTGTGTCTGTGACTATATACTAATGCTGGTATCAGCCCTTCCCCTGGTGTACAGCTGTGTGTCTGTGACTATATACTAATGCTGGTATCAGCCCTTCCCCTGTGTACAGCCGTGTGTATGTGACTATATGCTAATGCTGGTATCAGCTCTTCCCCTGGTGTACAGCCGTGTGTCTGTGACTATATACTAATGCTGGTATCATCCCTTCCCCTGGTGTACAGCCGTGTGTCTGTGACTATATACTAATGCTGGTATCAGCCCTTCCCCTGGTGTACAGCTGTGTGTCTGTGACTATATACTAATGCTGGTATCAGCCCTTCCCCTGTGTACAGCCGTGTGTATGTGACTATATGCTAATGCTGGTATCAGCTCTTCCCCTGGTGTACAGCCGTGTGTATGTGACTATATGCTAATGCTGGTATCGGCCCTTCTCCCGATGTACAGCCGTGCGTGTCAATGGCAGCTGCGACTCAGGCCCTTAGCGTGGTCAGTAAAATGGCGCCATCACTATTCTATTGACCAGTGGTTCTCAAACTCGCTCCTCAGGACCCCACACAGTTCACTTTTCCCAGGTTACCCTGCAGGTGCACAGGTGTATTCATTAATCACTGACACATTTCCCAGGTCACCCAGCAGGTGCACAGGTGTATTCCTTACTCACTGACACATTTCCCAGGTCACCCAGCAGGTGCACAGGTGTACTCATTACTCACTGACACATCTCCCAGGTCACTCAGCAGGAGCACAGGTGTACTCATTACTCACTGACACATTTCCCAGGTCACCCAGCAGGTGCACAGGTGTACTCATTACTCACTGACACATTTCCCAGGTCACCCAGCAGATGCACAGGTGTACTCATTACTCACTGACACATTTCCCAGGTCACCCAGCAGGAGCACAGGTGTACTCATTACTCACTGACACATTTCCCAGGTCACCCAGCAGGAGCACAGGTGTACTCATTACTCACTGACACATTTCCCAGGTCACCCAGCAGATGCACAGGTCTAGTCATTACTCACTGACATATTTTAAAAGATCCACAGGTGGAGCTAATTATTTCACCTGTGATTCTGTGAGGAGACATGGAAAACATGCACTGTTTGGGGTTCTGAGGACCGAGTTTGAGAGCCTGTGCTATAGACTATTTACCTGTATCACACCTGATGCTCCTTCCTGTCCAGCCCGGGAGGCTCGTTACTGGTGTCACCGAGTAGTTACTGGTGAGGGTAGAGCTGGAAGCGCTATTAGCCTGTGATTGGGAAAAGTAGGGCTCCAGCAGTGATACAGAGACCGAGGTGGGGGCTCCATCGTTACTAGTTACCACATTCTCCCCACTGACCCCTTATGCAGGTCTGCTCATGTAGTGCCGGCCTCTGTCGCAGTCAGCTTGGCCCACGGATTACTGCCATCCGTCATCTTCTACCTCAGCCAGGGTGCCTCCCACCTTCACCGCTCTAGTACCTGGGACCCCGGTATTCAGCCTATTATTTACTAAGTTATTCTTCTAGCTTATAAATATATTGCAGCGCTTTGCAGAGAATATTTGGTCCCTACCCCATGAAGCTTACAATCTATATCCCCTACCACATAGATACCAGTGACGTGCCGTGAGGTCAATGGCAAGGGAGGCACACATGGAGATGCTGGGAGCCTGTCTAACCCCTTACTCACTGTAACTCTCCCCTCGCTACACTAAGCTTCAGTGGCCATTGATTCTCCTACCTGCATCACTGTATCTTCTCTAGCTGCTGCTGCTGACTCAGCTCCAATCCCTAAACACTACAGTGCACTTCCTCGTCACATGACACATCAAGATGTCCATCAGTGCTCAAGACATGCCCCCATACTCATAGGCATGCCTCTATTAGCTGTCTTTCTGTGCAGCTTACTGCCTGTGGCGTGGCTCCGCCTCCAACTCTGCAAGCCCTTTCTAACTATACAGAAGCGAGGCTGAGCTGTTCGTACCTCATCTCTCGTCTCCCTGTAGTCCGATAGGGAGCTCCACAAAGCTGGTGAGTGTTACCTATAAAAATAATTACAATAAATGAAGATGTTTATAAGTTATAAATATCATCTTTGTATTATTAGCGTTCCCGCTAGGCTGTTTTAGCGGGGCGCGGCGCCCTGCCCTCCTTCTGGAGGGCAAAAAGCACCCTGCCCTCCAGGAGGAGGGCAAAAAGCGCCCTGCCCTCACAGTCTGTCACCGCCGGCATCTATTCTCCCTGTCTGCAGGGTTTGGGGGCTGCCCGGCGTATCCGTAAGTGCCGGGCACGCCCCCAAGAGTGACGAAAAGGGGACGCGTCTTATAGACACGCCCCCTTTTCCGATGACCACACCCCCTTCTCAGTCGCGCGCGCGCCTTCGGCGCGCACACAGGCGTGCCCTCTCTAGCTCCGGCGCCCTGCCTCCCGCCGGAGCTAAAGGGAACACTATATTATTATAATATTTTTTATATAAAATCTCAGGAGTAGCCTCCCCTGCCTACACATTCCTGATAGATACACTGTCAGAAGCCAAGAAACCTACTAGTGTGTTTTTGGAGGAAACCGGGGAAAACACACACAAACTCTGGGAGAACATACAAACTTCACACATATATGACCTTGGTATAATTGGACTCCTGACCTCAGTGCTGTGAGGTAGTAGTTGTAGCCATTAGTCCACCGTGGTGCCCACATCTGTGGCTTATTGGTGGCCTCAGCTTTTCCGAGAGCCTCAGTAGACTCGCCTGCCTTGTGACATCTGCACGTCCCTTTCAATGATGTGTACTTATCTGAGGATACTGTAATTCACTGCCATAATATATAGCACTAGTTGCAGTAATTGTAGTTATCCACAAGGTGGCAATATTGGACTAATCCACTGCTATATTCCATGTCCCTATCTCTAATTTTGGAATCTGGAAAACGGATCCTGGCGCATGAGAGACCGATGGTCTGTCTGTATCTGCCATGTACATTCCACTGTTATCCGTACAATCATTGTGTATGTTATCCCAGGTTGTGACTATCACTATGGCACATGCGGTCACTGGTGCTTCTATTTCTCCACCCTTAGGTTCTCATACACAGCTTAATGCTAAGAAATATTCTAATAGCACACATGCAGTTATATCCACTGGTGTGCACAGCTAGCCCACGTGTATAGATTACTGTGTGCCAGATAAAACTGTACATATTGGGTCCATAGCCAGAAAACTCCTCAGACCTTAATCCCATTGATTAGGAAGAATGGGCGGCCATCAGTCAGTATGTGGCCCAGAAATTGAGTGACAGCTGCCAGGGTGAATTACAGAGGTCTTGAAAAAGAAGGGTCAGCACTGCAAATATTCACTCTCTGCATAAACTTAATGTAATTGTCAGTAAAAGCCTTTGATACTTATGTAATGCTGTAATGTTACCTCAGTATACCATAGTAACATCTGACACTTATGTCATGCTGTAATGTTACCTCAGTATACCATAGTAACATCTGACACTTATATAATGCTGTAATGTTACCTCAGTATACCATAGTAACATCTGACACTTATGTCATGCTGTAATGTTACCTCAGTATACCATAGTAACATCTGACACTTATATAATGCTGTAATGTTACCTCATTATACCATAGTAACATCTGACACTTATGTAATGCTGTAATGTTACCTCAGTATACCATAGTAACATCTGACACTTATGTAATGCTGTAATGTTACCTCAGTATACCATAGTCACATCTGACACTTATGTAATGCTGTAATGTTACCTCAGTATACCATAGTAACATCTGATACGTAATGCTGTAATGTTACCTCAGTATACCATAGTAACATCTGACACTTATGTAATGCTGTAATGTTACCTCAGTATACCATAGTCACATCTGACACTTATGTAATGCTGTAATGTTACCTCAGTATACCATAGTCACATCTGACACTTATGTAATGCTGTAATGTTACCTCAGTATACCATAGTAACATCTGACACTTATGTAATGCTGTAATGTTACCTCAGTATACCATAGTCACATCTGACACTTATGTAATGCTGTAATGTTACCTCAGTATACCATAGTAACATCTGACACTTATGTCATGCTGTAATGTTACCTCATTATACCATAGTAACATCTGACACTTATGTAATGCTGTAATGTTACCTCAGTATACCATAGTAACATCTGACACTTATGTAATGCTGTAATGTTACCTCAGTATACCATAGTAACATCTGACACTTATGTAATGCTGTAATGTTACCTCAGTATACCATAGTAACATCTGATACGTAATGCTGTAATGTTACCTCAGTATACCATAGTAACATCTGACACTTATGTAATGCTGTAATGTTACCTCATTATACCATAGTAACATCTGACACTTATGTAATGCTGTAATGTTACCTCAGTATACCATAGTAACATCTGACACTTATGTAATGCTGTAATGTTACCTCATTATACCATAGTAACATCTGACACTTATGTAATGCTGTAATGTTACCTCAGTATACCATAGTAACATCTGACACTTATGTAATGCTGTAATGTTACCTCAGTATACCATAGTAACATCTGACACTTATGTAATGCTGTAATGTTACCTCAGTATACCATAGTCACATCTGACACTTATGTAATGCTGTAATGTTACCTCAGTATACCATAGTAACATCTGATACGTAATGCTGTAATGTTACCTCAGTATACCATAGTAACATCTGACACTTATGTAATGCTGTAATGTTACCTCAGTATACCATAGTCACATCTGACACTTATGTAATGCTGTAATGTTACCTCAGTATACCATAGTCACATCTGACACTTATGTAATGCTGTAATGTTACCTCAGTATACCATAGTAACATCTGACACTTATGTAATGCTGTAATGTTACCTCAGTATACCATAGTCACATCTGACACTTATGTAATGCTGTAATGTTACCTCAGTATACCATAGTAACATCTGACACTTATGTCATGCTGTAATGTTACCTCATTATACCATAGTAACATCTGACACTTATGTAATGCTGTAATGTTACCTCAGTATACCATAGTAACATCTGACACTTATGTAATGCTGTAATGTTACCTCAGTATACCATAGTAACATCTGACACTTATGTAATGCTGTAATGTTACCTCAGTATACCATAGTCACATCTGACACTTATGTAATGCTGTAATGTTACCTCAGTATACCATAGTAACATCTGATACGTAATGCTGTAATGTTACCTCAGTATACCATAGTAACATCTGACACTTATGTAATGCTGTAATGTTACCTCAGTATACCATAGTCACATCTGACACTTATGTAATGCTGTAATGTTACCTCAGTATACCATAGTCACATCTGACACTTATGTAATGCTGTAATGTTACCTCAGTATACCATAGTAACATCTGACACTTATGTAATGCTGTAATGTTACCTCAGTATACCATAGTCACATCTGACACTTATGTAATGCTGTAATGTTACCTCAGTATACCATAGTAACATCTGACACTTATGTAATGCTGTAATGTTACCTCAGTATACCATAGTAACATCTGACACTTATGTAATGCTGTAATGTTACCTCAGTATACCATAGTAACATCTGACACTTATGTAATGCTGTAATGTTACCTCAGTATACCATAGTCACATCTGACACTTATGTAATGCTGTAATGTTACCTCAGTATACCATAGTAACATCTGATACGTAATGCTGTAATGTTACCTCAGTATACCATAGTAACATCTGACACTTATGTAATGCTGTAATGTTACCTCAGTATACCATAGTCACATCTGACACTTATGTAATGCTGTAATGTTACCTCAGTATACCATAGTCACATCTGACACTTATGTAATGCTGTAATGTTACCTCAGTATACCATAGTAACATCTGACACTTATGTAATGCTGTAATGTTACCTCAGTATACCATAGTCACATCTGACACTTATGTCATGCTGTAATGTTACCTCAGTATACCATAGTAACATCTGACACTTATGTCATGCTGTAATGTTACCTCATTATACCATAGTAACATCTGACACTTATGTAATGCTGTAATGTTACCTCAGTATACCATAGTAACATCTGACACTTATGTAATGCTGTAATGTTACCTCAGTATACCATAGTCACATCTGACACTTATGTAATGCTGTAATGTTACCTCAGTATACCATAGTAACATCTGATACGTAATGCTGTAATGTTACCTCAGTATACCATAGTAACATCTGACACTTATGTAATGCTGTAATGTTACCTCAGTATACCATAGTCACATCTGACACTTATGTAATGCTGTAATGTTACCTCAGTATACCATAGTAACATCTGACACTTATGTAATGCTGTAATGTTACCTCAGTATACCATAGTCACATCTGATACGTAATGCTGTAATGTTACCTCAGTATACCATAGTAACATCTGACACTTATGTAATGCTGTAATGTTACCTCAGTATACCATAGTCACATCTGACACTTATGTAATGCTGTAATGTTACCTCAGTATACCATAGTCACATCTGACACTTATGTAATGCTGTAATGTTACCTCAGTATACCATAGTAACATCTGACACTTATGTAATGCTGTAATGTTACCTCAGTATACCATAGCCACATCTGACACTTATGTAATGCTGTAATGTTACCTCAGTATACCATAGTAACATCTGACACTTATGTAATGCTGTAATGTTACCTCAGTATACCATAGTAACATCTGACACTTATGTAATGCTGTAATGTTACCTCAGTATACCATAGTAACATCTGACACTTATGTAATGCTGTAATGTTACCTCAGTATACCATATTCACATCTGACACTTATGTCACGCTGTAATGTTACCTCAGTATACCATAGTAACATCTGACACTTATGTAATGCTGTAATGTTACCTCAGTATACCATAGTCACATCTGACACTTATGTAATGCTGTAATGTTACCTCAGTATACCATAGTAACATCTGACACTTATGTAATGCTGTAATGTTACCTCAGTATACCATAGTAACATCTGACACTTATGTAATGCTGTAATGTTACCTCAGTATACCATAGTAACATCTGACACTTATGTAATGCTGTAATGTTACCTCAGTATACCATAGTCACATCTGACACTTATGTCACGCTGTAATGTTACCTCAGTATACCATAGTAACATCTGACACTTATGTAATGCTGTAATGTTACCTCAGTATACCATAGTCACATCTGACACTTATGTAATGCTGTAATGTTACCTCAGTATACCATAGTCACATCTGACACTTATGTAATGCTGTAATGTTACCTCATTATATCATAGTCACATCTGACACTTATGTAATGCTGTAATGTTACCTCATTATATCATAGTAACATCTGACACTTATGTAATGCTGTAATGTTACCTCAGTATACCATAGTAACATCTGACACTTATGTAATGCTGTAATGTTACCTCATTATATCATAGTAACATCTGACACTGATGTAATGCTGTAATGTTACCTCAGTATACCATAGTAACATCTGACACTTATGTAATCTTACCTCAGTATACCATAGTAACATCTGACACTTATGTAATGCTGTAATGTTACCTCAGTATACCATAGTCACATCTGTCACTTATGTAATGCTGTAATGTTACCTCAGTATACCATAGTCACATCTGACACTTATATAATGCTGTAATGTTACCTCAGTATACCATAGTAACATCTGACACTTATGTCATGCTGTAATGTTACCTCAGTATACCATAGTAACATCTGACACTTATGTAATGCTGTAATGTTACCTCAGTATACCATAGTAACATCTGACACTTATGTAATGCTGTAATGTTACCTCATTATATCATAGTAACATCTGACACTTATGTCATGCTGTAATGTTACCTCAGTATACCATAGTAACATCTGACACTTATGTAATGCTGTAATGTTACCTCAGTATACCATAGTCACATCTGACACTTATATAATGCTGTAATGTTACCTCATTATATCATAGTAACATCTGACACTTATGTCATGCTGTAATGTTACCTCAGTATACCATAGTAACATCTGACACTTATGTAATGCTGTAATGTTACCTCAGTATACCATAGTAACATCTGACACTGATGTAATGCTGTAATGTTACCTCAGTATACCATAGTAACATCTGACACTTATGTAATGCTGTAATGTTACCTCAGTATACCATAGTAACATCTGACACAAAGGTCTAATAACACTGATGCAGCAGACTTTGTGATAACCTATACTTGTGTCATTCTCACAACTTTTGGCCATTGCTGTACATGTAATTTGTCTGTACTGACACTTTGCCGATGGTGATCTCACATAGGGGAATATTTAGTAATAATTATGATAGGGGTGTAAATATTTTCAGTTAATATTGTTGCGATTATTAGCATTTGTTTACTTACTTTTCTGCATATCAGCGTAATGTATTGCTTCCACGGTACAGTACATCCCCCCTGTCTTCGGGTGCATACCGCGGTTCATTACCGCAGTATGTACCTAGAATATCGCAAACAACAGCTCTCCCGATATGAGATGTTCTTTGCAATGGCTCCAGACAGACGGACCTCCGGGTTTAACACCCAGAAGTCTCTCTGCCGTCCTCCTGCGCAGAGGGATGCAGACCACCGGGGGTGATGGGAGGGATCCGATCAGATCCCTCCCAAGGGGGAGCGTCCCGATAAGAAGCCCATAAGCTTCTATTGGGTAACGCCACCTGAAGGTGCTTAGTACATTTGGGGAATGCGGTAATACCCCTATTTTCGCCATTAGTACATCCCGCCCATTACCTTTTCAGGGACAGTGATTGCACTAACACACTTTCCCTGTGACGTCCCTGCCAGCTTTACTCTCGTCCAAAAAGATCTGGTTTAGTTCATACTCCAACTTCAGGTTGAGCATTCACACAGTATGGCCGGTGCGAGGATGCAGGATTCCGGCATTAATAGAGAAGACACTTATGAAACGTTTGTTTCCGTGTGATGTAAGTGACAGTTCGGCTTATTAAATGCGTCCCGTAGCCCTACAGGTAGCAGGTGCGTCCCTGCGCTGCTCTCTACAGGTAGCAGGTGCGTCCCTACGCTGCTCTCTACAGGTAGCAGGTGCGTCCCTACGCTGCTCTCTACAGGTAGCAGGTGCGTCCCTACGCTGCTCTCTACAGGTAGCAGGTGCGTCCCTACGCTGCTCTCTACAGGTAGCAGGTGCGTCCCTGCGCTGCTCTCTACAGGTAGCAGGTGCGTCCGTCCCTGCGCTGCTCTCTACAGGTAGCAGGTGCGTCCCTACGCTGCTCTCTACAGGTAGCAGGTGCGTCCCTACGCTGCTCTCTACAGGTAGCAGGTGCGTCCCTACGCTGCTCTCTACAGGTAACAGGTGCGTCCCTACGCTGCTCTCTTCAGGTAGCAGGTGCGTCCCTGCGCTGCTCTCTACAGGTAGCAGGTGCGTCCCTGCGCTGCTCTCTACAGGTAGCAGGTGCGTCCCTGCGCTGCTCTCTACAGGTAGCAGGTGCGTCCCTGCGCTGCTCTCTACAGGTAGCAGGTGCGTCCCTACGCTGCTCTGTACAGGTAGCAGGTGCGTCCCTACGCTGCTCTGTACAGGTAGCAGGTGCGTCCCTACGCTGCTCTGTACAGGTAGCAGGTGCGTCCCTACGCTGCTCTCTACAGGTAGCAGGTGCGTCCCTACGCTGCTCTCTACAGGTAGCAGGTGCGTCCCTACGCTGCTCTCTACAGGTAGCAGGTGCGTCCCTACGCTGCTCTCTACAGGTAGCAGGTGCGTCCCTACGCTGCTCTCTACAGGTAGCAGGTGCGTCCCTACGCTGCTCTCTACAGGTAGCAGGTGCGTCCCTACGCTGCTCTCTACAGGTAGCAGGTGCGTCCCTACGCTGCTCTCTACAGGTAGCAGGTGCGTCCCTACGCTGCTCTCTACAGGTAGCAGGTGCGTCCCTGCGCTGCTCTCTACAGGTAGCAGGTGCGTCCCTGCGCTGCTCTCTACAGGTAGCAGGTGCGTCCCTGCGCTGCTCTCTACAGGTAGCAGGTGCGTCCCTGCGCTGCTCTCTACAGGTAGCAGGTGCGTCCCTACGCTGCTCTCTACAGGTAGCAGGTGCGTCGCTACGCTGCTCTCTACAGGTAGCAGGTGCGTCCCTACGCTGCTCTCTACAGGTAGCAGGTGCGTCCCTACGCTGCTCTCTACAGGTAGCAGGTGCGTCCCTGCGCTGCTCTCTACAGGTAGCAGGTGCGTCCCTACGCTGCTCTCTACAGGTAGCAGGTGCGTCCCTACGCTGCTCTCTACAGGTAGCAGGTGCGTCCCTACGCTGCTCTCTACAGGTAGCAGGTGCGTCCCTACGCTGCTCTCTACAGGTAGCAGGTGCGTCCCTACGCTGCTCTCTACAGGTAGCAGGTGCGTCCCTACGCTGCTCTCTACAGGTAGCGTCCCTACGCTACTCTCTACAGGTAGCAGGTGCGTCCCTACTCTGCTCTCTCCAGGTAGCAGGTGCGTCCCTGCGCTGCTCTCTCCAGGTAGCAGGTGCGTCCCTGCGCTGCTCTCTCCAGGTAGCAGGTGCGTCCCTGCGCTGCTCTCTCCAGGTAGCAGGTGCGTCCCTACGCTGCTCTCTACAGGTAGCAGGTGCGTCCCTGCGCTGCTCTCTACAGGTAGCAGGTGCGTCCCTGCGCTGCTCTCTACAGGTAGCAGGCGCGTCCCTGCGCTGCTCTCTACAGGTAGCAGGCGCGTCCCTGCGCTGCTCTCTACAGGTAGCAGGCGCGTCCCTGCGCTGCTCTCTACAGGTAGCAGGCGCGTCCCTGCGCTGCTCTCTACAGGTAGCAGGCGCGTCCCTGCGCTGCTCTCTACAGGTAGCAGGCGCGTCCCTGCGCTGCTCTCTACAGGTAACAGGCGCGTCCCTGCGCTGCTCTCTACAGGTAACAGGCGCGTCCCTGCGCTGCTCTCTACAGGTAGCAGGCGCGTCCCTGCGCTGCTCTCTACAGGTAGCAGGCGCGTCCCTGCGCTGCTCTCTACAGGTAGCAGGCGCGTCCCTACGCTGCTCTCTACAGGTAGCAGGCGCGTCCCTGCGCTGCTCTCTACAGGTAGCAGGTGCGTCCCTACGCTGCTCTCTACAGGTAGCAGGTGCGTCCCTACGCTGCTCTCTACAGGTAGCAGGTGCGTCCCTGCGCTGCTCTCTACTGGTAGCAGGTGCGTCCCTGCGCTGCTCTCTACAGGTAGCAGGTGCGTCCCTGCGCTGCTCTCTACAGGTAGCAGGTGAGACTGCAGCTTGTGTCTCTAACCATCTGATTCTCTGTCACCATAGATGATTTCATGAAGCAGAGCCGCGGGATGATGCTGTTCTACAGCCTGAAGAACCCGTCCTTCCCGGAGTACGTCTACAACACAGAGAGCGGCATCATGTGCCTGGACATACACAAAGACCACCCGTACCTTGTAGCCGTGGGCTTCTATGATGGCAACGTGGCCATCTACAACCTGAAATCCAGTTCCCCGCAGCCAAAGGTCATCAGCTCGGCAAAGTCTGGCAAACACACCGACCCCGTCTGGCAGGTCAGTCCCCCTTACTTACCAATCATACAGCTCATGGGTGGGTGTGGCGCTACAGGTGGGTCCTCATTCCCTTCTAGTGACTGTAACAGTCGGCAGGGTAACGTGCCCAAGCGTTTATCTGCGACGCTCCCCTCCCTCAGCAGGTAGGCGCCGTTTAGTGAGTACCGACAGCCTCTTAGGGGCCTATTTATCAAGGTTTGTTTTTATAAAAGTGCAGTTTCTCCATCACCTTAGGAACCGTTGCCGTGTACTAATACCAGAGTGCAGGAGATGTCACAGAAATCTCTGCCAGAGTACGGAGCTATTACAAGCTTCACCGCGGTACTTTACACCATCTTCATGGTACATTGCTTTAAGCCTATGGAGGCTCTGGGAGCAGGAGAGAGATCTTCCGATCTGGCGGCGGAAGCTGACGCTGTGCACATGCGCAGTGTCAGCATCTCCCGGAGAAGCTTTTCACAAATGTTAAAGACTGTTACATAATGCCGGGGAAATAAGTCGCAGGGACAGCGGTTCCCCTTTGTACATAGCTGGAATATTTTCATTCAAAATGTAAAATATCCGCCACAAAATGGAACCTTAATCGCTGCTGTTACACAATTATTAATACATAGGCCACTTCGTCTTTTATAAGGCTTTAGGGGAACCTATGTGATATTAGATAGCGTTAAGGATACACAGCAGGGCTGTAATTCCAGGAGTCACCAGTAAGTGGCGCTCAGGGAAGAGAATAGTTCTGCGGCAGGTAATGGATGTATTGTTTATGTAGTGTCCAAGTTCATATTTGTCTATTAATTTCAAGCTTTCATCTTTCATTCACCAAAATTGAAATACAATATAACAGGAACTTTAAATTTTTGGGGGAGGGGGGAGATTTCAGTCATTAATATGTATTGCTGGTATAAATGTAGTGAAATGCTCTGTCTCCGATATGACGGCACGTTCTGCCTATTGCAGAGCAGATTATTCTGGCTGCGGCGCTGTGTTCTGTCTCTGCAGTGATATCATCCAGACCTCTGCTGCTCATATGTATAATATAATTACCAGCCGTTATATAAACCTGTTATGCAGATGCTTTATTACCACCTTCCCTCTCTCACTACTATTCCGTACAGCAGTGTTACTACATATACACATGGGGTGTAGTGACCAGCTGGGCATACAGGGCACCACTAAAGGTGGGAACACAGGGGAAGCTGCTCCCCACCCTGCTGCAGGGCGCTGCTCCCCACCATGCTGCTCCCCACCCAGCTGCAGAGCACTGCTCCCCACCCTGCTGCAGGGCGTTGCTCCCCACCCTGCTGCAGGGCGCTGCTCCCCACCCTGCTGCTCCCCACCCTGCTGCAGGGCGCTGCTCCCCACCCTGCTGCAGGGCGCTGCTCCCCACCCTGCTGCAGGGCGCTGCTCCCCACCCTGCTGCAGAGCACTGCTCCCCACCCAGCTGCAGAGCACTGCTCCCCACCCTGCTGCAGGGCGCTGCTCCCCACCCTGCTGCAGGGCGCTACTCTCCACCCTGCTGCAGATCTTGTGATGTCTTTTATAATGAAACCATAGATTAGTAAACAGTAAGAACAGGGAGATACAAGTAAACATGATGTACAAAAATTCCTGTAAACAAGGGAGATATACATATATAGAAGACGCAGCCATATGGGACATAGATACAATATATATATATATATATATATATATATATAATGAATGACACGGCTATATGAGATAGTAACATTGGTATCAGTAGGATTTAGCATAGAGGTAGACATGGGGGGGCACATACATAGTAATTAGGAGAGCCGTAGAGATATGGACACATGTAAATTTTGGAGACAGACAGGCCAGCGTCGGGTGACTCACACACTGGGCAAAGGTAATTATATAACCCCACCACATGGTGCCTCAGTTATATTGTTCCCTCACCAGCACCTGTAACCGCTTACCATGTGTGGTATTGTGTAGCTGCTGCAGCACCTCTCTGCTGGCTAATTCTTTCTAGAGCTCATACATTAAATCATGAGTGCTGGGTATAGAGCATTGACTTAGGGCAGCCAGAGGACACATTGTAATGTGCTGGTCACAGGTACAAAGCAGGGGATGTACTGTATGGCTCGTCTACAGCTGCATGACCCAGCTCCTGTGCAGCCATTCCCATCCCGCTCCTCCTGTGCAGCCATTCCCATCCCGCTCCTCCTGTGCAGCCATTCCCATCCCGCTCCTCCTGTGCAGCCGTTCCCATCCCGCTCCTCCTGTGCAGCCGTTCCCATCCCACTCCTCCTGTGCAGCCGTTCCCATCACGCTCCTCCTGTGCAGCCGTTCCCATCCCGCTCCTCCTGTGCAGCCGTTCCCATCCCGCTCCTCCTGTGCAGCCGTTCCCATCCCGCTCCTCCTGTGCAGCCGTTCCCATCCCGCTCCTCCTGTGCAGCCGTTCCCATCCCGCTCCTCCTGTGCAGCCGTTCCCATCCCGCTCCTCCTGTGCAGCCGTTCCCATCCCGCTCCTCCTGTGCAGCCGTTCCCATCCCGCTCCTCCTGTGCGGCCGTTCCCATCCCGCTCCTCCTGTGCGGCCGTTCCCATCCCGCTCCTCCTGTGCTGCCGTTCCCATCCCGCTCCTCCTGTGCAGCCGTTCCCATCCCGCTCCTCCTGTGCAGCCGTTCCCATCCCGCTCCTCCTGTGCACCCATTCCCATCCCGCTCCTCCTGTGCAGCCATTCCGCACTCTCCTCCGGTTTTTGTTGCTCATACTGCTTCACCTCCTCTTCTCCTTCTTACCCTTCTCTCCCTTGGGCTTTGCGTTTCTCTTCTCTCCTGGTACACCTCCTGTCTCTCCAATCACTGTTTCTACTTTCCCACTTCTAGCTATTACTCTCCTCCTCTTCCACTATCTGCTGGGTTCTCTGCTCTCTGTCCTTCTCACTCAATACCTGGTGAATTCATACATTATTTTGGCCTCAACTGCCTGTGCCCCCCTCACCAGCTGCCTGTGCCCCCTCACCACTCTTCTGTGCCCCCCTCACCACCTGCCTGTACCCCCCTCACCACCCACTTGTGAATATTCTGTTATGCACGCACTCCCCGCATAGACTAGCCCCTGGTTGCTGCATGGACAGTATCCTGCACTCTGAGCAGTAAAGTGAATCTGGAATAAGATTTCATAATTGTGCAGCTTTCGGTGTAAGTGAGTTTTTGTTTGATGTGATTAATATTCAGGATAGAAATGGGAAATCTATTACCCGATGTAACGTGTCTGGATTATTGATTGCTGCACGCTCCCAGCATACTGTATTTTGGAACATTGCTGCCACTTCTCTGTCTCTCTTCCACAATCTACCAGGACAGACAATTCTCCGGCACAGGTCTGGGTGGGGCGAGGTCAGCACAGGGCCCAACACCTGTCCTCCGAATCCAGTACTACAGTGAGCTGCTGCATGCTGTGAGTGTGTTAGGGGGTAGAGAGAGACTGTATAAGCTGCCCGCCGTGTTAGGGGTGTAAGCTGCCCGCTATGTTAGTGGTAGAGGGAGGGTGTAAGCTGCCCGCTGTGTTAGTGGTAGAGGGAGGGTGTAAGATGCCCGCTCTGTTAGGGGTAGTGGGAGGGTGTAATCTGCCCGTATGTGAGTGTTGGGGTTAGTTGGAGGGTGTAAGCTGCCCGCTGTGTGAGTGTTAGGGTGTAGAGGGAGGGTGTAAGCTGCCCGCTATGTGAGTGTTAGGGTGTAGAGGGAGGGTGTAAGCTGTGTGAGTGTTAGGGGTAGAGGGAGGGTGTATGCTGCCTGTATGTGAGTGTTGGGGGTAGAGGGAGGGTGTAAGCTGCCCTCTGTGTGAGTGTTAGGGGGTAGAGGGAGGGCGTAAGCTGCCCACTGTGTGAGTGTTAAGGGTAGAGGGAGGGTGTAAGCTGTGTGAGTGTTAGGGGTAGAGCTAGGGTGTATGCTGCCTGTATGTGAGTGTTGGGGGTAGAGGGAGGGTGTTAGCTGCCCTCTGTGTGAGTGTTAGGGGGTAGAGGGAGGGCGTAAGCTGCCCGCTGTGTGAGTGTTAGGGGGTAGAGGGAGGGTGTAAGCTGCCCCGTATGTGAGTGTTGGGGGTAGAGGGAGGGTGTAAGCTGCCCCGTATGTGAGTGTTAGGGGCAGAGGGAGGGTGTAAGATGTCCACTGTGTGAGTGTTAGGGGTTAGATGGAGGGTGTATACTGTCCGTATGTGAGTGTTGGGGTTAGATGGAGGGTGTAAGGTGCCCACTGTGTGAGTGTTAGGGGTAGAGGGAGGGTGTAAGCTGCTCATATGTGAGTGTTGGGGTTAGATGGAGGGTGTAAGCCGCCCGCTATGTGAGTGTTAGGGGTAGAGGGAGGGTGTAAGGTGCCCGCTGTGTGAGTGTTATGGGATAGATGGAGGGTGTATGCTGCCCGCTGTGTGAGTGTTAGGGGTAGAGGGAGGGTGTGTGCTTCCCGCTGTGTGAGTCTTAGGGGTTAGATGGAGGGTGTAAGCTGCCTATATGTGAGTGTTAGGGGTAGAGGGAGGGTGTGTGCTTCCCGCTGTGTGAGTCTTAGGGGGTAGATGGAGGGTGTAAGCTGCCCGTATGTGAGTGTTGGGGTTAGATGGAGGGTGTAAGCTGTCCGTATGTGAGTGTTGGTGTAAGCTGTCCGTATGTGAGTGTTGGGGGTAGAAGGAGGGTGTGTGCTGCCCGCTGTGTATCTTCTATTCTGGTAATTTCTCCATAGAAAGATTTCCCATACGAGAAGTCCGGTGGTTACAGAATGGAAATACTGAAATGGCTGATGGCAGTAACTGCACATAACATTTTAATAGTTACTGTCCTGTATGTCTTGGCTCTGACGGTTAAAGGCCATAAGTTTTCTACACCTTCTGTCCCCAATGACAGCAACTGTCCTGTAGCGTCTCCTCCAGTGAAAGAAGCAGCGTTTGTAGCTATCGGTAGTAAAGAGAGTAACATGGAGATCAGCACAGTAATTATCTGTGGCCGTGGTGCAGCCCCTTGTGTCTGATATTGACAGTCCATCAGTGGACAGTGCAGTGACAGGAGTCCCCACCATACATTGTGCCCTGGCACTAGGGTGCAGGGCATCAGGTCATAGGTAAAAGGGGGAGCGTGGGCTTGCTGCTATAGCGGGCAGGCTGGCGTGCTATGTATGTTACTAGGTGAGGTGACCTGTGATCCTGATTTATCACTTATGTTTATGTATTTTACAGTGTACAGGACCTTCTGTAATAAACAGCGAGATGCAGGCACCAGCACAATTCTGTCATGCTAGTCTGTGTGTAAAGCATAAATTCATTTAAAAGGTGATACTAACCTGCATTTACCTTTATATTATTGCCATGTTAAACATACGGGCTAACAGGGTGACACAAGATATTTTCCTTATAATATATGTATATTTTTTTAAATAAATGTAATTAAAGCATTTCCCAGAATATACGTTTTGTACAATGCAAAGGATTTTACCTCAATGTTAGTTAAAGCCAGTTGTGCAGTAATCCATCCACCTATCACTATCACACAGGGAAAGCAGCGATTACAGCACTAGCAGGAGGGATGATGGGAACACACCCAGGGGACAGGGGGAGGAACAGAAAGCACATGAAATGGGAATCGGAGGGCCGCAGTTAGTAAAAGTATTTTCATTGTGGACAAAATTGGTACATTGGGGAAATATACAGTTGTAAGTTTGGTCCCCCCTGGTCAAATTGCATATTTCACTGCGTCGTTAACCTCAGGGTACCATCACACAATTACTACTTATATGCCTGAAAAATAAAGAGCGAATGTTGTATTTGAAAAGCTTCCCCTTAGTAAATATGCATCATTATTTTGACTCTTCCAACCTCTCGAGATGTTGCGCCTACTGTAATCTTCCATTAGGGGATCTTCTGTGCAGCAGACTGATCATATAGATATAGCTTCAGTAACTGACTGTTTGCAAAGCACAGGAGGATATAAGAATATGTATCAGTGCTTCCAGCTTGGAATTTCCACTCTAAACAGCAGGTATGCAGTCGGGAAGCCGGAGGACGTAATCCCGACGGCCGGCTTCCCGACTGCTTTATCCCGACGGGGGTTAAATGACAGGCGTCTATCTGCGAACGCGCAGGGCGATTCATGCGCAGTGCGAATGAAACGACTGATTGCGTGTTTGTTCTCTCCTTTGCGTACCTTGCTGAATCAGGCCCACAGACGTATGACAAGCTCAGCTTAGGTGTCTCACTTCTAATTACCAGCAGATAAACACTCTGCTAAGGTTCTAATTAAATCTATTAGTGCGTTTTTAAACAGAGAACGTTTTTTTTAATCAGCAGTATTTGTCCAGGAATATTGCAGCCGGGTAATACATATACAATTAGCCCCCAACCAGGCATTAATATATTATTTCCAAACCCGCAGCATAGCCGCCATATTAAAGCAGAGTCGTGGTAATACTCATGATACTATATCACTATTTTACTCGCACCTTTCACAAAAAGTTCATAGCTTGCATCGGAACACCCAATTAAAGCCCGATAGACCTCAATTAGCATATCAAACATAGGTGTGACTCTAATTCCCGATATACCCAAAAAAAAACGTTTTATTTTCGGAGCAGTGTTATAAAAGATGGTTTACTGAGTAATTATTACTGTATGTGGACAAGGCCGGAACAGGTGAGCTGGCCTGCTTCTGCTGTCTTACCACCTGGCTGTGACAGCAGAGGGTGACAGATGAGAGAGCATAGCGGGGTCCCGAACGGGGGTGAAAGATAGTAGCAGCGCCACTTCTGCTGTCAGGACAAGAACCAGGCTGTCCGTGCTGATACCAGTAGGCAGTGCAGCACGGGTAACGGGGAGTCCGGATGAGAGAGCGCAAAGTGATATAAGAGGTAAGGAAGATAGTACCAGACAGTATGGTGTTATCTGTGGCAACACGGAGATGTAGATAATAAGGTACTAAACATAGGTAAATGTGTCCTTATTCTTATCACCGCCCTCTCAACACATATACCATAACACAGTTAACAGTCCAGAGGCTGCGGTGGCATCTAAAAAAAACCCAACATATATACAGTGCATCCTGAAAGTATTCACAGCGCTTCACTTTTTCCACATTTTGTTATGTTACAGCCTTATTCCAAAATGGAATAAATTCATATTTGTCCTCAAAATTCTACACACAATACCCCATAATGACAACGTGTGAAAAGTTTTTTTGAGATTTTTGCAAATCTAATAAAAAAAAAATAAACTAAGAAATCACATGTACATAAGTATTCACAGCCTTTGCCATGAAGCTCAAAATTGAGCTCTGGTGCATCCTGTTTCTACTGATCATCCTTGAGATGTTCCTACAGCTTAATTGGAGTCCACCTGTGGTAAATTCAGTTGATTGGGCATGATTTTAAAAGGCATACACCTGTCTATATAAGGTCCCACACTTGACAGTGCATGTCAGAGCACAAACCAAGCATGAAGCCCAAGGAATTGTCTGTAGACCTCCGAGACAGGATTGTCTGGAGGCACAAATCTGGGGAAGGGTACAGAAAAATATCTGCTGCTTTGAAGGTCCCAATGAGCACAGTGGCCTCCATCATCCATAAATGGAAGAATTTCGGAATTACCAGGACTCTTCCTAGAGCTGGTCGGCCATCTAAACTGAGCGATCGGGGAAGAAGGGCCCTAGTCAGGGAGGTGACCAAGAACCCGATGGTCACTCTGTCAGAGCTACAGCATTCTTCTGTGTAGAGAGGAGAACCTTCCAGAAGGACAACCATCTCTGCAGCAATCCAATCAGGCCTGTATGGTAGAGTGGCCAGACAGAAGTCACTCCTTAGTAAAAAGCACATGGCAGCCCGCTTAGAGTTTACCAAAATGCACCTGAAGGACTCTCAGACCATGAGAGATAAAGATTTAACTCTTTGGCGTGAATGCCAGGCGTTATGTTTGGAGGAAACCAGGCACCGCTCATCACCAGGCCAATACCACCCCTACAGTGAAGTATGGTGGTGGCAGCATCTTGCTGTGGGGATGTTTTTCAGCGGCAGGAACTGGGAGACTAGTCAGGATAGAGGGAAAGATGAATGCAGCAATGAACAGAGACATCCTGGATGAAAACCTGCTCCAGAGCGCTCTTGACCTCAGACTGGGGCGACGGTTCATCTTTCAGCAGGACAACGACCCTAAGCACACAGCTAAGATATGAAAGGAGTGGCTTCAGGACAACTCTGTGAATGTCCTTGAGTGGCCCAGCCAGAGCCCAGACTTGAATCCAATTGAACATCTCTGTAGAGATCTGAAAATGGCTCTGCACCGATGCTTCCCATCCAACCTGATGGAGCTAGAGAGGTGCTGCAAAGAGGAATGGGCGAAACTGCCCAAAAATAGGTGTGCCAAGCTTGTGGCATCATATTCAAAAATACTTGAGGCTGTAATTGCTGCCAAAGGTGCATCAACAAAGCATTCAGCAAAGGTTGTGAATACTTATGTACATGTGATTTTTCACATGTTGTCATTATGGGGTTTTGTGTGTAGAATTTTGAGGGCAAAAATTTATTTATTCCATTTTGGAATAAGGCTGTAACATAAAATGTGGAAAAAGTGAAGCACTGTGACTACTTTCTGAATGCACTGTACATAAGGGTACGTGATCAGAAACTAAAAGATAGGATTAACTAATATTGTTAATATCACCGTCCTCTCAGCATATGTAGCGTTCGGTAGTTTGAATCCCAGAGGTAACGGTGAGGTTTCATATCAGTGTAGCGGCAGATGACGATCGTTTCGCCTCCTAGGCTTGGTCACATCCTGGCCAGTGACGTGCCTCTGACTGAGCTATATTAGTTAGTGGGAGGGGGACTAGCACTAATGTGATAGTCATGACAGACATCCAATTAAGAACTACCAATAGCGTGTGTTAGATCATGTTATCGGGCATGTATTGTTTTTTTGTTTTTTTATGGATGTAATATATCCTCTCTGTTCTTACATAGAGAGTCTGTCTGGGATGCTTGATAAGCAATTGACTATATGTATCCTAGAGATTATATTCATAATCAAGCAGTTGACTATAAGCAATCAGTGGTGGAACTAAAGAGCGGTGGGACCAGGTGCAAGAATATGCTTTGGGCCCCCAGTAAGAATATGCTATGCAGTGCCCCCAGTAGTGATCCCCCCTATGCATTATCCCCAGTAGTAATCCCCCTATGCATTACCCCCAGTAGTAATCCCCCCTATGCATTACCCCCAGTAGTAGTCCCCCCTATGCATTACCCCCAGTAGTAGTCCCACCTATGCATTGCCCCCAGTAGTAATCCCCCCTATGGATTGCCCCCAGTAGTAGTCTCCCCTATGCATTGCCCCCAGTAGTAGTCTCCCCTATGCATTGCCCCCAGTAGTTAATCCCACCTATGGATAGCCCTCAGTAGTAATCCCCTTTCTATGGATTGCCCCCAATAGTAATCCCCCCTATGGATTGCCCCCAGTAGTAATCCCCTCTATGGATTGCCCCCAGTAGTAGTCTCCCCTATGCATTACCCCCAGTAGTAGTCTCCCTTATGCATTACGTCCAGTAGTAATCCCCCCTAAACAGTGTCCCCAGTAGTAGTCCCCCTTATACAGTGCCCGCATTAGCGCCCCCCCTATGCTGTGCCAGTGTCAGTGCCCGTGCCCCTTACACACACACATCCCCGCTCCTGCTGCGACAGCTCTTCCCATCACCCACTGCGGGAGGAGCCGGAAGGCGGAACTCATGAGTGAGCTCCAGCCGGCTCCCTCCGTGGATGCAGCAGCCAATGAGAGTCTGTGTGATTCTCATTGGCTGCTATAACAAACACATCGCCGCTGGCGGCTGTGTATTTGTTACTATGTAGTGCAGACCGCTCTCACTGCGGTCTGCACTACACTTGTGGGGCCCGGGGGACACTAGCGGCGGATGCAGCGGGAGCTATGGGCCCCTGCACCACAGCGGGGCCCCGGTGCAAGCCACCGGCTGCACCGCCGATAGTTCCGCCACTGTAAGCAACTGACTATATGCATCCTAGAGATTATATTCATAATTAAGGAGGGTGGGAGTAGTAGTCATAGTTATAGGAGAAAGTTAGCATGTAATATCACCAATATGTATGTCAGTATGACAAGTATGTCGAGTATTTAGTAAGTCTAGTAAAAGAAAACAATTGTAATTAGATACGTTTATTCTTATAATGAAGAACATGGGATATAATCTCATCCCCCAAAAATTGTAGAGGACTCAACAAGTCTATTACGCAAAATAAGGGAATATTTACATCGATATACTTAGCAACATATGCTCAAAAACCTGAGGCATATTGGGAAATTAACAAGGGAAACAAAAATATATGGACATGGAATATATCCATGTATGTGTGTGATGGATCACAGGCAGTGCATAGTACAGTAGGGGATGGTGAGTACAATTACATTTGTATAATACGTGGAAGGATTTGGTCTCTATGAATCAAAATCATTACAAATCCACCTGGGTACACCTATTATATGGTCTAATTACCGATCATTGTATTACTTCATAGGATAGATCTAGATATAATCTATATTTTATAGATGATTATAGGATGTATGATTTGTGATGCCCAGACAAGATGGTGTAGGAAGAAAGGTGTGTAATAATACAAGAAATTATACAGTGGTGCCAAATGCGGGGGGAAGGGAAAATGGGGAGAAAGATGAAGGGTGAAAATGGAAATATCTGGGCACCTGCCTAATACAAGAGAGATCGGGGATCAGAAAATTATTTCAATGAAGATACTGTAGTTGATATATTGATTAAGCCCCCCGGGTGCTAGGGATCCAAGTCTAAATGTCCAAAAGCTTTCTCCTTTGAGAACCTCCTTCGTAACATCACCACCTCTAATTCCAAGGCGTACTTCATCAAGGCCGAAGGCTTTCATCATTCGAAGATTGCCCTGATGTTTGTGGTGGAAATGTCTCGCCAAGGCCGTATGTTGTTTCATGCTTGCCGAATCTGCTTCTGTATTTCTTACTATTCCTGCGTGTTCTAGAATGCGCTGCTTTAACATCCTAGTGGTCATCCTGACATATCTGGCCCCACAATCACATACTATGCAGTAAATAATACAGTTTGTTCTGCAGTTGTGTCTCTGACTTTTTTCTTCATCATATATTGGCATGATTTACATGATTTCGCCCTAGGACATATTTTTAAGTGTAAAACAACTAATAGGGAACAAGTTCATAACTCACATAACTCCTATAACTCTTCAGAAATTGATTCCACAGGAGAAGAAAATATAGAATCAAATCCAGGTAATCAGGTGAGAGAAGAGATAGCCTCAGCATTTTTTAGGGAACCCCATACTTGTTCCCAGGTGATCACATCTGTTTCAACTTGGACCTTTTTTGCCTGTCAGCCAGGGCCCTAAGAGGCTGTGGTATTACCTCCTTCCCATATCAGATCCCCTGGAAGGTGCTGGTATTACCTCCTTCCCATATCAGATCCCTGGGAGGTGCTGGTATTACCTCCTTCCTATATCAGATTACTGGGACACGCTGCTATTACCTCCTCCTCGTATCAGTTCCCTAAAGGCTGTGGTACTACTTCCTTCCTGTATTACCTCCTTCCCGTATCAAATCCCTGAGAGGCTGTGGTACTACTTCCTTCCTGTATTACCTCCTTCCCGTATCAGATCCCTGGGACACTGTGGTATTACCTCCTTCCCATGTAAGTACCCTGGGAGGCGCTGGTATTACCTCCTTTCCATATCAGATGCCTGAGGAGCTGTGATATTATCTCCTTCCCATATCAGATCCCTGGAGGATGTGGTATTACTTGCTTCTCGTATCAGATACCTGGGAGGCTGTGGTGTTACCTCCTCCCCATATCAGGTCCCTGAGTGGCTGTGGGATTATCTCCTTCCCGTATCAAATTCCCTGAGTGGCTGTGGGATTATCTCCTTCCCATATCAGATTCCTGAGTATCTGTGGGATTATCTCCTTCCCATATCAGGTCCCTGAGTGGCTGTGAGATTATCTCCTTCCCATATCAGGTCCCTGAGTGCTTGTGGGATTATTTCTTTCCCATATCAGATCCCTGAGAGGCTGTGGGATTATCTTGTTCCCATATCAGGTCCCTGAGTGGCTGTGGGTTTATCTCCTTACTATATCAGATTCCTGAGTATCTGTGGGATTATCTCCTTCCATATCAGATCTCTGAGTGGCTGTGGGATTATCTCGTTCCCATATCAGGTCCCTGAGTGGCTGTGGGATTATCTCCTTCCCATATCAGGTCCCTGAGTGGCTGTGGGATTATTTCTTTCCCATATCAGATCCCTGAGTGGCTGTGGGATTATCTCCTTCCTATATCAGGTCCCTGAGTGGCTGTGTTATTACCTCCTTCCCGTATCAGATCCCTGAGAGGCTGTGGTACTACTTCCTTCCTGTATTACCTCCTTTCCGTATCAGATCCCTGGGACACTGTGGTATTACCTCCTTCCCATGTAAATAACCTGGGAGGCTGTGGTGTTACCTCCTCCCCATATCAGGTCCCTGAGTGGCTGTGGGATTATCTCCTTCCCATATCAAATTCCCTGAATGGCTGTGGGATTATCTCCTTCCCATATCAGATTCCTGAGTATCTGTGGGATTATCTCCTTCCCATATCAAATCTCTGAGTGGCTGTGGGATTATCTTGTTCCCATATCAGGTCCCTGAGTGGCTGTGGGATTATCTCCTTCCCATATCAGATTCCTGAGTATCTGTGGGATTATCTCCTTCCCATATCAGGTCCCTGAGTGACTGTGGGATTATCTCCTTCCCATATCAGGTCCCTGAGTGGCTGTGGGATTATCTCCTTCCCATATCAGGTCCCTGAGTGGCTGTGGGATTATTTCTTTCCCATATCAGATCCCTGAGTGGCTGTGGGATTATTTCTTTCCCATATCAGATCCCTGAGTGGCTGTGGGATTATTTCTTTCCCATATCAGATTCCTGAGTGGCTGTGGGATTATCTCCTTCCCATATCAGATTCCTGAGTAGCTGTGGGATTATCTCCTTCCCATATCAGGTCCCTGAGTAGCTGTGGGATTATCTCCTTCCCATATCAGGTCCCTGAGTAGCTGTGGTATTATCTCCTTCCCATAGCAGATCCCTGAGAGTCTGTGTTAGCACCTCACAGGGATGGATCTATATGTGGGATACAAGTTGCTGCTGGTTGGGTAGATATAGTATGAATGCAGATATTAGTGTCAGGAACACCATTTCCTGGCCAGGCAGTACTGGGAGTCCTCTGTGCTTTCTCTTTACCATGAAAGTGACGTTGTTGTTTGTTATCCAGGTGAAATGGCAGAAAGACGATCTGGACAAGAACCTGAATTTCTTCTCCGTCTCCTCAGATGGTCGTGTGGTGTCCTGGACAATCATAAAGGTAAATTACTGCTATACAGGTCTTATACTCTGCGTATTGACACCACAATTTACACCTTTGTAGTTCTTACTGTCTTTTTGGTTTATTTGCCAATTGCGGTTTATACACTTTATAGCGATATTCTACAACATTATTTTAGTAAGTGTTTATACTGCCATAGAAATCTCAGCAGTGCCTCCATATCGTACTTTATGGCCGTGTATAAAGCAGAGGATCAGACTTTTGATCAGCTCATCGCAAACCATGGTGAAAGCATTGATCATTGTTATCTCTCCTGCGACTCCGTCTCGTGCAGTTCCTCCGTACACCAGCAGTGACACTACATACACCTGACGTATGTTAGAATACAGCGCATGTGCAGTTTCACATTTACGCATTTTTGTGTATCTGATTCTGAGTGGGATGTGTCTGTCTTTCCATGAAATTGGCGTTTGTAGCTGTGGAATGGGCAGGATCAGTGCAATTGCACAAATTGTTCTGTGGGAGCAAGACAGGTGTATTGTGGGAGTGTAGCGAGAGGTCAGCGCTATTCCAAGTCATGTGTATAGACAAGAGACGTCTGTATCAGACAGCATAGGGCTGGTGCCAGTGTCGATAGGAATGGTAGCGGCTGCGTCTGTGGAGGGAAAAGCAGAGGGCAGAGCTGCTTCCTGTTTGAAGCCGCACAGATCCTGGCAATGGCATATGCCAATGCAAAGATCCATAGGTCTAATGTAGTAAGCCTGGCGTCCGCCACTGCATGCCCGACTCGGCCCAGTGACTTATTCCCATGTGCCAGTCTGTGGTCAGTGCCTGATACAGAGAGGAAATTGCTCTGTGTTGTGCGCATCCTGTGGTGCGCCCTGCCCCTATCTGTATGAGATCATCTGCACAAGCACAGAAACCGGGGTAATTACCCTCATATCTAACTCTGCGCGGCCCTCAGCTGCGTCACCATGCACTCTGATCGAGTGAGACGCCCCAATACAGCCCAGTTACGCTACGTCAGATGCGCTACACTTGCATACGCTCACCGCTGCCCCACAGTGTGTAGCTGTACCCCAAATTAGCCATAATTGTAATCACATGAGGCCTGTTAGAGCCAATTAGAGAATAGGGGGTACAAGGTTACTTGTGCAGCTACAGTCTGACGGCTAATGCAGAGTTATATCCGCCCAAAGATACGCGCCGAGCAACATCGGCATATGTCGTGTTTACATCAGGTGCACAGATCACATACACTTACCTCCTGCCTGCACCCACGCTGTAAGCCATTTATTCTATCTGCAACTAACGTAACAACCAGCACCAGGCTTATCTGAGCCAGTCCTGGTTGTGAAAATACAGGGGGAAAAAAGATGTAGCTTTCCCCCGTATTTTCATCAACCAGCACCTGGCTCAGTGAGCCACTCCTTGTTGTGAAAATACAGGGGACAAAATTAGTAGAGGTCCCCCGTATTATCCACAACCAGCACCAGAATCTTTCTAGCAGGGGTGTAATGCCACAGCCATGGGACCCACTTCATGGGGTCCCGCTGACCAAAGCATTATCACCTCATGCTAGTCAGGCCAGGCTGGGGATCCCTGGGAAGATGTGGACCCCCCCCTTTCCAAGGCCTTTCCCCTGGTCAGTGGGTTGTGTAAAAAAATAGATTAAATAATATTGTCCTTTACAGTAGAACTAGAGGTCCCAGCAAGCCTCCCCCACATGCTGGTACTGGGAGAACCACAATCCCCAGCATGCGTGGCATTAAGGGTCCGCTGGTAACTCTGGTTCACCTGCAAAATGAATATTAAATAAACACAGGATACACACACCGTGAAAGTACAACTTTATTACACTCACACTTACTCACCATGGACTTGTTTCAGTAAGGATCGCTATTGCATACGCAGTTTGCATGGAACGCAGCTGCGAATGTATGCTAATGCCGCCATAATTCAGCCGGTATAGAGACACCCACTGCTGCTTTCTCACATCTGTAATACCTCACAGTCCTGTGTATACATCAGTAACATCAGTCACAGCTCAGCCAGCATAGAGACGCCCACTACTGCTATCTCACATCTGTAATACCTCACAGTCCTGTGTATACATCTGTAACATCAGCCACAGCACACCCAGCATAGAGACACCCACTACTGCTATCTCACATCTGTAATACCTCACAATCCTGTGTATACATCTGTAACATCAGCCACAGCTCAGCCAGCATAGAGACACCCACTACTGATATCTCATATCTGTAATACCTCACAGTCCTGTGTATACATCTGTAACATCAGCCACAGCACAGCCAGCATAGAGACACCCACTACTGCTATCTCACATCTATAATACCTCACAGTCCTGTGTATACATCTGTAACATCAGCCACAGCTCAGCCAGCATAGAGACACTACTACTGCTATCTCACATCTGTAATACCTCACAGTCCTGTGTATACATCTGTAACATCAGCCACAGCTCAGCCAGCATAGAGACACCCACTACTGCTATCTCACATCTGTAATACCTCACAGTCCTGTGTATACATCTGTAACATCAGCCACAGCTCAGCCAGCATAGAGACACCCACTACTGCTATCTCACATCTGTAATACCTCACAGTCCTGTGTATACATCAGTAACATCAGCCACAGCACAGCCAGCATAGAGACCCCCACTACTGCTATCTCACATCTGTAATACCTCACAGTCCTGTGTATACATCTGTAACATCAGCCACAGCTCAGCCAGCATAGAGACGCCCACTACTGCTATCTCACATCTGTAATATCTCACAGTCCTGTGTATGCATCTGTAACATCAGCCACAGCTCAGCCAGCATAGAGACGCCCACTACTGCTATCTCACATCTGTAATACCTCACAGTCCTGTGTATACATCTGTAACATCAGCAACAGCACAGCCAGCATAGAGACACCCACTACTGCTATCTCACATCCATAATACCTCACAGTCCTGTGTATACATCTGTAACATCAGCCACAGCTCAGCCAGCATAGACACCCACTACTGCTATCTCACATCTGTAAAACCTCACAGTCCTGTGTATACATCTGTAATATCAGCCACAGCTCAGCCAGCATAGAGACACCCACTACTGTTATCTCACATCTGTAATACCTCACAGTCCTGTGTATACATCTGTAACATCAGCCACAGCACAGCCAGCATAGACACCCACTACTGCTATCTCACATCTGTAATATCTCACAGTCCTGTGTATGCATCTGTAACATCAGCAACAGCACAGCCAGCATAGAGACACCCACTACTGCTATCTCACATCCATAATACCTCACAGTCCTGTGTATACATCTGTAACATCAGCCACAGCTCAGCCAGCATAGACACCCACTACTGCTATCTCACATCTGTAATACCTCACAGTCCTGTGTATACATCTGTAACATCAGTCACAGCTCAGCCAGCATAGACACCCACTACTGCTATCTCACATCTGTAAAACCTCACAGTCCTGTGTATACATCTGTAATATCAGCCACAGCTCAGCCAGCATAGACACCCACTACTGCTATCTCACATCTGTAATACCTCACAGTCCTGTGTATACATCTGTAACATCAGCCACAGCACAGCCAGCATAGACACCCACTACTGCTATCTCACATCCATAATACCTCACAGTCCTGTGTATACATCTGTAACATCAGCCACAGCTCAGCCAGCAGAGAGACGCCCACTACTGCTATCTCACATCTGTAATACCTCACAGTCCTGTATATACATCTGTAACATCAGCCACAGCACAGCCAGCATAGACACCCACTACTGCTATCTCACATCTGTAATACCTCACAGTCCTGTGTATACATCTGTAATATCAGCCACAGCTCAGCCAGCATAGACACCCACTACTGCTATCTCACATCTGTAATACCTCACAGTCCTGTGTATACATCTGTAACATCAGCCACAGCTCAGCCAGCATAGAGACATCCACTACTGCTATCTCACATCTGTAATACCTCACAGTCCTGTGTATACATCTGTTACATCAGTCACAGCACAGCCAGCATAGATACACCCACTACTGCTATCTCACATCCATAATACCTCACAGTCCTGTGTATACATCTGTAACATCAGCCACAGCTCAGCCAGCATAGAGACGCCCACTACTGCTATCTCACATCTGTAATACCTCACAGTCCTGTGTATACATCTGTAACATCAGCCACAGCACAGCCAGCATAGAGACACCACTACTGCTATCTCACATCTGTAATACCTCACAGTCCTGTGTATACATCTGTAACATCAGCCACAGCACAGCCAGCATAGAGACACCCACTACTGCTATCTCACATCTGTAATACCTCACAGTCCTGTGTATACATCTGTAACATCAGCCACAGCACAGCCAGCATAGAGACACCCACTACTGCTGTCTCACATCTGTAATACCTCACAGTCCTGTGTATACATCAGTGTCCCCTTGTCCCGAGTGTAGATCGTGTCCCCTTGTCCCGAGTGTAGATCGTGTCCCCTTGTCCCGAGTGTAGATCGTGTCCCCTTGTCCCGAGTGTAGATCGTGTCCCCTTGTCCCGAGTGTAGATCGTGTCCCCTTGTCCCGAGTGTAGATCGTGTCCCCTTGTCCCGAGTGTAGATCGTGTCCCCTTGTCCCGAGTGTAGATCGTGTCCCCTTGTCCTGAGTGTAGATCGTGTCCCGAGTGTAGATTGTGTCCCCTTGTCCCGAGTGTAGATCGTGTCCCCTTGTCCCGAGTGTAGATCGTGTCCCCTTGTCCCGAGTGTAGATCGTGTCCCCTTGTCCCGAGTGTAGGTCGTGTCCCCTTGTCCCGAGTGTAGGTCGTGTCCCCTTGTCCCGAGTGTAGGTCGTGTCCCCTTGTCCCGAGTGTAGGTCGTGTCCCCTTGTCCCGGGTGTAGGTCGTGTCCCCTTGTCCCGGGTGTAGGTCGTGTCCCCTTGTCCCGGGTGTAGGTCGTGTCCCCTTGTCCCGGGTGTAGGTCGTGTCCCCTTGTCCCGGGTGTAGGTCGTGTCCCCTTGTCCCGGGTGTAGGTCGTGTCCCCTTGTCCCGGGTGTAGGTCGTGTCCCCTTGTCCCGGGTGTAGGTCGTGTCCCCTTGTCCCGGGTGTAGGTCGTGTCCCCTTGTCCCGGGTGTAGGTCGTGTCCCCTTGTCCCGGGTGTAGGTCGTGTCCCCTTGTCCCGGGTGTAGGTCGTGTCCCCTTGTCCCGGGTGTAGGTCGTGTCCCCTTGTCCCGGGTGTAGGTCGTGTCCCCTTGTCCCGGGTGTAGGTCGTGTCCCCTTGTCCCGGGTGTAGGTCGTGTCCCCTTGTCCCGAGTGTAGGTCGTGTCCCCTTTGCCCGAGTGTAGGTCGTGTCCCCTTGTCCCGAGTGTAGGTCGTGTCCCCTTGTCCCGAGTGTAGGTCGTGTCCCCTTGTCCCGTAGCAATCATATTGTTACCTGTAAAAAACCAAAAACATACCTACCACTTGGTTCTGGTCCTCTTAGGACGGCAGTTACCGAATGACGTTCAGCTGCGTCTCTCACCATGCAATGCAATCGGGAAACCGGCTGACATGATCCCGACAGCCGGCTTCCCGACTGCTCTATCCCTGCGTGGGTTAATGACAGTAATTAACCCACACCGGGATAGACGCCTGTCATTTTCCCGATGCTGGACAGCCGCAGGGGGGGGGGGGGTAGATTTAGTGCACCCGGTGGGGACTTAGGGTTAGACACCCCGCCGTTAGGGTTAGGCACCCCCTGGGGGACTTAGGTTTAGGGGGCGGGGAAGGGTGGGAGTTAGGGTTAGGCACTTACAGGGGGAGGTCAGTGTTAGGCACTTACAGGGGGAGGTTAGGGTTAGGCACCCCGCCGGGAGGGTTAGGGTTAGGCTAGGGGGAGGGAGGGTTAGGGTTAGGCACCCCCGGGGGGGACAGGTTTCGGCAGCGGGGAAGTTATGGTTAGGCACTTGCAGGGGGGATTAGGGTTAGGCACCCCTAAGGAGGGTTAGGGGGGTTAGGTTTGGTTAGTGATTACTTACCTTAGGACGATCGGGATTTCCAGCGCTGTCAGGCTGCCGCTGCCGGGGTCTTTTCTGCTATTGGGTTGCTCGCTGACGGGAATCGAACCATGCGGCCGGCGGTATTTCATACTGATTCCCTCCCCATTGACTGGTGGGCACCGCTAGGTTACTAAGGTCACTCACTGATCTGTGCATGCCTCTGTGTAACTGGGCCGGCTCAGTTTATACAGTACTCGCCAGCCTGAAGCAGGTCAATTTTTTTGCGAGTTTCAGGTCAGTAATATTGCGCAGGTTAATAACTTGGACTCATTTACATTGGATGATTTGTATCTTCACAATGACAAAAAGTGAGCTTTGTCGTTGCGGGAATGCGAGGAACAAACGAGTTTGCATGTTCTCGCACCCAATTACATATGATCAGTTCTAGAAATGTACTCCCACATTTTCAAAACACTGATCCTATTACATTAAAGTTTCAGGAGCTTGGAAGAACTGAGGGGGTCATTCAGACCCGCTCACGAGCGCAGGACGTTCGCTAGCGGGTCGATGTTACCCCAATGCGCATGCGCACGATGGAGAGAGCTCCGTCGTGCGCATGCGCGAGACCCGGACAGCGACAGCCAAGCTGTTGCTCCGGGTCTCGCACCAAAGGGGGCGTGCTGTCGATGGTGACTGACAGCACGCCCCCTTTGGTGGGTGTGCCGGGGGCGTAGCTGCCAGACGGAGGCGTTCCCATGGGAACGCCTACCGTCTGGGTCCGGCCCCACTGACATCACTAGTGATGTCAGTGGGAGTGATTTTGGCTCTGATAGAGCCAAAATCACTCCAGGGCTTGCGGTCACCGAGACCCTACCGCAGGGTCTCGTCGCAAGCCCGATGGTGGCGATGGTCTTGACCATCGTGACCATCTTTTTGGCCGCTCGCATATGCTGTGGGTGGTCACCCACAGCTACGCGAGCGGCCAGGAGGCCGCTCCATTTTCAGGTAGGAGGGCATTGATTCAGAGAGAGCGCTCTGGTCAGAGCGTCCGGCTCTGAATCAGGCCCTGAGGGTATTTGCAACAATAAAAATATGTAGTATTTTTATATTGGATTCCTACATGTACAGTATACACCGGTTCTAGTTACATTTTAGACATCATTGTCTTTTTATAATGGATCAGTCTGGATGTAACAATCAGTAGGGAATACAGTACATAGCTCTGCGGTGACCTCCGCAGGGCAGGGTGTGTAATGCAGATTTCCAGCCCCTACACACATCCGCTTTTTATTGGCGCTTTATCTATTTAGAACATGTTTGGTTAAACAATAAATGATGTTTTTGTGCTCTGTTAAACTCAACCGAGTAATAGCCCGAAGCTCAGGTCAGGTTCATCCGCATTGGATTTCAGACAGTCTTTTATTAGCTCTGTCAGGCCGACCTGAGACATCTTATTGACTTAGAGATATCTGCGAATGCTACGAGGGGGAAATAACGCAATGTCTTCTTACTGCAGAATGAGCTGGTCCACACCGACGTCATCAAGCTGACAGCTGAAACATCTGCAGGAGATGGAGCAGAGGGGCTTCTGCTGAAGACAAATGGTACGAGGGTCCCCGGTTCCTTTATCATTACTGTGGGCTCACAACGTTCATTAGTATACTAGCTTACTGTCTGTATAATACTAGTAATGATCACACTGCCTGTGGGCGGGGCTGGTGGCTGCCTGTGGGCGGGGCTGGTGGCTGCCTGTGGGCGGGGCTGGTGACTGCCTGTGGGCGGGGCTGGTGACTGCCTGTGGGCGGGGCTGGTTACTGTCCGTATAATACTAGTGATACTAACACATCTGTACATAGCTGGTTACACTATATAGGTACATGCAGGCGGGTAACACTGACTAGAGGTACATAGCTGGTTACTCTATATCTATAGGTACATGCAGGTGGGTAACACTGACTAGAGGTACATGGCTGGTTACACTATATCTATAGGTACATGCAGGCGGGTAACACTGACTATAGGTACATAGCTGGTTACTCTATATCTATAGGTACATGCAGGCGGGTAACACTGACTAGAGGTATATAGCTGGTTACACTATATCTATAGGTACATGCAGGTGGGTAACACTGACTAGAGGTACATGGCTGGTTACACTATATCTATAGGTACATGCAGGTGGGTAACACTGACTATAGCTACATAGCTGGTTACACTATATCTATAGGTACATGCAGGCGGGTAACACTAACTAGAGGTACATAGCTGGTTACACTATATCTATAGGTACATGCAGGTGGGTAACACTGACTAGAGGTACATGGCTGGTTACACTATATCTATAGGTACATGCAGGTGGGTAACACTGACTAGAGGTACATGGCTGGTTACACTATATCTATAGGTACATGCAGGCGGGTAACACTGACTATAGGTACATAGCTGGTTACTCTATATCTATAGGTACATGCAGGCGGGTAACACTGACTAGAGGTATATAGCTGGTTACACTATATCTATAGGTACATGCAGGTGGGTAACACTGACTAGAGGTACATGGCTGGTTACACTATATCTATAGGTACATGCAGGTGGGTAACACTGACTATAGCTACATAGCTGGTTACACTATATCTATAGGTACATGCAGGCGGGTAACACTAACTAGAGGTACATAGCTGGTTACACTATATCTATAGGTACATGCAGGTGGGTAACACTGACTAGAGGTACATGGCTGGTTACACTATATCTATAGGTACATGCAGGTGGGTAACACTGACTAGAGGTACATAGCTGGTTACTCTATATCTATAGGTACATGCAGGTGGGTAACACTGACTAGAGGTACATAGCTGGTTACACTATATCTATAGGTACATGCAGGCGGGTAACACTAACTAGAGGTACATAGCTGGTTACACTATATCTATAGGTACATGCAGGCGGGTAACACTGACTAGAGGTACATGGCTGGTTACACTATATAGGTACATGCAGGCGGGTAACACTGACTAGAGGTACATAGCTGGTTACACTATATCTATAGGTACATGCAGGTGGGTAACACTGACTATAGCTACATAGCTGGTTACACTATATCTATAGGTACATGCAGGCGGGTAACACTAACTAGAGGTACATAGCTGGTTACTCTATATCTATAGGTACATGCAGGTGGGTAACACTGACTAGAGGTACATAGCTGGTTACACTATATCTATAGGTACATGCAGGTGGGTAACACTGACTAGAGGTACATAGCTGGTTACACTATATCTATAGGTACATGCAGGCGGGTAACACTGACTAGAGGTACATAGCTGGTTACACTATATAGGTACATGCAGGTGGGTAACACTGACTAGAGGTACATAGCTGCTTACACTATATCTATAGGTACATGCAGGTGGGTAACACTGACTAGAGGTACATAGCTGGTTACACTATATAGGTACATGCAGGTGGGTAACACTGACTATAGGTACATAGCTGGTTACACTATATAGGTACATGCAGGTGGGTAACACTGACTAGAGGTACATAGCTGGTTACACTATATCTATAGGTACATGCAGGTGGGTAACACTGACTAGAGGTACATGGCTGGTTACACTATATCTATAGGTACATGCAGGTGGGTAACACTGACTAGAGGTACATAGCTGGTTACACTATATAGGTACATGCAGGTGGGTAACACTGACTAGAGGTACATAGCTGGTTACACTATATAGGTACATGCAGGCGGGTAACACTGACTAGAGGTACATAGCTGGTTACACTATATCTATAGGTACATGCAGGTGGGTAACACTGACTAGAGGTACATAGCTGGTTACACTATATCTATAGGTACATGCAGGTGGGTAACACTGACTAGAGGTACATAGCTGGTTACACTATATCTATAGGTACATGCAGGTGGGTAACACTGACTTGAGGTACATAGCTGGTTACACTATCTATAGGTACATGCAGGCGGGTAACACTGACTAGAGGTACATAGCTGGTTACACTATATCTATAGGTACATGCAGGTGGGTAACACTGACTAGAGGTACATAGCTGGTTACACTATATAGGTACATGCAGGCGGGTAACACTGACTAGAGGTACATGGCTGGTTACACTATATAGGTACATGCAGGTGGGTAACACTGACTAGAGGTACATAGCTGGTTACACTATATCTATAGGTACATGCAGGTAGGTAACACTGACTAGAGGTACATAGCTGGTTACACTATATAGGTACATGCAGGTGAGTAACACTGACTATAGGTACATAGCTGGTTACACTATATAGGTACATGCAGGTGGGTAACACTGACTAGAGGTACATAGCTGGTTACACTATATAGGTACATGCAGGCGGGTAACACTGACTAGAGGTACATAGCTGGTTACACTATATCTATAGGTACATGCAGGCGGTAACACTGACTAGAGGTACATGGCTGGTTACACTATATAGGTACATGCAGGTGGGTAACACTGACTAGAGGTACTTAGCTGGTTACACTATATAGGTACATGCAGGTGGGTAACACTGACTATAGGTACATAGCTGGTTACACTATATCTATAGGTACATGCAGGTGGGTAACACTGACTAGAGGTACATAGCTGCTTACACTATATCTATAGGTACATGCAGGCGGGTAACACTGACTATAGGGACATAGCTGGTTACACTATATAGGTACATGCAGGTGGGTAACACTGACTAGAGGTACATAGCTGGTTACACTATATAGGTACATGCAGGTGGGTAACACTGACTAGAGGTACATAGCTGGTTACACTATATAGGTACATGCAGGTGGGTAACACTGACTAGAGGTACATAGCTGGTTACACTATATAGGTACATGCAGGTGGGTAACACTGACTAGAGGTACATAGCTGGTTACACTATATAGGTACATGCAGGTGAGTAACACTGACTAGAGGTACATAGCTGGTTACACTATATAGGTACATGCAGGCGGGTAACACTGACTAGAGGTACATAGCTGGTTACACTATATCTATAGGTACATGCAGGTGGGTAACACTGACTAGAGGTACATAGCTGGTTACACTATATCTATAGGTACATGCAGGTGAGTAACACTGACTAGAGGTACATAGCTGGTTACACTATATAGGTACATGCAGGTGGGTAACACTGAATAGAGGTACATAGCTGGTTACACTATATAGGTACATGCAGGTGGGTAACACTGACTAGAGGTACATGGCTGGTTACACTATATAGGTACATGCAGGTGAGTAACACTGACTAGAGGTACATAGCTGGTTACACTATATAGGTACATGCAGGTGGGTAACACTGACTAGAGGTACATAGCTGGTTACACTATATAAGTACATGCAGGCGGGTAACACTGACTAGAGGTACATAGCTGGTTACACTATATAGGTACATGCAGGCGGGTAACACTGACTAGAGGTACATAGCTGGTTACACTATATCTATAGGTACATGCAGGCGGGTAACACTGACTAGAGGTACATAGCTGGTTACACTATATCTATAGGTACATGCAGGTGGGTAACACTGACTAGAGGTACATAGCTGGTTACACTATATCTATAGGTACATGCAGGTAGGTAACACTGACTAGAGGTACATAGCTGGTTTCACTATATAGGTACATGCAGGTGGGTAACACTGACTAGAGGTACATAGCTGGTTACACTATCTATAGGTACATGCAGGTGGGTAACACTGACTAGAGGTACATAGCTGGTTACACTATATCTATAGGTACATGCAGGCGGGTAACACTGACTATAGGTACATAGCTGGTTACACTATATCTATAGGTACATGCAGGCGGGTAACACTGACTATAGGTACATAGCTGGTTACACTATATCTATAGTTACATGCAGGTGGGTAACACTGACTATAGGTACATAGCTGGTTACACTATATCTATAGGTACATGCAGGCGGGTAACACTGACTAGAGGTACATAGCTGGTTACACTATATCTATAGGTACATGCAGGTGGGTAACACTGACTAGAGGTACATAGCTGGTTACACTATATCTATAGGTACATGCAGGTGGGTAACAATGACTAGAGGTACATAGCTGGTTACTCTATATCTATAGGTACATGCAGGCGGGTAACACTGACTATAGGTACATAGCTGGTTACACTATATCTATAGGTACATGCAGTTGGGTAACACTGACTAGAGGTACATAGCTGGTTACACTATATCTATAGGTACATGCAGGCGGGTAACACTGACTAGAGGTACATAGCTGGTTACACTATATAGGTACATGCAGGTGAGTAACACTGACTAGAGGTACATAGCTGGTTACTCTATATAGGTACATGCAGGTGGGTAACACTGACTAGAGGTACATAGCTGGTTACACTATATCTATAGGTACATGCAGGTGGGTAACACTGACTAGAGGTACATGGCTGGTTACACTATATCTATAGGTACATGCAGGTGGGTAACACTGACTAGAGGTACATAGCTGGTTACACTATATAGGTACATGCAGGTGGGTAACACTGACTAGAGGTACATAGCTGGTTACACTATATAGGTACATGCAGGCGGGTAACACTGACTAGAGATACATAGCTGGTTACACTATATCTATAGGTACATGCAGGTGGGTAACACTGACTAGAGGTACATAGCTGGTTACACTATATCTATAGGTACATGCAGGTGGGTAACACTGACTAGAGGTACATAGCTGGTTACACTATATCTATAGGTACATGCAGGCGGGTAACACTGACTAGAGGTACATAGCTGGTTACACTATATCTATAGGTACATGCAGGTGGGTAACACTGACTAGAGGTACATAGCTGGTTACACTATATAGGTACATGCAGGCGGGTAACACTGACTAGAGGTACATGGCTGGTTACACTATATAGGTACATGCAGGTGGGTAACACTGACTAGAGGTACATAGCTGGTTACACTATATCTATAGGTACATGCAGGTAGGTAACACTGACTAGAGGTACATAGCTGGTTACACTATATAGGTACATGCAGGTGAGTAACACTGACTATAGGTACATAGCTGGTTACACTATATAGGTACATGCAGGGGGGTAACACTGACTAGAGGTACTTAGCTGGTTACACTATATAGGTACATGCAGGTGGGTAACACTGACTAGAGGTACATAGCTGGTTACACTATATCTATAGGTACATGCAGGCGGTAACACTGACTAGAGGTACATAGCTGGTTACACTATATAGGTACATGCAGGTGGGTAACACTGACTAGAGGTACATGGCTGGTTACACTATATAGGTACATGCAGGTGGGTAACACTGACTAGAGGTACTTAGCTGGTTACACTATATAGGTACATGCAGGTGGGTAACACTGACTATAGGTACATAGCTGGTTACACTATATCTATAGGTACATGCAGGTGGGTAACACTGACTAGAGGTACATAGCTGCTTACACTATATCTATAGGTACATGCAGGCGGGTAACACTGACTATAGGGACATAGCTGGTTACACTATATAGGTACATGCAGGTGGGTAACACTGACTAGAGGTACATAGCTGGTTACACTATATAGGTACATGCAGGTGGGTAACACTGACTAGAGGTACATAGCTGGTTACACTATATAGGTACATGCAGGTGGGTAACACTGACTATAGGTACATAGCTGGTTACACTATATCTATAGGTACATGCAGGCGGGTAACACTGACTAGAGGTACATAGCTGGTTACACTATATCTATAGGTACATGCAGGTGGGTAACACTGACTAGAGGTACATAGCTGGTTACACTATATAGGTACATGCAGGTGAGTAACACTGACTAGAGGTACATAGCTGGTTACACTATATAGGTACATGCAGGCGGGTAACACTGACTAGAGGTACATAGCTGGTTACACTATATCTATAGGTACATGCAGGTGGGTAACACTGACTAGAGGTACATAGCTGGTTACACTATATCTATAGGTACATGCAGGTGAGTAACACTGACTAGAGGTACATAGCTGGTTACACTATATAGGTACATGCAGGTGGGTAACACTGACTAGAGGTACATAGCTGGTTACACTATATAGGTACATGCAGGTGGGTAACACTGACTAGAGGTACATGGCTGGTTACACTATATAGGTACATGCAGGTGAGTAACACTGACTAGAGGTACATAGCTGGTTACACTATATAGGTACATGCAGGTGGGTAACACTGACTAGAGGTACATAGCTGGTTACACTATATAGGTACATGCAGGTGGGTAACACTGACTAGAGGTACATAGCTGGTTACACTATATAAGTACATGCAGGCGGGTAACACTGACTAGAGGTACATAGCTGGTTACACTATATAGGTACATGCAGGCGGGTAACACTGACTAGAGGTACATAGCTGGTTACACTATATCTATAGGTACATGCAGGCGGGTAACACTGACTAGAGGTACATAGCTGGTTACACTATATCTATAGGTACATGCAGGTGGGTAACACTGACTAGAGGTACATAGCTGGTTACACTATATCTATAGGTACATGCAGGTAGGTAACACTGACTAGAGGTACATAGCTGGTTTCACTATATAGGTACATGCAGGTGGGTAACACTGACTAGAGGTACATAGCTGGTTACACTATCTATAGGTACATGCAGGTGGGTAACACTGACTAGAGGTACATAGCTGGTTACACTATATCTATAGGTACATGCAGGCGGGTAACACTGACTATAGGTACATAGCTGGTTACACTATATCTATAGGTACATGCAGGCGGGTAACACTGACTATAGGTACATAGCTGGTTACACTATATCTATAGGTACATGCAGGCGGGTAACACTGACTAGAGGTACATAGCTGGTTACACTATATCTATAGGTACATGCAGGTGGGTAACACTGACTATAGGTACATAGCTGGTTACACTATATCTATAGGTACATGCAGGCGGGTAACACTGACTAGAGGTACATAGCTTGTTACACTATATCTATAGGTACATGCAGGTGGGTAACACTGACTAGAGGTCCATAGCTGGTTACACTATATCTATAGGTACATGCAGGTGGGTAACAATGACTAGAGGTACATAGCTGGTTACTCTATATCTATAGGTACATGCAGGTGGGTAACACTGACTAGAGGTACATAGCTGGTTACACTATATCTATAGGTACATGCAGGTGGGTAACACTGACTAGAGGTACATAGCTGGTTACTCTATATCTATAGGTACATGCAGGCGGGTAACAATGACTAGAGGTACATAGCTGGTTACTCTATATCTATAGGTACATGCAGGCGGGTAACAATGACTAGAGGTACATAGCTGGTTACACTATATCTATAGGTACATGCAGGTGGGTAACACTGACTATAGCTACATAGCTGGTTACACTATATCTATAGGTACATGCAGGCGGGTAACACTGACTAGAGGTACATAGCTGGTTACACTATATCTATAGGTACATGCAGGCGGGTAACACTGACTAGAGGTACATAGCTGGTTACACTATATCTATAGGTACATGGAGGCGGGTAACACTGACTAGAGGTACATAGCTGGTTACACTATATCTATAGGTACATGCAGGTGGGTAACACTGACTAGAGGTACATAGCTGGTTACTCTATATCTATAGGTACATGCAGGTGGGTAACACTGACTAGAGGTACATAGCTGGTTACACTATATCTATAGGTACATGCAGGTGGGTAACACTGACTAGAGGTACATAGCTGGTTACACTATATCTATAGGTATATGCAGGTGGGTAACACTGACTAGAGGTACATGGCTGGTTACACTATATAGGTACATGCAGGCGGGTAACACTGACTAGAGGTACATGGCTGGTTACACTATATCTATAGGTACATGCAGGTGGGTAACACTGACTATAGGTACATAGCTGGTTACACTATATCTATAGGTACATGCAGGTGGGTAACACTGACTATAGGTACTTAGCTGGTTACACTATATCTATAGGTACATGCAGGTGGGTAACACTGACTAGAGGTACATAGCTGGTTACACTATATAGGTACATGCAGGTGGGTAAGACTGACTAGAGGTACATAGCTGGTTACACTATATAGGTACATGCAGGTGGGTAAGACTGACTTGAGGTACATAGCTGGTTACACTATATAGGTACATGCAGGCGGGTAACACTGACTAGAGGTACATAGCTGGTTACACTATATCTATAGGTACATGCAGGCGGGTAAGACTGACTATAGGTACATAGCTGGTTACACTATATAGGTACATGCAGGCGGGTAACACTGACTATAGGTACATAGCTGGTTACACTATATCTATAGGTACATGCAGGCGGGTAACACTGACTAGAGGTACATAGCTGGTTACACTATATAGGTACATGCAGGTGAGTAACACTGACTAGAGGTACATAGCTGGTTACTCTATATCTATAGGTACATGCAGGTGGGTAACACTGACTAGAGGTACTTAGCTGGTTACACTATATCTATAGGTACATGCAGGTGGGTAACACTGACTAGAGGTACATAGCTGGTTACACTATATCTATAGGTACATGCAGGCGGGTAACACTGACTATAGGTACATAGCTGGTTACACTATATAGGTACATGCAGGTGGGTAACACAGACTAGAGGTACATAGCTGGTTACACTATATAGGTACATGCAGGTGAGTAACACTGACTAGAGGTACATAGCTGGTTACACTATATCTATAGGTACATGCAGGTGGGTAACACTGACTAGAGGTACATAGCTGGTTACACTATATATATATAGGTACATGCAGGTGGGTAACACAGACTAGAGGTACTTAGCTGGTTACACTATATCTATAGGTACATGCAGGCGGGTAACACTGACTATAGGTACATAGCTGGTTACACTATATAGGTACATGCAGTTGAGTAACACTGACTATAGGTACATAGCTGGTTACACTATATCTATAGGTACATGCAGGTGGGTAACACTGACTAGAGGTACATGGCTGGTTACACTATATCTATAGGTACATGCAGGTGGGTAACACTGACTAGAGGTACATGGCTGGTTACACTATATCTATAGGTACATGCAGGCGGGTAACACTGACTATAGGTACATAGCTGGTTACACTATATCTATAGGTACATGCAGGTGGGTAACACTGACTAGAGGTACATAGCTGGTTACACTATATAGGTACATGCAGGTGGGTAACACTGACTAGAGGTACATAGCTGGTTACACTATATAGGTACATGCAGGCGGGTAACACTGACTAGAGGTACATAGCTGGTTACACTATATAGGTACATGCAGGTGGGTAACACTGACTAGAGGTACATAGCTGGTTACACTATCTATAGGTACATGCAGGTGGGTAACACTGACTAGAGGTACATAGCTGGTTACTCTATATCTATAGGTACATGCAGGTGAGTAACACTGACTAGAGGTACATAGCTGTTTACACTATCTATAGGTACATGCAGGTGGGTAACACTGACTAGAGGTACATAGCTGGTTACACTATATCTATAGGTACATGCAGGTGGGTAACACTGACTAGAGGTACATAGCTGGTTACACTATATAGGTACATGCAGGCGGGTAACACTGACTAGAGGTACATAGCTGGTTTCACTATATCTATAGGTACATGCAGGTGGGTAACACTGACTAGAGGTACATGGCTGGTTACACTATATCTATAGGTACATGCAGGTGGGTAACACTGACTAGAGGTACATAGCTGGTTACACTATATCTATAGGTACATGCAGGTGGGTAACACTGACTAGAGGTACATAGCTAGTTACACTATATAGGTACATGCAGGTGAGTAAGACTGACTAGAGGTACATAGCTGGTTACACTATATCTATAGGTACATGCAGGTGGGTAACACTGACTAGAGGTTCATAGCTGGTTACACTATATAGGTACATGCAGGTGGGTAACACTGACTAGAGGTACATGGCTGGTTACACTATATCTATAGGTACATGCAGGTGGGTAACACTGACTAGAGGTACATAGCTGGTTACACTATATCTATAGGTACATGCAGGCGGGTAACACTGACTAGAGGTACATAGCTGGTTACACTATATCTATAGGTACATGCAGGTGGGTAACACTGACTATAGGTACATAGCTGGTTACACTATATAGGTACATGCAGGTGGGTAACACTGACTAGAGGTACATGGCTGGTTACACTATATCTATAGGTACATGCAGGTGGGTAACACTGACTAGAGGTACATAGCTGGTTACACTATATAGGTACATGCAGGTGGGTAACACTGACTAGAGGTACATGGCTGGTTACACTATATAGGTACATGCAGGTGGGTAACACTGACTATAGGTACATAGCTGGTTACACTATATCTATAGGTACATGCAGGTGGGTAACACTGACTAGAGGTACATGGCTGGTTACACTATATAGGTACATGCAGGTGGATAACACTGACTAGAGGTGCATAGCTGGTTACACTATATAGGTACATGCAGGTGGATAACACTGACTAGAGGTACATAGCTGGTTACACTATATCTATAGGTACATGCAGGCGGGTAACACTGACTATAGGTACATAGCTGGTTACACTATATCTATAGGTACTTGCAGGTGGGTAACACTGACTATAGGTACATAGCTGGTTACACTATATCTATAGGTACATGCAGGTGGGTAACACTGACTAGAGGTACATAGCTGGTTACACTATATCTATAGGTACATGCAGGTGGGTAACACTGACTAGAGGTATATAGCTGGTTACACTATATCTATAGGTACATGCAGGTGGGTAACACTGACTAGAGGTAACATAGCTGGTTACTCTATATCTATAGGTACATGCAGGCGGGTAACACTGACTAGAGGTACATAGCTGGTTACACTATATAGGTACATGCAGGCGGGTAACACTGACTATAGGTACATAGCTGGTTACTCTATATCTATAGGTACATGCAGGTGGGTAACACTGACTATAGGTACATAGCTGGTTACACTATATCTATAGGTACATGCAGGTGGGTAACACTGACTAGAGGTACATAGCTGGTTACACTATATCTATAGGTACATGCAGGTGGGTAACACTGACTAGAGGTATATAGCTGGTTACACTATATCTATAGGTACATGCTGGCGGGTAACACTGACTAGAGGTACATAGCTGGTTACACTATATAGGTACATGCAGGTGGGTAACACTGACTAGAGGTACATGGCTGGTTACTCTATATCTATAGGTACATGCAGGTGGGTAACACTGACTATAGGTACATAGCTGGTTACACTATATCTATAGGTACATGCAGGTGGGTAACACTGACTAGAGGTATATAGCTGGTTACACTATATCTATAGGTACATGCAGGTGGGTAACACTGACTAGAGGTACATAGCTGGTTACACTATATAGGTACATGCAGGCGGGTAACACTGACTAGAGGTACATAGCTGGTTACACTATATCTATAGGTACATGCAGGTGGGTAACACTGACTAGAGGTACATAGCTGGTTACTCTATATCTATAGGTACATGCAGGCGGGTAACACTGACTAGAGGTACATAGCTGGTTACACTATATAGGTACATGCAGGTGGGTTACACTGACTTAAGGTGCATAGCTGGTTACACTATATAGGTACATGCAGGTGGGTAACACTGACTATAGGTACATAGCTGGTTACACTATATAGGTACATGCAGGTGGGTAACACTGACTAGAGGTACATAGCTGGTTACACTATATCTATAGGTACATGCAGGTGGGTAACACTGACTAGAGGTACATGGCTGGTTACACTATATCTATAGGTACATGCAGGTGGGTAACACTGACTAGAGGTTCATAGCTGGTTACACTATATAGGTACATGCAGGTGGGTAACACTGACTAGAGGTACATAGCTGGTTACACTATATCTATAGGTACATGCAGGCGGGTAACACTGACTAGAGGTACATAGCTGGTTACACTATATCTATAGGTACATGCAGGTGGGTAACACTGACTAGAGGTACATAGCTGGTTACACTATATCTATAGGTACATGCAGGTGAGTAACACTGACTAGAGGTACATAGCTGGTTAATCTATATCTATAGGTACATGCAGGTGGGTAACACTGACTAGAGGTACATAGCTGGTTACACTATATCTATAGGTACATGCAGGCGGGTAACACTGACTAGAGGTACATAGCTGGTTACACTATATCTATAGGTACATGCAGGCGGGTAACACTGACTAGAGGTACATAGCTGGTTACACTATATAGGTACATGCAGGTGAGTAACACTGACTAGAGGTACATAGCTGGTTACTCTATATCTATAGGTACATGCAGGTGGGTAACACTGACTAGAGGTACATAGCTGGTTACACTATATCTATAGGTACATGCAGGTGGGTAATACTGACTAGGTACATAGCTGGTTACACTATATAGGTACATGCAGGTGGGTAACACTGACTAGAGGTACATAGCTGGTTACACTATATATAGGTACATGCAGGCGGGTAACACTGACTAGAGGTATATAGCTGGTTACACTATATATAGGTACATGCAGGTGGGTAACACTGACTAGAGGTACATAGCTGGTTACACTATATATAGGTACATGCAGGCGGGTAACACTGACTAGAGGTATATAGCTGGTTACACTATATCTATAGGTACATGCAGGTGGGTAACACTGACTAGAGGTACATAGCTGGTTACACTATATATAGGTACATGCAGGCGGGTAACACTGACTAGAGGTACATGGCTGGTTACACTATATAGGTACATGCAGGTGGGTAACACTGACTAGAGGTACATGGCTGGTTACACTATATCTATAGGTACATGCAGGCAGGTAACACTGACTAGAGGTACATGGCTGGTTACACTATATCTATAGGTACATGCAGGTGGGTAACACTGACTAGAGGTACATGGCTGGTTACACTATATAGGTACATGCAGGCGGATAACACTGACTAGAGGTACATAGTTGGTTACACTATATCTAATGGTACATGCAGGCGGTTAACACTGACTAGAGGTACATAGCTGGTTACACTATATCTATAGGTACATGCAGGTGGGTAACACTAACTATAGGTACATAGCTGGTTACACTATATCTATAGGTACATGCAGGTGGGTAACACTGACTATAGGTACATAGCTGGTTACACTATATCTATAGGTACATTCAGGCGGGTAACACTGACTAGAGGTATATAGCTGGTTACACTATATCTATAGGTACATGCAGGCGGGTAACACTGACTAGAGGTACATGGCTGGTTACACTATATAGGTACATGCAGGTGGGTAACACTGACTAGAGGTACATGGCTGGTTACACTATATCTATAGGTACATGCAGGCAGGTAACACTGACTAGAGGTACATGGCTGGTTACACTATATCTATAGGTACATGCAGGTGGGTAACACTGACTAGAGGTACATGGCTGGTTACACTATATAGGTACATGCAGGCGGGTAACACTGACTAGAGGTACATAGTTGGTTACACTATATCTAATGGTACATGCAGGCGGTTAACACTGACTAGAGGTACATAGCTGGTTACACTATATCTATAGGTACATGCAGGTGGGTAACACTAACTATAGGTACATAGCTGGTTACACTATATCTATAGGTACATGCAGGTGGGTAACACTGACTATAGGTACATAGCTGGTTACACTATATCTATAGGTACATGCAGGCGGGTAACACTGACTAGAGGTACATAGCTGGTTACAATATGTCTGCTTACAGTATGTCTATAGGTACAGGACTGGTTACACTACCTCCTATAGGTACATAGCTGGAGCAGGTTACATTATGTCTATAGGTACTGTATATGGATGGTTACATTGTGTATAGGCACAAACCTGATTACACTATTTATAGATACAGGATTGATTACACTTTACAGGAATTCAATTAATTCGACGCCTGGGGTGAGTTGCTGTTGCGACTGTGTGTAAATGGCGGCAACAGCATCTGACCTTTCCCCCCCCCTCCCCCCCACCCCCCTTGCGGCCAGGACATGTACATTTCTGCTGAATATAATCCCTCCTGATTCAATACCCCCTTATGTGTGTAGGTACATACCTGGTCCATATGACCCCCAAGTCTTATACAATATACTTAGGCGACTACAATTTATTATTCTAGCTGTATTGTGCCATGATATAGACAGATTTACTTAGGCTAAATGTAACATTAAAGCAAATAGTGACTTATAATATACATTACAGTATAGGGTGGCGATGTATGTGTCATGCCTGTATGTACATAGAGCTGACCACAGTATCACAGTTTTGCAGCACATTACAGCGCAGAATCTGACATGGAAACATATTGGCGGCTTTCTGACTTCTAATGACTCCCTAAAATCACCAGATTGTCTCCCACATTATCCGCTCTCATAGGCTGCTGGCATCCTGGCTAATTGTATGCAATCTACTAATTATCTGCTAATCCTATCTACTGCATCAACATCTCCATATACTGAGAGCCGGGGCTGCACCAGCTCTATAATCCCTCATATCCCACTTCACAAAGGCTGTCTTATTGCCAAAGCTGGAATCGGACCGGTCCTGTCTCTGCCTGTCCCTGCACTTATTATTACCTGGCTCCCAGAGCTGCTCCTGTCCTGTCTCTGCCTTTCCCTGCACAGATTATTACCCGGCTGCCAGAGCTGCTCCTGTCCTGTCTCTGCCTTTCCCTGCACATATTATTACCTGGCTGCCATAGCTGCTCCTGTCCTGTCTCTGCCTTTCCCTGCTCATATTATTACCTGGCTGCCAGATCTGATCCTGACCTGTCTCTGCCTTTCCCTGCACATATTATTACCTGGCTGCCAGAGCTGCTCCTGACCTGTCTCTGCCTTTCCCTGCACATATTATTACCTGGCTGCCAGAGCTGCTCCTGTCCTGTCTCTGCCTTTCCCTGCTCATATTATTACCTGGCTGCCAGATCTGATCCTGACCTGTCTCTGCCTTTCCCTGCACATATTATTACCTGGCTGCCAGAGCTGCTCCTGACCTGTCTCTGCCTTTCCCTGCACATATTATTACCTGGCTGCCAGAGCTGGTCCTGTCCTGTCTCTGCCTGTCCCTGCACATATTATTACCTGGCTGCCAGAGCTGCTCCTGTCCTGTCTCTGCCTTTCCCTGCACATATTATTACCTGGCTGCCCGAGCTGCTCCTGATCTGTCTCTGCCTTTCCCTGCACATATTATTACCTGGCTGCCAGAGCTGCTCCTGATCTGTCTCTGCCTTTCCCTGCACATATTATAACCTGGCTGCCCGAGCTGCTCCTGATCTGTCTCTGCCTTTCCCTGCACATATTATTACCTGGCTGCCAGAGCTGCTCCTGACCTGTCTCTGCCTTTCCCTGCACATATTATTACCTGGCTGCCAGAGCTGCTCCTGACCTGTCTCTGCCTGTCCCTGCACATATTATTACCTGCCTGCCAGAGCTGCTCCTGACCTGTCTCTGCACATATTATTACCTGCCTGCCAGAGCTGCTCCTGACCTGTCTCTGCACATATTATTACCTGGCTGCCCGAGCTGCTCCTGATCTGTCTCTGCCTTTCCCTGCACAGATTATTACCTGGCTGCCAGAGCTGCTCCTGACCTGTCTCTGCCTTTCCCTGCACTTATTATTACCTGGCTCCCAGAGCTGCTCCTGTCCTGTCTCTGCCTTTCCCTGCACATATTATTACCCGGCTGCCAGAGCTGCTCCTGTCCTGTCTCTGCCTTTCCCTGCACATATTATTACCTGGCTGCCATAGCTGCTCCTGTCCTGTCTCTGCCTTTCCCTGCTCATATTATTACCTGGCTGCCAGATCTGATCCTGACCTGTCTCTGCCTGTCCCTGCACATATTATTACCTGGCTGCCAGATCTGATCCTGACCTGTCTCTGCCTTTCCCTGCACATATTATTACCCGGCTGCCAGAGCTGCTCCTGACCTGTCTCTGCCTTTCCCTGCACTTATTATTACCTGGCTCCCAGAGCTGCTCCTGTCCTGTCTCTGCCTTTCCCTGCACATATTATTACCTGGCTGCCATAGCTGCTCCTGACCTGTCTCTGCCTGTCCCTGCACATATTATTACCTGGCTGCCAGAGCTGCTCCTGACCTGTCTCTGCCTTTCCCTGCACATATTATTACCTGGCTGCCAGAGCTGCTCCTGTCCTGTCTCTGCCTTTCCCTGCACATATTATTACCTGGCTGCCAGAGCTGCTCCTGACCTGTCTCTGCCTTTCCCTGCACATATTATTACCTGGCTGCCAGAGCTGCTCCTGTCCTGTCTCTGCCTTTCCCTGCACATATTATTACCTGGCTGCCAGAGCTGCTCCTGTCCTGTCTCTGCCTTTCCCTGCACATATTATTACCTGGCTGCCAGAGCTGCTCCTGTCCTGTCTCTGCCTGTCCCTGCACATATTATTACCTGGCTGCCAGAGCTGCTCCTGTCCTGTCTCTGCCTTTCCCTGCACATATTATTACCTGGCTGCCAGAGCTGCTCCTGACCTGTCTCTGCCTTTCCCTGCACATATTATTACCTGGCTGCCAGAGCTGCTCCTGACCTGTCTCTGCCTGTCCCTGCACATATTATTACCTGCCTGCTAGAGCTGCTCCTGACCTGTCTCTGCCTGTCCCTGCACATATTATTACCTGGCTGCCAGAGCTGCTCCTGACCTGTCTCTGCCTGTCCCTGCACATATTATTACCTGGCTGCCAGAGCTGCTCCTGACCTGTCTCTGCCTTTCCCTGCACATATTATTACCTGGCTGCCAGAGCTGCTCCTGACCTGTCTCTGCCTTTCCCTGCACATATTATTACCTGGCTGCCAGAGCTGCTCCTGACGAGTCTCTGCCTTTCCCTGCACATATTATTACCTGGCTGCCAGAGCTGGCCCTGACCTGTCTCTGCCTTTCCCTGCACATATTATTACCTGGCTGCCAGAGCTGGCCCTGACCTGTCTCTACCTTTCCCTGCTCATATTATTACCTGGCTGCCAGAGCTGCTCCTGACCTGTCTCTGCCTTTCCCTGCACATATTATTACCTGGCTGCCAGACATGCTCCTGTCCTGTCTCTGCCTGTCCCTGTACATATTATTACCTGGCTGCCAGAGCTGCTCCTGTCCTGTCTCTGCCTTTCCCTGCACATATTATTACCTGGCTGCCAGAGCTGCTCCTGACCTGTCTCTGCCTTTTTCTGCACATATTATTACCTGGCTGCCAGAGCTGCTCCTGTCCTGTCTCTGCCTTTCACTGCACATTTTATTACCTGGCTGCCAGAGCTGCTCCTGACCTGTCTCTGCCTTACCCTGCACATATTATTACCTGGCCCCCAGAGCTGCTCCTGACCTGTCTCAGCCTTTCCCTGCACATATTATTACCTGGCTGCCGGAGCTGGTCCTGACCTGTCTCTGCCTTTCCATGTACATATTATTACCTGGCTGCCAGAGCTGGGGTCCTGTCCTGTCTCTGCCTGTCCCTGCACATATTATTACCTGGCTGCCAGAGCTGGTCCTGACCTGTCTCTGCCTTTCCCTGCACATATTATTACCTGGCTGCCAGAGCTGGTCCTGACCTGTCTCTGCCTTTCCCTGTACATATTATTACCTGGATGCCAGAGCTGGTCCTGTCCTGTCTCTGCCCTGCACATATTATTACCTGGCTGCCAGAGCTGGTCCTGACCTGTCTCTGCCTGTCCCTGTACATATTATTACCTGGCTGCCAGAGCTGCTCCTGACCTGTCTCTGCCTGTCCCTGTACATATTATTACCTGGCTGCCAGAGCTGCTCCTGACCTGTCTCTGCCTTTCCCTGCACATATTATTACCTGGCTGCCAGAGCTGCTCCTGACCTGTCTCTACCTTTCCCTGCACATATTATTACCTGGCTGCCAGAGCTGCTCCTGACCTGTCTCTGCCTTTCCCTGCACATATTATTACCTGGCTGCCAGAGCTGGTCCTGACCTATCTCTGCCTTTCCCTGCACATATTATTACCTGGCTGCCAGAGCTGCTCCTGACCTGTCTCTGCCTTTCCCTGCACATATTATTACCTGGCTGCCAGAGCTGGTCCTGTCCTGTCTCTGCCTTTCCCTGCACATATTATTACCTGGCTGCCAGAGCTGGTCCTGTCCTGTCTCTGCCTTTCCCTGCACATATTATTACCTGGCTGCCAGAGCTGCTCCTGTCCTGTCTCTGCCTTTCCCTGCTCATATTATTACCTGGCTGCCAGAGCTGCTCCTGTCCTGTCTCTGCCTTTCCCTGCACATATTATTACCTGGCTGCTAGAGCTGCTCCTGACCTGTCTCTGCCTGTCCCTGCACAGATTATTACCTGGCTGCCAGATCTGCTCCTGTCCTGTCTCTGCCTGTCCCTGCACATATTATTACCTGGCTGCCAGAGCTGCTCCTTTCCTGTCTCTACCTTGCCCTGTACATATTATTACCTGGCTGCCAGAGCTGCTCCTGACCTGTCTCTACCTTTCCCTGTACATATTATTACCTGGCTGCCAGAGCTGCTCCTGACCTGTCTCTACCTTGCCCTGTACATATTATTACCTGGCTGCCAGAGCTGCTCCTGTCCTATCTCTGCCTTTCCCTGCACATATTATTACCTGGCTGCCAGAGCTGCTCCTGTCCTGTCTCTGCCTTTCCCTGCACATATTATTACCTGGCTGCCAGAGCTGCTCCTGTCCTGTCTCTGCCTGTCCCTGCACATATTATTACCTGGCTGCCAGAGCTGGGGTCCTGTCCTGTCTCTGCCTGTCCCTGCACATATTATTACCTGGCTGCAAGAGCTGCTCCTGACCTGTCTCTACCTTTCCCTGCACATATTATTACCTGGCGTCCAGAGCTGCTCCTGACCTGTCTCTGCCTTTCCCTGCACATATTATTACCTGGCTGCCAGAGCTGCTCCTGACCTGTCTCTGCCTTTCCCTGCACATATTATTACCTGGCTACCAGAGCTACTCCTGTCCTGTCTCTGCCCTGCACATATTATTACTTGGCTGCCGGAGCTGCTCCTGTCCTGTCTCTGCCTGTCCCTGTACATATTATTACCTGGCTGCCAGAGCTGGTCCTGACCTGTCTCTGCCTGTCCCTGTACATATTATTACCTGGCTGCCAGATCTGCTCCTGTCCTGTCTCTGCCTGTCCCTGCACATATTATTACCTGGCTGCCAGAGCTGCTCCTTTCCTGTCTCTACCTTGCCTTGTACATATTATTACCTGCTGCCAGAGCTGCTCCTGACCTGTCTCTACCTTTCCCTGTACATATTATTACCTGGCTGCCAGAGCTGCTCCTGACCTGTCTCTACCTTTCCCTGCACATATTATTACTTGGCTGCCGGAGCTGCTCCTGTCCTGTCTCTGCCTGTCCCTGTACATATTATTACCTGGCTGCCAGAGCTGGTCCTGACCTGTCTCTGCCTGTCCCTGTACATATTATTACCAGACCGCCAGAGCTGCTCCTGTCCTGTCTCTGCCTTTCCCTGCACATATTATTACCTGGCTGCCAGAGCTGCTCCTGACCTGTCTCTGCCTTTCCCTGCACATATTATTACCTGGCTGCCAGAGCTGCTCCTTTCCTGTCTCTGCCTGTCCCTGCACATATTATTACCTGGCTGCCAGAGCTGCTCCTGTCCTGTCTCTGCCTTTCCCAGCACATATTATTACCTGGCTGCCATAGCTGCTCCTGACCTGTTTCTACCTTTCCCTGCACATATTATTACCTGGCTGCCAGAGCTGGTCCTGACCTGTCTCTGCCTTTCCCTGCTCATATTATTACCTGGCTGCCAGAGTTGGTCCTTTCCTGTCTCTGCCTTTCCCTGCACATATTATTACCTGGCTGCTAGAGCTGCTCCTGACCTGTCTCTGCCTGTCGCTGCACATATTATTACCTGGCTGCCAGAGCTGCTCCTGACCTGTCTCTGACTTTCCCTGCACATATTATTACCTGGCTGCCAGAGCTGCTCCTGACCTGTCTCTGCCTTTCCCTGCACATATTATTACCTGGCTGCTAGAGCTGCTCCTGTCCTGTCTCTGCCTGTCCCTGCACATATTATTACCTGGCTGCCAGAGCTGGTCCTGACCTGTCTCTGCCTGTCCCTGTACATATTATTACCTGGCTGCCAGATCTGCTCCTGTCCTGTCTCTGCCTGTCCCTGCACATATTATTACCTGGCTGCCAGAGCTGCTCCTTTCCTGTCTCTACCTTGCCCTGTACATATTATTACCTGCTGCCAGAGCTGCTCCTGACCTGTCTCTACCTTTCCCTGTACATATTATTACCTGGCTGCCAGAGCTGCTCCTGACCTGTCTCTACCTTTCCCTGCACATATTATTACTTGGCTGCCGGAGCTGCTCCTGTCCTGTCTCTGCCTGTCCCTGTACATATTATTACCTGGCTGCCAGAGCTGGTCCTGACCTGTCTCTGCCTGTCCCTGTACATATTATTACCAGACCGCCAGAGCTGCTCCTGTCCTGTCTCTGCCTTTCCCTGCACATATTATTACCTGGCTGCCAGAGCTGCTCCTGACCTGTCTCTGCCTTTCCCTGCACATATTATTACCTGGCTGCCAGAGCTGCTCCTTTCCTGTCTCTGCCTGTCCCTGCACATATTATTACCTGGCTGCCAGAGCTGCTCCTGTCCTGTCTCTGCCTTTCCCAGCACATATTATTACCTGGCTGCCATAGCTGCTCCTGACCTGTTTCTACCTTTCCCTGCACATATTATTACCTGGCTGCCAGAGCTGGTCCTGACCTGTCTCTGCCTTTCCCTGCTCATATTATTACCTGGCTGCCAGAGTTGGTCCTTTCCTGTCTCTGCCTTTCCCTGCACATATTATTACCTGGCTGCTAGAGCTGCTCCTGACCTGTCTCTGCCTGTCCCTGCACATATTATTACCTGGCTGCCAGAGCTGCTCCTGACCTGTCTCTGACTTTCCCTGCACATATTATTACCTGGCTGCCAGACCTGGTCCTGACCTGTCTCTGCCTGTCCCTGCACATATTATTACCTGGCTGCCAGAGCTGCTCCTGACCTGTCTCTGCCTTTCCCTGCACATATTATTACCTGGCTGCTAGAGCTGCTCCTGTCCTGTCTCTGCCTGTCCCTGCACATATTATTACATGGCTGCTAGAGCTGCTCCTGTCCTGTCTCTGCCTGTCCCTGCACATATTATTACATGGCTGCCAGAGCTGCTCCTGACCTGTCTCTGCCCTGCACATATTATTACCTGGCTGCCAGAGCTGCTCCTGACCTGTCTCTGCCTGTCCCTGTACATGTTATTACCTGGCTGCCAGAGCTGCTCCTGTCCTATCTCTGCCTTTCCCTGTACATAATATTACCTGGCTGCCAGAGCTGCTCCTGTCCTGTCTCTGCCTTTCCCTGCACATATTATTACCTGGCTGCCAGATCTGCTCCTGTCCTGTCTCTGCCTTTCCCTGCACATATTATTACCTGGCTGCCAGAGCTGCTCCTGACCTGTCTCTGCCTGTCCCTGCACATATTATTACCTGGCTGCCAGAGCTGGTCCTGTCCTGTCTCTGCCTTTCCCTGCACATATTATTACCTGGCTGCCAGAGCTGCTCCTGTCCTGTCTCTGCCTTTCCCTGCACATATTATTACCTGGCTGCCAGAGCTGGTCCTGACCTGTCTCTGCCTGTCCCTGTACATATTATTACCTGGCTGCCAGAGCTGCTCCTGACCTGTCTCTGCCTGTCCCTGCACATATTATTACCTGGCTGCCAGAGCTGCTCCTGTCCTGTCTCTGCCTTTCCCTGTACATATTATTACATGGTTGATAGAGCTGCTCCTGTTCTGTCTCTGTCCTGCACATACTGGATATATACTGTATAGTCACCAGATCCTGCTGTGACAATATATTAGATACAGCCCATCTGATTTCCTTGCAGTGCACTATTAGAAATATAAAGTATATGATGCCATTTCGTTGCAGACGTTAGATTATAATAATAATAATTTATATATAGCGCTTTTCTCCAGCAGGACTCAGGGTTGCTATACAAGCATTATTATCATCGCACTGGGGTTTAGTATTACAGCAAAAAGAAATTAAACAGAAAAATAAAGAACATAGTGAACGGGGCCATTCTGGGGAATAAATTCCATAGGTTACATAAACCACCCACGAAAGGTAGCAGACGTGGCAGCCATTTTGAGCGCGCTACATAGGTTATGCTTTGTGGAATAAGCATCGCCTAGAATCGATGACACAAAATGGGGAAGTTGCAGCGTAGTAAAGGTAGGAGCAGAACTCTTACACAACCATCAGTTCCAAGTATTTATCATTCCACCCACAGGCGGTCTGGTATAAAGGATACAGTCAATAGGTTGACCTTTTAGATATCTGGGGGTATATTTACTAAAGTGCGGGTTTTTTAGAAGTGGAGATGTTGCCCATAGCAACCAATCAAATTCTAGCTATTATCTTCTAGAAGGTGCTAGACATGTGTAAAGTAGAATCTGATTGGTTGCAATGGGCAACATCTCCACATCTAAAAACCTGCACTTCAGTAAATATACCCCCTGGTTTCTATCTAGACATTGTCAACCTTTTTACTGTCTATTTATAGTCCGGAACTCAACCTACAGTGGAGTGCCATACGTAGCGTATTACACTAGTGTGTGTATGTGTATAGATATATGTATATATATATATATATATATATATATTCATTCATTCTGCTGATGTGTCATAGTCGCATCGCATTGCATTTTTGGCAAAAAAAGACGCCCGGTGCTAGCAGAGTGGCACGGGACGTGGAAGCTCACTCACACCACGCAAGTCACGCTGCATGGCGTATTGAGGCTGGATGTGTGTGGACACTTCTGTATACACATACATATATACAGCCACACATATATACAGTATACATATATAGTCACATACATATAGACAGTGCCCCCTCTCTACGTCCCTCTTACCTTATAGGCTGGCTGCTGGATATTCTTTATCACTCTGGTAATTGGCTCTGCAGCAGTTCCTCCCCCTCCTCTCTCCCATGCTGCTGTTGGCACAGTTCCGTGTAGCCCCACCTCCTGTGCAGACTCCACCTCCGTCTTCTCTTCTCCAGCTCACCGTTCAGTTCCTGCTCTGCAGCGTTGATTGAAGTATGGGCCCTCCTTCCCCCTTATTCCGGCTCTGTGACTGTATGCTGGGAGGCAGGTAGAGAATGCTGTCTGGCCACTGTGATTGTATGTCATTAACAATCAGAGCAGCCGGGGGGCAGCTTTCTCTGTCTGTCTCTCAGGGGTCTTCCCTAGGCACGGAGCGAGAGGCTGCACACTCCATGTAGATGCCCCCCTGCTCGTAGGGCCCTACAATATTGCACTGTTTGGCCATATGCTAAGATGGCCCGGTATGTAATCCGTCATGCATGTGGCAGCCACTCAGTAAGTAAGAGCATGATGGCGTGGTGAGAGGTTCAGTTGTTGTTCAGAGCAGACACCAGAATAGGGAAAGGATATGATGTAAGTGACTGTGACCGTGGGGCGCACAGAGTGGTGGCACAGAGGGCCTGATTCAGACCCGTGCTGTTGATGTTGAGTGACAGCACGCCCCCTTTGGTGGGCGGGCCGGGGGAGTGGCTGGCCAGACTGAGGCGTTCCCATGGGAACGCCTACCATCTGGGGCCGGCCCCACTGACATCACAAGTGATCACAAGTGATGTCAGTGGGAGTGCTTTCGACTCTGTTAGAGCCAAAAGCACTCTGGGGCTTGCGGGAGACGAGACCCTACCACAAGGGTCTCGTCACAAGCCCCATGGTCACGATGGTCTTGACCATCATCATGGCCGCTCGGTATAGCTGTGGGTGGTCACCCACAGCTATGCGAGCGGCCAGGGGGACGTTCTGAAAAACCAGAGGGCCGGCCCTGATTCAGGCCCAGAGTGTGGTTTCCCTATCTCAGAAACTGCGATCTCCTGGGATTTTCACACATGATCGGTTCTGAGCCGCGCTCTGCCGCTGTGACTGCTTTAGCATTTTAGCCAATCGTCGTGTCTGCAGCTGTATTCTAATGACAGTATCAGCACATCCCTGGCGTACAAGCGTGTATCTGAGTTTGCATGGACTGAGACGCCCACTTTGTGCCTCTTCAGACACTGATATATCGCTTGGTGCATCTGTAGACGTTACCATCGGTCATACCATGGAGACTTGCACATGCGCTTTGAGTATGGCCTCCAATGTGAGCGATCACCCGTCTGTGTACGCAAACCCTCCAGCGATATGCGCTTTGTGACGTGGGGATGGCGAGATTTGCAGCATGAATGTGATGTCATCTTCCCAGCACCGTGTGGTATCCCTGCCGCAAAGAATTCAGGCTGCCCTGGGGCAAAGGGGATCCTACCATGATACAATAGGTGTGCCTACCATGTGGCCACTTAGCTTACCACGGGCACATAGACTCCAGCTTTATCACTCTGAGTGATTTACTTATAAGCCCATTTCCTGCCGTAACCCATAGAAACCAGGTTATTTGCCCAGAGCTGTGGGATAAAGCATTTGCGGCGGCCACGATAATGGCAGAAAGCCGCATTTCTGTCTGCACAAAATGGTGTGTATACAACTCTGATGGCGGGGGGGACTGCGCTTCACCCATTCTGCGAGCATACATCAACGCACGCAGTCTGATTGACAAGCTGCGTCCATTTAAGGGTGGGGAGGGAGTGGCGCAGAGCAGCGCTCCTGAAAATGGTGGCACCGTCTCCTGCGGCATTAGCGTATGTTCAAATCGCTGCTGCGTCCACAGACGTACATCTCTGAATCGAGCCCAATATTCCGTAATAATGTGTTCTAAAGACCTGTTTAAATTAGCAGTAGAGATGTGATGTAATATGTTACCCAACCTACAGTATGTCTCCCCCTAACCTTCTGTCTCCCCCTAACCTTCTGTCTCCCCCTAAACTTCTGTCTCCCCCTAACCTTCTGTCTCCCCCTAACCTTCTGTCTCCCCCTAACCTTCTGTCTCCCCCTAACCTTCTGTCTCCCCCTAAACTTCTGTCTCCCCCTAACCTTCTGTCTCCCCCTGGCCTTCTGTCTCCCCCCCTGGCCTTCTGTCTCTCCCCCTGGCCTTCTGTGTCTCCCCCTAACCTTCTGTGTCTCCCCCTAACCTTCTGTCTCCCCCTAACCTTCTGTCTTCCCCCTAACCTTCTGTCTCCCCCTAACCTTCTGTCTCCCCCTAACCTTCTGTCTCCCCCTAACCTTCTGTCTCCCCCTAACCTTCTGTCTTCCCCCTAACCTTCTGTCTCCCCCTAACCTTCTGTCTCCCCCTAACCTTCTGTCTCCCCCTAACCTTCTGTCTCCCCCTAACCTTCTGTCTCTCCCCCTGGCCTTCTGTCTCCCCCTGGCCTTCTGTCTCCCCCTAACCTTCTGTCTCCCCCTAACCTTCTGTCTCCCCCTAACCTTCTGTCTCCCCCTAACCTTCTGTCTCTCCCTGGCCTTCTGTCTCCCCCCCTGGCCTTCTGTCTCTCCCCCTGGCCTTCTGTCTCTCCCCCTAACCTTCTGTGTCTCCCCCTAACCTTCTGTGTCTCCCCCTAACCTTCTGTCTCCCCCTAACCTTCTGTCTCCCCCTAACCTTCTGTCTTCCCCCTAACCTTCTGTCTTCCCCCTAACCTTCTGTCTCCCCCTAACCTTCTGTCTCCCCCTAACCTTCTGTCTCCCCCTAACCTTCTGTCTTCCCCCTAACCTTCTGTCTCCCCCTAACCTTCTGTCTCTCCCCCTAACCTTCTGTCTCTCCCCCTAACCTTCTGTCTCTCCCCCTGACCTTCTGTCTCTCCCCCTGGCCTTCTGTCTCCCCCTGGCCTTCTGTCTCTCCCCCTGGCCTTCTATCAATCACCCTGGCCTTCTATCTCTCCCCCTGGCCTTCTATCTCTCCCCCTGGCCTTCTCTCTCTCCCCCTAACCTTCTGTCTCTCCCCCTAACCTTCTGTGTCTCCCCCTGACCTTCTGTCTTCCCCCTGACCTTCTGTCTTCCCCCTGACCTTCTGTCTTCCCCCTGACCTTCTGTCTCCCCCTAACCTTCTGTCTCCCCCTGACCTTCTGTCTTCCCCCTGACCTTCTGTCTTCCCCCTGACCTTCTGTCTTCCCCCTGACCTTCTGTCTTCCCCCTGACCTTCTGTCTTCCCCCTAACCTTCTGTCTTCCCCCTAAGCTTCTGTCTTCCCCCTGACCTTCTGTCTTCCCCCTGACCTTCTGTCTTCCCCCTAAGCTTCTGTCTCCCCCTGACCTTTTGTCTCCCCCTAACCTTCTGTCTCCCCCTGACCTTCTGTCTTCCCGCTAACCTTCTGTCTCCCCCTGACCTTCTGTCTCCCCCTGACCTTCTGTCTCCCTCTAACCTTCTGTCTTCCCCCTGACCTTCTGTCTTCCCCCTGACCTTCTGTCTTCCCCCTGACCTTCTGTCCTCCCCCTGGCCTTATGTCTCTCCCCCTGGCCTTCTGTCTCTCCCCCTGGCCTTCTGTCTTCCCCCTAACCTTCTGTCTCCCCCCCCTAACCTTCTGTCTCCCCCCCTAACCTTCTGTCTCCCCCCCTAACCTTCTGTCTCCCCCCCTAACCTTCTGTCTCTCCCCCTGGCCTTCTGTCTCTCCCCCTGGCCTTCTGTCTCTCCCCCTGGCCTTCTGTCTCTCCCCCTAACCTTCTGTCTCTCCCCCTGGCCTTCTGTCTCACCCTAATCTTCTGTCTTACAGGGAGCGGAACATCCTTCGATTTCCACAGACAAATCGATTATTTGTTCCTGGTCGGGACAGAAGAGGGAAAGATTCATAAGGTAACAAAGCAAATTTCTAATGGACCTGTAATCAGTGCCCCGATACAGGGAGAGGCGCAATATACAGAGATGTTACTATCCCAGTCCCAGACCAGCTTAGGGTGAGAGGCACAGTATAGTGTAATGTTACTATCCCAGTCCCAGACCAGCTTAGGGTGAGAGGCACAGTATAGTGTGATGTTACTATCCCAGTCCCAGACCAGCTTAGGGTGAGAGGCACAGTATAGTGTGATGTTACTATCCCAGTCCCAGACCAGCTTAGGGTGAGAGGCACAGTATAGTGTGATGTTACTATCCCAGTCCCAGACCAGCTTAGGGAGAGTATTACAGTATAGAGTGATGTTACTGTCCCAGTCCCAGACCAGCTTAGGGTGAGAGGCACAGTATAGAGTAATGTTACTATCATAGTCCTAGACCAGCTTAGGGTGAGAGGCACAGTATAGTGTGATGTTACTATCCCAGTCCCAGACCAGCTTAGCGTGAGAGGCACAGTATAGAGTAATGTTACTATCCCAGTCCCAGACCAGCTTAGGGTGAGAGGCACAGTATAGTGTGATGTTACTATCCCAGTCCCAGACCAGCTTAGGGTGAGAGGCACAGTATAGTGTGATGTTACTATCCCAGTCCTAGACCAGCTTAGGGTGAGAGGCACAGTATAGTGTGATGTTACTATCCCAGTCCCAGACCAGCTTAGGGTGAGAGGCACAGTATAGAATAATGTTACTATCCCAGTCCTAGACCAGCTCAGGGTGAGAGGCACAGTATAGTGTGATGTTACTATCCCAGTCCCAGACCAGCTTAGGGTGAGCGGCACAGTATAGAGTAATGTTACTAGCCCAGTCCCAGACCAGCTTAGGGTGAGAGGCACAGTATAGTGTGATGTTACTGTCCCAGACCAGCTTAGGGAGAGTATTACAGTATAGAGTGATGTTACTGTCCCAGTCCCAGACCAGCTTAGGGTGAGAGGCACAGTATAGAGTAATGTTACTATCCCAGTCCTAGACCAGCTTAGGGTGAGAGGCACAGTATAGTGTGATGTTACTATCATAGTCCCAGACCAGCTTAGGGTGAGAGGCACAGTATAGAGTAATGTTACTATCCCAGTCCCAGACCAGCTTAGGTTGAGAGGCACAGTATAGTGTGATGTTACTATCCCAGTCCCAGACCAGCTTAGGGAGAGTATTACAGTATAGAGTGATGTTACTGTCCCAGTCCCAGACCAGCTTAGGGTGAGAGGCACAGTATAGTGTGATGTTACTATCCCAGTCCCAGACCAGCTTAGGGTGAGAGGCACAGTATAGAATAATGTTACTATCCCAGTCCTAGACCAGCTCAGGGTGAGAGGCACAGTATAGTGTGATGTTACTATCCCAGTCCCAGACCAGCTTAGGGTGAGCGGCACAGTATAGAGTAATGTTACTAGCCCAGTCCCAGACCAGCTTAGGGTGAGAGGCACAGTATAGTGTGATGTTACTGTCCCAGACCAGCTTAGGGAGAGTATTACAGTATAGAGTGATGTTACTGTCCCAGTCCCAGACCAGCTTAGGGTGAGAGGCACAGTATAGAGTAATGTTACTATCCCAGTCCTAGACCAGCTTAGGGTGAGAGGCACAGTATAGTGTGATGTTACTATCATAGTCCCAGACCAGCTTAGGGTGAGAGGCACAGTATAGAGTAATGTTACTATCCCAGTCCCAGACCAGCTTAGGTTGAGAGGCACAGTATAGTGTGATGTTACTATCCCAGTCCCAGACCAGCTTAGGGAGAGTATTACAGTATATAGTGATGTTACAGTCCCAGTCCTAGACCAGCTTAGGGTGAGAGGCACAGTATAGTGTGATGTTACTATCCCAGTCCCAGACCAGCTTAGGGTGAGAGGCACAGTATAGAGTAATGTTACTATCCCTGTCCCAGACCAGCTTAGGGTGAGAGGCACAGTATAGTGTGATGTTACTATCCCAGTCTCAGACCAGCGTAGGGTGAGAGGCACGGTATAGTGTGATGTTACTATCCCAGTCCCAGACCAGCTTAGGGTGAGAGGCACAGTATAGTGTGATGTTACTATCCCAGTCCCAGACCAGCTTAGGGTGAGAGGCACAGTATAGTGTGATGTTACTATCCCAGTCCCAGGCCAGCTTAGGGTGAGAGGCACAGTATAGAGTGATGTTACTATCCCAGTCCCAGACCAGCTTAGGGTGAGAGGCACAGTATAATGTGATGTTACTATCCCAGTCCCAAACCAGCTTAGGGTGAGAGGCACAGTATACAGAGATGTTACTATCCCAGTCCCAGACCAGCTTAGGGTGAGAGGCACAGTATAGTGTAATGTTACTATCCCAGTCCCAGACCAGCGTAGGGTGAGAGGCACAGTATAGTGTGATGTTACTATCCCAGTCCCAGACCAGCTTAGGGTGAGAGGCACAGTATAGTGTGATGTTACTATCCCAGTCCCAGACCAGCTTAGGGTGAGAGGCACAGTATAGTGTGATGTTACTATCCCAGTCCCAGACCAGCTTAGGGTGAGAGGCACAGTATAGTGTGATGTTACTATCCCAGTCCCAAACCAGCTTAGGGTGAGAGGCACAGTATAGAGTGATGTTACTATCCCAGTCCCAGACCAGCTTAGGGAGAGTATTACAGTATAGTGTGATGTTACTATCCCAGTCCCAGACCAGCTTAGGGTGAGAGGCACAGTATAGAGTAATGTTACTATCCCAGTCCTAGACCAGCTTAGGGTGAGAGGCACAGTATAGTGTGATGTTACTATCCCAGTCCCAGACCAGCTTAGGGTGAGAGGCACAGTATAGTGTGATGTTACTATCCCAGTCCCAGACCAGCTTAGGGTGAGAGGCACAGTATAGTGTGATGTTACTATCCCAGTCCCAGACCAGCTTAGGGAGAGTATTACAGTATAGAGTGATGTTACTGTCCCAGTCCCAGACCAGCTTAGGGTGAGAGGCACAGTATAGAGTAATGTTACTATCCCAGTCCTAGACCAGCTTAGGGTGAGAGGCACAGTATAGTGTGATGTTACTATCCCAGTCCCAGACCAGCTTAGCGTGAGAGGCACAGTATAGAGTAATGTTACTATCCCAGTCCCAGACCAGCTTAGGGTGAGAGGCACAGTATAGTGTGATGTTACTATCCCAGTCCCAGACCAGCTTAGGGAGAGTATTACAGTATAGAGTGATGTTACTGTCCCAGTCCCAGACCAGCTTAGGGTGAGAGGCACAGTATAGTGTGATGTTACTATCCCAGTCCTAGACCAGCTTAGGGTGAGAGGCACAGTATAGTGTGATGTTACTATCTCAGTCCCAGACCAGCTTAGGGTGAGAGGCACAGTATAGAATAATGTTACTATCCCAGTCCTAGACCAGCTCAGGGTGAGAGGCACAGTATAGTGTGATGTTACTATCCCAGTCCCAGACCAGCTTAGGGTGAGCGGCACAGTATAGAGTAATGTTACTAGCCCAGTCCCAGACCAGCTTAGGGTGAGAGGCACAGTATAGTGTGATGTTACTGTCCCAGACCAGCTTAGGGAGAGTATTACAGTATAGAGTGATGTTACTGTCCCAGTCCCAGACCAGCTTAGGGTGAGAGGCACAGTATAGAGTAATGTTACTATCCCAGTCCCAGACCAGCTTAGGTTGAGAGGCACAGTATAGTGTGATGTTACTGTCCCAGTCCCAGACCAGCTTAGGGTGAGAGGCACAGTATAGTGTGATGTTACTATCCCAGTACCAGACCAGCTTAGGGTGAGAGGCACAGTATAGAGTAATGTTACTATCCCAGTCCTAGACCAGCTTAGGGTGAGAGGCACAGTATAGTGTGATGTTACTATCCCAGTCCCAGACCAGCTTAGGGTGAGAGGCACAGTATAGAGTAATGTTACTATCCCTGTCCCAGACCAGCTTAGGGTGAGAGGCACAGTATAGTGTGATGTTACTATCCCAGTCTCAGACCAGCGTAGGGTGAGAGGCACGGTATAGTGTGATGTTACTATCCCAGTCCCAGACCAGCTTAGGGTGAGAGGCACAGTATAGTGTGATGTTACTATCCCAGTCCCAGACCAGCTTAGGGTGAGAGGCACAGTATAGTGTGATGTTACTATCCCAGTCCCAGGCCAGCTTAGGGTGAGAGGCACAGTATAGAGTGATGTTACTATCCCAGTCCCAGACCAGCTTAGGGTGAGAGGCACAGTATAATGTGATGTTACTATCCCAGTCCCAAACCAGCTTAGGGTGAGAGGCACAGTATACAGAGATGTTACTATCCCAGTCCCAGACCAGCTTAGGGTGAGAGGCACAGTATAGTGTAATGTTACTATCCCAGTCCCACACCAGCGTAGGGTGAGAGGCACAGTATAGTGTGATGTTACTATCCCAGTCCCAGACCAGCTTAGGGTGAGAGGCACAGTATAGTGTGATGTTACTATCCCAGTCCCAGACCAGCTTAGGGTGAGAGGCACAGTATAGTGTGATGTTACTATCCCAGTCCCAGACCAGCTTAGGGTGAGAGGCACAGTATAGTGTGATGTTACTATCCCAGTCCCAAACCAGCTTAGGGTGAGAGGCACAGTATAGAGTGATGTTACTATCCCAGTCCCAGACCAGCTTAGGGAGAGTATTACAGTATAGTGTGATGTTACTATCCCAGTCCCAGACCAGCTTAGGGTGAGAGGCACAGTATAGAGTAATGTTACTATCCCAGTCCTAGACCAGCTTAGGGTGAGAGGCACAGTATAGTGTGATGTTACTATCCCAGTCCCAGACCAGCTTAGGGTGAGAGGCACAGTATAGTGTGATGTTACTATCCCAGTCCCAGACCAGCTTAGGGTGAGAGGCACAGTATAGTGTGATGTTACTATCCCAGTCCCAGACCAGCTTAGGGTGAGAGGCACAGTATAGTGTGATGTTACTATCCCAGTCCCAGACCAGCTTATGGAGAGTATTACAGTATAGAGTGATGTTACTGTCCCAGTCCCAGACCAGCTTAGGGTGAGAGGCACAGTATAGAGTAATGTTACTATCCCAGTCCTAGACCAGCTTAGGGTGAGAGGCACAGTATAGTGTGATGTTACTATCCCAGTCCCAGACCAGCTTAGCGTGAGAGGCACAGTATAGAGTAATGTTACTATCCCAGTCCCAGACCAGCTTAGGGTGAGAGGCACAGTATAGTGTGATGTTACTATCCCAGTCCCAGACCAGTTTAGGGAGAGTATTACAGTATAGAGTGATGTTACTGTCCCAGTCCCAGACCAGCTTAGGGTGAGAGGCACAGTATAGTGTGATGTTACTATCCCAGTCCTAGACCAGCTTAGGGTGAGAGGCACAGTATAGTGTGATGTTACTATCTCAGTCCCAGACCAGCTTAGGGTGAGAGGCACAGTATAGAATAATGTTACTATCCCAGTCCTAGACCAGCTCAGGGTGAGAGGCACAGTATAGTGTGATGTTACTATCCCAGTCCCAGACCAGCTTAGGGTGAGCGGCACAGTATAGAGTAATGTTACTAGCCCAGTCCCAGACCAGCTTAGGGTGAGAGGCACAGTATAGTGTGATGTTACTGTCCCAGACCAGCTTAGGGAGAGTATTACAGTATAGAGTGATGTTACTGTCCCAGTCCCAGACCAGCTTAGGGTGAGAGGCACAGTATAGAGTAATGTTACTATCCCAGTCCCAGACCAGCTTAGGTTGAGAGGCACAGTATAGTGTGATGTTACTATCCCAGTCCCAGACCAGCTTAGGGAGAGTATTACAGTATAGAGTGATGTTACTGTCCCAGTCCCAGACCAGCTTAGGGTGAGAGGCACAGTATAGTGTGATGTTACTATCCCAGTACCAGACCAGCTTAAGGTGAGAGGCACAGTATAGAGTAATGTTACTATCCCAGTCCCAGACCAGCTTAGGGTGAGCGGCACAGTATAGAGTAATGTTACTAGCCCAGTCCCAGACCAGCTTAGGGTGAGAGGCACAGTATAGTGTGATGTTACTGTCCCAGACCAGCTTAGGGAGAGTATTACAGTATAGAGTGATGTTACTGTCCCAGTCCCAGACCAGCTTAGGGTGAGAGGCACAGTATAGAGTAATGTTACTATCCCAGTCCCAGACCAGCTTAGGGTGAGAGGCACAGTATAGTGTGATGTTACTATCCCAGTCCCAGACCAGCTTAGGGTGAGAGGCACAGTATAGTGTGATGTTACTATCCCAGTCCCAGACCAGCTTAGGGAGAGTATTACAGTATAGAGTGATGTTACTGTCCCAGTCCCAGACCAGCTTAGGGTGAGAGGCACAGTATAGAGTAATGTTACTATCCCAGTCCTAGACCAGCTTAGGGTGAGAGGCACAGTATAGTGTGATGTTACTATCCCAGTCCCAGACCAGCTTAGCGTGAGAGGCACAGTATAGAGTAATGTTACTATCCCAGTCCCAGACCAGCTTAGGGTGAGAGGCACAGTATAGTGTGATGTTACTATCCCAGTCCCAGACCAGCTTAGGGAGAGTATTACAGTATAGAGTGATGTTACTGTCCCAGTCCCAGACCAGCTTAGGGTGAGAGGCACAGTATAGTGTGATGTTACTATCCCAGTCCTAGACCAGCTTAGGGTGAGAGGCACAGTATAGTGTGATGTTACTATCTCAGTCCCAGACCAGCTTAGGGTGAGAGGCACAGTATAGAATAATGTTACTATCCCAGTCCTAGACCAGCTCAGGGTGAGAGGCACAGTATAGTGTGATGTTACTATCCCAGTCCCAGACCAGCTTAGGGTGAGCGGCACAGTATAGAGTAATGTTACTAGCCCAGTCCCAGACCAGCTTAGCGTGAGAGGCACAGTATAGAGTAATGTTACTATCCCAGTCCCAGACCAGCTTAGGGTGAGAGGCACAGTATAGTGTGATGTTACTATCCCAGTCCCAGACCAGCTTAGGGAGAGTATTACAGTATAGAGTGATGTTACTGTCCCAGTCCCAGACCAGCTTAGGGTGAGAGGCACAGTATAGTGTGATGTTACTATCCCAGTCCTAGACCAGCTTAGGGTGAGAGGCACAGTATAGTGTGATGTTACTATCTCAGTCCCAGACCAGCTTAGGGTGAGAGGCACAGTATAGAATAATGTTACTATCCCAGTCCTAGACCAGCTCAGGGTGAGAGGCACAGTATAGTGTGATGTTACTATCCCAGTCCCAGACCAGCTTAGGGTGAGCGGCACAGTATAGAGTAATGTTACTAGCCCAGTCCCAGACCAGCTTAGGGTGAGAGGCACAGTATAGTGTGATGTTACTGTCCCAGACCAGCTTAGGGAGAGTATTACAGTATAGAGTGATGTTACTGTCCCAGTCCCAGACCAGCTTAGGGTGAGAGGCACAGTATAGAGTAATGTTACTATCCCAGTCCCAGACCAGCTTAGGTTGAGAGGCACAGTATAGTGTGATGTTACTGTCCCAGTCCCAGACCAGCTTAGGGTGAGAGGCACAGTATAGTGTGATGTTACTATCCCAGTACCAGACCAGCTTAGGGTGAGAGGCACAGTATAGAGTAATGTTACTATCCCAGTCCTAGACCAGCTTAGGGTGAGAGGCACAGTATAGTGTGATGTTACTATCCCAGTCCCAGACCAGCTTAGGGTGAGAGGCACAGTATAGAGTAATGTTACTATCCCTGTCCCAGACCAGCTTAGGGTGAGAGGCACAGTATAGTGTGATGTTACTATCCCAGTCTCAGACCAGCGTAGGGTGAGAGGCACGGTATAGTGTGATGTTACTATCCCAGTCCCAGACCAGCTTAGGGTGAGAGGCACAGTATAGTGTGATGTTACTATCCCAGTCCCAGACCAGCTTAGGGTGAGAGGCACAGTATAGTGTGATGTTACTATCCCAGTCCCAGGCCAGCTTAGGGTGAGAGGCACAGTATAGAGTGATGTTACTATCCCAGTCCCAGACCAGCTTAGGGTGAGAGGCACAGTATAATGTGATGTTACTATCCCAGTCCCAAACCAGCTTAGGGTGAGAGGCACAGTATACAGAGATGTTACTATCCCAGTCCCAGACCAGCTTAGGGTGAGAGGCACAGTATAGTGTAATGTTACTATCCCAGTCCCACACCAGCGTAGGGTGAGAGGCACAGTATAGTGTGATGTTACTATCCCAGTCCCAGACCAGCTTAGGGTGAGAGGCACAGTATAGTGTGATGTTACTATCCCAGTCCCAGACCAGCTTAGGGTGAGAGGCACAGTATAGTGTGATGTTACTATCCCAGTCCCAGACCAGCTTAGGGTGAGAGGCACAGTATAGTGTGATGTTACTATCCCAGTCCCAAACCAGCTTAGGGTGAGAGGCACAGTATAGAGTGATGTTACTATCCCAGTCCCAGACCAGCTTAGGGAGAGTATTACAGTATAGTGTGATGTTACTATCCCAGTCCCAGACCAGCTTAGGGTGAGAGGCACAGTATAGAGTAATGTTACTATCCCAGTCCTAGACCAGCTTAGGGTGAGAGGCACAGTATAGTGTGATGTTACTATCCCAGTCCCAGACCAGCTTAGGGTGAGAGGCACAGTATAGTGTGATGTTACTATCCCAGTCCCAGACCAGCTTAGGGTGAGAGGCACAGTATAGTGTGATGTTACTATCCCAGTCCCAGACCAGCTTAGGGTGAGAGGCACAGTATAGTGTGATGTTACTATCCCAGTCCCAGACCAGCTTAGGGAGAGTATTACAGTATAGAGTGATGTTACTGTCCCAGTCCCAGACCAGCTTAGGGTGAGAGGCACAGTATAGAGTAATGTTACTATCCCAGTCCTAGACCAGCTTAGGGTGAGAGGCACAGTATAGTGTGATGTTACTATCCCAGTCCCAGACCAGCTTAGCGTGAGAGGCACAGTATAGAGTAATGTTACTATCCCAGTCCCAGACCAGCTTAGGGTGAGAGGCACAGTATAGTGTGATGTTACTATCCCAGTCCCAGACCAGTTTAGGGAGAGTATTACAGTATAGAGTGATGTTACTGTCCCAGTCCCAGACCAGCTTAGGGTGAGAGGCACAGTATAGTGTGATGTTACTATCCCAGTCCTAGACCAGCTTAGGGTGAGAGGCACAGTATAGTGTGATGTTACTATCTCAGTCCCAGACCAGCTTAGGGTGAGAGGCACAGTATAGAATAATGTTACTATCCCAGTCCTAGACCAGCTCAGGGTGAGAGGCACAGTATAGTGTGATGTTACTATCCCAGTCCCAGACCAGCTTAGGGTGAGCGGCACAGTATAGAGTAATGTTACTAGCCCAGTCCCAGACCAGCTTAGGGTGAGAGGCACAGTATAGTGTGATGTTACTGTCCCAGACCAGCTTAGGGAGAGTATTACAGTATAGAGTGATGTTACTGTCCCAGTCCCAGACCAGCTTAGGGTGAGAGGCACAGTATAGAGTAATGTTACTATCCCAGTCCCAGACCAGCTTAGGTTGAGAGGCACAGTATAGTGTGATGTTACTATCCCAGTCCCAGACCAGCTTAGGGAGAGTATTACAGTATAGAGTGATGTTACTGTCCCAGTCCCAGACCAGCTTAGGGTGAGAGGCACAGTATAGTGTGATGTTACTATCCCAGTACCAGACCAGCTTAAGGTGAGAGGCACAGTATAGAGTAATGTTACTATCCCAGTCCCAGACCAGCTTAGGGTGAGCGGCACAGTATAGAGTAATGTTACTAGCCCAGTCCCAGACCAGCTTAGGGTGAGAGGCACAGTATAGTGTGATGTTACTGTCCCAGACCAGCTTAGGGAGAGTATTACAGTATAGAGTGATGTTACTGTCCCAGTCCCAGACCAGCTTAGGGTGAGAGGCACAGTATAGAGTAATGTTACTATCCCAGTCCCAGACCAGCTTAGGTTGAGAGGCACAGTATAGTGTGATGTTACTATCCCAGTCCCAGACCAGCTTAGGGAGAGTATTACAGTATAGAGTGATGTTACTGTCCCAGTCCCAGACCAGCTTAGGGTGAGAGGCACAGTATAGTGTGATGTTACTATCCCAGTACCAGACCAGCTTAAGGTGAGAGGCACAGTATAGAGTAATGTTACTATCCCAGTCCTAGACCAGCTTAGGGTGAGAGGCACAGTATAGTGTGATGTTACTATCCCAGTCCCAGACCAGCTTAGGGTGAGAGGCACAGTATAGAGTAATGTTACTATCCCTGTCCCAGACCAGCTTAGGGTGAGAGGCACAGTATAGTGTGATGTTACTATCCCAGTCTCAGACCAGCGTAGGGTGAGAGGCACGGTATAGTGTGATGTTACTATCCCAGTCCCAGACCAGCTTAGGGTGAGAGGCACAGTATAGTGTGATGTTACTATCCCAGTCCCAGGCCAGCTTAGGGTGAGAGGCACAGTATAGAGTGATGTTACTATCCCAGTCCCAGACCAGCTTAGGGTGAGAGGCACAGTATAATGTGATGTTACTATCCCAGTCCCAGACCAACTTAGGGTGAGAGGCACAGTATAGAGTGATGTTACTATCCCAGTCCCAGACCAGCTTAGTGTGAGAGGCACAGTATAGTGTGATGTTACTATCCCAGTCCCAGACCAGCTTAGGGAGAGTATTACAGTATAGAGTAATGTTACTATCCCAGTCCCATGCCAGCTCAGCGTGAGAGGCGCAGTATAGTGTGATGTTACTATCCCAGTCCCAGACCAGCTTAGGGTGAGAGGCACAGTATAGAGTGATGTTACTATCCCAGTCCCAGACCAGCTTAGGGTGAGAGGCACAGTATAGTGTGATGTTACTATCCCAGTCCCAGACCAGCTTAGGGAGAGAATTACAGTATAGAGCGATGTTACTCTCCCAGTCCCAGACCAGCTTAGGGTGAGAGGCACAGTATAGTGTGATGTTACTATCCCAGTCCCAGACCAGCTTAGGGTGAGAGGCACAGTATAGAGTAATGTTACTATCCCAATCCTAGACCAGCTTAGGGTGAGAGGCACAGTATAGTGTGATGTTACTATCATAGTCCCAGACCAGCTTAGGGTGAGAGGCACAGTATAGTGATGTTACTATCCCAGTCCCAGACCAGCTTAGGGTGAGAGGCACAGTATAGAGTAATGTTACTATCCCTGTCCCAGACCAGCTTAGGGTGAGAGGCACAGTATAGTGTGATGTTACTATCCCAGTCTCAGACCAGCGTAGGGTGAGAGGCACGGTATAGTGTGATGTTACTATCCCAGTCCCAGACCAGCTTAGGGTGAGAGGCACAGTATAGTGTGATGTTACTATCCCAGTCCCAGACCAGCTTAGGGTGAGAGGCACAGTATAGTGCGATGTTACTATCCCAGTCCCAGGCCAGCTTAGGGTGAGAGGCACAGTATAGAGTGATGTTACTATCCCAGTCCCAGACCAGCTTAGGGTGAGAGGCACAGTATAATGTGATGTTACTATCCCAGTCCCAGACCAGCTTAGGGTGAGAGGCACAGTATAGAGTGATGTTACTATCCCAGTCCCAGACCAGCTTAGTGTGAGAGGCACAGTATAGAGTGATGTTACTATCCCAGTCCCAGACCAGCTTAGTGTGAGAGGCACAGTATAGAGTAATGTTACTATCCCAGTCCCATGCCAGCTCAGGGTGAGAGGCGCAGTATAGTGTGATGTTACTATCCCAGTCCCAGACCAGCTTAGGGTGAGAGGCACAGTATAGTGTGATGTTACTATCCCAGTCCCAGACCAGCTTAGGGTGAGAGGCACAGTATAGAGTAATGTTACTATCCCAGTCCTAGACCAGCTTAGGGTGAGAGGCACAGTATAGTGTGATGTTACTATCCCAGTCCCAGACCAGCTTAGGGAGAGTATTACAGTATAGTGTGATGTTACTATCCCAGTCCCAGACCAGCTTAGGGTGAGAGGCACAGTATAGTGTGATGTTACTATCCTAGTCCCAGACTAGCTTAGGGTGAGAGGCACAGTATAGTGTGATGTTACTATCCCAGTCCCAGACCAGCTTAGGGTGAGAGGCACAGTATAAAGTAATGTTACTATCCCTGTCCCAGACCAGCTTAGGGTGAGAGGCACAGTATAGTGTGATGTTACTATCCCAGTCCCCGACCAGCTTAGGGAGAGTATTACAGTATAGAGAGATGTTACTATCCCAGTCCCAGACCAGCTTAGGGTGAGAGGCACAGTATAGTGTGATGTTATTATCCCAGTCCCAGACTAGCTTAGGGTGAGAGGCACAGTATAGAGTGATGTTACTATCCCAGTCCCAGACCAGCTTAGGGAGAGTATTACAGTATAGTGTGATGTTACTATCCCAGTACCAGACCAGCTTAGGGTGAGAGGCACAGTATAGAGTGATGTTACTATCCCAGTCCCAGACCAGCTTAGGGTGAGAGGCACAGTATAGAGTGATGTTACTATCCCAGTCCCAGACCAGCTTAGGGTGAGAGGCACAGTATAGTGTGATGTTACTATCCTAGTCCCCGACCAGCTTAGGGAGAGTATTACAGTATAGAGAGATGTTACTATCCCAGTCCCAGACCAGCTTAGGGTGAGAGGCACAGTATAGTGTGATGTTACTATCCCAGTCCCAGACCAGCTTAGGGAGAGTATTACAGTATAGAGTGATGTTACTATCCCAGTCCCAGACCAGCTTAAGGTGAGAGGCACAGTATAGTGTGATGTTACTATCCCAGTACCAGACCAGCTTAGGGTGAGAGGCACAGTATAGAGTGATGTTACTATCCCAGTCCCAGACCAGCTTAGGGTGAGAGGCACAGTATAGTGTGATGTTACTATCCCAGTCCCAGACCAGCTTAGGGTGAGAGGCACAGTATAGAGTGATGTTACTATCCCAGTCCCAGACCTGCTTAGGGTGAGAGGCACAGTATAGTGTGATGTTACTATCCCAGTCCCAGACCAGCTTAGGGTGAGAGGCGCAGTATAGTGTGATGTTACTATCCCAGTCCCAGACCAGCTTAGGGAGAGTATTACAGTATAGAGAGATGTTACTATCCCAGTCCCAGACCAGCTTAGTGTGAGAGGCACAGTATAGTGTGATGTTGCTATCCCTGTCCCAGACCAGCTTAGGGAGAGTATTACAGTATAGAGTAATGTTACTATCCCAGTCCTATGCCAGCTCAGGGTGAGAGGCGCAGTATAGTGTGATGTTACTATCCCAGTCCCAGACCAGCTTAGGGTGAGAGGCACAGTATAGAGTGATGTTACTATCCCAGTCCCAGACCAGCTTAGGGAGAGAATTACAGTATAGAGCGATGTTACTGTCCCAGTCCCAGACCAGCTTAGGGTGAGAGGCACAGTATAGTGTGATGTTACTATCCCAGTCCCAGACCAGCTTAGGGTGAGAGGCACAGTATAGAGTGATGTTACTATCCCAGTCCCAGACCAGCTTAGGGTGAGATGCACAGTATAGTGTGATGTTACTATCCCAGTCCCAGGCCAGCTTAGGGTGAGAGGCACAGATCAGAGTGATCTTACTATCCCAGTCCCATACCAGATTAGGGTGAGATGCACAGTAGAGTGTGATGTTACTATCCCAGTCCCAGACCAGCTTAGGGTGAGAGGCACAGATCAGAGTGATGTTACTATCCCCGTCCCAGACCAGCTTAGGGTGAGAGGCACAGTATAGTGTGATGTTACTATCCCAGTCCCAGACCAGCTTAGGGTGAGAGGCACAGTATAGTGTGATGTTACTATCCCAGTCCCAGACCAGCTTAGGATGAGAGGTACAGTATAGTGTGATGTTACTATCCCAGTCCCAGACCAGCTTAGGGTGAGAGGCACAATATAGTGTGATGTTACTATCCCAGTCACAGACCAGCTTAGAGAGAGTATTACAGTATAGAGTGATGTTACTATCCCAGTCCCTGACCAGCTTAGGGAGAGTATTACAGTATAGAGAGATGTTACTATCCCAGTCCCAGACCAGCTTAGGATGAGGCACAGTATAGAGTGATGTTACTATCCCACTCCCAGACCAGCTTAGGGTGAGAGGCACAGTATTGTGTGATGTTACTATCCCAGTCCCAGACCAGCTTAGGGAGAGTATTACAGTATAGAGTGATGTTACTGTCCCAGTCCCAGACCAGCTTAGGGTGAGAGGCACAGTATAGTGTGATGTTACTATCCCAGTACCAGACCAGCTTAGGGTGAGAGGCACAGTATAGTGTGATGTTACTATCACAGTCCCAGACCAGCTTAGGGTGAGAGGCACAGTATAGAGTAATGTTACTATCCCAGTCCTAGACCAGCTTAGGGTGAGAGGCACAGTATAGTGTGATGTTACTATCCCTGTCCCAGACCTGCTTAGGGTGAGAGGCACAGTATAGTGTGATGTTACTATCCCAGTCCCAGACCAGCTTAGGGAGAGAGGCACAGTATAGAGTGATGTTACTATCCCAGTCCCAGACCAGCTTAGTGAGAGAATTACAGTATAGAGCGATGTTACTATCCCAGTCCCAGACCAGCTTAGGGTGAGAGGCACAGTATAGTGTGATGTTACTATCCCAGTCCCAGACCAGCTTAGGGTGAGAGGCACAGTATAGTGTGATGTTACTATCCCAGTCCCAGACCAGCTTAGGGGGAGAGGCACAGTATAGAGTGATGTTACTATCCCAGTCCCAGACCAGCTTAGGGTGAGATGCACAGTATAGTGTGATGTTACTATCCCAGTCCCAGACCAGCTTAGGGTGAGAGGCACAGTATAGAGTGATGTTACTATCCCAGTCCCAGACCAGCTTAGGGTGAGAGGCACAGTATAGGGTGATGTTACTATCCCAGTCCCAGACCAGCTTAGGGTGAGAGGCACAGTATAGTGTGATGTTACTATCCCAGTCCCAGACCAGCTTAGGGTGAGAGGCACAGTATAGTGTGATGTTACTATCCCAGTCCCAGACCAGCTTAGGGTGAGAGGCACAGTATAGTGTGATGTTACTATCCCAGTCCCAGACCAGCTTAGGGTGAGAGGCACAGTATAGGGTGATGTTACTATCCCAGTCCCAGACCAGCTTAGGGTGAGATGCACAGTATAGTGTGATGTTACTATCCCAGTCCCAGACCAGCTTAGGGTGAGAGGCACAGTATAGTGTGATGTTACTATCCCAGTCCCAGACCAGCTTAGGGTGAGAGGCACAGTATAGTGTGATGTTACTATCCCAGTCCCAGACCAGCTTAGGGTGAGAGGCACAGTATAGTGTGATGTTACTATCACAGTCCCAGACCAGCTTAGGGTGAGAGGCACAGTATAGAGTAATGTTACTATCCCAGTCCTAGACCAGCTTAGGGTGAGAGGCACAGTATAGTGTGATGTTACTATCCCTGTCCCAGACCAGCTTAGGGTGAGAGGCACAGTATAGTGTGATGTTACTATCCCAGTCCCAGACCAGCTTAGGGAGAGAGGCACAGTATAGAGTGATGTTACTATCCCAGTCCCAGACCAGCTTAGGGAGAGAATTACAGTATAGAGCGATGTTACTATCCCAGTCCCAGACCAGCTTAGGGTGAGAGGCACAGTATAGTGTGATGTTACTATCCCAGTCCCAGACCAGCTTAGGGTGAGAGGCACAGTATAGTGTGATGTTACTATCCCAGTCCCAGACCAGCTTAGGGTGAGAGGCGCAGTATAGTGTGATGTTACTATCCCAGTCCCAGACCAGCTTAGGGTGAGAGGCACAGTATAGAGAGATGTTACTATCCCAGTCCCAGACCAGCTTAGGGTGAGAAGCGCAGTATAGAGTGATGTTACTATCCCAGTCCCAGACCAGCTTAGGGTGAGAGGCACAGTATAGTGTGATGTTACTATCCCAGTCCCAGACCAGCTTAGGGGGAGAGGCACAGTATAGAGTGATGTTACTATCCCAGTCCCAGACCAGCTTAGGGTGAGATGCACAGTATAGTGTGATGTTACTATCCCAGTCCCAGACCAGCTTAGGGTGAGAGGCACAGTATAGAGTGATGTTACTATCCCAGTCCCAGACCAGCTTAGGGTGAGAGGCACAGTATAGGGTGATGTTACTATCCCAGTCCCAGACCAGCTTAGGGTGAGAGGCACAGTATAGTGTGATGTTACTATCCCAGTCCCAGACCAGCTTAGGGTGAGAGGCACAGTATAGTGTGATGTTACTATCCCAGTCCCAGACCAGCTTAGGGTGAGAGGCACAGTATAGTGTGATGTTACTATCCCAGTCCCAGACCAGCTTAGGGTGAGAGGCACAGTATAGGGTGATGTTACTATCCCAGTCCCAGACCAGCTTAGGGTGAGAGGCACAGTATAGTGTGATGTTACTATCCCAGTCCCAGACCAGCTTAGGGTGAGAGGCACAGTATAGTGTGATGTTACTATCCCAGTCCCAGACCAGCTTAGGGTGAGAGGCACAGTATAGTGTGATGTTACTGTCCCAGTCCCAGACCAGCTTAGGGAGAGTATTACAGTATAGAGTGATGTTAGTTGGTACAATGTTGGCTCAGGATTGCCCTCAGTATGTGGAAGGTAAATATGTCTCGGGGTTCAGATGATGGATTGTAGACCCCTGAAGTCACACGTTGGAGGCAGACAGAGGTGATTACGGGGATATAAGGTGAGTATATTATTTGCCTAGAGGTGCAGCCATGCTGAGAGTAGCTCTGTGTTCTGGCCTCGTACCTCTGACTCTAACATCAATAGCCCCATTCCGCTAATCCCACTAACAAGCCCCCATCCGTCAGCACAGATCTCCTAATCCCCACTATAGACACATAATTGGATTTTAGTTTGCTGAACCACGATGCTGAAACCTTCCAATAAACTGCAGTAATCTCTGGATATAGAAGGTGCTCTCAGATCGATGTCAGGGAATGTTCCTGTAGCTTCCCTGTACCATTATGCAGTGTGCAGAGTATATTATATGTCAGGGGGACGAGATCGCCCCCCTGTGCTCCGCGAGGCTGCAGCGTGGGATGTTAGATCATATGCCCGGTGTCACTGATTGTCAGGTATCATGTACAGAGCAGCAGCGGCTCCCACACTAATAGCCCCCGAGCTGCTGCCTCTCAGGGGACCAGACAAAGACTTAAACCATCAGTCTGTTATTTGTATGGTCACTTGTTATAGGACACCACCACATTACACAGCGCTGTACAGAGAATAAGTATTATATACGCCAGCCCCTGAATCTATAGGGCTTACATTCAGTATTCCCTAACGTACAAACAAGGGTCCACTGTCAGCATCCAAATACCCATCAATGTACCAGTATATTTCTATGGTATCATAGGAAACCAACGCAATGACCATCACATACAGTACATACAGCCCTTACCTGACCCAAACCTAGGAGGCATCTACGCTAATCACTGTGCCTCCCTGTATGTACTGTGCTAACCACTGTGCCTCCCTGTATGTACTGTGCTAACCACTATGCCACCCTGTATGTACTGTGCCAACATGTATGTAGTGTGCTATCCACTGTGCCTCTCTCTATGTACTGTGCTAACCACTGTGCCACCCTGTATGTACTGTGCTAACCACTGTGCCATCCTGTATGTACTGTGCTAACCACTGTGCCACCCTGTATGTACTATGCTAACCACTGTGCCACCCTGTATGTACTATGCTAACCACTGTGCCACACTGTATGTTGACCTTCTGCTCCATGGGAGGCTTCTGTCCTCGCTGAGCATGCCTTAGGACACCTGCGTTATGGTTTGACACTGATTCTGTGCTGACCACTGTACCATCCACTGGCGGAGCTTCTGATCTGGCGCCCTGTGTACGGCTAGGAGGGAGCCTCAGGCACAGGACATAGCTCACCATGCTGGCTGCCCTTCCTATAGCGGTATAGAGGCACTGCGCCGCGCCCCTATCACACCTGTGCTACCCGCTGTACCATCCTATATATACTGTGCTAGCCGCTGTACCATCCTATATATACTATACTAGCCGCTGTACCATCCTATATATACTATACTAGCCGCTGTACCATCCTATATATACTATACTAGCCGCTGTACCATCCTATATATACTATACTAGCCGCTGTACCATCCTATATATACTATACTAGCCGCTGTACCATTCTATATATACTATACTAGCCGCTGTACCATCCTATATATACTATACTAGCCGCTGTACCATCCAATATATACTATACTAGCCGCTGTACCATCCTATAAATACTATACTAGCCGCTGTACCATCCTATATATACTGTACTAGCCGCTGTACCATCCTATATAAACTATACTAGCCGCTGTACCATCCTATATAAACTATACTAGCCGCTGTACCATCCTATATATACCGTACTAGCCGCTGTACCATCCTATATATACTATACTAGCCGCTGTACCATCCTATATATACCGTACTAGCCGCTGTACCATTCTATATATACCGTACTAGCCGCTGTACCATCCTATATATACCGTACTAGCCGCTGTACCATCCTATATATACCGTACTAGCCGCTGTACCATCCTATATATACCGTACTAGCCGCTGTACCATCCTATATATACTATACGTACCATCCTATATATACTATACTAGCCGCTGTACATTCTATATATACTACACTAGCCGCTGTACCATCCTATATATACCATACTAGCCGCTGTACCATCCTATATATACTATGCTAGCCGCTGTACCATCCTATATATACCATACTAGCCGCTGTACCATCCTATATATACCATACTAGCCGCTGTACCATCCTATATATACCATACTAGCCGCTGTACCATCCTATATATACTATACGTACCATCCTATATATACTATACTAGCCGCTGTACCATTCTATATATACTACACTAGCCGCTGTACCATCCTATATATACCATACTAGCCGCTGTACCATCCTATATATACCATACTAGCCGCTGTACCATCCTATATATACTATGCTAGCCGCTGTACCATCCTATATATACCATACTAGCCGCTGTACCATCCTATATATACCATACTAGCCGCTGTACCATCCTATATATACCATACTAGCCGCTGTACCATCCTATATATACTATACGTACCATCCTATATATACTACACTAGCCGCTGTACCATTCTATATATACTATGCTAGCCGCTGTACCATCCTATATATACTATACTAGCCGCTGTACCATCCTATATATACCATACTAGCCGCTGTACCATCCTATATATACCATGCTAGCCGCTGTACCATCCTATATATACCATGCTAGCCGCTGTACCATCCTATATATACCATGCTAGCCGCTGTACCATCCTATATATACCATGCTAGCCGCTGTACCATCCTATATATACCATGCTAGCCGCTGTACCATCCTATATATACCATACTAGCCGCTGTACCATCCTATATATACTATACTAGCCGCTGTACCATCCTATATATACTATACTAGCCGCTGTACCATTCTATATATACTATACTAGCCGCTGTACCATCCTATATATACTATGCTAGCCGCTGTACCATCCTGTACCATCCTATATATACTGTACTAGCCGCTGTACCATCCTATATATACTATACTAGCCGCTGTACCATCCTATATATACTATACTAGCCGCTGTACCATCCTATATATACTGTGCTAGCCGCTGCACCATCCTATATATACTATGCTAGCCGCTGCACCATCCTATATATACTATACTAGCCGCTGTACCATCCTATATATACTATACTAGCCGCTGTACCATCCTATATATACTATACTAGCCGCTGTACCATCCTATATATACTATACTAGCCACTGTACCATCCTATATATACTATACTAGCCGCTGTACCATCCTATATATACTATACTAGCCGCTGTACCATCCTATATATACTATACTAGCCGCTGTACCATCCTATATATACTATACTAGCCGCTGTACCATCCTATATATACTATACTAGCCGCTGTACCATCCTATATATACTATACGTACCATCCTATATATACTATACTAGCCGCTGTACCATCCTATATATACTATACTAGCCGCTGTACCATCCTATATATACTATACTAGCCGCTGTACCATCCTATATATACTATACTAGCCGCTGTACCATCCTATATATACTATACTAGCCGCTGTACCATCCTATATATACTATACTAGCCGCTGTACCATCCTATATATACTATACTAGCCGCTGTACCATCCTATATATACTATACTAGCCGCTGTACCATCCTATATATACTATACTAGCCGCTGTACCATCCTATATATACTATAATAGCCGCTGTACCATCCTATATATACTGTGCTAGCCGCTGTACCATCCTATATATACTATACTAGCCGCTGTACCATCCTATATATACTATAATAGCCGCTGTACCATCCTATATATACTGTGCTAGCCGCTGTACCATCCTATATATACTATACTAGCCGCTGTACCATCCTATATATACTATACTAGCCGCTGTACCATCCTATATATACTATACTAGCCGCTGTACCATCCTATATATACTATACTAGCCGCTGTGCCATCCTATACATACTGTGCTAGGCACTGCGCCATCCTCTATATACAGTGCTAGGCACTGCGCCATCCTCTATATACAATGCTAGGCATTGCACCATCCTCTATATACAATGCTAGGCACTGCACCATCCTCTATATACAATGCTAGGTACTGCGCCATCCTCTATCTACAATGCTAGGCACTGCGCCAGCCTATATATACAATGCTAGGCACTGCGCCATCCTCTATATACAAAGCTAGGCACTGCGCCATCCTCTATATACAGTGCTGGGCACTGCGCCATCCTCTATATACAGTGCTAGGCATTGCGCCATCCTCTATATACAGTGCTGGGCACTGCGCCATCCTCTATATACAGTGCTAGGCACTGCGCCATCCTCTATATACAATGCTAGGCACTGCGCCATCCTCTATATACAATGCTAGGCACTGCGCCATCCTCTATATACAATGTTAAGCATTGCGCCATCCTCTATATACAATGCTAGGCACTGCGCCATCCTCTATATACAATGCTAGGCACTGCGCCATTCTCTATATACAATGTTAGGCATTGTGCCATCCTCTATATACAATGCTAGGCACTGCGCCATCCTCTATATACAATGCTAGGCACTGCGCCATCCTCTATATACAATGCTAGGCACTGCGCCATCCTCTATATACAATGCTGGGCACTGCGCCATCCTCTATCTACAATGCTAGGCACTGCGCCATCCTCTATATACAATGTTAGGCACTGTGCCATCCTCTATATACAATGCTGGGCACTGCGCCATCCTCTATATACAATGCTAGGTACTGCGCCATCCTCTATCTACAATGCTAGGCACTGCGCCAGCCTATATATACAATGCTAGGCACTGCGCCATCCTCTATATACAATGTTAGGCACTGCACCATCCTCTATATACAATGCTAGGCACTGCACCATCCTCTATATACAATGCTAGGTACTGCGCCATCCTCTATCTACAATGCTAGGCACTGCGCCAGCCTATATATACAATGCTAGGCACTGCGCCATCCTCTATATACAATGTTAGGCACTGCGCCATCCTCTATATACAATGCTAGGCACTGCACCATCCTCTATATACAATGTTAGGCACTGCGCCATCCTCTATATACAGTGCTAGGCACTGCGCCATCCTCTATATACAAAGCTAGGCACTGCGCCATCCTCTATATACAATGCTAGGCACTGCGCCATCCTCTATATACAAAGCTAGGCACTGCGCCATCCTCTGTCTACAATGTTAGGCACTGCGCCATCCTCTATCTACAATGTTAGGCACTGCACCATCCTCTATATACAATGCTAGGCACTGCGCCATCCTCTATATACAATGCTAGGCACTGCGCCATCCTCTATATACAATGCTAGGCACTGCGCCATCCTCTATATACAGTGCTAGGCACTGCGCCATTCCTCTATATACAGTGCTCGGCACTGCGCCATCCTCTTTATACAGTGCTAGGCACTGCGCCATCCTCTATATACAGTGCTAGACACTGCGCCAGCCTCTATATACAGTGCTTGGCACTGCGCCATCCCCTATATACAGTGCTAGGCACTGCGCCATCTTCTATATACAATGCTAGGCACTGCGCCATCCTCTATATACAGTGCTAGGCACTGCGCCAGCCTCTATATACAGTGCTAGGCACTTCGCCATCCTCTATATACAGTGCTAGGCACTTTGCCATCCTCTATATACAGTGCTAGGCACTTCGCCATCCTCTATATACAGTGCTAGGCACTGCGCCATGCTCTATCTACAATGTTAGGCACTGCGCCATCCTCTATATACAGTGGTAGGCACTGCGCCAGCCTATATATATAGTACCAGTCAAAAGTTTGGACACACCTTCTCATTCAATGTATTTTGTTTATTTATATTATTTTCAACATACAGGTTGAGTCTCCCATATCCAAATATTCAGAAATACGGAATATTTTTAGCATGAGTGAGAAAGTGAAACCTTTGCTTCCTGATGGTTCAATTATTATTATTATTATTATTATTATTATTATCCTTTATTTATATGGCGCCACAAGTGTTCCGCAGCGCCTTACATAGTACAAAGAACTAATAGGTGAACAAGAAACAAGTAACTTACAGTACATTACAGTGCAGGACAAGGACACGACTTATATACATTGCTGCAATAGCGATTACAGCGCTCACAGTAAGCAGCCGGGAGTCAGCAGTCACGTGTTAGGTGCCCTAATGGGGAGTAGAGAGTAGAAGAAAATGTAAAGAGAAGCACATGAGGGAAGAAAGCTTACATTCTAAGGGGAGGGGCAGACAGACAGGCGTGACACAGAAGGGGAGGGGCAGACAGACAGGCGTGACACAGAAGGGGAGGGGCAGACAGACAGGAGTGACACAGAAGGGGAGGTGCAGACAGGCGTGACACAGAAGGGGAGGTGCAGACAGGCGTGACACAGAAGGGGAGGTGCAGACAGGTGTGACACAGAAGGGGAGGGGCAGACAGGGGTGACATAGAAGGGGAGGGGCAGACAGACAGGAGTGACACAGAAGGGGAGGGGCAGACAGACAGGAGTGACACAGAAGGGGAGGTGCAGACAGGCGTGACACAGAAGGGGAGGTGCAGACAGGTGTGACACAGAAAGGGAGGGGCAGACAGACAGGGGTGACATAGAAGGGGAGGGGCAGACAGACAGGAGTGACACAGAAGGGGAGGTGCAGACAGGCGTGACACAGAAGGGGAGGTGCAGACAGACGTGACACAGAAGGGGAGGTGCAGACAGGTGTGACACAGAAGGGGAGGGGCAGACAGACAGGTGTGACATAGAAGGGGAGGGGCAGACAGACAGGAGTGACACAGAAGGGGAGGTGCAGACAGGCGTGACACAGAAGGGGAGGTGCAGACAGGCGTGACACAGAAGGGGAGGTGCAGACAGGTGTGACACAGAAGGGGAGGGGCAGACAGACAGGGGTGACATAGAAGGGGAGGGGCAGACAGACAGGAGTGACACAGAAGGGGAGGGGCAGACAGACAGGAGTGACACAGAAGGGGAGGTGCAGACAGGCGTGACACAGAAGGGGAGGTGCAGACAGGTGTGACACAGAAAGGGAGGGGCAGACAGACAGGGGTGACATAGAAGGGGAGGGGCAGACAGACAGGCGTGACACAGAAGGGGAGGGACAGACAGACAGGCATGACACAGAATGGGAGGGGCAGACAGACAGGTGTGACACAGAATGGGAGGGGCAGACAGACAGGTGTGACACAGAAGGGGAGGGGCAGACAGACAGGTGTGACACAGAAGGGGAGGGGCAGACAGACAGGAGTGACACAGAAGGGGAAGATAGGGAGGAAAGAGCATGAGGTGGGTTAGGATGAGAGCTGGAAGGCCATGATGAAGTTCAGGGTCTTGAGAGCCCGTTTGAAGATTTGTAGAGGTGGAGAGTCTGATGGGGAGAGGGAGAGCATTCCAAAGGTAGGGAGCAGCACGGGCAAAATCTCGGATGCGGGAGTGGGAGGAAGTAATCAGTTGGCAAGAGAGGCGGCATGCATTAGTTGAGCGAAGCGGGCGGGCGGGAGTGTGAGGGGAGAGAAGGTCAGAAATGTGTGCGGGAGAGGATTTGGTGAGGGTTTTGTAGGCGAATGTAAGAACCTTAAATTGGCATCTGAAGGGGAAGGGGAGCCAGTGTAGGGCTTGAAGGAGAGGGGAAGCAGATGTAGTGTCAATGTACACAAACTTTGTTTAAAGCACAAGTTATTAAAAATATAGTATAAAATTACCTTCAGGTTATGTGTATAAGGTGTATATAAAACATAAATGCATTCTGTGTTTAGATTTGGGTCCCATTCCCAAGATATTTCATTATTTTATGCAAATATTCCAACGCCCCTGGTCCCAACCATTTTGGATATGGGAGACTCAACCTGTAGTAAATTAATACTGAAGACATCAAAACTATGAGAGATCACATATGGAATTATGTTGTAAACAAAAAAGTGTTAAACAAATCAAAATATGTTTTATATTTTAGATTCCTCAGAGTAGCCCCCTTTTGCTTGGATGACAGCTTTGCACACTCTTGGCATTCTCTCAGTCAGCACCATGAGGTATCTCCTGGATGATTTTCCAACAGTCTTGAAGGAGTTCCCAGAGGTGCTGAGCATTTGTTGGCTGCTTTCCCATCACTCTGCCGTCCAACTCATCCCAAACCAGCTCAGTTGGGTTTAGGTCGGGTGATTGTGGAGGCCAGGTCATCTGATGCAGCACTCCATCACTTTCCTTCTTGGTCATGTAGCCCTTACATAGCCTGGAGGTGTGTTTGGGGTCATTGTCTTGTTGAAAAACAAATGATGGTCCCAGTAAGTGCAAACCAGATGCGATGGCATGGCGCTGCAAAATGCTTTGGCAGCCATGCTGGTTAAATGTGTCCCTTGAATTTTGAATAAATCACCAACAGTGTCACTAGCAAAGCACCCCCACACCATCACACCTCCTCCTCCATGCTTCACAGTGGGAACCACACATGCAGAAACCATCCGCTCACCTTCTCTGCGTCTCACAAAGACACGGAGGTTGGAACCAAAAATCTAAAATTTGGACTCCTCAGACCAAAGTACAGATTTCCACTGGTCTAATGTCCATTACTTGTGTTTCTTGGCCCAAACAATTCTCTTCTTGTTGTTCATCCTTAGTAGTGGCTTCTTCGCAGCAATACGACCATGAAGGCCTGATTCACGCAGTCTCCTCTGAACAGCTGATGTTGACATTTGTCTGCTACTTTAACTCTGTGAAGACTTTATGTGGTCTCTAATCTGAGGTGCTGTTAAGTAGCGGTTTCTGAGGCTGGTAACTCTAATGAACTTATCCTCTGCAGCAGAGGTAACTCTTGGTCTTCCTTTCCTGGGGCAGTCCTCATGAGAGCCAGTTTCATCATAGAGTTTGATGGTTTTTGCAACTGCACTTGAGGATACATTCAAATTCTTGAAATTTTCCGTATCAACTGACCTTCATGTTTTAGTAATGATGGACGGTCGTTTCTCTTTACTGAGTTAAGTGGTTGGTGCCATAATAAGGATTACAACAGTAGTCAATTAGTGGTGTCCACTGTGTACTAACCCTACCTCTGCACATTACAACTGATGGTCTCAAACACATTAAGAAGGCGAGTGATTCCACTGATGGACTCCTGACAGGGCACACCTGTTACTATAAACCCATTCCAGGAGACTACATCATGGAGCTGAATGAGAGAATGCCGAGAGTGTGCAAAGCTGTCATCCAAGCAATAGGGGGCTACTCTGAGGAATCTACAATATAAAACATATTTTGATTTGTTTAACACTTTTTTGTTTACAACATAATTCCATATGTGATCTCTCCTAGTTTCCATGTCTTCAGTATTAATCTACTATGTTGAAAATAATTAAAATAAACAAAAACCATTGAATGAGAAGGTGTGACCAAACTTTTGACTGGTACTGTGTATATATATCTATGTATGCATCTATATGTGTATATATATATATATATATATATATATATATATATACACACAATGCTAGGCATTGTGCCATCCTATATATACAGTGCTAGCCACTGCTTCATCCTCTATATACTACACTAACTGATGTGGCACATTTATATATATATATATATATATATATACACACATTACTAACCACTGTGCCACACTGAATATAGGGGATGTAGTTTATAGACCAGCGGACTAAACGCCGCCGGTCTATATCCCGACAGCAGAAGCCCGACAAGAAACTTAAGATAGGAACTGAAACATCGACGCCTATTTTGATCCCAACGCCAGATATCCGAAGGACGCCGGACCGATCGAGGTAAGTTCCTCCCTCCTTGGGACTTAGCCGGGGGGTTAGGGGTTAGGTTTAGGCACCAGCAAGGGAGGGTTAGGGGGGGAGAAGGGTAGGTTAGGTTACTTAAATGCGCCTCTGATTCTCTGTCGGGCTTCTGGCGTCGGCATTTCATCCTGGCGGGCTATTGAGCCGCCGGGATTTCATACCCAACCCATATATACAATACTAATACCTGTACCGCCCCATATATACACTGCTAAGTTCTGTTACGCCCATTCTGTCCCCATGTGTATATATAATAAATAACCATTGTGCCCCCATGTATGTATAATACTAACCATTGTGCCCCCATGTATATAATGGTAACCATTGTGCCCCATGTCTATAATAGTAACCATTGTGCCCCATGTACATAATGGTAACCATTGTGCCCCATGTATATAATGGTAACCATTGTGCCCCATGTATATAATGGTAACCATTGTGTCCCCATGTATATATAATGGTAACCATTGTACCCCATGTATATATAATGGTAACCATTGTGCCCCATGTATATAATGGTATCCATTGTGCCCCATGTATATAATGGTAACCATTGTGCCCCATGTATATAATGGTAACCATTGTGCCCCATGTATATAATAGTAACCATTGTGCCCCATGTATATAATGGTAACCATTGTGCCCCATGTATATAATGGTAACCATTGTACCCCATGTATAGAATGGTAACCATTGTGTCCCATGTATGTAATGGTAACCATTGTGCCCCATGTATATAATGGTAACCATTGTGCCCCCATGTATATAATGGTAACCATTGTGCCCCCATGTATATAATGGTAACCATTGTGCCCCATGTATATAATGGTAACCATTGTGCCCCCATGTATGTATAATACTAACCATTGTGCCCCCATGTATGTATAATACTAACCATTGTGCCCCCATGTATGTATATACTAACCATTGTGCCCCCATGTATATAATGGTAACCATTGTGCCTCCATGTAAATATAATGTTCCCCATTGTGCCCCCATGTAAATATAATGTTCCCCATTGTACCCCCATGTATATAATGGTAACCATTGTGCCCCCATGTATATATAATACTAACCATTGTGCCCCCATGTATGTATATACTAACCATTGTGCCCCCATGTATATAATGGTAACCATTGTGCCTCCATATAAATATAATGTTCCCCATTGTGCCCCCATGTAAATATAATGTTCCCCATTGTGCCCCCATGTAAATATAATGTTCCCCATTGTGCCCCCATGTAAATATAATGTTCCCCATTGTGCCCCCATGTATATAATGGTAACCATTGTACCCCCATGTATGTATAATACTAACCATTGTACCCCCATGTAAATATAATGGTAACCATTGTGTCCCCATGCGTATATAATGGTAACCATTGTGCCCCCATGTATATATAATGGTAACCATTGTGCCCCCATGCATATATAATGGTAACCATTGTGCCCCCATGTATATATAATTGTAACCATTGTGCCCCCATGTATATATAATTGTAACCATTGTGCCCCCATGTATATATAATGGTAACCATTGTGCCCCCATGTAAATATAATTGAGTATGTGTGTATATTATGCTAACCACTGATGTATACACTTACAGTAACACTGAATGGTATAGGGGAGGGATGTTACTGAGTCACGCGTCACCTCATTGTGTCCTGCTCATCTCCGCAGTGCTCCAAGGCTTACTCCAGCCAGTTCCTGGACACGTTTGATGCTCACAATATGGCGGTGGATGCCGTGCGGTGGAATCCTTTCCATCCCAAAGTCTTTATCTCCTGCAGCTCAGACTGGACGGTCAAGATCTGGGAACACAACGTCAAGTATGTACTAGCAGCCCCCCGGTACTGTAACCTCCCCTAACAAGATGCCTCTTAGTGCTTCTGTTCTAGGATGGCGGCACCATTACCCTTTATTCTGAGGCTTATTCTCTTCTCAGACTGTTATTATGTAAAGGACAAAGGGTCTAATCACTAAGGGGTACATTAAGATTCGTGTTGGTCCCGATTTGTCCCGTTTTTAAACTCTGATAGGATCGATCAAAAATGGACCTTATTTCACTTAAAAAATGGGGAATTTACCAAGGTCCCGGTTTTGATTGATGGTGTGTTTGGTCGATCCTGTCCATTTTGAAGTCCCGATTTAAACCGCTGAATTTCTCTCCGGAACAAGCAGGCTGCACATACTGTATCAGTGAAATATGTGCAGACTGTTCTTTTTTTTAAATTATTTTTAGGGTTAAATTTTCTAAAAAATTTTTTACGTGAGGACCCCCCCCCAAAAAAAAAAAAGGCTAACCAGCCCCAGACTTGCCAGTTTGTCCTGGTACCTAAAATTACGGGGAACAAAACGTGTAGGGTTCCACCTTAAATTAGGTATCAAACCAGGACTGAAAGGGCCAGTCCCAGTTTCATTATAGGGGAAAAAAGAATTGCGTAGGGGTCCCCCTATAATTTAAACCAGCACCGGACCCTTTTAGCGGGGGGCTGATGCCACAGCCAGGGGAGCCTTTTCACCGGGCCCCCCCAGCCGCAGCATCAGTCCTGACCGCTAGTCAGCCCAGGCCAGGGCTGGGTCCACGTGGGTCCCACACAATGAGCGCCCGCTAATGTAAAGCCGACGCTCATTGACTCTCGGCCCGGGATTAATGGCCGCTCATTCCCATGAGCTATCATTCGCGTACTGTAACTTCATGCTGAAGCGTGTAGTTATAGTGTGTCCATGATTTCTGCGGAGAACATCGTGGGGGAAAAAAGTGAGTATTGGTGCTTTATTACAGGTACATCCATGAATACTTTACAGTGACAAGGGGATGTGAACATCGGGCAGGAGGTAAGTATGTGAGAGTGGGGTAGGTGTGCAATAAACTTCTACTTTCACGGTGTGTGTGTTGTGTGGTTTTTTTTGTACACATTTATTTGCATGTGAACTACAGGTACCAGCGGGCCCTTAATGCCCCACATGCTGGTACTTGTGGTTCTACAAATACCAGCATGCGGGGGAGGCTTGCTGGGACCTGTAGTTCCACTGTAATTCTATTTTTTTTTACACACTACATACACTGTCAATCAGCCACCCACCGCCCTAGGGTGGAGGGGATAGCCCCGGGCGATCACCCTAGGCCAGAGGTGCCCTAGAGAGGGGGACCCCTTTATTGGGGGTGGTCCCCCAACTCACTAGGGATCCCTGGCCTGTGCTGATTAGCGGTCAGGACTGATGCTGGGGCTGGGTGAAAGGGCTCCCCTGGCTGTGGCATCAGCCCCCCCCCCGCAAGAAGGGTCCGGTGCTAGTTTTAATTATAGGGGGACCCCTACGCAATTCTTTTCCCCTATAATTAAAACCAGGACTGGCCCCGCAGCCAGGTGCTGGTTTTTAAATTATGGTGGAACCCTACTCATTTTGTTCCCCGTAATTTTGAGAACCAGGACTGGCAGGCAAGTCAGGGGCTGGTTATCCTTTCGGGGGGGGGGGGGGGGGGACCTCACGCCAGTTTTTAAATAAAAAGAATAACACTTACAACACACTTTACAAGGATTTGTGTATGTTCAATGACAACTCGCAGCTCAGGAGGTGGTGCATTGAAAACTTCTATTGAGTCCCCGATTTGAGTGTAAAACGCCCGACTTAAGCAAAATGAATAATTGTAAATTCCCGACTCTACTATACTATACTGTAATATACTCTACTATACTAAACTGTAATATACTCTACTAAAATATACTCTACTATAATATACTCTACTCTACTATACTGTAATATACTCTACTCTACTATAATATACTCTACTATAATATACTCTACTTTACTATACTGTACTATACTCTACTATAATATACTATACTCTTCTGTACTTTACAGTAGAGTACAGTATATTATAGTATAGTAGAGTATAGTATACAGTAGAGTATAGTATAGTATACAGTAGAGTACAGTATATTATAGTATACTATACTCTACTGTATACTATACTCTACTATAGTATACTATAATATACTATACTATAATATACTCTACTATACTATAATATACTCTACTATAATATACTCTACTATACTATAATATACTCTACTCTACTATAATATACTCTTCTCTACTATAGTATACTCTACTATAATATACTCTACTATACTATAATATACTCTACTATAATATAATATACTCTACTATAATATACTCTACTATACTATAATATACTCTACTATAATATACTATACTCTACTATAATATACTCTACTATAATATAATATACTCTATACTCTACTATAATATACTCTACTATAATATACTCTACTATACTATAATATACTATACTCTACTCTAATCTACTCTACTATAATATACTCTACTATACTATAATGTACTCTACTATAATATTATATACTCTACTCTACTATAATCTACTCTACTATAATATACTCTACTATAATATACTATACTATAATATACTCTACTATAATATACTCTACTATAATATACTCTACTATTCTATAATATAATATAATCTACTATACTATAATATACTCTACTATAATATACTCTATTCTAATATACTCTGCTATACTGTACTATACTCTACTATAATATACTCTACTATTCTATAATATAATATACTCTACTATAATATATTCTACTATAATATACTCTACTCTACTATAATATACTCTACTCTAATATGCTCTACTCTAATATCCTGTACTATACTATAAATAATTGTAAATTCCTGACTCTACTATACTATACTGTAATATACTCTACTATACTAAACTGTAATATACTCTACTAAAATATACTCTACTATAATATACTCTACTATACTGTAATATACTCTACTCTACTATAATATACTCTACTATAATATACTCTACTCTACTTTACTATACTGTACTATACTCTACTATAATATACTATACTCTTCTGTACTTTACAGTAGAGTACAGTATATTATAGTAGAGTATAGTATACAGTAGAGTATAGTATAGTATACAGTAGAGTACAGTATATTATAGTATACTATACTCTACTGTATACTATACTATACTCTACTGTATTATACTCTACTATAGTATACTATAATATACTCTACTATAATATACTCTACTATACTATAATATACTCTACTATAATATAATATACTCTACTATAATATAATATACTCTACTATAATATACTCTACTCTACTATGGTATACTCTACTATAATATACTCTACTATACTATAATATACTATACTCTACTATAATATACTATACTCTACTATAATATACTCTACTATAATATAATATACTCTACTATACTATAATGTACTCTACTATAATATAATACAGTCATTGGGACATTGACAGAATTTGCATATTTTGGCCTCTATTCACCACCACAATGGCTTTGAAATGAAACAAACAAGATGTGATTTACCTGAAGACTTTCAGATTTAATTTGAGGGTAGTTACATCCAAATCAGGTGAACGGTGTAGGAATCACAACGGTTTCTATATGTGCCTCCCAATTTTTAAGGGGCCAAAAGTAATGGGACGATCAACTCAAAAGCTATTTCATGGACAGGTGTGGGCTATTCCCTCATTATTTCATTATCAATTAAACAGGTAAAATGTCTGGAGTTGATTCTAGGTGTGACATTTGCATTTAGAATCAGTTGCTGTTGACTCTCAATATGAGATCCAAAGAGCTGTCACTATCAGTGAAGCAAGCCATCATTAGGTTGAAAAATCAAAACAAACCCATCAGAGAGATAGCTAAAACATTAGGTGTGGCCTAATCAACTGTTTGGAACATTCTTAAAAAGAAAGAACGCACCGGAGAGCTCAGCAACACCAAAAGACCCGGAAGATCATGGAAAACAACTGTGGTGGATGACAGAAGAATTATTTCCCTAGGGAAGAAAAACCCCTTCACAACAGTTGGCCAAATTAAGAACACTCTCCAGGAGGTAGGTGTATATGTGTCAAAGTCAACAATCAAGAGAAGACTTCACAAGAGTGAATATAGAGGGTTCACCACAAGATGTAAACCATTGGTGAGCCACAAAAACAGGAAGACTAGATTAGAGTTTGCCAAACAACATCTAAAAAAGCCATTACAGTTCTGGAACAACATCCTATGGACAGATGAGACAAAGATCAACTTGTAACAGAGTGATGGGAAGAGAAGAGAAGGAAAGGAACTGCTCATGATCCAAAACATACCACCTCATCAGTGAAGCATGGTGGTGGTAGTGTCAAGGCGTGGGCATGTATGGCTGCCAATGGAACTGGTTCCTTTGTATTTATTGATGATGTGACTGCTGACAAAAGCAGCAGAATGAATTCTGAAGTGTTTCGGGCAATATTATATGCTCACATTCCGTCAAATGCTTCAGAACTCATTGGACGGCGCTTCACAGCGCAGATGGACAATGACCCGAAGCATACTGCAAAAGCAACCAAAGAGTTTTTTAAGGCTAAAAAGTGGAATGTTATGCAATGGCCAAGTCAATCCCCTGACCTGAATCCGATTGAACATGCATTTCACTTGATGAATACAAAATTGAAGGGAAAATGCCCCAAGAGCAAGCAGGAACTGAAGACATTTGCAGTAGAGGCCTGGCAGAGCATCACCAGGGATGAAACCCAGCATCTGGTGATGTCTATGCGTTCCAGACTTCAGGCTGTAATTGCCTGCAAAGGATTTGCAACAAAGTATTAAAAAGTGAAAGTTAGATTTAAGATTGTTTAGTTTGTCCCATTACTTTTGGCCCCTTAAAAAGTGGGAGGCACATATAGAAACTGTTGTAATTCCTACACCATTCACCTGATTTTGATGTAATTACCCTCAAATTAAATCTGAAAGTCTGCAGTTAAAGTACATCTTGTTTGTTTCATTTCAAAGCCATTGTGGTTGTGAATAGAGGCCAGAATATGCAAATTCTGTCAATGTCCCAATATTTATGCACCTGACTGTATACTTTACTATAATATACTCTACTATAATATACTCTACTCTAATATACTCTAATATACTCTACTATACTCTACTCTACTCTACTATAATATACTCTACTATTCTATAATATAATATACTCTACTATAATATACTGTACTCTAATATACTATACTCTACTATACTATAATATACTCTACTATAATGTACTCTACTCTACTATAATATGCTCTACTATACTATAATATGCTCTACTATAATATACTCTACTCTACTATAATATACTCTACTATACTTTACTATACTCTACTATAATATACTATACTCTACTATAATATACTATACTCTACTGTATACTATACTATACTGTAATATACTGTACTATAATTTACTCTACTATAGTATACTCTACTATAATATACTCTACTCTGCTGAGTAAAATGATATGCAGCATGCCTATATTCTGTGTTTGACTGCGGCTGTATCTGCATGCCTATATTCTGTGTGTGTGAGTGCGGTTGTATCTGCATGCCTGTTTTCTGTGTGTGACTGCGGGTGTATCTGCATGCCTATATTCTGTGTGTGTGACTGCGGGTGTATCTGCATACCTATATTCTGTGTGTGACTGCAGGTGTATCTGCATGCCTATATTCTGTGTGTGACTGCGGCTGTATCTGCATGCCTATATTCTGTGTGTGACTGCGGCTGTATCTGCATGCCTATATTCTATGTGTGACTGCGGGTGTATCTGCATGCCTATATTCTGTGTGTGACTGCGGCTGTATCTGTATGCCTATATTCTGTGTGTGTGACTGCGGGTGTATCTGCATGCCTATATTCTGTGTGTGACTGCGGCTGTATCTGCATGCCTATATTCTATGTGTTACTGCGGGTGTATCTGCATGTCTGTATTCTGTGTGTGACTGCGGGTGTATCTGCATGTCTGTATTATGTGTGTAACTGCGGGTGTATCTGCATGCCTATATTCTGTGTGTGACTGCGGCTGTATCTGCATGCCTATATTCTATGTGTTACTGCGGGTGTATCTGCATGTCTGTATTCTGTGTGTGACTGCGGGTGTATCTGCATGTCTGTATTATGTGTGTAATTGCGGGTGTATCTGCATGCCTATATTCTGTGTGTGACTGCGGCTGTATCTGCATGCCTATATTCTATGTGTTACTGCGGGTGTATCTGCATGTCTGTATTCTGTGTGTGACTGCGGGTGTATCTGCATGTCTGTATTATGTGTGCAACTGCGGGTGTATCTGCATGCCTGTATTCTGTGTGTGACTGCGGCTGTATCTGCATGCCTATATTCGGTGTGTGACTGCGGCTGTATCTACATGCCTATATTCTGTGTGTAACTGCGGCTGTATCTGCATGCCTGTATTCTGTGTGTGACTGCGGCTGTATCTGCATGCCTGTATTCTGTGTGTGACTGCGGGTGTATCTGCATTTCTATATTCTGTGTGTGACTGCGGGTGTATCTGCATGCCTGTATTCTCTGTGTGTGACTGCGGGTGTATCTGCATGCCTGTATACTGTGTGTGTGACTGCGGGTGTATCTGCATGCCTGTATACTGTGTGTGTGACTGCAGCTGTATCTGCATGCCTATATTCTGTGTGTGACTGCGGGTGTATCTGCATGCCTATATTCTGTGTGTGACTACGGCTGTATCTGCATGCCTATATTCTGTGTGTGTGACTGCGGGTGTATCTGCATGCCTATATTCTGTGTGTGTGACTGCGGGTGTATCTGCATGCCTATATTTTGTGTGTGACTGCGGGTGTATCTGCATGCCTATATTCTGTGTGTGACTGCAGGTGTATCTGCATGCCTATATTCTGTGTGTGACTGCAGGTGTATATGCATGCCTATATTCTGTGTGTGACTGCGGGTGTATCTGCATGCCTGTATTCTGTGTGTGACTGCGGGTGTATCTGCATGCCTATATTCTGTGTGTGACTGCGGATGTATCTGCATGCCTATATTCTGTGTGTGTGACTGCGGGTGTATCTGCATGCCTATATTCTGTGTGTGTGACTGCGGATGTATCTGCATGCCTATATTCTGTGTGTGTGACTGTGGGTGTGTCTGCATGCCTATATTCTGTGTGTGGCTGTATCTGTATGCCTATATTCTGTGTGTGTAACTGCGGGTGTATCTGCATGCCTATATTCTGTGTGTGTGTGACTGCGGGTGTATCTGCATGCCTATATTCTGTGTGTGACTGTGGGTGTATCTGCATGCCTATATTCTGTGTGTGTGACTGCGGGTGTATCTGCATGCCTATATTCTGTGTGTGACTGCGGGTGTGTCTGCATGCCTATATTCTGTGTGTGTGACTGCGGGTGTGTCTGCATGCCTATATTCTATGTGTGACTGCGAGTGTATCTGCATGCCTGTATTCTGTGTGTGACTGCGGGTGTATCTGCATGCCTATATTCTGTGTGTGTGACTGCGGGTGTGTCTGCATGCCTATATTCTGTGTGTGACTGCGAGTGTATCTGCATGCCTGTATTCTGTGTGTGACTGCGGATGTATCTGCATGTCTATATTCTGTGTGTGACTGCGGGTGTATCTGCATGTCTGTATTCTCTGTGTGTGACTGCGGGTGTATCTGCATGCCTGTATACTGTGTGTGTGACTGCAGCTGTATCTGCATGCCTATATTCTGTGTGTGACTGCGGGTGTATCTGCATGCCTATATTCTGTGTGTGACTGCGGCTGTATCTGCATGCCTATATTCTGTGTGTGTGACTGCGGGTGTATCTGCATGCCTATATTCTGTGTGTGTGACTGCGGGTGTATCTGCATGCCTATATTCTGTGTGTGACTGCGGGTGTATCTGCATGCCTATATTCTGTGTGTGTGACTGCGGGTGTGTCTGCATGCCTATATTCTGTGTGTGACTGCGAGTGTATCTGCATGCCTGTATTCTGTGTGTGACTGCGGGTGTATCTGCATGTCTATATTCTGTGTGTGACTGCGGGTGTATCTGCATGTCTGTATTCTCTGTGTGTGACTGCGGGTGTATCTGCATGCCTGTATACTGTGTGTGTGACTGCAGCTGTATCTGCATGCCTATATTCTGTGTGTGACTGCGGGTGTATCTGCATGCCTATATTCTGTGTGTGACTGCGGCTGTATCTGCATGCCTATATTCTGTGTGTGTGACTGCGGGTGTATCTGCATGCCTATATTCTGTGTGTGTGACTGCGGGTGTATCTGCATGCCTATATTCTGTGTGTGACTGTGGGTGTATCTGCATGCCTATATTCTGTGTGTGACTGCAGGTGTATCTGCATGCCTATATACTGTGTGTGACTGCAGGTGTATATGCATGCCTATATTCTGTGTGTGACTGCGGGTGTATCTGCATGCCTGTATTCTGTGTGTGACTGCGGGTGTATCTGCATGCCTATATTCTGTGTGTGACTGTGGCTGTATCTGCATGCCTATATTCTGTGTGACTGCGGGTGTATCTGCATGCCTGTATTCTGTGTGTGACTGTGGGTGTATCTGCATGCCTGTATTCTCTGTGTATGACTGCGGCTGTATCTGCATGTCTATGTTCTGTGTGTGTGACTGCGGCTGTATCTGCATGCCTATATTCTGTGTGTGACTGCGGGTGTATCTGCATGCCTATATTCTGTGTGTGACTGCGGCTGTATCTGCATGCCTGTATTCTGTGTGTGACTGCGGCTGTATCTGCATGCCTATATTCTGTGTGTGACTGCGGGTGTATCTGCATGCCTATATTCTGTGTGTGACTGCGGCTGTATCTGCATGCCTATATTCTGTGTGTGACTGCGGGTGTATCTGCATGCCTGTATTCTGTGTGTGACTGCGGCTGTATGTGCATGCCTATATTCTGTGTGTGACTGCGGGTGTATCTGCATGCCTATATTCTTTGTGTGACTGCGGGTGTATCTGCATGCCCGTATTCTGTGTGTGACTGCGGCTGTATCTGCATGCCTATATTCTGTGTGTGACTGCGGCTTATGTGGACACATCTGTTTATGTGACAGATTATTCCATAGCTGTAGTGATAGTGACGCATGTTTCATCTTCCCAGGACGCCTATGTTTGTGTTTGACCTGAATTCGGCAGTCGGAGACGTTGCCTGGGCACCATATTCCTCCACGGTGTTTGCTGCCGTTACTACTGATGGAAAGGTATGGAGATCCCGCAGTGTTTATCTCGTCCTTAGTTTGTGTTCTGGATGTGTGAAGTGTGAGGGAGGATATACCAGCGACACCCCCCCCATCTAATGCATCCTGAGTCCGTGCCCCTAATGATGACATGCGATGTGATGTGAGCTGTATAGCATATACTGCCCGGCATCTGCCAGCAACTTACAAGCGAGCAAACAAGTGAATACAGTCAAAATGCGCTAGAAATTAGCTATCCGCGCCATTTCCACTCTGGAGACATCACCAATAACTCGAGTAAAGGGTCTGATTCAGACTCGCTCACTATCTGCGTATGCTCGCTGGATGCGTATGCAAATTTGTCAGTGACGCCACGGGAAGCGAACGCTCGCCAAGGCATAAGCACGTCCACCATGCGAACGGCCACTTTGTCTGAGCGTACGCCCAATTGCACAGGCAGAGCCGCCCACCAGCAACACGTCATCTCCAGGAAGTGTATTAAAACATTGGTACATCGAGCACCATCGGATGCAGTGCTTGCGTTTGCTTTACCCTACCACAAGCATTGCGAGGAAATCAGTGTAAAAAAAGGCAGTGACGTGTACTATGACGCTGCCTGATAATTATGCACGCCTCTAAAATGGCGTTGAAACACTCAGGCATGCCTGCGTTCACATCTCCAACCCCCGTTATTAGTGTCCTGCCCCTGTAACCACACATAAACGGCCTCTCCTGTCACTCATTACCCTGGGCTGCCTTTGCTGGGCGAGCGAGAGGGTTGCGATCGCATTGTGTACATGCGCAGAACGAAGTGTGCGCTTACGCAGAACATCGGGCCACTTGTGAACGCACAGCGCGAGCGAGCTGCTCTGAATCAGACCCGAAGTACAAAGAAATCAGGTGAGTGTCATTCATATAGGTGATCAAAAAGAAAAAAAGTTCAAATTAAAACAAAAATGAAAATGAAAAAATTATTCAATAAAGTTACTTGATCCGAACTTCTTCCGGTCGTCTTTCTTCAGAGCCCTCCAGTTATGGTTCTCAGTGATCCGTCAGTCATGTATGTCCCAACACAGTGTGTATTCAGGGCCTTCAACATCCCTCTTTTTTAGGAAGTAAGACTCCCATCATAAAAGGAAAGAAAAAGGGGATATGATAGTGTAAAAGTGATTTTCTTTTTTCTATTTAAGCACTTATATGAACGTCACTCACCTGATTTGTTGGTATCTGTCATCAGCCCGTTACCTGTGCATCCAGCTAGCTGCAGGCGTGCGTAGCAGTGCCCACTCACTGACTATGGTGCACTATAGTACCCAGAAAGTATGCGCAGTGGGAGGCGGCGGCATCCAGCTCCCCCCCGCCCCCCCCCCACCACACACTCAACAGCTGCAGCGAGGGGAGGGGACAAACCACTGCGCATTACGGATGGCCAGGGGGAGGCTGTGCAAGGTGACCCGGAGCCCTTTACTAATTAACTTGTAAAATAGCTCACCGGTCTCTCCCACCTCAACCACTGGCTGACATCTCCCTCTGCCCGGCTCAGAAGGTTAGAAAGTATCAGTTTTACATGGGAGAAGTGGCACAGCCCTGGTGCTCTATAATGGCATCTATATAAAGAAGTATTAATAACAGCTAGAGAATGCTGACGTATTGATCTTCACCTACAGTAATACCCCTTTCAGACATGTACACCCCAGCAAATCCCCGGCTCCGACCAAGGTGTTCCACATGGGTGTAACTCTGGTCCCAGCTCGGAGAAGCCCTTTCACACTACACCGCAGACCAGCCTTTTTCCCAGGTCGCCCCCTTTCACACACAATGCGTGTCTGCCCTGGCATTCAGTGTGACGTCATTAAATAGGGATGCTTTTTTGGCTCAAAAAAATTAGTTCATGCAATCGTTGTGGTGACATGTGCTTGGGGAAGGGTGGAGACTGCATTGTACACACGTGTAGCCTGGAGCGCCTTGTTTTCATTGTTTGCTGTTTTACACAGCAAATGAGTGTGATGCAGCTGCTCTAACTGAGCTACATAGTGTCACTTCTCTGACAATAGCTCCCTGATGTCATCTCTAACAGCCCCAGGCAGCCCCGAACAGCCAATCAGCTCCTTCTAGGCCACTCGGACATAAGCCGGGACACTGACCTGGGTTGCAGGTCCTGGGAATAACCCTGGTCAATTGCTGGATCATGGACCTGGGGCTGTCAACCTGAGTCTGATCCATTTAGACATAAGCAGGACCCGGGTTGACTCTGCACGTCCCAGCAAATTCTCGGGCTTTTGGATATGTCTGAAAGAGGTTCTACTGATGTGATGGGTCAGGACTTTTACTTGGGTGTGGTAGGTGACAAAGCTTATAATTGCAGCTTGGTAGGGCAGGACCTATCACTGAAGTGTTGTGGGACGGGACCTATGACTGGACCCTGGTGGGGCGGGATCTATGACTGGAGCGAGTCCTATGACTGGAGGGTAGAGGGGCGTGACCTATGACTGGAGCGTAGAGGGGCGTGACCTATGACTGGAGCATAGAGGGGCGTGACCTATGACTGGAGCGTAGAGGGGCGTGACCTATGACTGGAGCATAGAGGGGCGTGACCTATGACTTGAGTGTGGAGGGGTGGGACCTATGACTGAGCCTGATGAGACGTGACCCCCTCTTCCACCTCACCCCCCTCTTCCCCCTCACCCCCCTCTTCCCCCTCTTACACCCCTCTTACCCCCACCCCCCCTTCTTACACCTCTTCCCCCTCATCCCCCTCTTACCTCGCTGCCTGGCTTCACTTTTTTATTTCCCTTTGTTCATCATTAGAAAGCTACAATTCCTCCCTATTACTCCCCATCATAATTACTTCTGCAGTTATTAACCTCCTGATAATTATAAAATATATCAGCCTCATTATTACAAACTCTCTAATTAAACCCAAACATTATAATTATTCCCTTCATAAGCTTTAACTTACCCATCATCAATTTTTCACATTCAGTACCTCGCTCATTACCCCCCTCATTACCTCCCTCATTATCCCCCTCATTATTCTCAAAAGAACCCCCTCTTTATCCCTCCCCTGCACATGTGCATCACTGAATCAGTCTCTACCATTATATCTGTGTCAGTGAATCATCCTCTGCAGATGTGCGTCACTGAATCAGACTTTACCATTATATCTGTGTCAGTGAATCATCCTCTGCAGATGTGCGTCACTGAATCAGTCTCTACCATTATATCTGTGTCAGTGAATCATCATCTGCAGATGTGCGTCACTGAATCAGTCTCTACCATTATATCTGTGTCAGTGAATCATCCTCTGCAGATGTGAGTCACTGAATCAGTCTCTACCATTATATCTGTCAGTGAATCATCCTCTGCACATGTGCATCACTGAATCAGTCTTTACCATTATATCTGTGTCAGTGAATCATCCTCTGCAGATGTGAGTAACTGAATCAGTCTTTACCATTATATCTGTGTCAGTGAATCGTCCTCTGCAGATGTGCATCACTGAATCAGTCTTTACCATTATATCTGTGTCAGTGAATCATCCTCTGCAGATGTATCACTGAATCAGTCTTTACCATTATATCTGTGTCAGTGAATCATCCTCTGCAGATGTGCATCACTGAATCAGTCTTTACCATTATATCTGTGTCAGTGAATCATCCTCTGCAGGTGTGCGTCACTGAATCAGTCTTTACCATTATATCTGTCAGTGAATCATCCTCTGCAGATGTGCATCACTGAATCAGTCTTTACCATTATATCTGTGTCAGTGAATCATCCTCTGCAGATGTATCACTGAATCAGCCTTTACCATTATATCTGTGTCAGTGAATCATCCTCTGCAGATGTGCATGCCACTGATTCAGTCTCTACCGTTATATCTGTGTCAGTGAATCATCCTCTGCACATGTGCATCACTGAATCAGTCTCTACCATTATATCTGTGTCAGTGAATCATCCTCTGCAGATGTGAGTAACTGAATCAGTCTCTACCATTATATCTGTGTCAGTGAATCATCCTCTGCACATGTGCATCACTGAATCAGTCTTTACCATTATATCTGTGTCAGTGAATCATCCTCTGCAGATGTGAGTAACTGAATCAGTCTTTACCATTATATCTGTGTCAGTGAATCATCCTCTGCAGATGTGCATCACTGAATCAGTCTTTACCATTATATCTGTGTCAGTGAATCATCCTCTGCAGATGTATCACTGAATCAGTCTTTACCATTATATCTGTGTCAGTGAATCATCCTCTGCAGATGTGCATCACTGAATCAGTCTTTACCATTATATCTGTGTCAGTGAATCATCCTCTGCAGATGTATCACTGAATCAGTCTTTACCATTATATCTGTGTCAGTGAATCATCCTCTGCAGATGTGCATCACTGAATCAGTCTTTACCATTATATCTGTGTCAGTGAATCATCCTCTGCAGATGTATCACTGAATCAGTCTTTACCATTATATCTGTATCAGTGAATCATCCTCTGCAGATGTGCATGCCACTGATTCAGTCTCTACCGTTATATCTGTGTCAGTGAATCATCCTCTGCACATGTGCATCACTGAATCAGTCTCTACCATTATATCTGTGTCAGTGAATCATCCTCTGCACATGTGCATCACTGAATCAGTCTCTACCATTATATCTGTGTCAGTGAATCATCCTCTGCAGATGTGCGTCACTGAATCAGTCTCTACCATTATATCTGTGTCAGTGAATCATCCTCTGCAGATGTGCGTCACTGATTCAGTCTCTACCATTATATCTGTGTCAGTGAATCATCCTCTGCAGATGTGCGTGACTGATTCAGTCTCTACCATTATATCTGTGTCAGTGAATCATCCTCTGCAGACGTGCGTGTCACTGATTCAGTCTCTACCATTATATCTGTGTCAGTGAATCATCCTCTGCAGACGTGCGTGTCACTAAATCAGTCTCTACCGTTATATCTGTGTCAGTGAATCATCCTCTGGAGATGTGCAACCTCCTTGTGGCTCTGACCTCGGATTGTCCATTTACCACACTCCTGTCTGCCGTTCTTGTACATCAGTTCATCCGTGTTGTCCTCTGTAGTGCAGCTTCATGCTATCACTAGTCACGTGTCCTCTGTAGTGCAGCTTCATGCTATCACTAGTCACGTGTCCTCTGTAGTGCAGCTTCATGCTATCACTAGTCACGTGTCCTCTGTAGTGCAGCTTCATGCTATCACTAGTCACGTGTCCTCTGTAGTGCAGCTTCATGCTATCACTGGTCACGTGTACTCTGTAGTGCAGCTTCATGCTATCACTACAGTCACGTGTCCCCTGTAGTGCAGCTTCATGCTATCACTAGTCACGTGTCCTCTGTAGTGCAGCTTCATGCTATCACTAGTCACGTGTCCTCTGTAGTGCAGCTTCATGCTATCACTAGTCATGTTTCCTCTGTAGTGCAGCTTCATGCTATCACTAGTCACGTGTCCTCTGTAGTGCAGCTTCATGCTATCACTACAGTCACGTGTCCCCTGTGACTAGTGATAGCTTCATGCTATCACTAGTCACGTGTCCTCTGTAGTGCAGCTTCATGCTATCACTAGTCACGTGTCCTCTGTAGTGCAGCTTCATGCTATCACTACAGTCACGTGTTCTCTGTAGTGCAGCTTCATGTTATCAGTAGTCACGTGTCCTCTGTAGTGCAGCTTCATGCTATCACTAGTCACTTGTCCTCTGTAGTGCAGCTTCATGCTATCACTACAGTCACCTGTTCTCTGTAGTGCAGCTTCATGCTATCACTAGTCACGTATCCTCTGTAGTGCAGCTTCATGCTATCACTAGTCACATGTTCTCTGTAGTGCAGCTTCATGCTATCACTACAGTCACGTGTCCTCTGTAGTGCAGCTTCATGCTATCACTAGTCACGTGTCCTCTGTAGTGCAGCTTCATGCTATCACTACAATCACGTGTCCCCTGTAGTGCAGCTTCATGCTATCACTAGTCACGTGTTCTCTGTAGTGCAGCTTCATGTTATCACTAGTCACGTGTTCTCTGTAGTGCAGCTTCATGCTATCACTGGTCACGTGTCCCCTGTAGTGCAGCTTCATGCTATCACTAGTCACGTGTCCTCTGTAGTGCAGCTTCATGCTATCACTACAGTCACGTGTTCTCTGTAGTGCAGCTTCATGCTATCACTAGTCACGTGTCCTCTGTAGTGCAGCTTCATGCTATCACTACAGTCACGTGTTCTCTGTAGTGCAGCTTCATGCTATCAGTAGTCACGTGTCCTCTGTAGTGCAGCTTCATGCTATCACTAGTCACGTGTCCTCTGTAGTGCAGCTTCATGCTATCACTACAGTCACGTGTTCTCTGTAGTGCAGCTTCATGCTATCACTAGTCACGTATCCTCTGTAGTGCAGCTTCATGCTATCACTAGTCACATGTTCTCTGTAGTGCAGCTTCATGCTATCACTAGTCACGTGTCCTCTGTAGTGCAGCTTCATGCTATCACTACAGTCACGTGTCCCCTGTAGTGCAGCTTCATGCTATCACTAGTCACATGTCCTCTGTAGTGCAGCTTCATGCTATCACTACAGTCACGTGTCCCCTGTAGTGCAGCTTCATGCTATCACTAGTCACGTGTCCTCTGTAGTGCAGCTTCATGCTATCACTACAATCACGTGTCCCCTGTAGTGCAGCTTCATGCTATCACTAGTCACGTGTTCTCTGTAGTGCAGCTTCATGTTATCACTAGTCACGTGTTCTCTGTAGTGCAGCTTATTGCTATCACTGGTCACGTGTCCCCTGTAGTGCAGCTTCATGCTATCACTAGTCACGTGTCCTCTGTAGTGCTGCTTCATGCTATCAGTAGTCACTTGTTCTCTGTAGTGCAGCTTTATGCTATCACTAGTCACGTGTCCTCTGTAGTGCAGCTTCATGCTATCACTAGTCACGTGTCCTCTGTAGTGCAGCTTCATGTTATCACTAGTCACGTGTTCTCTGTAGTGCAGCTTCATGTTATCACTAGTCACGTGTTCTCTGTAGTGCAGCTTCATGCTATCACTTGTCATGTGTCCCCTGTAGTGCAGCTTCATGCTATCACTAGTCACGTGTTCTCTGTAGTGCAGCTTCATGCTATCACTAGTCACGTGTCCTCTGTAGTGCAGCTTCATGCTATCACTACAGTCACGTGTTCTCTGTAGTGCAGCTTCATGATATCACTAGTTACGTGTTCTCTGTAGTGCAGCTTCATGCTATCACTAGTCACGTGTCCTCTGTAGTGCTGCTTCATGCTATCACTAGTTATGTGTCCTGTGTAGTGCAGCTTCATGCTATCACTACAGTCACGTGTCCTCTGTAGTGCAGCTTCATGCTATCACTAGTCACGTGTCCTCTGTAGTGCACCTTCATGCTATCACTAGTCACGTGTCCTCTGTAGTGCAGCTTCATGTAATCACTAGTCACGTGTTCTCTGTAGTGCAGCTTCATGCTATCACTAGTCATGTGTCCTCTGTAGTGCAGCTTCATGCTATCACTAGTCACGTGTCCTCTGTAGGGCAGCTTCATGCTATCACTACAGTCACGTGTTCTCTGTAGTGCAGCTTCATGCTATCACTAGTCATGTGTCCTCTGTAGTGCAGCTTCATGCTATCACTAGTCACGTGTCCTCTGTAGGGCAGCTTCATGCTATCACTACAGTCACGTGTTCTCTGTAGTGCAGCTTCATGCTATCACTAGTCACGTGTCCTCTGTAGTGCAGCTTCATGCTATCACTACAGTCACGTGTCCCCTGTAGTGCAGCTTCATGCTATCACTAGTCACATGTCCTCTGTAGTGCAGCTTCATGCTATCACTACAGTCACGTGTCCCCTGTAGTGCAGCTTCATGCTATCACTAGTCACGTGTCCTCTGTAGTGCAGCTTCATGCTATCACTACAATCACGTGTCCCCTGTAGTGCAGCTTCATGCTATCACTAGTCACGTGTTCTCTGTAGTGCAGCTTCATGTTATCACTAGTCACGTGTTCTCTGTAGTGCAGCTTATTGCTATCACTGGTCACGTGTCCCCTGTAGTGCAGCTTCATGCTATCACTAGTCACGTGTCCTCTGTAGTGCTGCTTCATGCTATCACTACAGTCACCTGTTCTCTGTAGTGCAGCTTCATGCTATCACTAGTCACGTATCCTCTGTAGTGCAGCTTCATGCTATCACTAGTCACATGTTCTCTGTAGTGCAGCTTCATGCTATCACTACAGTCACGTGTTCTCTGTAGTGCAGCTTCATGATATCACTAGTTACGTGTTCTCTGTAGTGCAGCTTCATGCTATCACTAGTTATGTGTCCTGTGTAGTGCAGCTTCATGCTATCACTACAGTCACGTGTCCTCTGTAGTGCAGCTTCATGCTATCACTAGTCACGTGTCCTCTGTAGTGCACCTTCATGCTATCACTAGTCACGTGTCCTCTGTAGTGCAGCTTCATGTAATCACTAGTCACGTGTTCTCTGTAGTGCAGCTTCATGCTATCACTAGTCATGTGTCCTCTGTAGTGCAGCTTCATGCTATCACTAGTCACGTGTCCTCTGTAGGGCAGCTTCATGCTATCACTACAGTCACGTGTTCTCTGTAGTGCAGCTTCATGCTATCACTAGTCATGTGTCCTCTGTAGTGCAGCTTCATGCTATCACTAGTCACGTGTCCTCTGTAGGGCAGCTTCATGCTATCACTACAGTCACGTGTTCTCTGTAGTGCAGCTTCATGCTATCACTAGTCACGTGTCCTCTGTAGTGCAGCTTCATGCTATCACTACAGTCACGTGTCCCCTGTAGTGCAGCTTCATGCTATCACTAGTCACATGTCCTCTGTAGTGCAGCTTCATGCTATCACTACAGTCACGTGTCCCCTGTAGTGCAGCTTCATGCTATCACTAGTCACGTGTCCTCTGTAGTGCAGCTTCATGCTATCACTACAATCACGTGTCCCCTGTAGTGCAGCTTCATGCTATCACTAGTCACGTGTTCTCTGTAGTGCAGCTTCATGTTATCACTAGTCACGTGTTCTCTGTAGTGCAGCTTATTGCTATCACTGGTCACGTGTCCCCTGTAGTGCAGCTTCATGCTATCACTAGTCACGTGTCCTCTGTAGTGCTGCTTCATGCTATCAGTAGTCACGTGTTCTCTGTAGTGCAGCTTTATGCTATCACTAGTCACGTGTCCTCTGTAGTGCAGCTTCATGCTATCACTAGTCACGTGTCCTCTGTAGTGCAGCTTCATGTTATCACTAGTCACGTGTTCTCTGTAGTGCAGCTTCATGTTATCACTAGTCACGTGTTCTCTGTAGTGCAGCTTCATGCTATCACTTGTCATGTGTCCCCTGTAGTGCAGCTTCATGCTATCACTAGTCACGTGTTCTCTGTAGTGCAGCTTCATGCTATCACTAGTCACGTGTCCTCTGTAGTGCAGCTTCATGCTATCACTACAGTCACGTGTTCTCTGTAGTGCAGCTTCATGATATCACTAGTTACGTGTTCTCTGTAGTGCAGCTTCATGCTATCACTAGTCACGTGTCCTCTGTAGTGCTGCTTCATGCTATCACTAGTTATGTGTCCTGTGTAGTGCAGCTTCATGCTATCACTACAGTCACGTGTCCTCTGTAGTGCAGCTTCATGCTATCACTAGTCACGTGTCCTCTGTAGTGCACCTTCATGCTATCACTGGTCACGTGTCCTCTGTAGTGCAGCTTCATGTAATCACTAGTCACGTGTTCTCTGTAGTGCAGCTTCATGCTATCACTAGTCATGTGTCCTCTGTAGTGCAGCTTCATGCTATCACTAGTCACGTGTCCTCTGTAGGGCAGCTTCATGCTATCACTACAGTCACGTGTTCTCTGTAGTGCAGCTTCATGCTATCACTAGTCATGTGTCCTCTGTAGTGCAGCTTCATGCTATCACTAGTCACGTGTCCTCTGTAGGGCAGCTTCATGCTATCAGCCGTACAGCACAAAGGGAGACTTAGGGTTTTACTTTTTGCTGTTTTTGCATATAGATGGAAATTAGATGTATGTCGGGAGGGTTTGAGGGTTGGGTATCTCAGCGGAGCAGGCATTCTGGGCGTTTGGAATATTGATGAAAACTGAGACGGGTGATAGCATTCATCCATTATGTGTTTCATAAAGCTGATTAGGTTTAGTCTAGCAGTAATATTTATACACATAATATAACCTAATATTACCGTCTAGATCTCACCTAGAGACCCCTCTGATGTGATTTTACTATGAAATTTCACGCTGCCCCCGAACCACCATCTTAAAATCCTTTGCAGCGTCTTCAGGCATAGGTATGAGTGTGAGGGGGCTGTCTCTGGGGGTCTTCTCTATGTAATCATCCCTATGATGTGCTGAGGCTAATAAAGCTTCATATACAGTCAGGTCCATAAATATTGGGACATTGACAGAATTTTCATATTTTGGCCTCTAGTCACCACCACAATGGTTTTGAAATGAAACAAACAAGATGTGATTTACCTGCAGACTTTCAGATTTAATTTGAGGGTAATTACATCCAAATCAGGTGAACGGTGTAGGAATTACAACGGATTCTATATGTGCCTCCCACTTTTTAAGGGGCCAGAAGTAATGGGACAAACTAAACAATCCTAAATCTAACTTTCACTTTTTAATACTTTGTTGCAAATTCTTTGCAGGCAATTACAGCCTGAAGTCTGGAACGCATAGACATCACCAGACGCTGGGTTTCATCCCTGGTGATGCTCTGCCAGGCCTCTACTGCAAATGTCTTCAGTTCCTGCTTGTTCTTGGGGCATTTTCCCGTCAGTTTTGTCTTTATCAAGTGAAATGCATGCTCAATCGGATTCAGGTCAGGGGATTGACTTGGCCATTGCAGAACATTCCACTTTTTAGCCTTAAAAAACTCATTGGTTGCTTTTGCAGTATGCTTCGGGTCATTGTCCATCTGCACTGTGAAGAGCCGTCCAATGAGTTCTGAAGCATTTGACTGAATATGAGCAGATAATATTGCCCAAAACACTTCAGAATTCATTCTGCTGCTTTTGTCAGCAGTCACATCATCAATAAATACAAGGGAACCAGTTCCATTGGCAGCCATACATGCCCACACCATGACCCTACCACCACCATGCTTCACTGCTGAGGTGGTATGTTTTTGGATCATGAGCAGTTCCTTTCCTTCTCCATAATCTTCTCTTCCCATCACTGGTACAAGTTGATCTTTGTCTCATCTGTCCATAGGATGTTGTTCCAGAACTGTAATGGCTTTTTTAGATGTTGTTTGGCAAACTCTAATCTGGTCTTCCTGTTTTTGTGGCTCTCCAATGGTTTACATCTTGTGGTGAACCCTCTTTATTCACGCTTGTGAAGTCTTCTCTTGATTGTTGACTTTGACACATATACACCTACCTCCTGGAGAGTGTTCTTGATTTGGCCAACTGTTGCGAAGGGGTTTTTCTTCACCAGGGCAATAATTCTTCTGTCATCCACCATAGTTGTTTTCCGTGGTCTTCCGGGTCTTTTGGTGTTGCTGAGCTCTCCGGTGCGTTCTTTCTTTTTGATTTGGCCACACCTAATGTTTTTGCTATCTCTCTGATGGGTTTGTTTTGATTTTTCAGCCTAATGATGGCTTGCTTCACTGATAGTGACAGCTCTTTGGATCTCATATTGAGAGTCGACAGCAACTGATTCCAAATGCAAATGTCACACCTAGAATCAACTCCAGACCTTTTACCTGCTTAATTGATAATGAAATAACGAGGGAATAGCCCACACCTGTCCATGAAATAGCTTTTGAGTTGATAGTCCCATTACTTTTGGCCCTTTAAAAAGTGGGAGGCACATATAGAAACCGTTGTAATTCCTACACCGTTCACCTGATTTGGATGTAATTACCCTCAAATTAAATCTGAAAGTCTGCAGGTAAATCACATCTTGTTTGTTTCATTTCAAAGCCATTGTGGTGGTGAATAGAGGCCAAAATATGAAAATCCTGTCAATGTCCCAATATTTATGTACCTGACTGTATTTCACAGCAATGGAGCTTTATTGGATGATCCATAGAATTCTCAGCTTACTAAAATGTGTAACAAGTTTAGGAGAGTGGGAAACGTTTATTTAGGGGACCCGCAGAATCCTTCTACGTTTTACCACAGCCCCCCGTCAGGTATGGCCTAGGTCAGGATCATCACTGCGCCTCTTTATTCTCGTACGAAGCCCCCAAAACCATTTACCCCGTATTCTGGGTGATTTTGCAAATGAGATTTGAATCATGTAAAGGCCATTACTGAACCAAGGAACAGAAAACATTATTAGCAGCTTGAAAATGCTCTTATCAATGATTTATTACATTTTCTTGTTGAACAAATCAGAGATCTATTAAGAAATCTACACTAAATGTATCAATATAATATTTCGAATCCAAAAATATGATGACATAAATACAGAATATATAAGAGCTACAAACCTATGCAATTAAATCCTGATGATCTTTAAATTCACTTGAAGTACTTTCATTATCCACAAAAATAGGTCCCAGAATACATGAAGTAAACCTGGAGAGCAGCGTATTATACACAAGGTCCCGGAACGGTGCTAGTGCGTCTTGTAAACCTGCAGATAATATACAGACATGGACAAGTTTGTTGCCACCTCTCCTATAAAAAAAAAAGAACTTATATTTTTCTCCCATGGGCTTTAAACTTCTTAGTAATATTTGCAGCTGTAGTCACAGGAACATATGGCTGCCTGGAGATGGTCCTATACGGGGGTATTCAATTAGTGGGGATTACCCCGTGCGCAAGTCCCCACAATCAGACTGAACCTAGCTGCTCATGGAGGTGCGAGGTAAAGTCTGCGTAAAAAAAAAAAAAAATCAGTCTCGCGTGTGGGGGAAAAACACATTGATTCTGCAGTTTACACGGAATCCATGTGTTTCCGCGTGTGAGTCCTGATTTTTCGGCGCAGGAAAAAGGCTATTTAATTAAATAGCCTTTCCCCACGCTACAGGGATTTTGCCCGGCAATTAGTCGAGGGGTAAATCCCACGGCTAAGTGAATAGCGCTGATAGCGTTTACCGTTTAGACGCCTGTCTGTACTCTTCTGTCTGGTCTCCCCGGCTGCTCTGTCCTTTGCTTTCCCTGGTACATGCTCAGCGTGGGGCACACGGTGACACCAGGCAGCAGGGTGACCCCTTTTCCCCATTTACATAGGCTGAAGAAGTGATTAGAAGTTTGCAGACGTGTGATGCTAATTCAACAAGACAATTAGTCTAAAATATCACCATTTTCTTCTTTATTGAAGCATGACTGATACAGAAAGAGAAAATACGATGTAATATCAACATTTCACATGAAGCACAAGTCTCTGATATATGATAAAAGAAAACCATTGTCTAAATCAACGTCAGGGAAGGGATACGTTAAAATGGCAGGAAATATGTTATCCCCGATCCGCGTCTCCCCAGCTCCATCCGCTCACACTCGTACAAAGTAAAAAATCACCTTACACCTGGGAATTACTGAGAACACTTGTGGGCTCCTGAGAATATACCAGAGCATAACCGCCGCACAGCTGCTCCCGAAGTAAATGGCAGAGGATATCAATGTAGCGCTCTCATTATTCGAAGACGCGGTCAGTAAAATTCTCCTTTTGTAATGAAGCCTCCCCCAATCCATGCAGAAAATATGGGGGAAAAAAAGTGAATTGTTGGGGGGAGCGGGCTGCATCCACATTTGGAGAATCCGCTTTTGTAGCTTTGGCTAATAAGACTAATAACAGCGCCTGTACCCCTTGCACAACACGTTGCCACTGGCAAGATACCAAACACTGCCCATGCAGGGGATAGGGGTAAGTAATCGACTTACCACCATGAGGGGAAAGATACGCCCTGTGAAAGATGTTTAGGAAAAGTTCTACATATGATACCGCAGGGACTAGTTTAATAGATGTGGCGATTGCCTGCGACAAGTTCTCTGCGGTCTGGGATGGGAATCGGTCTCGCCATTGTGCCAGCCCAGTTTTCCATGAATGTTACTGTAGAGGAGCACATAGAATGAATAATGCACTGAGATTGCCCTATAGGAGGGATTCTCCCTCATTTAGGGCTCTGTTCATCATCACTAAAGAAGTCCTAATTTTAACTTAATTTCAATATTTTTTTAACTTTATGTATTTTGTATTTCTCGTATCTCCTTGTTACAAAACTGTCCTGATAATTTTCACACTCCTAATTATATAAGTTTGGGGATGTTAAAATTGTGTGATTCATCAAACTCCAACACTGCTTCATTTTTCGGAATTTGATAGTGAAACTGTTCATCATCCTGAGATGTCGTTCAGTTCCCCGAATGTCCTCACATGCTGCCGGCAGCTTGTGTAGCGGGGGGATCTATTCAGATCCCTCACCGATGTGCTGTGTTGTTCTACGGCTTGGAGCTACTCCTCCGTGCCGCCAGCCCGCTGCACTCGCCTTGCGCTGGTCACTGCTCCTATCTGTCTCCTTCTGCTACGAATGCTGATCATTGCTACGTCTGGTTCCCATTTCCTCATGCTGTGCCTGCTGGTCACTGCCCCCCTTGTCCCCTGTCTTCTTCTGTTTTACCTACCGGTCACTGCTCCCCGTCTCCATGTCAGTGCCGCCCTTTTTATATTTAAATAACATATTTAAAATATAAACGTGCCACTATTTCCACGAAACGGAAACTAACGTTTCACATCCTACAATGTTAACATGATGAATATGGTCCTAATAGTTTATCCAGCAGATTATTATTGTAATCATTTAGGGACAGCACCTTGGAGAGACCAGCCACATAATGCTGGGCCCGCAGATAAGCTACAGGAAAGGGATTAAGTGTTCGGTATTTGTCAACCGCCTGCGCAAATGATAGTGGCTTCCCCGTCGCAGTGTCCATAAGCTGCTGGGTATAAATAGTACCCCGCGTGTTCCATATGGTGAGAGGGTAACATGCATCCCCGTGTTGAAAATTTGGGTTATGTATTAGGGGATGGAATAAGTATACATAAGGGAAAGATGCCAGACCTTACGAGTGGTCATTAATAACAGGTTGTATTGCACATGGGTGGGCATTACACCATTATGTAGATGTAGGAAGGTGGGTACACACCTAGCAGATTTATCTGCAGATGATGGTCATTTATATACACTGAACGACCATCATCTTCCAGGCGGCCGTGGCTCCCACTGGCTGCCCATACACACTTGCCGATGGACAGATATGTCTACAGATATATCTGTCCATTGGCTGTGCGGCACAGCCGACGCGATATATCTGTGAACGACGTCGTTCACGGACATATCGCTGGCACACACTGGCCGATGGGCACCAGATATATTGGGCGATCAATTGATCAGCCCATATATCTGCCAGTGTGTACCCAGCTTTAGTGCCTTCCAAGAAAGCAACCTCCAGTTTAGGGTTGGTATACGGGTCTTTGTTATTTAGCCAATCTCTCACGCAGAGAAGGCGGGCAGCATGGCTATTGGCAATGGCATTGGGTAAATTGATGCCACAGTTTAGTTCTGCTCTGCTGAAGCTGTACAAGGCCTATACGGTCCCTCTTACCGTTCCAAATAAAGGTGCAGATTATCCCTTCAAACTCCATAATATGCCCTCTAGACAATAATATAGGGAACGATTGTAGAGTATAGAGAATCCTTGGGAACAGATTACTGGGAAGAGATTAAGCCGCCGCCAGTGCTCAACATCTACCCGAACACTACGTATAATATTTGGCAAGTTAGAGGTATATATGTGAATAAGATTTTCTGGCATCTGTACCCCCAATATATTTACCGGCCTTAGTCCCCCATACAATAGATGTAGTCCTGCCTGGTGGCTAGCTCACCGTTCCTCTGCCCTCTTACAGTTTTATCTGCAGCATTTTCTTTAGTGTTGTGATAAAAATGCCAGTACTGCCTGCAGGGCGGCATTGTCCTCCTATTGCACCTATTGTTACAGACATGCCAAGAACACCACGCCAGGGAGGCGCACATTGTGGTAGGTGATAAAGGCTTCTGAAATATGTTGGGCAAAGGATGATCTTAATGTTCCATAAGGAATATCAGATAGAAGCGTCTTTCTTACACGCAAATTCAAATCAATGGGCGAGTCTTGTCAGACAGCGTATTGAGCTGGGCCGGGCAGACGTTGTGTCCATTTAGTGGAACCCAGAAGAAAACGGCCACATATGGACTCGCAGGAAGCTATAAAGGTCACTTTATGTCTTGTCAAAGTTGTAATTGAGAATGAAGCAAGCAATACTGTATGTTAGGAGAGGAAGAATAACATGACGTTATGCCAGCGTCCTGTGCCCCCAGCTGCCTGGGCAGGAGGAGATGGCACTGCTCACTGCATGCAGGCCAAGCATTCCACAAATGCTGCACAAGGTTTTTCCTCTGCATAGTAATTCCTGATGTTATTAAGGTGGAAAGATATAACTGAGCCATGTAATTATGTGAATCGCACGTTTCCCTTTCTGTGTGTCAGTAAGATGTTCTATAAGAGCCGCGTAGTATTGTTTCCAGGATGAAAGGCTGCGCCAGGTGTACGCCAGTGTTTGAAATGTCTTCAAATGGTAGAAATCTATTCTCTCTCCTGTATTGTGAAATAAAAGGACCATAATTTGGCACGTTCTGGACTCAGCCATGTGCTTGGCCCCCAATTCCCTCTTTTTCCTCCAGGGTTTTCATTACTCACAAGGATGTAATTGATCAGCCTCTGATCTGTGCAGCCTAGGCCGGATTCTGGCAGCAGAGCGATATAAATAGACTCCGAGGACAGCGTCACGGCAGGTTAGAGCCTGAGAACATTTCACTTCTCCTCTCCTCCTGCCCAGACAGCTGTGAGCACATGGCGCCGGAGGATACGCGGCGGTGCTCGGCTATGCGGCGGGACCTGCACACGTTTATTTCACGCTGTTATACCAGGAGATGCAGCAGCCGTAGTACTGAGCAGTGGTGAGGGGGAATAGAGCATAGCGGGGGGACAGTGAGAGATGTAATTAAGGAAAATGTAGATGGACAAACAGTGAGGTTCATTTTATATTCAGTACACTCTTGGGTATGAGAGACGCATCATGTAATGTACATCTAGACAGCGATCAATGATCGGTATGAGAGACACGTCATGTACTGTACATCTAGGCAGCGATCAATGATCGGTATGAGAGACACGTCATGTACTGTACATCTAGGCAATGATCGGTATGAGATCTAGGCAGATCTAGGCAGTGATCGATATGAGAGACACGTCATGTACTGTACATCTAGGCAGCAATCAATGATCGGTATGAGAGACGCATCATTACTGTACATCTAGGCAGCAATCAATGATCGGTATGAGTGACATGTCATGTACTGTACATCTAGGCAGTGATCAGTATGAGAGACACATCATGTAGATCTAGGCAGTGATCGGTATGAGAGACACGTCATGTACATCTAGGCAGTGATCGGTATGAGAGAAACGTCATGTAGAACTAGGCAGTGATCAATGATCGGTATGAGAGACATGTCATGTACTGTACATCTAGGCAGTGATCGGTATGAGAGACACGTCATGTAGAACTAGGCAGCGATCAATGATCGGTATGAGAGACGCATCATGTACTGTACATCTAGGCAGTGATCAATGATCGGTATGAGAGACACGTCATGTAGATCTAGACAGTGATCGGTATGAGAGAAACGTCATGTAGATCTAGGCAGTGATCGCTATGAGAGACACGTCATGTAGATCTAGGCAGTGATCAGTATGAGAGACACGTCATGTAGATCTAGCAGTGATCGGTATGAGAGACACGTCATGTAGATCTAGGCAGTGATCGGTATGAGAGACGCATCATGTAGATCTAGGCAGTGATCGGTGATTGGTATGAGAGACACGTCATGTAGATCTAGGCATTGATCAATGATCGGTATGAGAGACATGTCATGTAGATCTAGGCAGTGATCAGTATGAGACACGTCATGTAGATCTAGGCAGTGATCGGTATGAGAGACATGTCATGTAGATCTAGGCTGTGATCGGTATGAGAGACATGTCATGTAGATCTAGGCAGTGATCGCTATGAGAGACACGTCATGTAGATCTAGGCAGTGATCAGTATGAGAGACACGTCATGTAGATCTAGCAGTGATCGGTATGAGAGACACGTCATGTAGATCTAGGCAGTGATCGGTATGAGAGACGCATCATGTAGATCTAGGCAGTGATCGGTGATTGGTATGAGAGACACGTCATGTAGATCTAGGCATTGATCAATGATCGGTATGAGAGACATGTCATGTAGATCTAGGCAGTGATCAGTATGAGACACGTCATGTAGATCTAGGCAGTGATCGGTATGAGAGACATGTCATGTAGATCTAGGCTGTGATCGGTATGAGAGACATGTCATGTAGATCTAGGCAGTGATCAGTATGAGAGACACGTCATGTAGATCTAGGCAGTGATCGGTATGAGACACGTCATGTAGATCTAGGCAGTGATCGGTATGAGAGACGCATCATGTAGATCTAGGCAGTGATCGGTGATTGGTATGAGAGACACGTCATGTAGATCTAGGCATTGATCAATGATCGGTATGAGAGACATGTCATGTAGATCTAGGCAGTGATCAGTATGAGACACGTCATGTAGATCTAGGCAGTGATCGGTATGAGAGACATGTCATGTAGATCTAGGCTGTGATCGGTATGAGAGACATGTCATGTAGATCTAGGCAGTGATCGGTATGAGACACGTCATGTAGATCTAGGCAGTGATCGGTATGAGAGACATGTCATGTAGATCTAGGCAGTGATCGGTATGAGACACGTCATGTAGATCTAGGCAGTGATCGGTATGAGAGACGCATCATGTACTGTACATCTAGGCAGTGATCCGTGATCGGTATGAGAGACGCATAATGTACTGTACATCTAGGCAGTGATCAGTATGAAGATCTAGGCAGTGATCGGTATGAGAGACACGTCATGTAGATCTAGGCAGTGATCTGTATGAGAGACACGTCATGTAGATCTAGGCAGTGATCTGTATGAGAGACACGTCATGTAGATCTAGGCAGTGATCAGTATGAGAGACACGTCATGTAGATCTAGGCAGTAATCTGTATGAGAGACACGTCATGTAGATCTAGGCAGTGATCGGTATGAGAGACACGTCATGTAGATCTAGGCAGTGATCGGTATGAGAGACACGTCATGTAGATCTAGGCAGTGATCAGTGATCGGTATGAGAGACATGTCATGTTGATCTAGGCAGTGATCGCTATGAGAGACACGTCATGTAGATCTAGGCAGTGATCAGTGATCGGTATGAGAGACATGTCATGTAGATCTAGGCAGTGATCAATGATGGGAATGAGAGAGACATGTCATGTAAAGCTAGGCAGTGATTGGTATGAGAGATTCGTCATGTAGATCTAGGCAGTTATCAATGATCGGTATGAGAGACACGTCATGTAGATCTAGGCAGTGATCGGTATGAGAGACACGTCATGTAGATCTAGGCAGTGATCGGTATGAGAGACATGTCATGTTGATCTAGGCAGTGATCGGTATGAGAGAAACGTCATGTAGAACTAGGCAGTGATCAATGATCGGTATGAGAGACATGTCATGTACTGTACATCTAGGCAGTGATCGGTATGAGAGACACGTCATGTAGAACTAGGCAGCGATCAATGATCGGTATGAGAGACGCATCATGTACTGTACATCTAGGCAGTGATCAATGATCGGTATGAGAGACACGTCATGTAGATCTAGACAGTGATCGGTATGAGAGAAACGTCATGTAGATCTAGGCAGTGATCGCTATGAGAGACACGTCATGTAGATCTAGGCAGTGATCAGTATGAGAGACACGTCATGTAGATCTAGCAGTGATCGGTATGAGAGACACGTCATGTAGATCTAGGCAGTGATCGGTATGAGAGACGCATCATGTAGATCTAGGCAGTGATCGGTGATTGGTATGAGAGACACGTCATGTAGATCTAGGCATTGATCAATGATCGGTATGAGAGACATGTCATGTAGATCTAGGCAGTGATCAGTATGAGACACGTCATGTAGATCTAGGCAGTGATCGGTATGAGAGACATGTCATGTAGATCTAGGCTGTGATCGGTATGAGAGACATGTCATGTAGATCTAGGCAGTGATCGGTATGAGACACGTCATGTAGATCTAGGCAGTGATCGGTATGAGAGACGCATCATGTAGATCTAGGCAGTGATCGGTGATTGGTATGAGAGACACGTCATGTAGATCTAGGCATTGATCAATGATCGGTATGAGAGACATGTCGCAGTGATCAGTATGAGACACGTCATGTAGATCTAGGCAGTGATCGGTATGAGAGACATGTCATGTAGATCTAGGCTGTGATCGGTATGAGAGACATGTCATGTAGATCTAGGCAGTGATCGGTATGAGACACGTCATGTAGATCTAGGCAGTGATCGGTATGAGAGACATGTCATGTAGATCTAGGCAGTGATCGGTATGAGACACGTCATGTAGATCTAGGCAGTGATCGGTATGAGAGACGCATCATGTACTGTACATCTAGGCAGTGATCCGTGATCGGTATGAGAGACGCATAATGTACTGTACATCTAGGCAGTGATCAGTATGAAGATCTAGGCAGTGATCGGTATGAGAGACACGTCATGTAGATCTAGGCAGTGATCTGTATGAGAGACACGTCATGTAGATCTAGGCAGTAATCTGTATGAGAGACACGTCATGTAGATCTAGGCAGTGATCGGTATGAGAGACACGTCATGTAGATCTAGGCAGTGATCGGTATGAGAGACACGTCATGTAGATCTAGGCAGTGATCAGTGATCGGTATGAGAGACATGTCATGTTGATCTAGGCAGTGATCGCTATGAGAGACACGTCATGTAGATCTAGGCAGTGATCAGTGATCGGTATGAGAGACATGTCATGTAGATCTAGGCAGTGATCAATGATGGGAATGAGAGAGACATGTCATGTAAAGCTAGGCAGTGATTGGTATGAGAGATTCGTCATGTAGATCTAGGCAGTTATCAATGATCGGTATGAGAGACACGTCATGTAGATCTAGGCAGTGATCGGTATGAGAGACACGTCATGTAGATCTAGGCAGTGATCGGTATGAGAGACATGTCATGTTGATCTAGGCAGTGATCAGTGATCGGTATGAGAGACAAGTCATGTAGATCTAGGCAGTGATCGGTATGAGAGACACGTCATGTTGATCTAGGCAGTGATCAGTATGAGAGACACGTCATGTAGATCTAGGCAGTGATCAGTATGAAGATCTAGGCAGTGATCGCTATGAGAGACATGTCATGTAGATCTAGGCAGTGATCAGTGGTGAGTATGAGAGACACATCGTGTAGATCTAAGCAGCAATCGGTGGTGAGTATGAGAGAGACACGTCATGTAGATCTAGGCAGTGATCAGTGGTGAGTATGAGAGACACATCGTGTAGATCTAAGCAGCAATCGGTGGTGAGTATGAGAGAGACACGTCATGTAGATCTAGGCAGTGATCAGTATGAGAGAGACACGTCATGTAGATCTAGGCAGTGATCAGTATGAGAGACACATCATGTAGATCTAGGCAGCGATCAGTGGTGGTTTGGAGAACATTTAAAAATACTGAAAACTAAACAGTTTGTGAATAATGAATTCTTGCAGACAGATAAGTTAATAGATGTTAATTATATTAAATACATACATAAAATTACTGTCATGTATCTGTAGTAATCAGCAGGTGTTTATTGCACAGGAATTGATTAACTTACAAATTGTTAAAACTGCAGTGTTTCTGATCCTGTCAAGTGTGGGTACTCTTACTTATGTTATTTTAACTAGGGCCACCGCTCGTATTATCAACCTAGTTCCTCCACTTGTTATATAATTGGTCTGGGGGCAACATTTGTTATATTGTTGGTCTGTGATTATATCATTGATGTTGGGCAACCTTTATTATATTATCAGCCTGGGGAAACCTGTGTTATTTTATTGTCCTAGGGGCAATGTTTGTTATATTATTGGCCTAGGATCTACGTTTCTTATATTATTGGTTTAGGGACACCATTAGTTATATTATACATGAAAATCGGAGAGTATATTCCTTCCATGACGTAGGTACCCACTAAGAAGGGATTTTTCCAAATTCAACTCCTAAGGGGGTGAAAAGGGCTAAAATGTTCCCTTTCCCTGACTGAATATGAACTGTGCTGCAGCCACGATGAGACAATACCAACTGTCACCCCAAGTGCTGCCATCACTGGCGGTGGGTCTGGCTTGCCTTTTTTTGTTACTATAGAGGTGAGGGAAGGGAATGTGTTACTACACAGGTGAGTGAGGGGAATGTCAAATATGTTACTAGGGGGTGAGGAAAGGGAATGTGTTACAAAACAGGAGAGGTAGGGGAATGTGTTACTACAGGGGTGAGTGGGGTTAATGTGTTACTACTGAGGTGAGGAATGTGTTACTATAGAGGTGAGGGAAGGGAATGTGTTACTACACAGGTAATGGAGGGGAATGTGCTACTACCCAGATGAGGGCAATGTCAAATGTGTTAATATGGGGTGAGTTAAGGGAAGGGAATGTGTTAATACACGGACAAGGGAGGGGAATGTGTTACTACAGGTGTGAGTGACGGTAATGTGTTACTACAGGTGAGGCAGGGGAATGTCAAATGTGTTACAACATTGACGAGGGAGGGAAATGTGTTGTTACAGAGGTGAAGGAGTGGAATGTGTTAGTACACAGGTGAGGTAGGATAATATCTTACTATAGCAGTGAGGGAGGGGATGCATTATCATAGATGTGAAAGATTAATGTGTTACTGGAGTGGTGGGATGGGAATGGAAACAGCAAATATCTAAGGCGGAGGTGTCCAAATGCTGTCCTCAAGGCTTCCCAACAGTCCAGGTTTTAGCGATATCATCAACGCCCAGCCCAAACCAATGAACTTAGAAACATTAAGATCTGGCAGTATATTCCTTCCATGACATAAGTGCCCACTAAGAAGGGATTTTTCGAAATTCGACTCCTAAGTGGGTTAAAAGGGCTTAAATGTTTCCTCCTCCTGTGCAATGTCCTGACTGACTGTTTCGTTGTGGCTGTACAATAGTACAGTACATATATAAACACCAACTGCCATCCCAAGTGCTGCCAAACATCTGGCAGTTGGTGTGGCTTCCTATTTGAATAGTGAGGGAAGGGAATGTGTTACTACAGAGGTGAGCGATGGGAATGTGTTACTACACAGACGAGGGAGGGGAATGTCAAATGTGTTACTGTGGGGTGAAGGAAGGAGATGTGTTACAACACAGGCGAGGGAGGGCAATGTGTTTCGGTTGAGCGGGGGTAATTGTTACTACATGAGGGAGGAGCATGTATTACTTCAGGTGTGAGGGAGGGGAATAAGTTAATACAGGTGTGAGTGGGGCTAATGTGTTACTACAACTGTGAGGGAGGGATTGCATTTCTACACAGGTAAAGGAGGGGCATGTTGAATGTGTTACAACACAGGCAAGGGAGAGAAAGGTGTCACTATAGTGGTGAGCGAGGATGATGTGTTACTATAGAGGTGAGGGAAGGTAATGTATTATTATAGAAGTCATGCATTACTACAGAGGTGAGGGAAGGTAATGTATTACTATAGCAGTGATGCATTACTATAGAGGTGAGGGAAGGTAATGTATTACTATAGCAGTGATGTATTACTATAGAGGTGAGGGAAGGTAATGTATTACTATAGCAGTGATGCATTATTACAGAGGTGAGGGAATGTAATGTATTACTATAGCAGTAATGCATTACTACAGAGGTGAGGGAATGTAATGTATTATTATAGCAGTGATGCATTACTACAGAGGTGAGGGAAGGTAATGTATTATTATAGCAGTGATGCATTATTATAGCAGTGATGCATTACTATAGAGGTGAGGGAAGGTAATGTATTATTATAGCAGTGATGCATTATTATAGCAGTGATGCATTACTATAGAGGTGAGGGAAGGTAATGTATTATTATAGCAGTGATGCATTACTGTAGAGGTGAGGGAAGGTAATGTATTACTATAGCAGTGATGCATTACTACAGAGGTGAGGGAATGTAATGTATTACTATAGCAGTAATGCATTACTACAGAGGTGAGGGAAGGTAATGTATTATTATAGCAGTGATGCATTACTACAGAGGTGAGGGAAGGTAATGTATTATTATAGCAGTGATGCATTACTACAGAGGTGAGGGAAGGTAATGTATTATTATAGCAGTGATGCATTATTATAGCAGTGATGCATTACTACAGAGGTGAGGGAAGGTAATGTATTATTATAGCAGTGATGCATTATAGCAGTGATGCATTACTATAGAGGTGAGGGAAGGTAATGTATTATTATAGCAGTGATGCATTACTATAGAGGTGAGGGAAGGTAATGTATTACTATAGCAGTGATGCATTACTACAGAGGTGAGGGAATGTAATGTATTACTATAGCAGAAATGCATTACTACAGAGGTGAGGGAAGGTAATGTATTACTATAGCAGTGATGCATTACTACAGAGGTGAGGGAAGGTAATGTATTATTATAGCAGTGATGCATTATTATAGCAGTGATGCATTACTATAGAGGTGAGGGAAGGTAATGTATTACTATAGCAGTGATGCATTACTATAGAGGTGAGGGAATGTAATGTATTATTATAGCAGTGATGCATTACTGTAGAGGTGAGGGAAGGTAATGTATTACTATAGCAGTGATGCATTACTGCAGAGGTGAGGGAATGTAATGTATTACTATAGCAGAAATGCATTACTACAGAGGTGAGGGAAGGTAATGTATTACTATAGCAGTAATGCATTACTATAGAGGTGAGGGAAGGTAATGTATTACTATAGCAGTAATGCATTACTATAGAGGTGAGGGAAGGTAATGTATTGTTATAGCAGTGATGCATTACTATAGAGGCGAGGGAAGGTAATGTATTATTATAGCAGTGATGCATTACTACAGAGGTGAGGGAAGGTAATGTATTACTATAGCAGTGATGCATTACTATAGAGGTGAGGGAATGTAATGTATTGCTATAGCAGTAATGCATTACTATAGAGGTGAGGGAAGGTAATGTATTGTTATAGCAGTGATGCATTACTATAGAGGTGAGGGAAGGTAATGTATTACTATAGCAGTGATGCATTACTATAGAGGTGAGGGAAGGTAATGTATTACTATAGAGGTGAAGGATTACTGTGATTATTGGATTACTGTGATTATTGGAATGGTGAGATGGAAATGGAATCAGTAAATATCTAAGGTCTATCCAGGTGAAATAGCATACATCAGCTTGTATGATGTACATATAATAGTCATCACCTATACAGATAGGGAGAATGCCGCTCATATACATGTACGGGCTTGCACAATTTACACGGACGCATACACTGTATGATTAATAGCTGTAACCAGAGACAGAGGCTCTCCAGGCAGAAAACAAAGAGGCGATATGTAAATACTGTATATGCTATGAATGCAGACTGTAGTGTCAGTGTTATATGCGGTGTGATGGTCTTATGTATGTAAGGTACAGTATAGCCTTGTGAAGGAGATACATCTAAATGTAATGAATGAGTTCCTTTAGGTCAGGCCCCCGGAATCATTGGCCTGGTCCTCGGAGCTTTTTTCTGCTAGCCTCATTTAGCTAGCACTGTGCCTATAATCTAGGCAGCAGTGCCGTCTGTCCTTAGGACACTTCAGATGGTCACACCGCTGCCCTTACAGCTCCCCGTAGCATCCTCAGGATACTCCGGGCATTGCTGTAATCACCGGTGATTGTGGCCCCACCCCTGTGTGACATCACACGGAGGGGCGTGGCCTGCACCAGGCCCGCAAATAATAATATATATCAAAATGGCCCTCGGCAGAAAAAAGGTTCCTCACCCCTACTTTAGGTAAACCAACAGACACCGCGTGTTACACGCAGCACACGTCATATGTCACATGATCATTACAGAGCAAGCGCATGTGTAACACCACCATCATTTATCTCCATATGTTAGTGTACTTTATATAATGTGGGTGAGGAGACCTATGACCGAGGAATCGTCACTATGAAGGAAATGGTTCCAGGTTAGTGCAGCTCCATAACAATGTAACCTGCAGAGATCTGCGCCTTACGTGTATAGTGCCGTAACCTTTCTGAGACACGCATCTGATTACACGGGGCCCTCAGGCCGCCAAAGTGATTGACCTTTACGGGATGAGAAAACCCTTTCAAGCTGAAAATGAACTGGAAATAATAATTTCCTTCTGCTTTCCGTGTTTGAAGTGACGTCCTCCTTCCCCGTGTCCTGGCCTTTTATCATGTCTACACCATTAGGCTTGTAAGCGCTGTGTCGGCCCTGCGACTGGCCACTTTCATTAGTACTGTGTGTCTCTGATTACTAGAGTCACAGGGCAACACGTGAGGAGAGCGGCTGCGAGAACCACGGCGCTCACACTTCACCTGCACTAATTAATCTTCCGCCTTCATCATCTTTTCATTTTAACCACTGATTCAGTTTCCCATAAACTGCGGCGTCTCCCACGTCTTCCCCGAGTACAAAGCACATTTAGGTTAGATTGGCTTTCATCTCATTAGAAGCAAATGTTTTATGTTTTTAATATATTAAAAACAAGTTGCTCATTTATAGATGGTGAAATGTGCAGATTAAATGACTGGATATGGCGCTTTTACCCTGCGGGAATATTAGCTGAGTGGGAGTAGCCCTGCAATACTCTTGGGGGCCCTCGTACCTTATTAATGCTATCTAACAAATCACCCTATAGCCTGGACACTCTGAACGTATAGCCAGGACACTCTGAACGTATAGTTTGGACGCACTGAACGTATAGCCTGGACACTCTGAACGTATAGCCTGGACGCACTGAACTTATATAGCCTGGACGCACTGAACGTATAGCCTGAATACACTGAACATATAGCCTGGATGCACTGGATGTATAGCCTACTTCTACTACTACCACCCCAGCAGCCATCTGTGTCCCTCCTTCTATTACTACCACCCCAGCAGCCATCTGTGTCCCTCCTTCTACTATTACCACCCCAGCAGCCATCTGTGTCCCTCCTTCTACTATTACCACCCCAGCATCCATATGTTCCCTCCTTCTACTACTACCACCCCACCAGCCATCTGTGTCCCTCCTCCTACTACTACCACCCCAGCAGCCATCTGTTCCCCTCCTTCTACTACTACCACCCCAGCAGCCATCTGTGTCCCTCCTTCTACTACTACCACCCCACCAGCCATCTGTGTCCCTCCTCCTACTACTACCACCCCAGCAGCCATCTGTGTCCATCCTCCTACTACTACCACCCCAGCAGCCATCTGTGTCCCTCCTTCTACTACTACCACCCCAGCAGCCATCTGTTCCCCTCCTTCTACTACTACCACCCCAGCATCCATATGTTCCCCTCCTTCTACTGCTACCACCCCAGCATCCATATGTTCCCCTCCTTCTACTACTACCACCCCAGCAGCCATCCGTTCCCCTCCTTCTACTACTACCACCCCAGCATCCATATGTTCCCCTCCTTCTACTGCTACCACCCCAGCATCCATATGTTCCCCTCCTTCTACTGCTACCACCCCAGCAGCCATCTGTGTCCCTCCTTCTACTACTACCACCCCAGCAGCCATCTGTGTCCCTCCTTCTACTACCACCCCAGCAGCCATCTGTTCCCCTCCTTCTACTGCTACCACCCCAGCATCCATATGTTCCCCTCCTTCTACTGCTACCACCCCAGCAGCCATTTGTGTCCCTACTTCTACTACTACCACCCCAGCAGCCATCTGTGTCCCTACTTCTACTATTACCACCCCAGCAGCCATCTGTGTCCCTACTTCTACTATTACCACCCCAGCAGCCATCTGTGTCCCTCCTTCTACTACTACCACCCCAGCAGCCATCTGTGTCCTTTCTTCTACTACTACCACCCCAGCAGCCATCTGTGTCCCTCCTACTACTACCACCACCCCAGCAGCCATCTGTGTCCCTCCTTCTATTACTACCACCTCAGCAGCCATCTGTGTCCCTCCTTCTATTACTACCACCTCAGCAGCCATCTGTGTCCCTTCTTCTACTACTACCACCCCAGCAGCCATCTGTGTCCCTCCATCTACTGCTACCACCCCAGCAGCCATCTGTGTCCCTCCATCTACTACTACCACCCCAGCAGCCATCTGTGTCCCTTCTTCTACTACCACCCCAGCAGCCATCTGTGTCCCTACTTCTACTACTACTACTACCCCAGCAGCCATCTGTGTCCCTCCTTCTACTACTACCACCCCAGCAGCCATCTGTGTCCCCTCCTTCTACTATTACCACCCCAGCAGCCATCTGTGTCCCTCCTTCTACTACTGCTACCACCCCAGCAGCCATCTGTGTCCCTCCTTCTACTACTACCACCCCAGCAGCCATCTGTGTCCCTCCTTCTACTACTACCACCCCAGCAGCCATCTGTGTCCCTCCTTCTACTACTACCACCCCAGCAGCCATCTGTGTCCCTCCTACTACTACTACCACCCCAGCAGCCATCTGTGTCCCTCCTACTACTACTACCACCCCAGCAGCCATCTGTGTCCCTCCTACTACTACTACTACCACCCCAGCAGCCATCTGTGTCCCACCTTCTGCTACCACCCCAGCAGCCATCTGTGTCCCTCCTTCTACTACTACCACCCCAGCAGCCATCTGTTCCCCTCCTACTAGTACCACCCCAGCAGCCATCTGTGTCCCTCCTTCTACTACTACCACCCCAGCAGCCATCTGTGTCCCTCCTCCTACTACTACCACCCCAGCAGCCATCTGTGTCCCTCCTTCTACTACTGCTACCACCCCAGCAGCCATCTGTGTCCCTCCTTCTACTACTGCTACCACCCCAGCAGCCATCTGTGTCCCTCCTACTACTACTACCACCCCAGCAGCCATCTGTGTCCCTCCTTCTACTGCTACCACCCCAGCAGCCATCTGTGTCCCTCCTACTACTACTACCACCCCAGCAGCCATCTGTGTCCCTCCTACTACTACTACTACCACCCCAGCAGCCATCTGTGTCCCACCTTCTGCTACCACCCCAGCAGCCATCTGTGTCCCTCCTTCTACTACCACCCCAGCAGCCATCTGTTCCCCTCCTACTAGTACCACCCCAGCAGCCATCTGTGTCCCTCCTTCTACTACTACCACCCCAGCAGCCATCTGTGTCCCTCCTCCTACTACTACCACCCCAGCAGCCATCTGTGTACCTCCTTCTACTACTACCACCCCAGCAGCCATCTGTGTCCCTCCATCTACTATTACCACCCCAGCAGCCATCTGTGTCCCTCCTTCTACTACTACCACCCCAGCAGCCATCTGTGTCCCTCCTTCTACTACCACCCCAGCAGCCATCTGTGTCCCTCCTTCTACTACTACCACCCCAGCAGCCATCTGTGTCCCTCCTTCTACTACTACCACCCCAGCAGCCATCTGTGTCCCTCCTTCTACTACTACCACCCCAGCAGCCATCTGTGTCCCTCCTTCTACTACCACCCCAGCAGCCATCTGTGTCCCTACTTCTACTATTACCACCCCAGCAGCCATCTGTGTCCCTCCTTCTAGTACTACTACCCCAGCAGCCATCTGTGTCCCTCCTTCTACTACTACCACCCCAGCAGCCATCTGTGTCCCTCCTTCTACTACTACCACCCCAGCAGCCATCTGTGTCCCTCCTTCTACTACCACCCCAGCAGCCATCTGTGTCCCTCCTTCTACTACTACCACCCCAGCAGCCATCTGTGTCCCCTCCTTCTACTATTACCACCCCAGCAGCCATCTGTGTCCCTCCTTCTACTACTACTACCCCAGCAGCCATCTGTGTCCCTCCTTCTACTACTACCACCCCAGCAGCCATCTGTGTCCCTGCTTCTACTATTACCACCCCAGCAGCCATCTGTGTCCCTACTTCTAGTACTACTACCCCAGCAGCCATCTGTGTCCCTCCTTCTACTACTACCACCCCAGCAGCCATCTGTGTCCCCTCCTTCTACTATTACCACCCCAGCAGCCATCTGTGTCCCTCCTTCTACTACTACCACCCCAGCAGCCATCTGTGTCCCTCCTTCTACTATTACCACCCCAGCATCCATATGTTCCCTCCTTCTACTACTACCACCCCAGCAGCCATCTGTGTCCCTCCTTCTACTACTACCACCCCAGCAGCCATCTGTGTCCCTACTTCTACTACCACCCCAGCAGCCATCGGTGTCCCTACTTCTGCTACTACTACCACCCCAGCAGCCATCTGTGTCCCTTCTTTTACTACTACCACCCCAGCAGCCATCTGTGTCCCTCCTTCTACTATTACCACCCCAGCAGCCATCTGTGTCCCTCCTTCTACTACTACCACCCCAGCAGCCATCTGTGTCCCTCCTTCTACTACCACCCCAGCAGCCATCTGTGTCCCTTCTTTTACTACTACCACCCCAGCAGCCATCTGTGTCCCTACTTCTACTATTACCACCCCAGCAGCCATCTGTGTCCCTTCTTTTACTACTACCACCCCAGCAGCCAACAGTGTGTCAGGATTCTGCCTGGGATCGGCTGTTACTTACCGCGGCGCCGGCTTCCCCTCATAGCGAGAGCAGTGAGACGTCAGGTGCAGCGGTAGGTGACTTGCTGACTATTCTCCCCGGGGCCCAGGTAACTATTACGCAATTCTCTATATTGGAGTTCCTGCAGCGATGGTCATGGGCGCAGCCATCTTGGCTGAATCACCTGATGGATCCTTATCCAGTGGTAGCTGTGTCAGTTCTCAGCTGACTTCCTCATCCAATGGACAGCTTCTGGGGGGTATAAACAGGACTCCAGGTGAACAGGAAATTGCCTGATCAACTTCGTTATTCCCAGATGGTTGCTTCATCCAGGCTTCACATGCAATCTTCCAGAGACTCTTCCCAGTGGTATTTCCAGTATATGCTCTGTACATCTTCTATGTACTGTGCCTAGTGATTATTTGTAGAGTGCTATATCCTTGTATAGCAGTGTACAGACACCACATCATATAATCCTCACTTCCCCCCAGTGTTAGCTGCAGAACATACTCCTCAGTGGCTCCTCTCCCACTGCTCTGCCTCAGCACCTCTTCAGGAATCATCTCTATTGTGCTTCTCTGTACTAGTGATACAGAGATTATATTTCCATTGGGCCAATGCGGTGTGTCTTTCTCTATTCCCACTCGCATCGGATCCCTGACCTGGGAACCGCAACCTGCTTGCTTGGTGCAGCTGAAACCCATACCCCGCTTGGAGGGGTCACTGGTGAACACCTCCCGGCAGGTTAGACTCCGCACCCTAGGTCAGGTCTCGCCAACATTCGATGCTTGAGGACAAGGAGACTGAACATCCAGGCCCCTCGCTCCTGACTCCTTCATGTCCCTACTACTACCCCTCATCTGTCCTTCTAATACTACCATCCCAGCAGCCATCAGTGTCCCTACTTTTATTTCCATTCATTGCTATCGTATGTCCCTACTTCCCCCATCCAACTGTCATCTGTCCTTACTACTACCAACCCAGCTGCCATCTGTGTCCCTACTTTTATTTCCATTCATTGCTATCGTATGCCCCTACTACCCCATCCAACTGTCATCTGTCCTTCTAATACTACCATCCCAGCAGCCATCAGTGTCCCTACTTTTATTTCCCTTCATTGCTATCGTATGTCCCTACTACACCCATCCATCTGTCATCTGTCCTTACTACTACCACCCCAGCTGCCATCTGTGTCCCTACTTTTATTTCCATTCATTGCGATCATATTTTCCTACTGCCCCATCTGACTGACCTTTCTCTTCCTCTGCTTACTACTGTATGTAGCAGTGCTCCTCACAGTGACTACTATACGGAGAGCTCTGTGATCATAGCTCTGTGTATGACATTCCTCTCCTCATTACTGTATGTAGCAGTGCTCCTCACAGTGACTACTAGAGGGAGAGCTCTGTGATCATAGCTCTGTGTATGACATTCCTCTCCTCATTACTGTATGTAGCAGTGCTCCTCACAGTGACTACTAGTGGGAGAGCTCTGTGATCATAGCTCTGTGTATGACATTCCTTTCCTCATTACTGTATGTAGCAGTGCTCCTCACAGTGACTACTATACAGAGAGCTCTGTGATCATAGCTCTGTGTATGACAGTCCTCTCCTCATTACTGTATGTAGCAGTGCTCCTCACAGTGACTACTAGAGGGAGAGCTCTGTGATCATAGCTCTGTGTATGACATTCCTTTCCTCATTACTGTATGTAGCAGTGCTCCTCACAGTGACTACTATACAGAGAGCTCTGTGATCATAGCTCTGTGTATGACAGTCCTCTCCTCATTACTGTATGTAGCAGTGCTGCTCACAGTGACTACTAGAGGGAGAGCTCTGTGATCATAGCTCTGTGTATGACATTCCTTTCCTCATTACTGTATGTAGCAGTGCTCCTCACAGTGACTACTATTAGGTGAGCTCTGTGATTATAGCTCTGTGTATTACTTTTCTCTCCTCATTACTGTATGTAGCAGTGCTCCTCACAGTGACTACTATAGGGAGAGCTCTGTGATCATAGCTCTGTGTATGACATTCCTCTCCTCATTACTGTATGTAGCAGTGCTCCTCACAGTGACTACTAGAGGGAGAGCTCTGTGATCATAGCTCTGTGTATGACATTCCTTTCCTCATTTCTGTATGTAGCAGTGCTCCTCACAGTGACTTCTATAAGGAGAGCTCTGTGATTATAGCTCTGTGTATGACATTTCTCTCCTCATTACTGTATGTAGCAGTGCTCCTCACAGTGACTACTAGAGGGAGAGCTCTGTGATCATAGCTCTGTGTATGACATTCCTCTCCTCATTACTGTATGTAGCAGTGCTCCTCACAGTGACTACTATAGGGAGAGCTCTGTGATCATAGCTCTGTGTATGACATTCCTCTCATTATTACTGTATGTAGCAGTGCTCCTCACAGTGACTACTAGTGGGAGAGCTCTGTGATCATAGCTCTGTGTATGACATTCCTCTCCTCATTACTGTATGTAGCAGTGCTCCTCACAGTGACTACTAAAGGGAGACCTCCGTGATCATAGCTCTGTGTATGACATTCCTTTCCTCATTACTGTATGTAGCAGTGTTCCTCACAGTGACTACTAGAGGGAGAGCTCTGTGATCATAGCTCTGTGTATGACATTCCTCTCCTCATTACTGTATATAGCAGTGCTCCTCACAATGACTACAAGTGGGAGAGCTCTGTGATTCTGTGATCATAGCTCTGTGTATGACATTCCTCTCCTCATTACTGTATGTAGCAGTGCTCCTCACAGTGACTACTAGATGGAGAGCTCTGTGATCATAGCTCTGTGTATGACATTCCTCTCCTCATTACTGTATGTAGCAGTGCTCCTCACAGTGACTACTAGAGGGAGAGCTCTGTGATCATAGCTCTGTGTATGACATTCCTCTCCTCATTACTGTATGTAGCAGTGCTCCTCACAGTGACTACTATAGGGAGACCTCTGTGATCATAGCTCTGTGTATGACATTCCTTTCCTCATTACTGTATGTAGCAGTGCTCCTCACAGTGACTACTATACAGAGAGCTCTGTGTTCATAGCTCTGTGTATGACAGTCCTCTCCTCGTTACTGTATGTAGCAGTGCTCCTCGCAGTGACTTCTAGAGGGAGAGCTCTGTGATCATAGCTCTGTGTATGACATTCCTCTCCTCATTACTGTATGTAGCAGTGCTCCTCACAGTGACTACTAGAGGGAGAGCTCTGTGATCATAGCTCTGTGTATGACATTCCTCTTCTCATTACTGTATGTAGCAGTGCTCCTCACAGTGACTACTATAGGGAGACCTCTGTGATCATAGCTCTGTGTATGACATTCCTTTCCTTATTACTGTATGTAGCAGTGCTCCTCACAGTGACTACTAGAGGGAGAGCTCTGTGATCATAGCTCTGTGTATGACATTCCTCTCCTCATTACCGTATGTATCAGTGCTCCTCACAGTGACTACTAGTGGGAGAGCTCTGTGATCATAGCTCTGTGTATGACATTCCTTTCCTCATTACTGTATGTAGCAGTGCTCCTCACAGTGACTACTATAAGGAGAGCTCTGTGATCATAGCTCTGTGTATGACATTCCTCTCCTCATTACTGTATGTAGCAGTGCTCCTCACAGTGACTACTAGAGGGAGACCTCTGTGATCATAGCTCTGTGTATGACAGTCCTCTCCTCATTACTGTATGTAGCAGTGCTCCTCACAGTGACTACTATAGGGAGACCTCCGTGATCATAGCTCTGTGTATGACATTCCTCTCCTCATTACTGTATGTAGCAGTGTTCCTCACAGTGACTACTAGAGGGAGAGCTCTGTGATCATAGCTCTGTGTATGACATTCCTCTCCTCATTACTGTATGTAGCAGTGCTCCTCACAATGACTACTAGTGGGAGAGCTCTGTGATCATAGCTCTTTGTATGACATTCCTTTCCTCATTACTGTATGTAGCAGTGCTCCTCACAGTGACTACTAGTGGGAGAGCTCTGTGTTCATAGCTCTGTGTATGACATTCCTCTCCTCATTACTGTATGTAGCAGTGCTCCTCACAGTGATTACTATAATGAGAGCTCTGTGATCATAGCTCTGTGTATGACATTCCTTTCCTCATTACTGTATGTAGCAGTGCTCCTCACAGTGACTACTAGTGTAGTGTTCACTCTAGCTCCCGCGGCAGGCAGGGTGCCGGAGCTAGAGAGGGCAACTTTGTGCGTGCGGGCAAAAAGGGGGCGTGTCTATAAGACACGTCCCCTTTTTCATCATACTTGGGGGCATGCCCGGCACTTACGGACATGCCGGGCAGCCCCCAAGCGCTGCAGACAGGGAGAACAGATGCCGGGCGCATGTGCCCAGCGTCTATTCTCCGGCGGTGACCGGGTCACCGCACATTTCTCCACCCGCGGGACGCTGCGTCCGGCGGGTGAAGACTGCACCCGCAGCCTGTGAGGGCAGGGTGCTTTTTGCCCTCCTTCTGGAGGGCAGGGTGCTTTTTGCCCTCCAGAAGGAGGGCAGGGTGCCGCACCCTGCTAAAACAGCCTAGCGGGAACGCTACTAGTGGGAGAGCTCTGTGATCATAGCTCTGTGTATGACATTCCTTTCCTCATTACTGTATGTAGCAGTGCTCCTCACAGTGACTACTATACAGAGAGCTCTGTGATCATAGCTCTGTGTATGACAGTCCTCTCCTCATTACTGTATGTAGCAGTGCTCCTCACAGTGACTACTAGAGGGAAAGCTCTGTGTTCATAGCTCTGTGTATGACATTCCTTTCCTCATTACTGTATGTAGCAGTGCTCCTCACAGTGACTACTATACAGAGAGCTCTGTGATCATAGCTCTGTGTATGACAGTCCTCTCCTCATTACTGTATGTAGCAGTGCTCCTCACAGTGACTACTAGAGGGAAAGCTCTGTGTTCATAGCTCTGTGTATGACATTCCTCTCCTCATTACTGTATGTAGCAGTGCTCCTCACAGTGACTACTAGAGGGAGAGCTCTGTGATCATAGCTCTGTGTATGACATTCCTCTCCTCATTACTGTATGTAGCAGTGCTCCTCACAGTGACTACTAGAGGGAAAGCTCTGTGATCATAGCTCTGTGTATAACAGTCCTCTCCTCATTACTGTATGCAGCAGTGCTCCTCACAGTGACTACTAGAGGGAGAGCTCTGTGATCATAGCTCTGTGTATGACATTCCTCTCCTCATTACTGTATGTAGCAGTGCTCCTCACAGTGACTACTAGAGGGAGAGCTCTGTGATCATAGCTCTGTGTATGACTTTCCTTTCCTCATTACTGTATGTAGCAGTGCTCCTCACAGTGACTACTAGAGGGAGAGCTCTGTGTTTAATTTTTCTTCCTTAGTTTGATCTCCTCCCTCAGACTTTGTGCACTGATGAATTATTCACAGGCAAGTTGCATTTGTTGAAGCGCATTAGACCGGTATAAAATATTTAATCAGCTCCCATTACTTAGTATACAGGACTATAGTATGTAACACTAGAGGTTTCTGGCACCAGTCTCTGTGTTTTATATATATATATATATATATAATTTTTTTTCTTTTTAAATGTGCATTAGTCAGCTGTCCCGTCATCCTCTGAATCGCCACCTTGCACATGGCTCTGGCCAGACTGCCTGTGCTGGTCTGATGTCTCCGGTGCGGTATCACAACAGCCGGTTATTGCCGACCAGCTTCCTGGCTGGGAAACCTCAGGGTTTGGATTCCACAATGATATCACAATTTTAAGATTGTCCATATTTCTGCTTTTGTGATAAAATTACCTTACTAATTGAAATTGAAATGGTTATAGAAATCCATGCTCGTAATGGGTTAACCTTTTCATGGGTACATCCTCTTTAGTTTTAGATGCACAATATTAAATATTAATAACTCACAGTTTATGTTTGGTCGGCTGACTGTCACATCGCAGCATAAGCCAGATCCCCCTGAGCTGTGTATAAATCATCCATTCAACCATATGTTTCTTCTGCTCTAAAAATATGGTCAGCTGCAAGTAGGGAACAGTCTACTGCACACAGAGGGGTCCTCACTGCGCTCTGCCCAATATGCTGCCTGCACTGTTCACCAGCCTGTTATCTCTGGTCAGTGCCTGGGGACAGGTAACAGCCTATAATTACTGTACATACCTGGGCACACAATGTGCAGTGTCTTATTACAGGGCACACAGCATGTAATCACTGCACATCGCCTGGGCGCACACAGCGTGTAATCACTGCACAGCGCCTGGTCACACACAGCGTATAATCACTGCACAGCGCCTGGGACCACACAGCGTATAATCTCTGTACAGCGCCTGGGACCACACAGCGTATAATCTCTGTACAGCGCCTGGTCACACACAGCGTATAATCACTGCACAGCGCCTGGGAACACACAGCGTATAATCACTGCACAGCGCCTGGTCACACACAGCATATAATCACTGCACAGCGCCTGGGAACACACAGCGTATAATCACTGCACAGCGCCTGGGAACACACAGCGTATAATCTCTGCACAGCGCCTGGTCACACACAGCATATAATCACTGCACAGCGCCTGGGAACACACAGCGTATAATCACTGCATAGCACCTGGGCTCACACAGCGTATAATCTCTGCACAGCGCCTGGTCACACACAGCATATAATCACTGCACAGCGCCTGGGAACACACAGCGTATAATCACTGCACAGCACCTGGGCTCACACAGCGTATAATCTCTGCACAGCGCCTGGTCACACAGCGTATAATCTCTGCACAGCGCCTGGGAACACACAGCGTAGGATCACTGCACAGTGCCTGGTCACACACAGCATGTTTGTCAGGAACTTAGGTTTTTCGTCTGGGAGCACAGGGACTGATTCAGAGGTGGATGCTCTTTAGATTTGATCGCAAATGACCAGTGTTTTATTTTTTGCGCATGCGCCGGAGCAGCAGTGCGCCTGTGCTGTGATGGAGCCGCAGTGCGCCTGTGCTGTGATGGAGCCGCAGTGCGCCTGTAACTGTGACGGAGCCGCAGTACGCCTGTGCTGTGATGGAGCCGCAGTGCGTCTGTGCTGGGATGGCTGTGCTGCGATGGAGCCGCAGTGCACCTGTGCTGCGATGGAGCCGCAGTGCGTCTGTGCTGCGATGGAGCCGCAGTGCGGCTGTGCTGGGATGGAGCCGCAGTGCGCCTGTGCTGCGATGGAGCTGCAGTGCGCCTGTGCTGCGATGGAGCCGCAGTGCACCTGTGCTGTGATAGAGCTGCAGTGCGCCTGTGCTGCGATGGAGCTGCAGTGCGCCTGTGCTGCGATGGAGCCGCAGTGCGCTTGTGCTGCGATGGAGCCGCAGTGCGCCTGTGCTGTGATGGAGCCGCAGTGCGCCTGTGCTGTGATGGAGCCGCAGTGCGCCTGTGCTGTGATGGAGCCGCAGTGCGCCTGTGCTGCGATGGAGCTGCAGTGCGCCTGTGCTGAGATGGAGCTGCAGTGCGCCTGTGCTGTGCTGGTGTTGCGGCTCCTGTCACACTGTTGTCTTAGTCACAGTGTAATTGAAACCAGCATGCAGGGAACATAGAGGGGGAGGGGTAAAGCGTTTAAGGAAATGGAGGCTTGTCCGAAACATTTTTGGAGCGTGCTGAAGCCAGCGACCTATTTAGTAGCCTCAGCAGCTTAGTTGTGGTGTCCATTCTGAGCAACCTTAGGGATGTCCGATGGTCCGTGCGATGTTCCCAATGCCATGTCTTCGAGCACAAATGCCACGGATCTGAAAAGGCACAGATGGGCATCTCATTTCAGAAGGCTAACCCTTGGATCATTTACATATCTGCTGCTACCGAGGACGCGGCACCGATCCCTCCTGCTCCCACATCTGAATCAGGCGCACAGTGTCAGGAGCGCAGGATTGCTCTCTGGGAGCATAGTGCCAGGATACTTCCTCAGCACCTGACTGCTCTTCTCCGGCTCTGCAGTCTGACTGCTGAGACGCATCACAATGACGCTTTCCTGGAACACGCTGCTCACTGCTTTATACAATATAACACAGGGAATTAATAGAAATGATTATATATTGTCACCTGGATACAACCAGGGCCGTAACTAGGGTGGTGTGACCAGTGCCACGCACGGGGCACCACAGGGCAGGGGGCGCTGTTTGGGGCTGTCAGTATTCTTGTTTCTCATCATTCTCACTTGTAGCTTCCTCTTATTTTATCCCCAGCATCTCCTGGCCTTCCCTGGCCCTTTTTCAGGTCTACTATCTTATGTCCCTGTTTAAAAAATAGGGGGGGGGCACCAAAAAGTCTAGTTACGGCTCTGGATACAACGCAGACATGAATCCATTGTTGTGTCATAGGAGGAGATGTTACCTGCACACAGACACGTGGTACATCTTACTGTGCAGGCAGTACTTCCTGGCATGTCATTTACTGACCTTGTAATCCAGGACAGAGCTTTGTGCCTGCGGAATAATGAAGATTATCTCATAAAATGCCACCGTCCTGTGTCCATCTGTCTCTTTGTTTCAGTTCATTCTCTTTCCCACTGCGACTCCTTCCCTGTGTATCCATGAACATACAGATGACATAACGTATCTTCCAGCTGACTTATTAGTGTAAGGAGCCCTGTTCCTCTGTGTGTACACGGCAGTGGTGTGGAAGGGATAGTGACACCCTGTAATGATGTATTAGTGTAAGGAGCCCTGTTCCTCTGTGTGTACACGGCAGTGGTGTGGAAGGGATAGTGACGCCCTGTAATGATGTATTAGTGTAAGGAGCCCTGTTCCTCTGTGTGTACACGGCAGTGGTGTGGAAGGGATGGTGACACGCTGTAATGATGTATTAGTGTAAGGAGCCCTGTTCCTCTGTGTGTACACGGCAGTGGTGTGGAAAGGATAGTGACACCCTGTAATGATGTATTAGTGTAAGGAGCCCTGTTCCTCTGTGTGTACACGGCAGTGGTGTGGAAGGGATAGTGACACCCTGTAATGATGTATTAGTGTAAGGAGCCCTGTTCCTCTGTGTGTACACGGCAGTGGTGTGGAAGGGATAGTGACACCCTGTAGTGATGTATTAGTGTAAGGAGCCCTGTTCCTCTGTGTGTACACGGCAGTGGTGTGGAAGGGATAGTGACACCCTGTAATGATGTATTAGTGTAAGGACCCCTGTTCCTCTGTGTGTACACGGCAGTGGTGTGGAAGGGATAGTGACGCCCTGTAATGATGTATTAGTGTAAGGAGCCCTGTTCCTCTGTGTGTATACGGCAGTGGTGTGGAAGGGATAGTGACACGCTGTAGTGATGTATTAGTGTAAGGAGCCCTGTTCCTCTGTGTGTACACGGCAGTGGTGTGGAAGGGATAGTGACACCCTGTAATGATGTATTAGTGTAAGGACCCCTGTTCCTCTGTGTGTACACGGCAGTGGTGTGGAAGGGATAGTGGCACCCTGTAGTGATGTATTAGTGTATGGAGCCCTGTTCCTCTGTGTGTACACGGCAGTGGTGTGGAAGGGATAGTGACATCCTGTAATGATGTATTAGTGTAAGGAGCCCTGTTCCTCTGTGTGTACACGGCAGTGGTGTGGAAGGGATAGTGACACCCTGTAGTGATGTATTAGTGTAAGGAGCCCTGTTCCTCTGTGTGTACACGGCAGTGGTGTGGAAGGGATAGTGACACCCTGTAGTGATGTATTAGTGTAAGGAGCCCTGTTCCTCTGTGTGTACACGGCAGTGGTGTGGAAGGGATGGTGACGCCCTGTAATGGTGTATTAGTGTAAGGAGCCCTGTTCCTCTGTGTGTACACGGCAGTGGTGTGGAAGGGATGGTGACACGCTGTAATGATGTATTAGTGTAAGGAGCCCTGTTCCTCTGTGTGTACACGGCAGTGGTGTGGAAGGGATAGTGACGCCCTGTAATGATGTATTAGTGTAAGGAGCCCTGTTCCTCTGTGTGTACACGGCAGTGGTGTGGAAAGGATAGTGACACCCTGTAATGATGTATTAGTGTAAGGAGCCCTGTTCCTCTGTGTGTACACGGCAGTGGTGTGGAAGGGATAGTGACACCCTGTAATGATGTATTAGTGTAAGGACCCCTGTTCCTCTGTGTGTACACGGCAGTGGTGTGGAAGGGATAGTGACACCCTGTAGTGATGTATTAGTGTAAGGAGCCCTGTTCCTCTGTGTGTACACGGCAGTGGTGTGGAAGGGATAGTGACACCCTGTAATGATGTATTAGTGTAAGGACCCCTGTTCCTCTGTGTGTACACGGCAGTGGTGTGGAAGGGATAGTGACGCCCTGTAATGATGTATTAGTGTAAGGAGCCCTGTTCCTCTGTGTGTATACGGCAGTGGTGTAGAAGGGATAGTGACACCCTGTAATGATGTATTAGTGTAAGGACCCCTGTTCCTCTGTGTGTACACGGCAGTGGTGTGGAAGGGATAGTGTCACGCTGTAATGATGTATTAGTGTAAGGAGCCCTGTTCCTCTGTGTGTACACGGCAGTGGTGTGGAAGGGATAGTGACACGCTGTAGTGATGTATTAGTGTAAGGAGCCCTGTTCCTCTGTGTGTACACGGCAGTGGTGTGGAAGGGATAGTGACACCCTGTAATGATGTATTAGTGTAAGGACCCCTGTTCCTCTGTGTGTACACGGCAGTGGTGTGGAAGGGATAGTGACACGCTGTAATGATGTATTAGTGTAAGGAGCCCTGTTCCTCTGTGTGTACACGGCAGTGGTGTGGAAGGGATAGTGACATCCTGTAATGATGTATTAGTGTAAGGAGCCCTGTTCCTCTGTGTGTACACGGCAGTGGTGTGGAAGGGATAGTGACACCCTGTAGTGATGTATTAGTGTAAGGAGCCCTGTTCCTCTGTGTGTACACGGCAGTGGTGTAGAAGGGATAGTGACGCCCTGTAATGGTGTATTAGTGTAAGGAGCCCTGTTCCTCTGTGTGTACTTGGCAGTGGTGTGGAAGGGATAGTGACGCCCTGTAATGATGTATTAGTGTAAGGAGCCCTGTTCCTCTGTGTGTACACGGCAGTGGTGTGGAAGGGATAGTGACACCCTGTAATGATGTATTAGTGTAAGGAGCCCTGTTCCTCTGTGTGTACACGGCAGTGGTGTGGAAGGGATAGTGACACCCTGTAATGATGTATTAGTGTAAGGAGCCCTGTTCCTCTGTCTGTACACGGCAGTGGTGTGGAAGGGATAGTGGCACCCTGTAGTGATGTATTAGTGTATGGAGCCCTGTTCCTCTGTGTGTACACGGCAGTGGTGTGGAAGGGATAGTGACACCCTGTAATGATGTATTAGTGTAAGGAGCCCTGTTCCTCTGTGTGTACACGGCAGTGGTGTGGAAGGGATAGTGACACCCTGTAGTGATGTATTAGTGTAAGGAGCCCTGTTCCTCTGTGTGTACACGGCAGTGGTGTGGAAGGGATAGTGACACCCTGTAATGATGTATTAGTGTAAGGAGCCCTGTTCCTCTGTGTGTACACGGCAGTGGTGTGGAAGGGATAGTGGCACCCTGTAGTGATGTATTAGTGTAAGGACCCCTGTTCCTCTGTGTGTACACGGCAGTGGTGTGGAAGGGATGGTGACGCCCTGTAATGGTGTATTAGTGTAAGGAGCCCTGTTCCTCTGTGTGTACTTGGCAGTGGTGTGGAAGGGATAGTGACGCCCTGTAATGATGTATTAGTGTAAGGAGCCCTGTTCCTCTGTGTGTACACGGCAGTGGTGTGGAAGGGATAGTGACACCCTGTAATGATGTATTAGTGTAAGGAGCCCTGTTCCTCTGTCTGTACACGGCAGTGGTGTGGAAGGGATAGTGGCACCCTGTAGTGATGTATTAGTGTATGGAGCCCTGTTCCTCTGTGTGTACACGGCAGTGGTGTGGAAGGGATAGTGACGCCCTGTAATGATGTATTAGTGTAAGGACCCCTGTTCCTCTGTGTGTACACGGCAGTGGTGTGGAAGGGATAGTGGCACCCTGTAGTGATGTATTAGTGTATGGAGCCCTGTTCCTCTGTGTGTACACGGCAGTGGTGTGGAAGGGATGGTGACGCCCTGTAATGGTGTATTAGTGTAAGGAGCCCTGTTCCTCTGTGTGTACACAGCAGTGGTGTGGAAGGGATGGTGACGCCCTGTAATGGTGTATTAGTGTAAGGAGCCCTGTTCCTCTGTGTGTACACGGCAGTGGTGTGGAAGGGATGGTGACGCCCTGTAATGGTGTATTAGTGTAAGGAGCCCTGTTCCTCTGTGTGTACACGGCAGTGGTGTGGAAGGGATAGTGACGCCCTGTAATGATGTATTAGTGTAAGGAGCCCTGTTCCTCTGTGTGTACACGGCAGTGGTGTGGAAGGGATAGTGACACCCTGTAATGATGTATTAGTGTAAGGACCCCTGTTCCTCTGTGTGTACACGGCAGTGGTGTGGAAGGGATAGTGGCACCCTGTAGTGATGTATTAGTGTATGGAGCCCTGTTCCTCTGTGTGTACACGGCAGTGGTGTGGAAGGGATAGTGACACCCTGTAATGATGTATTAGTGTAAGGAGCCCTGTTCCTCTGTCTGTACACGGCAGTGGTGTGGAAGGGATAGTGGCACCCTGTAGTGATGTATTAGTGTAAGGAGCCCTGTTCCTCTGTGTGTACACGGCAGTGGTGTGGAAGGGATAGTGACACCCTGTAGTGATGTATTAGTGTAAGGAGCCCTGGCCCTCATTCAGAGCCGTACGCTCTGAATGAGGGCCGGGCTCCATGAAAATGGAGCGTCCTCCTGGACGCTCGTATAGCTGTGGGTCACCACCCACAGGCTATACGAGCGTGCATTGTGATGGCCGCGATGGTCGTGACCATCGCGACCATCGAAATTGCGAGCCGGAGCCTGCGGTTGAGGTTTTCAACCGCAAGCTCCGGAGTGATTTTGGCTCTATCAGAGCCAAAATCACTCCCACTGACATCACTAGTGATGTCAGTGGGCCGGCTTTTGACGGGAGGCGTTCCCGTGGGAACGCCCCCGTCAGGGAGGCACGCCCCCGGCACGCCCACCAAAGGGGGCGTGCTGTCAATCAACATTGACAGCACGCCCCCTTTGATCGGACACAACGAGCGAAGGACTTTCCTTCGCTCGTCGCGTCTGGCGCATGCGCACGACGGAGCTCCCTCCGTCGTGCGCATGCTCAGTCCATAACATCGACCCACTTGCGAGCGGCTGTCCGCTCGCGAGTGGGTCTGAATCAGGCCCCCTGTTCCTCTGTGTGTACACGGCAGTGGTGTGGAAGGGATAGTGACATCCTGTAATGATGTATTAGTGTAAGGAGCCCTGTTCCTCTGTGTATACACGGCAGTGGTGTGGAAGGGATAGTGACACCCTGTAATGATGTATTAGTGTAAGGAGCCCTGTTCCTCTGTGTGTACACGGCAGTGGTGTGGAAGGGATAGTGACACCCTGTAATGATGTATTAGTGTAAGGAGCCCTGTTCCTCTGTGTGTACACGGCAGTGGTGTGGAAGGGATGGTGACACCCTGTAATGGTGTATTAGTGTAAGGAGCCCTGTTCCTCTGTGTGTACACGGCAGTGGTGTGGAAGGCATAGTGGCACCCTGTAATTATGTGGCACTTAGTAGGACAATGTGATTCCTGTACTGGGTCCATAAGGGACACAATGGGGGTTATTTATCCTTCTGGTATAACAGAAACTGCAATGTACAGACCATGCCTTTCCCTGCCATGCTATAAGATCTAGAGCCTACTTCAGAGGTGGACGCAATTACAGACGCAGCAGACTTGCGAGAAATATGCTAATGTCTTGTGTGCAGAGACGCCCTGCGCCTTGCATCCGCTGCTTTCGTAAAAGAGAGGAAACATCGGTCACATATAGAACATATGAGCAAGTCTGTGCTGTCTCAGAATGTCCGTCTCCAACTGCGCACAAATTAGTAGAGGGTCACTAGGGCACGTCCTGAAAACTGTTCCAACACGCCTGCGTTTGTGTAGCCGCTCCCCGTTTCCAGGAGACACCGCGAAAGGTCAGAGAGGCATGTGCTGCGCTCTGATTGGTGAAGAAGATCAGCAGCAGTCTCATGGGAGGATTCAGCACCTGCTGGGCCTGTGTGACGCTTGCTGAGTGCTGAGGAAGAATGGAGGCCCTGTAATGCGCTGAGCGGTGAGGTCATCACTATGTTGGATAGGGTTGGGTATGAGATCCCGGCGGTGGGGATGCCGCTGGTCAGAATCCCGACACCCATAAGGAAATAAGGTGAGACTAACCCCTACCCCTACCTCTAACCCTCCCACCCTAGTGCCAAACCCTAACCTCCACCCCTAGTGCCAAACCCTAACCTCCCCCCCTAGTGCCTAACCCTAACCTCTCCCCCTAGTCCCTAACCTCCACCCCTAGTGCCTAAACCTTACCTCCCCGGTCCCTAAACAACTCGCGACCCCCCCCAGTGCCTAAACCTAACCTCCCCTTCCTGCACCCTAAACCTAACCCTCTCTCCCCGGTCCCTAACCCTCCCCCCTAGTGCCTAACACCACACCCTAACCCTCCTTCTAGTGCCCGATACTTACCTTCGGGTCGCCGGCGGTCGGGATTTTCGCGCTGATATTTTGACCGTCGGGATCCCGCACGTCGTGATGCTGGCTACATCCCGTTGGATACACATATACAGCTGTATGTAACATGTCTGACTTATTACAGGATAGCGTTTAGGGAAACTGCGGATGTGTTTACTTGGCCATGTTGGCAGCTCACAGTACTGTACAGTATGTACTATGACACCTCCTAATGTATTGGGGCTAAACAAAACCACCTTAAATGTGCAGCTATTATATCCTACTGTAATCTGTATATGTCTCCTCCCCTGGGTGTACGCAGCCCAGCATAGTGTGTAGTGGTGACTGATAGTAATTCCCATGTGTGGCATAGATGCAATGTGTACCTCACCTATTGTGCTACACTTAATTCCTTATTACAGATGTGTCCACATAGATCTTACCTTAGTGTGTCACGTGTGGGCTAGGCCTGTTGTGTATCACGTGTGGGCTAGGCCTGTAGTGTGTCACGTGTGGGCTAGGCCTGTAGTGTGTCACGTGTGGGCTAGGCCTGTTGTGTGTCACGTGTGGGCTGTAGTGTGTCATGTGTGGGCTAGGCCTGTAGTGTGTCACGTGTGGGCTAGGCCTGTAGTGTGTCACGTGTGGGCTAGGCCTGTAGTGTGTCACGTGTGGGCTAGGCCTGTAGTGTGTGACGTGTGGGCTAGGCCTGTAGTGTACATTGATGTGAAGTGGAAGTACTGGATGTCCTGTCCTGCACCCATCACTTACACTGTGTTTGCTCTGATTTCAGGTCCATGTGTATGACCTATCCGTCAATAAGTATGAAGCACTCTGTGTTCAGGCCATTGTGGCCAAGAAGAAAACCAAACTGACTCATATTGAGTTCAATCCTGTCCACCCGGTAATCAATGTAGGAGATGATCGTGGACATGTCACATGCCTGAAGCTGTCTCCGAACCTGCGCAAGATGCCAAAGGTACATCCTGAGATGACTACCTGCCTGTAGGAGCTGGTGATGGCTTGTGCTCCTGGTCTGTGTTACTGTGTCTTGTGAGGACAGGGAGAGTGATGGTTGGGATTGTGTGATATTACATTCCATGACACATCCGTCAGGTACATCCTGAGATGACTACCTGCCTGTAGGAGCTGGTGAAGGCTTGTGCTCCTGGTCTGTGTTACTGTGTCTGGTGAGGACAGGGAGAGTGATGGCTGGGATTGTGTGATATTACATTCCATGACACATCCGTCAGGTACATCCTGAGATAACTACCTGCCTGTAGGAGCTGGTGAAGGCTTGTGCTCCTGGTCTGTGTTACTGTGCCTGGTGAGGACAGGGAGAGTGATGGCTGGGATTGTGTGATATTACATTCCATGACACATCCGTCAGGTACATCCTGAGATGACTACCTGCCTGTAGGAGCTGGTGAAGGCTTGTGCTCCTGGTCTGTGTTACTGTGCCTGGTGAGGACAGGGAGAGTGATGGCTGGGATTGTGTGATATTACATTCCATGACACATCCGTCAGGTACATCCTGAGATGACTACCTGCCTGTAGGAGCTGGTGAAGGCTTGTGCTCCTGGTCTGTGTTACTGTGCCTGGTGAGGACAGGGAGAGTGATGGCTGGGATTGTGTGATATTACATTCCATGACACATCCGTCAGGTACATCCTGAGATGACTACCTGCCTGTAGGAGCTGGTGAAGGCTTGTGCTCCTGGTCTGTGTTACTGTGCCTGGTGAGGACAGGGAGAGTGATGGCTGGGATTGTGTGATATTACATTCCATGACACATCCGTCAGGTACATCCTGAGATGAATACCTGCCTGTAGGAGCTGCTGAAGGCTTGTGCTCCTGGTCTGTGTTACTGTGCCTGGTGAGGACAGGGAGAGTGATGGCTGGGATTGTGTGATATTACATTCCATGACACATCCGTCAGGTACATCCTGAGATGACTACCTGCCTGTAGGAGCTGGTGATGGCTTGTGCTCCTGGTCTGTGTTACTGTGTCTGGTGAGGACAGGGAGAGTGATGGCTGGGATTGTGTGATATTACATTCCATGACACATCTGTCAGGTACATCCTGAGATGACTACCTGCCTGTAGGAGCTGGTGAAGGCTTGTGCTCCTGGTCTGTGTTACTGTGCCTGGTGAGGACAGGGAGAGTGATGGCTGGGATTGTGTGATATTACATTCCATGACACATCCGTCAGGTACATCCTGAGATGACTACCTGCCTGTAGGAGCTGGTGAAGGCTTGTGCTCCTGGTCTGTGTTACTGTGCCTGGTGAGGACAGGGAGAGTGATGGCTGGGATTGTGTGATATTACATTCCATGACACATCCGTCAGGTACATCCTGAGATGACTACCTGCCTGTAGGAGCTGCTGAAGGCTTGTGCTCCTGGTCTGTGTTACTGTGCCTGGTGAGGACAGGGAGAGTGATGGCTGGGATTGTGTGATATTACATTCCATGACACATCTGTCAGGTACATCCTGAGATGACTACCTGCCTGTAGGAGCTGGTGAAGGCTTGTGCTCCTGGTCTGTGTTACTGTGCCTGGTGAGGACAGGGAGAGTGATGGCTGTGATTGTGTGATATTACATTCCATGACACATCTGTCAGATACATCCTGAGATGACTACCTGCCTGTAGGAGCTGGTGATGGCTTGTGCTCCTGGTCTGTGTTACTGTGCCTGGTGGGGACAGGGAGAGTTATGGCTGGGATTGTGTGATATTACATTCCATGACACATCCGTCAGGTACATCCTGAGATGACTACCTGCCTGTAGGAGCTGGTGAAGGCTTGTTCTCCTGGTCTGTGTTACTGTGTCTGGTGAGGACAGGGAGAGTGATGGCTGGGATTGTGTGATATTACATTCCATGACACATCCGTCAGGTACATCCTGAGATGACTACCTGCCTGTAGGAGCTGGTGAAGGCTTGTGCTCCTGGTCTGTGTTACTGTGCCTGGTGGGGACAGGGAGAGCGATGGCTGGGATTGTGTGATATTACATTCCATGACACATCCGTCAGGTACATCCTGAGCTGACTACCTGCCTGTAGGAGCTGGTGAAGGCTTGTGCTCCTGGTCTGTGTTACTGTGCCTGGTGAGGACAGGGAGAGTGATGGCTGGGATTGTGTGATATTACATTCCATGACACATCCGTCAGGTACATCCTGAGATGAATACCTGCCTGTAGGAGCTGGTGATGGCTTGTGCTCCTGGTCTGTGTTACTGTGTCTGGTGAGGACAGGGAGAGTGATGGCTGGGATTGTGTGATATTACATTCCATGACACATCCGTCAGGTACATCCTGAGATGATTACCTGCCTGTAGGAGCTGGTGAAGGCTTGTGCTCCTGGTCTGTGTTACTGTGCCTGGTGAGGACAGGGAGAGTGATGGCTGGGATTGTGTGATATTACATTCCATGACACATCCGTCAGGTACATCCTGAGATGACTACCTGCCTGTAGGAGCTGCTGAAGGCTTGTGCTCCTGGTCTGTGTTACTGTGCCTGGTGAGGACAGGGAGAGTGATGGCTGGGATTGTGTGATATTACATTCCATGACACATCCGTCAGGTACATCCTGAGATGACTACCTGCCTGTAGGAGCTGGTGATGGCTTGTGCTCCTGGTCTGTGTTACTGTGTCTGGTGAGGACAGGGAGAGTGATGGCTGGGATTGTGTGATATTACATTCCATGACACATCTGTCAGGTACATCCTGAGATGACTACCTGCCTGTAGGAGCTGGTGATGGCTTGTGCTCCTGGTCTGTGTTACTGTGCCTGGTGAGGACAGGGAGAGTGATGGCTGTGATTGTGTGATATTACATTCCATGACACATCCGTCAGGTACATCCTGAGATGACTACCTGCCTGTAGGAGCTGGTGATGGCTTGTGCTCCTGGTCTGTGTTACTGTGCCTGGTGAGGACAGGGACAGTGATGGCTGGGATTGTGTGATATTACATTCCATGACACATCCGTCAGGTACATCCTGAGATGACTACCTGCCTGTAGGAGCTGCTGAAGGCTTGTGCTCCTGGTCTGTGTTACTGTGCCTGGTGAGGACAGGGAGAGTGATGGCTGGGATTGTGTGATATTACATTCCATGACACATCTGTCAGGTACATCCTGAGATGACTACCTGCCTGTAGGAGCTGGTGAAGGCTTGTGCTCCTGGTCTGTGTTACTGTGCCTGGTGAGGACAGGGAGAGTGATGGCTGTGATTGTGTGATATTACATTCCATGACACATCTGTCAGATACATCCTGAGATGACTACCTGCCTGTAGGAGCTGGTGATGGCTTGTGCTCCTGGTCTGTGTTACTGTGCCTGGTGAGGACAGGGACAGTGATGGCTGGGATTGTGTGATATTACATTCCATGACACATCCGTCAGGTACATCCTGAGATGACTACCTGCCTGTAGGAGCTGGTGAAGGCTTGTGCTCCTGGTCTGTGTTACTGTGCCTGGTGAGGACAGGGAGAGTGATGGCTGGGATTGTGTGATATTACATTCCATGACACATCTGTCAGGTACATCCTGAGATGACTACCTGCCTGTAGGAGCTGGTGAAGGCATGTGCTCCTCGTCTGTGTTACTGTGCCTGGTGAGGACAGGGAGAGTGATGGCTGGGATTGTGTGATATTACATTCCATGACACATCCGTCAGGTACATCCTGAGATGACTGCCTGCCTGTAGGAGCTGGTGAAGGCTTGTGCTCCTGGTCTGTGTTACTGTGTCTAGTGAGGACAGGGAGAGTGATGGCTGGGATTGTGTGATATTACATTCCATGACACATCCGTCAGGTACTTCCTGAGATGACTGCCTGCCTGTTGGAGCTGGTGAAGGCTTGTGCTCCTGGTCTGTGTTACTGTGTCTTGTGAGGACAGGGAGAGTGATGGCTGGGATTGTTTCATATTACATTCCATGACACATCTGTCAGGTACATCCTGAGATGACTACCTGCCTGTAGAAGCTGGTGATGGTTTGTGCTCCTTGTCTGTGTTACTGTGCCTGGTGAGGACAGGGAGAGTGATGGCTGGGATTGTGTGATATTACATTCCATGACACATCCGTCAGGTACATCCTGAGATGACTACCTGCCTGTAGGAGCTGCTGAAGGCTTGTGCTCCTGGTCTGTGTTACTGTGCCTGGTGAGGACAGGGAGAGTGATTGCTGGGATTGTGTGATATTACATTCCATGACACATCCGTCAGGTACATCCTGAGATAACTACCTGCCTGTAGGAGCTGGTGAAGGCTTGTGGTCCTGGTCTGTGTTACTGTGCCTGGTGAGGACAGGGAGAGTGATGGCTGGGATTGTGTGATATTACATTCCATGACACATCCGTCAGGTACATCCTGAGATGACTACCTGCCTGTAGGAGCTGGTGATGGCTTGTGCTCCTGGTCTGTGTTACTGTGCCTGGTGAGGACAGGGAGAGTGATGGCTGGGATTGTGTGATATTACATTCCATGACACATCCGTCAGGTACATCCTGAGATGACTACCTGCCTGTAGGAGCTTTTGAAGGCTTGTGCTCCTGGTCTGTGTTACTGTGCCTGGTGAGGACAGGGAGAGTGATGGCTGGGATTGTGTGATATTACATTCCATGGTACATCCGTCAGGTACATCCTGAGATGACTACCTGCCTGTAGGAGCTGGTGAAGGCTTGTGCTCCTGGTCTGTGTTACTGTGTCTTGTGAGGACAGGGAGAGTGATGGCTTGGATTGTGTATTATTACATTCCATGACACATCCGTCAGGTACATCCTGAGATGACTGCCTGCCTGTAGGAGCTGGTGAAGGCTTGTGCTCCTGGTCTGTGTTACTGTGTCTAGTGAGGACAGGGAGAGTGATGGCTGGGATTGTGTGATATTACATTCCATGACACATCCGTCAGGTACTTCCTGAGATGACTGCCTGCCTGTTGGAGCTGGTGAAGGCTTGTGCTCCTGGTCTGTGTTACTGTGTCTTGTGAGGACAGGGAGAGTGATGGCTGGGATTGTTTCATATTACATTCCATGACACATCTGTCAGGTACATCCTGAGATGACTACCTGCCTGTAGAAGCTGGTGATGGTTTGTGCTCCTTGTCTGTGTTACTGTGCCTGGTGAGGACAGGGAGAGTGATGGCTGGGATTGTGTGATATTACATTCCATGACACATCCGTCAGGTACATCCTGAGATGACTACCTGCCTGTAGGAGCTGCTGAAGGCTTGTGCTCCTGGTCTGTGTTACTGTGCCTGGTGAGGACAGGGAGAGTGATTGCTGGGATTGTGTGATATTACATTCCATGACACATCCGTCAGGTACATCCTGAGATAACTACCTGCCTGTAGGAGCTGGTGAAGGCTTGTGGTCCTGGTCTGTGTTACTGTGCCTGGTGAGGACAGGGAGAGTGATGGCTGGGATTGTGTGATATTACATTCCATGACACATCCGTCAGGTACATCCTGAGATGACTACCTGCCTGTAGGAGCTGGTGATGGCTTGTGCTCCTGGTCTGTGTTACTGTGCCTGGTGAGGACAGGGAGAGTGATGGCTGGGATTGTGTGATATTACATTCCATGACACATCCGTCAGGTACATCCTGAGATGACTACCTGCCTGTAGGAGCTGGTGATGGCTTGTGCTCCTGGTCTGTGTTACTGTGCCTGGTGAGGACAGGGAGAGTGATGACTGGGATTGTGTGATATTACATTCCATGACACATCCGTCAGGTACATCCTGAGATGACTACCTGCCTGTAGGAGCTGGTGATGGCTTGTGCTCCTGGTCTGTGTTACTGTGCCTGGTGAGGACAGGGAGAGTGATGGCTGGGATTGTGTGATATTACATTCCATGACACATCCGTCAGGTACATCCTGAGATGACTACCTGCCTGTAGGAGCTGGTGAAGGCTTGTGCTCCTGGTCTGTGTTACTGTGCCTGGTGAGGACAGGGAGAGTGATGGCTAGGATTGTGTGATATTACATTCCATGACACATCCGTCAGGTACAACCTGAGATGACTACCTGCCTGTAGGAGCTGGTGAAGGCTTGTGCTCCTGGTCTGTGTTACTGTGCCTGGTGAGGACAGGGAGAGTGATGACTGGGATTGTGTGATATTACATTCCATGACACATCCGTCAGGTACATCCTGAGATTACTACCTGCCTGTAGGAGCTGGTGAAGGCTTGTGCTCCTGGTCTGTGTTACTGTGTCTGGTGAGGACAGGGAGAGTGATGGCTGGGATTGTGTGATATTACATTCCATGACACATCCGTCAGGTACATCCTGAGATGACTACCTGCCTGTAGGAGCTGGTGAAGGCTTGTGCTCCTGGTCTGTGTTACTGTGTCTGGTGAGGACAGGGAGAGTGATGGCTTGGATTGTGTGATATTACATTCCATGACACATCCGTCAGGTACATCCTGAGATGACTTCCTGCCTGTAGGAGCTGGTGATGGCTTGTGCTCCTGGTCTGTGTTACTGTACCTGTTGAGGACAGGGAGAATGATGGCTGGGATTGTGTGATATTACATTCCATGACACATCCGTCAGGTACATCCTGAGATGACTACCTGCCTGTAGGAGCTGGTGAAGGCTTGTGCTCCTGGTCTGTGTTACTGTGCCTGGTGAGGACAGGGAGAGTGATGGCTGGGATTGTGTGATATTACATTCCATGACACATCCGTCAGGTACATCCTGAGCTGACTACCTGCCTGTAGGAGCTGGTGAAGGCTTGTGCTCCTGGTCTGTGTTACTGTGCCTGGTGAGGACAGGGAGAGTGATGACTGGGCTTGTGTGATATTACATTCCATGACACATCCGTCAGGTACATCCTGAGATGACTACCTGCCTGTAGGAGCTGGTGAAGGCTTGTGCTCCTGGTCTGTGTTACTGTGTCTGGTGAGGACAGGGAGAGTGATGGCTGGGATTGTGTGATATTACATTCCATGACACATCCGTCAGGTACATCCTGAGATGACTACCTGCCTGTAGGAGCTGGTGAAGGCTTGTGCTCCTGGTCTGTGTTACTGTGTCTGGTGAGGACAGGGAGAGTGATGGCTTGGATTGTGTGATATTACATTCCATGACACATCCGTCAGGTACATCCTGAGATGACTACCTGCCTGTAGGAGCTGGTGATGGCTTGTGCTCCTGGTCTGTGTTACTGTGCCTGGTGAGGACAGGGAGAGTGATGGCTGGGATTGTGTGATATTACATTCCATGACACATCCGTCAGGTACATCCTGAGATGACTACCTGCCTGTAGGGGCTGGTGAAGGCTTGTGCTCCTGGTCTGTGTTACTGTGCCTGGTGAGGACAGGGAGAGTGATGGCTGGGATTGTGTGATATTACATTCCATGACACATCTGTCAGGTACATCCTGAGATGACTACCTCCCTGTAGGAGCTGGTGAAGGCTTGTGCTCCTGGTCTGTGTTACTGTGCCTGGTGAGGACAGGGAGAGTGATGGCTGGGATTGTGTGATATTACATTCCATGACACATCCGTCAGGTACATCCTGAGATGACTACCTGCCTGTAGGAGCTGGTGAAGGCTTGTGCTCCTGGTCTGTGTTACTGTGTCTGGTGAGGACAGGGAGAGTGATGGCTGGGATTGTGTGATATTACATTCCATGACACATCCGTCAGGTACATCCTGAGATGACTACCTGCCTGTAGGAGCTGGTGAAGGCTTGTGCTCCTGGTCTGCGTTACTGTGTCTGGTGAGGACAGGGAGAGTGATGGCTGGGATTGTGTGATATTACATTCCATGACACATCCGTCAGGTACATCCTGAGATGACTACCTGCCTGTAGGAGCTGGTGAAGGCTTGTGCTCCTGGTCTGCGTTACTGTGCCTGGTGAGGACAGGGAGAGTGATGGCTGGGATTGTGTGATATTACATTCCATGACACATCCGTCAGGTACATCCTGAGATGACTATCTGCCTGTAGGAGCTGGTGAAGGCTTGTTCTCCTGGTCTGTGTTACTGTGTCTGGTGAGGACAGGGAGAATGATGGCTGGGGTTGTGTGATATTACATTCCATGACACATCCATCAGGTACATCCTGAGATGACTGCCTGCCTGTAGGAGCTGGTGAAGGCTTGTGCTCCTGGCCTGTGTTACTGTGCATAGTGAGGACAGGGAGAGTGATGGCTGGGATTGTGTGATATTACATTCCATGACACATCCGTCAGGTACATCCTGAGATGACTACCTGCCTGTAGGAGCTGGTGATGGCTTGTGCTCCTGGTCTGTGTTATTGTGCCTGGTGAGGACAGGGAGAGTGATGGCTGGGATTGTGTGATATTACATTCCATGACACATCCGTCAGTTACATCCTGAGATGACTACCTGCCTGTAGGAGCTTGTGAAGGCTTGTGCTCCTGGTCTGTGTTACTGTGCCTGGTGAGGACAGGGAGAGTGATGGCTGGGATTATGTGATATTACATTCCATGACACATCCGTCAGGTACATCCTGAGATGACTACCTGCCTGTAGGAGCTGGTGAAGGCTTGTGCTCCTGGTCTGTGTTACTGTGTCTGGTGAGGACAGGGAGAGTGATGGCTGGGATTGTGTGATATTACATTCCATGACACATCCGTCAGGTACATCCTGAGCTGACTACCTGCCTGTAGGAGCTGGTGAAGGCTTGTGCTCCTGGTCTGTGTTACTGTGCTTGGTGAGGACAGGGAGAGTGATGGCTGGGATTGTGTGATATTACATTCCATGACACATCCGTCAGGTACATCCTGAGATGACTACCTGCCTGTAGGAGCTGGTGAAGGCTTGTGCTCCTGGTCTGTGTTACTGTGCCTGGTGAGGACAGGGAGAGTGATGGCTGGGATTGTGTGATATTACATTCCATGACACATCCGTCAGGTACATCCTGAGATGACTACCTGCCTGTAGGAGCTGGTGAAGGCTTGTGCTCCTGGTCTGTGTTACTGTGTCTGGTGAGGACAGGGAGAGTGATGGCTGGGATTGTGTGATATTACATTCCATGACACATCCGTCAGGTACATCCTGAGCTGACTACCTGCCTGTAGGAGCTGGTGAAGGCTTGTGCTCCTGGTCTGTGTTACTGTGCTTGGTGAGGACAGGGAGAGTGATGGCTGGGATTGTGTGATATTACATTCCATGACACATCCGTCAGGTACATCCTGAGATGACTACCTGCCTGTAGGAGCTGGTGAAGGCTTGTGCTCCTGGTCTGTGTTACTGTGCCTGGTGAGGACAGGGAGAGTGATGGCTGGGATTGTGTGATATTACATTCCATGACACATCCGTCAGGTACATCCTGAGATGACTACCTGCCTGTAGGAGCTGGTGAAGGCTTGTGCTCCTGGTCTGTGTTACTGTGTCTGGTGAGGACAGGGAGAGTGATGGCTGGGATTGTGTGATATTACATTCCATGACACATCCGTCAGGTACATCCTGAGATGACTACCTGCCTGTAGGAGCTGGTGAAGGCTTGTGCTCCTGGTCTGTGTTACTGTGTCTGGTGAGGACAGGGAGAGTGATGGCTGGGATTGTGTGATTCCATGACACATCCGTCAGGTACATCCTGAGCTGACTACCTGCCTGTAGGAGCTGGTGATGGCTTGTGCTCCTGGTCTGTGTTACTGTGTCTGGTGAGGACAGGGAGAGTGATGGCTGGGATTGTGTGATATTACATTCCATGACACATCCGTCAGGTACATCCTGAGATGACTACCTGCCTGTAGGAGCTTGTGAAGGCTTGTGCTCCTGGTCTGTGTTACTGTGTCTGGTGAGGACAGGGAGAGTGATGGCTGGGATTGTGTGATATTACATTCCATGACACATCCGTCAGGTACATCCTGAGATGACTACCTGCCTGTAGGAGCTGGTGATGGCTTGTGCTCCTGGTCTGTATTACTGTGTCTGGTGAGGACAGGTAGAGTGATGGCTGGGATTGTGTGATATTACATTCCATGACACATCCGTCAGGTACATCCTGAGCTGACTACCTGCCTGTAGGAGCTGGTGAAGGCTTGTGCTCCTGGTCTGTGTTACTGTGCTTGGTGAGGACAGGGAGAGTGATGGCTGGGATTGTGTGATATTACATTCCATGACACATCCGTCAGGTACATCCTGAGATGACTACCTGCCTGTAGGAGCTGGTGAAGGCTTGTGCTCCTGGTCTGTGTTACTGTGCCTGGTGAGGACAGGGAGAGTGATGGCTGGGATTGTGTGATATTACATTCCATGACACATCCGTCAGGTACATCCTGAGCTGACTACCTGCCTGTAGGAGCTGGTGAAGGCTTGTGCTCCTGGTCTGTGTTACTGTGTCTGGTGAGGACAGGGAGAATGATGGTTGGGATTGTGTGATATTACATTCCATGACACATCCGTCAGGTACATCCTGAGATGACTACCTGCCTGTAGGAGCTGGTGAAGGCTTGTGCTCCTGGTCTGTGTTACTGTGCCTGGTGAGGACAGGGAGAGTGATGGCTGGGATTGTGTGATATTACATTCCATGACACATCCGTCAGGTACATCCTGAGATGACTACCTGCCTGTAGGAGCTGGTGATGGCTTGTGCTCCTGGTCTGTGTTACTGTGCCTGGTGAGGACAGGGAGAGTGATGGCTGGGATTGTGTGATATTACATTCCATGACACATCCGTCAGGTACATCCTGAGCTGAATACCTGCCTGTAGGAGCTGGTGAAGGCTTGTGCTCCTGGTCTGTGTTACTGTGTCTGGTGAGGACAGGGAGAGTGATGGCTGGGATTGTGTGATATTACATTCCATGACACATCCGTCAGGTACATCCTGAGATGACTGCCTGCCTGTAGGAGCTGGTGAAGGCTTGTGCTCCTGGTCTGTGTTACTGTGTCTGGTGAGGACAGGGAGAGTGATGGCTGGGATTGTGTGATATTACATTCCATGACACATCCGTCAGGTACATCCTGAGTTGACTGCCTGCCTGTAGGAGCTGGTGAAGGCTTGTGCTCCTGGTCTGTGTTACTGTGTCTGGTGAGGACAGGGAGAGTGATGGCTGGGATTGCGTGATATTACATTCCATGACACATCCGTCAGGTACATCCTGAGATGACTACCTGCCTGTAGGAGCTGGTGATGGCTTGTGCTCCTGGTCTGTGTTACTGTGTCTGGTGAGGACAGGGAGAGTGATGGCTGGGATTGTGTGATATTACATTCTATGACACATCCGTCAGGTACATCCTGAGATAACTACCTGCCTGTAGGAGCTGGTGAAGGCTTGTGCTCCTGGTCTGTGTTAGCCTGTGGCAGCGGAGAGTTAGGGTTTGACTGCAGTAGCAAAGAGATATTTCAGGGTTAGGCTGCAATAGGGGAGGGCTAGGGGTTGGCAGCGTAGAGTTAGGGTTATGCTGCAGAATGGTAGGTTAGGGTTTGGCTATGGGAGAGGAGGTTATGGTTAGGCTATGGGAGGGGAGGTTATGGTTAGGCTATGGGAGGGGAGGTTATGGTTAGGCTATGGGAGGGGAGGTTATGGTTAGGCTATGGGAGGGGAGGTTATGGTTAGGCTTATGGGAGGGGAGGTTATGTTTAGGCTATGGGAGGGGAGGTTATGGTTAGGCTATGGGAGGGGAGGTTATGGTTAGGCTATGGGAGGGGAGGTTATGGTTAGGCTATGGGAGGGGAGGTTATGGTTAGGCTATGGGAGGGGAGGTTATGGTTAGGCTTATGGGAGGGGAGGTTATGTTTAGGCTATGGGAGGGGAGGTTATGGTTAGGCTATGGGAGGGGAGGTTATGGTTAAGCTGCAGGAGGGGTTGAGGCAACGGAGAGTTCGGGTTAGGCTACAGGAGGGGAGGTTATGGTTAGGCTATGGGAGGGGAGGTTATGGTTAGGCTTATGGGAGGGGAGGTTATGGTTAGGCTATGGGAGGGGAGAGTTATGGTTAGGCTATGGGAGGGGAGGTTATGGTTAAGCTGAAGGAGGGGTGGATTAGAGTTAGGTTGAGGCAATGGAGAGTTAGGGTTAGGCTACAGGAGGGGAGGTTATGTTTAGGCTATGGGAGGGGAGGTTATGTTTAGGCTATGGGAGGGGAGGTTATGTTTAGGCTATGGGAGGGGAGGTTATGTTTAGGCTATGGGAGGGGAGGTTATGGTTTGGCTATGGAATGGGAGGTTATGGTTAGGCTATGGGAGGGTAGGTTATGGTTAGGCTATGGGAGGGGAGGTTATGGTTAGGCTATGGGAGGGGAGGTTATGGTTAGGCTATGGGAGGGGAGGTTATGGTTAGGCTACAGAAGGTTGTTATTTTCATTAACAACCTATGCCCAACATACAAGGCCAGAGGTGACCCTCATGAGTCCTAGAGACAGAGGAGGCGACTTTTCCTCCCAGACTGTCTGCATCAACACTAGCAATTCAGCCCTGTGTCATAGTATTCATGTCACTTATTTAGGCTTCATTGTAAAGTATCCTAAAATATTAATTGCCGTGTAGCAGGCGCCAGGTATAAGGCCGCGAGGTAGGCGCCGAATGTAAGTCCACGTGGAAGACCTTGATTTGCTTTCATACGTTGTTAAACCGCTGGTTGCACCTTAGAAGCAGTTGGCATGCATGATTACAACTATCTGTTACAACAACAGACACATTAATAACATTTTAAAAACCGGCATCAACCGAGGGTGATTTTTTTTGTGTTTTTTTATTTTATTTTTTACTGATTAACCCTTAAAGTGTAACGCTGAGAACACGTTGGCTACTGCATAAATGGGATAGAGTTATAATGATGACATTCTGCAGGGACTGGAAGGTTAGCCTGTGGCAGCGGAGAGTTAGGGTTTGACTGCAGTAGCAAAGAGATAGGTCAGGGTTAGGCTGCAATAGGGGAGGGCTAGGGGTTGGCAGCGTAGAGTTAGGGTTAGGCTGCAGAATGGTAGGTTAGGGTTAGGCTATGGGAGGGGAGGTTATGGTTAGGCTATGTGAGGGGAGGTTATGGTTAGGCTATGGGAGGGGAGGTTATGGTTAGGCTATGGGAGGGGAGGTTATGGTTAGGCTTATAGGAGGGGAGGTTATGTTTAGGCTATGGGAGGGGAGGTTATGGTAAGTCTATGGGAGGGGAGGTTATGGTTAAGCTGCAGGAGGGGTGGATTAGAGTTAGGTTGAGGCAACGGAGAGTTAGGGTTAGACTACAGGAGGGGAGGTTATGGTTAGGCTATGGGAGGGGAGGTTATGGTTACGCTATGGGAGGGGAGGTTATGGTTAGGCTATGGGAGTGAATGTTATGGTTAGGCTATGGGAGTGGATGTTATGGTTAGGCTATGGGAGGGGAGGTTATGGTTAGGCTATGAGAGGGAAGGTTAGGGTTTCGCTGCAGGAGGGGTGGATTGGAGTTAGGTTGAGGTAATGGAGAGTTAGGTTTAGGCTATGGGAGGGGAGCTTATGGTTAAGCTGAAGGAGGGGTGGATTAGAGTTGGGTTGAGGCAACGGAGAGTTTGGGTTAGACTACAGGAGGGGAGGTTATGGTTAGGCAATGGGAGGGGAGGCTATGGTTATGCTATGGGAGGGGAGGTTATGGTTAGGCTGCAGAAGGGAAGGTTTGGGTTAGGCTATGGGAGGGGAGCTTATGGTTAAGCTGAAGGAGGGGTGGATTGGAGTTAGGTTGAGGCAACGGAGAGTTCGGGTTAGGCTACAGGAGGGGAGGTTATAGTTAGACTATGGGAGGGGAGGTTATGTTTAGGCTATGGGAGGGGAGGTTATGGTTCGGCTATGGAATGGGAGGTTATGGTTAGGCTATGGGAGGGTAGGTTATGGTTAGGCTATGGGAGGGGAGGTTATGGTTAGGCTATGGGAGGGGAGGTTATGTTTAGGCTATGGGAGGGGAGGTTATGGTTAGGCTATGGGAGGGGAGGTTATGGTTAAGCTGCAGGAGGGGTGGATTAGAGTTAGGTTGAGGCAACGGAGAGTTCGGGTTAGGCTACAGGAGGGGAGGTTATGGTTAGGCTATGGGAGGGGAGGTTATGGTTAGGCTTATGGGAGGGGAGGTTATGGTTATGCTATGGGAGGGGAGAGTTATGGTTAGGCTATGGGAGGGGAGGTTATGGTTAAGCTGAAGGAGGGGTGGATTAGAGTTAGGTTGAGGCAATGGAGAGTTAGGGTTAGGCTACAGGAGGGGAGGTTATGTTTAGGCTATGGGAGGGGAGGTTATGGTTAGGCTATGGGAGGGGAGGTTATGGTTAGGCTATGGGAGGGGAGGTTATGTTTAGGCTATGGGAGGGGAGGTTATGTTTAGGCTATGGGAGGGGAGGTTATGTTTAGGCTATGGGAGGGGAGGTTATGGTTTGGCTATGGAATGGGAGGTTATGGTTAGGCTATGGGAGGGTAGGTTATGGTTAGGCTATGGGAGGGGAGGTTATGGTTAGGCTATGGGAGGGGAGGTTATGGTTAGGCTATGGGAGGGGAGGTTATGGTTAGGCTACAGAAGGTTGTTATTTTCATTAACAACCTATGCCCAACATACAAGGCCAGAGGTGACCCTCATGAGTCCTAGAGACAGAGGAGGCGACTTTTCCTCCCAGACTGTCTGCATCAACACTAGCAAATCAGCCCTGTGTCATAGTATTCATGTCACTTATTTAGGCTTCATTGTAAAGTATCCTAAAATATTAATTGCCGTGTAGCAGGCGCCAGGTATAAGGCCGCGAGGTAGGCGCCGAATGTAAGTCCACGTGGAAGACCTTGATTTGCTTTCATACGTTGTTAAACCGCTGGTTGCACCTTAGAAGCAGTTGGCATGCATGATTACAACTATCTGTTACAACAACAGACACATTAATAACATTTTAAAAACCGGCATCAACCGAGGGTGATTTTTTTTGTGTTTTTTTATTTTATTTTTTACTGATTAACCCTTAAAGTGTAACGCTGAGAACACGTTGGCTACTGCATAAATGGGATAGAGTTATAATGATGACATTCTGCAGGGACTGGAAGGTTAGCCTGTGGCAGCGGAGAGTTAGGGTTTGACTGCAGTAGCAAAGAGATAGGTCAGGGTTAGGCTGCAATAGGGGAGGGCTAGGGGTTGGCAGCGTAGAGTTAGGGTTAGGCTGCAGAATGGTAGGTTAGGGTTAGGCTATGGGAGGGGAGGTTATGGTTAGGCTATGGGAGGGGAGGTTATGGTTAGGCTATGGGAGGGGAGGTTATGGTTAGGCTATGGGAGGGGAGGTTATGGTTAGGCTTATGGGAGGGAAGGTTATGTTTAGGCTATGGGAGGGGAGGTTATGGTTAGGCTATGGGAGGGGAGGTTATGGTTAAGCTGCAGGAGGGGTGGATTAGAGTTAGGTTGAGGCAACGGAGAGTTAGGGTTAGACTACAGGAGGGGAGGTTATGGTTAGGCTATGGGAGGGGAGGTTATGGTTACGCTATGGGAGGGGAGGTTATGGTTACGCTATGGGAGGGGAGGTTATGGTTAGGCTATGGGAGTGAATGTTATGGTTAGGCTATGGGAGTGGATGTTATGGTTAGGCTATGGGAGGGGAGGTTATGGTTAGGCTATGAGAGGGAAGGTTAGGGTTTCGCTGCAGGAGGGGTGGATTGGAGTTAGGTTGAGGTAATGGAGAGTTAGGTTTAGGCTATGGGAGGGGAGCTTATGGTTAAGCTGAAGGAGGGGTGGATTAGAGTTGGGTTGAGGCAACGGAGAGTTTGGGTTAGACTACAGGAGGGGAGGTTATGGTTAGGCAATGGGAGGGGAGGCTATGGTTATGCTATGGGAGGGGAGGTTATGGTTAGGCTGCAGAAGGGAAGGTTTGGGTTAGGCTATGGGAGGGGAGCTTATGGTTAAGCTGAAGGAGGGGTGGATTGGAGTTAGGTTGAGGCAACGGAGAGTTCGGGTTAGGCTACAGGAGGGGAGGTTATGGTTAGACTATGGGAGGGGAGGTTATGTTTAGGCTATGGGAGGGGAGGTTATGGTTCGGCTATGGAATGGGAGGTTATGGTTAGGCTATGGGAGGGTAGGTTATGGTTAGGCTATGGGAGGGGAGGTTATGGTTAGGCTATGGGAGGGGAGGTTATGGTTAGGCTACAGAAGGGAAGGTTAGGGTTAGGCTATGAGAGGGAAGGTTAGGGTTGCGCTGCAGGAGGGAGGATTGATGTTAGGCTGTGGCAGCGAATAGTTAGGGTTAGGCTTTGGGAGGGTAAGTCAGGATTAGGCTGTGGCAGCATAGAGTTAGGCTACAGAGAGGGGAGGTTAGGCTGCAGTAGCAAAGCGTTAAGCTGCATACACACACAATGATTTTGTTACCAACGATTTTATGAACGATTTTCTGTCAGATTTGTTAAAGTGTAATGAACAATTTTTTGAACTACAAAGATTTTTGTAACGATTTTGAAAATCGTTCAGTTGGTCAATCAGAATGAACTACAAACTGGAACGCGCATGAACGATAATCGTTCATCGTTATAACTCAGAAACTGAACGATTTTTTTCAACAATTGAACTAGAACGACATTTTTATAGTTAAATCATTCAAAAAATCGTTGTGTGTGTGTGCACCTTTAGGGTTGGGCTGCGGGAGGGGATGGTTAGGGTTAGGTTGCTGGAGGAGTTGGTTAGGGTTAGGCTGTGGGAGGGGATGGTTAGGGTTAGGCTGCAGGTGGGGAGGTTATGGTTAGGCTATGGGAGGGAAGGTGAGGATTACGCTGGATTAGTAAGGATAGGAGTGGATTATTAAGGTTGTGGCAAAGAGAGTTAGGCTACAGGAGGGGAGGGTTAGGCTGTGGCAGCGGATAGTTAGGGTTATTTTATGGGATGGAAGGTCAGGGTTAGGCTGCAGTAGGGGAGGGTTAGGCCGTGGCAGTGTAGAGATATGGTTAGGCTACAGAGGGGAGGTTAGGAGTAGGCAACAGAAGGAGGTAGGGTTAGGGTTAGGCTGTAGTAGAAAAGAGTTAAGGTTAGGCTGCAGGAAGGGAGGTTATGGTTAGGCTATGGCAGTGGAGGATTAGGGTTAGGCTGTTGGAGGGGAGGTTATGGTTAGGCTATGGCAGTGGAGGATTAGGGTTAGGCTGTGGGAGGGGAGGTTATGGTTAGGCTGCGGCAGTGGAGGATTAGGGTTAGGCTGTGGGAGGGGAGGTTATGGTTAGGCTATGGGAGGGGAGGTTATGTTTAGGCTATGGGAGGGGAGGTTATGTTTAGGCTATGGGAGGGGAGGTTATGTTTAGGCTATGGGAGGGGAGGTTATGGTTTGGCTATGGAATGGGAGGTTATGGTTAGGCTATGGGAGGGTAGGTTATGGTTAGGCTATGGGAGGGGAGGTTATGGTTAGGCTATGGGAGGGGAGGTTATGGTTAGGCTATGGGAGGGGAGGTTATGGTTAGGCTACAGAAGGTTGTTATTTTCATTAACAACCTATGCCCAACATACAAGGCCAGAGGTGACCCTCATGAGTCCTAGAGACAGAGGAGGCGACTTTTCCTCCCAGACTGTCTGCATCAACACTAGCAAATCAGCCCTGTGTCATAGTATTCATGTCACTTATTTAGGCTTCATTGTAAAGTATCCTAAAATATTAATTGCCGTGTAGCAGGCGCCAGGTATAAGGCCGCGAGGTAGGCGCCGAATGTAAGTCCACGTGGAAGACCTTGATTTGCTTTCATACGTTGTTAAACCGCTGGTTGCACCTTAGAAGCAGTTGGCATGCATGATTACAACTATCTGTTACAACAACAGACACATTAATAACATTTTAAAAACCGGCATCAACCGAGGGTGATTTTTTTTGTGTTTTTTTATTTTATTTTTTACTGATTAACCCTTAAAGTGTAACGCTGAGAACACGTTGGCTACTGCATAAATGGGATAGAGTTATAATGATGACATTCTGCAGGGACTGGAAGGTTAGCCTGTGGCAGCGGAGAGTTAGGGTTTGACTGCAGTAGCAAAGAGATAGGTCAGGGTTAGGCTGCAATAGGGGAGGGCTAGGGGTTGGCAGCGTAGAGTTAGGGTTAGGCTGCAGAATGGTAGGTTAGGGTTAGGCTATGGGAGGGGAGGTTATGGTTAGGCTATGGGAGGGGAGGTTATGGTTAGGCTATGGGAGGGGAGGTTATGGTTAGGCTATGGGAGGGGAGGTTATGGTTAGGCTTATGGGAGGGAAGGTTATGTTTAGGCTATGGGAGGGGAGGTTATGGTTAGGCTATGGGAGGGGAGGTTATGGTTAAGCTGCAGGAGGGGTGGATTAGAGTTAGGTTGAGGCAACGGAGAGTTAGGGTTAGACTACAGGAGGGGAGGTTATGGTTAGGCTATGGGAGGGGAGGTTATGGTTACGCTATGGGAGGGGAGGTTATGGTTACGCTATGGGAGGGGAGGTTATGGTTAGGCTATGGGAGTGAATGTTATGGTTAGGCTATGGGAGTGGATGTTATGGTTAGGCTATGGGAGGGGAGGTTATGGTTAGGCTATGAGAGGGAAGGTTAGGGTTTCGCTGCAGGAGGGGTGGATTGGAGTTAGGTTGAGGTAATGGAGAGTTAGGTTTAGGCTATGGGAGGGGAGCTTATGGTTAAGCTGAAGGAGGGGTGGATTAGAGTTGGGTTGAGGCAACGGAGAGTTTGGGTTAGACTACAGGAGGGGAGGTTATGGTTAGGCAATGGGAGGGGAGGCTATGGTTATGCTATGGGAGGGGAGGTTATGGTTAGGCTGCAGAAGGGAAGGTTTGGGTTAGGCTATGGGAGGGGAGCTTATGGTTAAGCTGAAGGAGGGGTGGATTGGAGTTAGGTTGAGGCAACGGAGAGTTCGGGTTAGGCTACAGGAGGGGAGGTTATGGTTAGACTATGGGAGGGGAGGTTATGTTTAGGCTATGGGAGGGGAGGTTATGGTTCGGCTATGGAATGGGAGGTTATGGTTAGGCTATGGGAGGGTAGGTTATGGTTAGGCTATGGGAGGGGAGGTTATGGTTAGGCTATGGGAGGGGAGGTTATGGTTAGGCTACAGAAGGGAAGGTTAGGGTTAGGCTATGAGAGGGAAGGTTAGGGTTGCGCTGCAGGAGGGAGGATTGATGTTAGGCTGTGGCAGCGAATAGTTAGGGTTAGGCTTTGGGAGGGTAAGTCAGGATTAGGCTGTGGCAGCATAGAGTTAGGCTACAGAGAGGGGAGGTTAGGCTGCAGTAGCAAAGCGTTAAGCTGCATACACACACAATGATTTTGTTACCAACGATTTTATGAACGATTTTCTGTCAGATTTGTTAAAGTGTAATGAACAATTTTTTGAACTACAAAGATTTTTGTAACGATTTTGAAAATCGTTCAGTTGGTCAATCAGAATGAACTACAAACTGGAACGCGCATGAACGATAATCGTTCATCGTTATAACTCAGAAACTGAACGATTTTTTTCAACAATTGAACTAGAACGACATTTTTATAGTTAAATCATTCAAAAAATCGTTGTGTGTGTGTGCACCTTTAGGGTTGGGCTGCGGGAGGGGATGGTTAGGGTTAGGTTGCTGGAGGAGTTGGTTAGGGTTAGGCTGTGGGAGGGGATGGTTAGGGTTAGGCTGCAGGTGGGGAGGTTATGGTTAGGCTATGGGAGGGAAGGTGAGGATTACGCTGGATTAGTAAGGATAGGAGTGGATTATTAAGGTTGTGGCAAAGAGAGTTAGGCTACAGGAGGGGAGGGTTAGGCTGTGGCAGCGGATAGTTAGGGTTATTTTATGGGATGGAAGGTCAGGGTTAGGCTGCAGTAGGGGAGGGTTAGGCCGTGGCAGTGTAGAGATATGGTTAGGCTACAGAGGGGAGGTTAGGAGTAGGCAACAGAAGGAGGTAGGGTTAGGGTTAGGCTGTAGTAGAAAAGAGTTAAGGTTAGGCTGCAGGAAGGGAGGTTATGGTTAGGCTATGGCAGTGGAGGATTAGGGTTAGGCTGTTGGAGGGGAGGTTATGGTTAGGCTATGGCAGTGGAGGATTAGGGTTAGGCTGTGGGAGGGGAGGTTATGGTTAGGCTGCGGCAGTGGAGGATTAGGGTTAGGCTGTGGGAGGGGAGGTTATGGTTAGGCTATGGCAGTGGAGAGTTAGGGTTAGGTTGCGGGATGGGTGGAATAGAGTTAGGTTGTGGCAACAGAGAGTTAGGCAATAGGAGGGAAGGTTATGGTTAGGCAGCGGGAGGGGAGATTAGGGTTTGGCATTAGGGCTAAGAGTTATGGTTTGCAATACTCACTACCCGAAGCGCTGGAGGATGACTCAGAAGTGAACCGGAGCTGACCGCCGAACCTGGAGGCTGCTGCTGCAGTGCCTGGATTTGCCATACCAGGTAAGTCACCATTGGACCACCAGGGATGTTTTTCCAATATTCTAAGTATGTTGACATTTTATCTGTGTCGGAATGGTCAATGTCGACATTCCACGCATGTTTGAATTACGACCATGTAGAAAAAATATACGACACCGTATAAATAGTTAAGGTGGATATTGGACAGAGGTTCATCCAGTCCATCTTTATATACAGTCAGGTGCATAAATTTTGGGACATTGACAGAATTTTCATATTTTGGCCTCTATTCACCACCACAATGGCTTTGAAATGAAACAAACAAGATGTGATTTACCTGCAGACTTTCAGATTTAATTTGAGGGTAATTACATCAAAATCAGGTGAACGGTGTAGGAATTACAACGGTTTCTATATGTGCCTCCCACTTTTTAAGGGGCCAAAAGTAATGGAACTATCAACTCAAAAGCTATTTCATGGACAGGTGTGGGCTATTCCCTTATTATTTCATTATCAATTAAGCAGGTAAAAGGTCTGGAGTTGATTCTAGGTGTGACATTTGCATTTGGAATCAGTTGCTGTTGACTCTCAATATGAGATCCAAAGAGCTGTCACTATCAGTGAAGCAAGCCATCATTAGGCTGAAAAATCAAAACAAACCCATCACAGAGATAGCAAAAACATTAGGTGTGGCCAAATCAACTGTTTGGAACATTCTTAAAAAGAAAGAACGCATCGGAGAGCTCAGCAACACCAAAAGACCCGGAAGACCACGGAAAACAACTGTGGTGAATGACAATAGAATTATTTCCCTGGTGAAGAAAAACCCCTTCACTACACTTGGCCAAATCAAGAACACTCTCCAGGAGGTAGATGTATATGTGTCAAAGTCAACAATCAAGAGAAGACTTCACGAGAGTGAATATAGAGGGTTCACCACAAGATGTAAACCATTGGTGAGCCACAAAAACAGGAAGACCAGATTACAGTTTGTCAAACAACATCTAAAAAAGCCATTACAGTTCTGGAACAACATCCTATGGACAGATTGAGACAAAGATCAACTTGTACCAGAGTGATGGGAAGAGAAGAGTATGGAGAAGGAAAGGAACTGCTCATGATCCAAAACATACCACCTCATCAGTGAAGCATGGTGGTGGTAGTGTCATGGCGTGGGCATGTATGGCTGCCAATGGAACTGGTTCCCTTGTATTTATTGATGATGTGACTGCTGACAAAAGCAGCAGAATGAATTCTGAAGTGTTTCGGGCAATATTATATGCTCATATTCAGTCAAATGCTTCAGAACTCATTGGACAGCGCTTCACAGTGAAGATGGACAATGACCCGAAGCATACTGCAAAAGCAACCAAAGAGTTTTTTAAGGCTAAAAAGTGGAATGTTCTGCAATGGCCAAGTCAATCCCCTGACCTGAATCCGATTGAGCATGCATTTCACTTGATGAAGACAAAACTGACGGGAAAATGCCCCAAGAACAAGCAGGAACTGAAGTCATTTGCAGTAGAGGCCTGGCAGAGCATCACCAGGGATGAAACCCAGTGTCTGGTGATGTCTATGCGTTCCAGACTTCAGGCTGTAATTGCCTGCAAAGGATTTGCAACAAAGTATTAAAAAGTGAAAGTTAGATTTAGGATTGTTTAGTTTGTCCCATTACTTTTGGCCCCTTAAAAAGTGGGAGGCACATATAGAAACCGTTGTAATTCCTACACCGTTCACCTGATTTGGATGTAATTACCCTCAAATTAAATCTGAAAGTCTGCAGGTAAATCACATCTTGTTTGTTTCATTTCAAAGCCATTGTGGTTGTGAATAGAGGCCAAAATATGCAAATTCTGTCAATGTCCCAATATTTATGCACCTCACTGTACATTCATATTGTAGTGGTGATATCTATATATTAATAGCAGAAGGATGACTTTTATGAGTGACATATTTCTATGATGCCGTTGTCTGAGTTGGGCACATTATATACCAAATTAAAGATCTTGGTCTGTAGATTTGCAGAAATTGGCGTTGTAATTGGTTGCTTCGTTTTGGAGTTAGAGGGGTATCTCCCCGTATGAACTTACAATCTAACCAGTGTGGGTAAAGCTGGGTACACATTGGGCGATATATTGAAAGGCCGATGTATATCGTGAGCGCGTCGGCGGGTGTGTACCCACAATATGTCTGTGAACTGCGTCGTTCACAAACATCGCATCAGCTGTGGCAAGTGTGTACCCAGGATAACACGTAACACGTGGAGTAATGGGGCAGTGTGTATGGCTACTGTGAGACAGAAGCATTATCAGCTGCCAGTATTAGTAGCCGGTATTTCTGTGTAGTTACAGGCAGTGGGTATGGTTGCAATGAGGAGATACAGGGGAAGGTGAAGACTTGGCAATCAGTTACTGTAATAATCTCCAGGGCTTCAGCTCCTGACCACCAGACTGTCCTTCCTCTGCTGCTTCTGGGGAGGAAGGCAATGAATCACCACTAGATTTGGCACTATAGCATCCTAGAGCGAAAAGGAAATTGCACCTGGAATACTGATCAGTCACTTCCATTAGGGGCCTGATTCAGAGATGTACGCAATGCCGATTTTTACGCGGATCAAGCGATTGTTAGCCATTGCGCATGCTCAGTGATTGTTTTGCGATCGCGCCCGCACAGAGGATCCTTTCCAAGTCAGTGACAGGTAGTCAGCGTTTGCTGGGCTGGGCTTACACTGTACAGATATGAGGAGGCAGCAGTGGGCGTCCCTATGCTGGGCTGTGCTTACACTGTACGGATATGAGAAGGCAGCAGTGTATGTCCCTATGCTGGGCTGTGATTACACTGTACGGATATGAGGAGGCAGCAGTGGGCGTCCCTATGCTGGGCTGTGCTTACACTGTACAGATATGAGGAGGCAGCAGTGGGCGTCCCTATGCTGGGCTGTGCTTACACTGTACGGATATGAGAAGGCAGCAGTGGGCGTCCCTATGCTGGGCTGTGCTTACACTGTACAGATATGAGAAGGCAGCAGTGGTGTCCCTATGCTGGGCTGTGATTACACTGTACAGATATGAGAAGGCAGCAGTGGGTGTCCCTATGCTGTGCTGTGATTACACTGTACTGATATGAGAAGGCAGCAGTGGGTGTCCCTATGCTGGGCTGTGCTTACACTGTACAGATATGAGGAGGCAGCAGTGGGCGTCCCTATGCTGGGCTGTGCTTACACTGTACAGATATGAGGAGGCAGCAGTGGGCGTCCCTATGCTGGGCTGTGCTTACACTGTACAGATATGAGGAGGCAGCAGTGGGCGTCCCTATGCTGGGCTGTGCTTACACTGTACATACATGAGGAGGCAGCAGTGGGCGTCCCTATGCTGGGCTGTGCTTACACTGTACGGATATGAGGAGGCAGCAGTGAGCGTCCCTATGCTGGGCTGTGCTTACACTGTACAGATATGAGAGGGCAGCAGTGAGTGTCCCTATGCTGGGCTGTGTTTACACTGTACAGATATGAGGATGCAGCAGTGGGCGTCCCTATGCAGGGCTGTACTTACACTGTATGGATATTAGAAGGCAGCAGTGGGTGTCCCTATGCTGGGCTGTGCTTACACTGTACAGATATGAGGAGGCAGCAGTGGGCGTCCCTATGCTGGGCTGTGCTTACACTGTACGGGTATGAGAAGGCAGCAGTGGGCGTCCCTATGCTGGGCTGTGCTTACACTGTACATACATGAGGAGGCAGCAGTGGGCGTCCCTATGCTGGGCTGTGCTTACACTGTACAGATATGAGGAGGCAGCAGTGGGCGTCCCTATGCTGGGCTGTGCTTACACTGTACATACATGAGGAGGCAGCAGTGGGCGTCCCTATGCTGGGCTGTGCTTACACTGTACGGATATGAGGAGGCAGCAGTGAGCGTCCCTATGCTGGGCTGTGTTTACACTGTACAGATATGAGGATGCAGCAGTGGGCGTCCCTATGCTGGGCTGTACTTACACTGTATGGATATTAGAAGGCAGCAGTGGGTGTCCCTATGCTGGGCTGTGCTTACACTGTGCAGATATGAGAAGGCAGCAGTGTATGTCCCTATGCTGGGCTGTGCTTACACTGTCCGGATATGAAGAGGCAGCAGTGACCGTCCCTATGCTGGGCTGTGATTACACTGTATGGATATGAGAAGGCAGCAGGGGGCGTCCCTATGCTGGGCTGTGCTTACACTGTATGGATATGAGAAGGCAGCAGGGGGCGTCCCTATGCTGGGCTGTGCTTACACTGTCCGGATATGAAGAGGCAGCAGTAACCGTCCCTATGCTGGGCTGTGATTACACTGTATGGATATGAGGAGGCAGTAGTGGGGGTCCCTATGCTGGGCTGTGCTTACACTGTATGGATATGAGAAGGCAGCAGTGACCGTCCCTATGCTGGGCTGTGCTTACACTGTACGGATATGAGGAGTCAGCAGTGAGAGTCCCTATGCTGGGCTGTGCTTATGCTGTATGGATTTCAGGAGGCAGCAGTGGGCGTCCCCTCTTCTGGGCTGTACTTATACTGTACGGATATGAGAAGGCAGCAGTGGGCATCCCTATGCTGGGCTGTATTTACACTCTATGGATATGAGGAGGCAGCAGTGGGTGTCCCTATGCTGGGCTGTGCATACACTGTAAGGATATGAGGATGCAGCAGTGGGTGTCCCTATGCTGGGCTGTGCTTACACTGTACAGATATGAGAAGGCAGCAGTGGGCGTCCCTATGCTGGGCTGTGCTTATACTGTACGGATATGAGAAGGCAGCAGTGGGCATCCCTATGCTGGGCTGTACTTACACTCTATGGATATGAGAAGGCAGCAGTGACGTCTCTATGCTGGGCTGTGCTTACTCTGTACGGATCTGAGAAGGCAGCAGTGGGCGTCCCTATGCTAGGCTGTGCTTACACTGTACGGATATGAGGAGTCAGCAGTGGGCGTCCCTATGCTGGGCTGTGCTTACACTGTACGGATATGAGGAGGCAGCAGTGGGCATCCCTATGCTGGGCTGTGCTTACACTGTAAGGATATGAGGAGGCAGCAGTGGGTGTCCCTATGCTGGGCTATGCTTGCACTGTACGGATATGAGGAGGCAGCAGTGGGTGTCCCTATGCTGGACTATGCTTGCACTGTACGGATATGAGGAGGCAGCAGTGGGTGTCCCTATGCTGGGCTGCGCTTACACTGTACGGATATGAGAAGGCAGCAGTGGGTGTCCCTCTGCTGGGCTGTACTTACACTGTACGGATATGAGAAGGCAGCAGTGGGCATCCCTATGCTGGGCTGTGCTTACACTCTATGGATATGAGAAGGCAGTAGTGGGTCTACTGTCCCTATGCTGGGCTGTGCTTACACTGTACGGATATGAGAAGGCAGCAGTGGGCGTCCCTATGCTGGGCTGTACTTACTCTGTACGGATATGAGGAGGCAGCAGTGGGCGTCCCTATGCTGGGCTGTACTTACACTGTACGGATATGAGGAGGCAGCAGTGGGCGTCCCTATGCTGGGCTGTGCTTACACTGTACGGATATGAGGAGGCAGCAGTGGGCGTCCCTATGCTGGGCTGTGCTTACACTGTACATACATGAGGAGGCAGCAGTGGGCGTCCCTATGCTGGGCTGTGCTTACACTGTATGGATATGAGGAGGCAGCAGTGGGCGTCCCTATGCTGGGCTGTGCTTACACTGTACGGATATGAGGAGGCAGCAGTGGGCGTCCCTATGCTGGGCTGTGCTTACACTGTACATACATGAGGAGGCAGCAGTGGGCGTCCCTATGCTGGGCTGTGCTTACACTGTACGGATATGAGGAGGCAGCAGTGGGCGTCCCTATGCTGGGCTATGTTTACACCGTACGGATATGAGGAGGCAGCAGTGGGCGTCTGTGGCCGGAGGCCGACCACACGTGTTTAAAATGGCTGCCACGGCACTGAAGAGATTAACCCTCATGTCGTGGCACCATTTTTAAAAGGACCTCTAGGTGCAGTGCGCCACGTACTGTGAATGTATAAGTAATGTGTTTTGAACATGTCATTCAATGTGGCAGGATGGCTGATTACAGCGGAACGTCCAAGAGTGATCTTGAGATGGTGTGCCAGGAAAAGGGCATTCCTCTCCCCTACATCGCAACCGCAAGCGACATGAGGAAGGCGCTCAGAGGCTGGGAGCAGTTGCATCAGACGTAGGTGTAAAGTGCGGCCGGCGTAACAACGGACGCCCCTCAGAACATGGTGAGAGCAACAAGTCCCGCCCCCACTCACAGCAATTATGTTTCTCAGCATTCCCCAGCATGGCAAGGATCCCAACGAATGGATACCCTAGCGGATCGGCTAGCGGAATTGGGAGAAAAGACAACGGAACAAGAAAGTATGCTGACCATTCGGATGTGGCATGACGAGCGGGCACCATGGGCCGTTGTACCCCATGCATTGTTGCAGACTGCTGTACCCAGATCAGGACGTATACAATTTGCCAAGTTTGCAGACAGCAATGGGGACATTGATGGACATTTGCAAGTATTTGAAAGGACTTGTAGACTACACGATTTACCCAAGCAGGAGTGGGTCAGACACCTGGTGCCCACACTGCACGGAGAGGCCTACCGAGGAGTGGCCACCGAGGACTGCGGTGACTATGACGAAGTCGTGAGGGCCCTCCTACAGCGATACTTTGTCACTCCTGAGTCCTACAGGAAAAAGTTCCGGGACTTGCCAAGAACCCTACCAGCACCCATGAGCAGTTCGCCACCCAGCTGAGGCAGTACGTGGTGAAGTGGATGAAGGGATCCGGTGCCACTACCTGGGACGCACTGATTGATCTGCTGTGTCAAGAGCAGTTCTACTGCAGAAGCACCCTAGAGGTGAAGGAGTGGGTGCTAGACCGCGAGCCACCAAGCTTGAAGATGGCGGCCCAGTTAGCAGACAAGTATGTGTCAATTCAGCCACAAGGGCAGAAGCACCCCGACTAGCAGCCGACCCCAATGGACTGTACAACCAAGGGAGCACCCCTCTTCTGCTCATCACCCCCCAAAGCGGGCATCCTCCAACCCGGGTGCTCTTGGCCAGCAATCGCCCCGCCCTGTCCCTGCAAATCATCAAGAGACCACCGGGGACAAGAAGTGTTATGACTGTGGGAAAATCAGATATCTGAGGATGAACTGTCCCACACCCCAAGCACCCCAGACGTACCCCAAATCCGAGTGCTGGAGCCTGGCTTGCTTGCCTGACCCGGGGAGGTGAGCCCAAAGAGACTGTTCCTACTCCAATCAGTCCAATGGAGTGTGGGGAGAGTCAGGTGAACTCTACGGAGAGAGTCTCCTGCATGGCCAAGATGCCACCCCAAAATATGTGGTGGCACCTGCAGACGGCCCAAGTGGGGCCCCTGCAGGTACAAGGATTAAGAGACTCTGGGGCCTCAATCACTGTTTTGAGCCCCTACCTTATTGATCCTGCTACAGTACTGCCAGGTTGCACTGCCAAAGTGACAGTGGCAGGCGGAATGGAGCAAGAGGTACCTGTGGCGAGAGTCTACCTGGACTGGGGAGCTGGCCCAGAGTTGAGGGATGTTGCTGTCATGGATGGCCTTCCAACCAATGTGGTCCTGGGGAATGCCCTTGGTGGCGGAATCGTTACCATGTTTGCTGACTCCATCTCCCGGAGTCAAGTTTCCGGATCACAGTCTACATCAACTGCACCAGAACAGCCCAGCCCAGAGGAAAAGACCACAGCGGCTAGACAACTGCCAGCGCAGCTTACCACAGCATCAACCAGCCCAGAGGAAAAGATTACAGCGGCTAGGTCAGCACATCTACCCAGCATGCCTTTTGCCTCTGGTATGCCTATGTCCCCTAGCTACTCAGAGGATGTTGGTTCCGGCTCATTGGATCCTGTGAGGGTGCCCAGTGATGCTCCTATCCCTAGTGGTTTGCCAACTCTGGCGGGGAGTATGAATGACCACACTGACTTCCCTTTGACTGACCTCAACCAAACTGACCCTAGCGATCTCAGCCCATATCCACCTGTAGACTGTCCCTACTTAGAAAGCAGTGAGGGCCACCGACAGAAGTTCAGGGAAGCTCAGCTTGCTGATCCATATCTGGAAGGCATATTGTGCCAAGCTGGCAGCAGCCTTTCAGGGATAGCGGCAGTGATTGTGACCTGGCGGGAAGGGTTAAGATACACGGTAGCCAGGAGGGTAGAAGGGGATAGGCCAGTTAGGTAGCAAGGTCCCCTGCTTGTGCCAAGTAGATTAGGGAAGACACACAGCCTACCAGTGGTGGATGTCACACGGAGTTCAGGGGCTGGTGATCTGTCCGCCATCACTATGGAACAGGTAGCGGACGAGGTGGTGAGAAAAGGCCTAGGTGACAGGGTAGGTACCCCTAGTCATAGGTCATTGGAGGAGGATAGTGGGGCAGGTCTGACAGGTAGTACAGACAGATGCCAGGAGGAGATGACAGAGGTGCAGTGCCTGGGGTATAGAGTGGGGGGAGACAGTGGTAGGCCCAGACCAGTGGGGGTGGAGGCCACCAGAAACTGTCCCCGGCCCACAACCCCAAGACAGGTACTGACCTTAGAAACTGTAAGGCCCTACGGACGAGTTGTCCCTGACTTTAGTGTTGTAGTGACACCCCTTACAGAGTTGACCAGGGAGGGACTTCCCAAGTCAGTGGACTGGATACATGCTTGTGAGTTGGCATTCCAGTCATTGAAGGAGGCTCTGATACCAACTCCAGTGCAGATGGCACAATTTCAGGACCAAGACATTGTGGTACGAACTAATGCGTCATTGCATGGACTGGGAGCAGTACGGAGCCAGGAGGAGTCATGTGGGCAGGAAGCACCCTTTGGCTTGTTTGAGCAGAATACTGTTACGGTGGGAGGTGGGGTATGCCACAACTAGAACACAGTTGTTTTGGCATTGGCCACCTTCAGCACGATGTGTGCGACTGGTCCCCCAAAAGGGAAACTGACAGACTGTTGTGCCTTGGACTTCAGTTTGACTATTTGGACATTGGGCACCGACAAGGAAAGGCCCACTGCAATATGGATGAACTGTCAAGGCCGGAGCCGAAGCCCCCCAGGTAGTTTCCCTGAACCCCCCAAGAGACTGCAGGACCAGGAGCCAAATCGTTGGGACATAGCCAACTGGTAACCCGCTTGAGGGGGGGGGGGGGGGAGTGTGGCTGGAGGCTGACCACAGGTAATTAAAATGGCTGCCACGGCACTGAAGAGATTAACCCTCATGCTGCTGCACCATTTTTAAAAGGACCTCTAGGAGCAGTGCACCACGTACTGCGAATGTATAAGTAATGTGTTTGAACATGTCATTCAATGTGCTGTGCGCAGTTGTGGAAATGTAGTATCACAGATATCTCCTGCTTACCTTCCTCTCCCGGAATGGCCCGCTGTCCGCCCGTTGTCCCCATACACTAGTATCACATATATCTCCTGCTTACCTTCCTCTCCCGGAATGGCCCACTGTCCTCATACACAAGTATCACAGATATCTCCTGCTTACCTTCCTCTCCTGGAATGGCCGCTGTCCTCATACACTAGTATCACAGTTATCTCCTGCTTACCTTCCTCTCCCGGAATGGCCGCTGTCCCCATACACTAGTATCACAGTTATCTCCTGCTTACCTTCCTCTCCCAGAGTGGCTGCTGTCCCCATACACTAGTATCACAGATATCTCCTACTTACCTTTCTCTCCCAGAATGGCCGCTGTCCCCATACACTAGTATCACAGATATCTCCTGCTTACCTTCCTCTCCTGGAATGGCCCGCTGTCCCCATACACTAGTATCACAGATATCTCCTGCTTACCTTCCTCTCGGAGCTTGATTGCCAGAACATTCGCCTTCTTCAGATGGCGAATGCTCCGGCGTTGCAACCCGCTCCTTCCCTATCGGAATTAGGTCCTTGTTGGCATAAGCGATACTTTTGGATCCCTCCGCCCCTGTCCTGCTCCTTCCGCCGGACATCGGGGCGCTTGTGCGCATATGCAGTCCCGTCACTACAGGAGCAGTGAAGCGGATCACGGGGACAGCTGATATTGCATCAGCTGTCACCGCGCCGGAGCAATGATTGCTCCGGAAGCCGCGGCGAGGCCCCAATGTAACAAGTGCTAAGTGCATGTGTGCTGTAACAAGACAACATGGGAGCTTTTCTCTGTAGCTCTTAGTCCTGACAGCCAGTAATTGTCTCCTCATCACATATCCAGCAAGAACCACAGCAGGTAATGTGTAATAAATAATGCAATAGCGCTCTGGTAACCAGATATATAGAACAGTCCATGAACTGCACATTACCTGTGTGTATGGTAACATTATATATAGGGGGCATTCAGCTACCCGCGAGTCCCCTGCCGCGTGAGCAGCTATATACCTGCTTCTGTAATCAGTCTCCTGTATATATATAGATGTGACATTGTACCCCGGCCTCTGTAATCAGTCTCCTGTGTATATATAGATGTGACATTGTACCCCGGCCTCTGTAATCAGTCTCCTGTATATATATAGATGTGACATTGTACCCCGGCCTCTGTAATCAGTCTCCTGTGTATATATAGATGCGACATTATACCCCGGCCTCTGTAATCAGTCTCCTGTGTATATATATAGATGTGACATTGTACCCCGGCCTCTGTAATCAGCCTCCTGTATATATATAGATGTGACATTGTACCTCGGCCTCTGTAATCAGACTCCTGTGTATATATAGATGTGACATTGTACCCCGGCCTCTGTAATCAGCCTCCTGTATATATATAGATGTGACATTGTACCTCGGCCTCTGTAATCAGACTCCTGTGTATATATAGATGTGACATTGTACCCCGGCCTCTGTAATCTGTCTCCTATATATATAGATGTGACATTGTACCCCGGCCTCTGTAATCAGTCTCCTGTATATATATAGATGTGACATTGTACCCCGGCCTCTGTAATCAGTCTCCTGTGTATATATATATATATATATAGATGTGACATTGTATCTCGGCCTCTGTAATCAGTCTCCTGTATATATATATAGATGTGACATTGTACCCCGGCCTCTGTAATCAGTCTCCTGTGTATATATAGATGTGACATTGTACCCCGGCCTCTGTAATCAGCCTCCTGTATATATATAGATGTGACATTGTACCTCGGCCTCTGTAAACAGACTCCTGTGTATATATAGATGTGACATTGTACCCCGGCCTCTGTAATCAGTCTCCTGTATATATATAGATGTGACATTGTACCCCGGCCTCTGTAATCTGTCTCCTGTATATATATAGATGTGACATTGTACCCCGGCCTCTGTAATCAGACCCCTGTTTATATATATATATATAGATGTGACATTGTACCTCGGCCTCTGTAATCAGACTCCTGTGTATATATAGATGTGACATTGTACCCCGGCCTCTGTAATCAGTCTCCTGTATATATAGATGTGACATTGTACCCCGGCCTCTGTAGTCTGTCTCCTGTATATATAGATGTGACATTGTACCCCAGCCTCTCTAATCAGTCTCCTGTGTATATATATATATAGATGTGACATTGTACCCCGGCCTCTGTATTCAGTCTCCTGTATATATATAGATGTGACATTGTACCCCGGCCTCTGTAATCAGTCTCCTGTGTATATATAGATGTGACATTGTACCCCGGCCTCTGTAATCAGTCTCCTGTGTATATATAGATGTGACATTGTACCCCGGCCTCTGTAATCAGTCTCCTGTATATATAGATGTGACATTGTACCCCGGCCTCTGTAATCAGTCTCCTGTGTATATATAGATGTGACATTGTACCCCGGCCTCTGTAATCAGTCTCCTGTATATATATAGATGTGACATTGTACTCCGGCCTCTGTAATCAGTCTCCTGTGTATATATAGATGTGACATTGTGCCCCGGCCTCTGTAATCAGTCTCCTGTGTATATATATATATATATATATATATATATATATAGATGTGCATTGTACCCCGTCCTGTGTAATCAGCCTCCTGTGTATATATAGATGTAACATTGTACCCCGGCCTCTGTAATCAGTCTCCTGTGTATATGTAGATGTTACATTGTACACCGGCCTCTGTAATCAGTCTCCACTATATATAGATGTGACATTGTACCCCGGCCTCTGTAATCAGTCTCCTGTATATATATAGATGTGACATTGTACCCCGGCCTCTGTAATCAGTCTCCTGTGTATATATAGATGTAACATTGTACCCCGGCCTCTGTAATCAGTCTCCTGTGTATATATAGATGTTACATTGTACACCGGCCTCTGTAATCGGTCTCCTCTATATATAGATGTGACATTGTACCCCGGCCTCTGTAATCAGTCTCCTGTATATATATATATATATATATAGATGTGACATTGTACCCCGGCCTCTGTAATCAGTCTCCTGTATATATATATATATAGATGTGACATTGTACCCCGGCCTCTGTAATCAGTCTCCTGTATATATATATATCTAGATGTGACATTGTACCCCGGCCTCTGTAATCAGTCTCCTGTGTATATATAGATGTGACATTGTGCCCCGGCCTCTGTAATCAGTCTCCTGTTTATATATAGATGTGACATTGTACCCCGGCCTCTGTAATCAGTCTCCTGTATATATATATATATAGATGTGACATTGTACCCCGGGCTCTGTAATCAGTCTCCTGTATATATATAGATGTGACATTGTACCCCGGCTTCTGTAATCAGTCTCCTGTATATATAGATGTGACATTGTACCCCGGCCTCTGTAATCAGTCTCCTGTATATATATATATAGATGTGACATTGTATCCCGGCCTCTGTAATCAGTCTCCTGTATATATATATATAGATGTGACTTTGTACCCCGGCCTCTGTAATCAGTCTCCTGTATATATATAGATGTGACATTGTACCCCGGCCCCTGTAATCAGTCTCCTATATATATATATATATATATATAGATGTGACTTTGTACCCCGGCCTCTGTAATCAGTCTCCTGTGTATATAGATGTGACATTGTACCCCGGCCTCTGTAATCTGTCTCCTCTATATATATGTATATATATATATATATATATATATATATATATAGATGTGACATTGTACCCCGGCCTCTGTAATCAGTCTCCTGTGTATATAGATGTGACATTGTACCCCGGCCTCTGTAATCAGTCTCCTGTGTATATATAGATGTGACATTGTACCCCGGCCTCTGTAATCTGTCTCCTGTATATATATATATAGATGTCACCTTGTACCCCGGCCTCTGTAATCGGTCTCCTGTGTATATATATATATATATATATATATATATATATATATATATACATACATATATATATATATAGATGTGACATTGTACCCCAGCCTCTGTAATCAGCCTCCTGTATATATAGATGTGACATTGTACCCCGGCCTCTGTATTTAGTCTCCTGTGTATATATAGATGTTACATTGTACACCGGCCTCTGTAATCAGTCTCCTATATATATAGATGTGACATTGTTCCCCGGCCTCTGTAATCAGTCTCCTGTGTATATATATATATAGATGTGACATTGTACCCCGGCCTCTGTAATCAGCCTCCTGTATATATAGATGTGACATTGTACCCCGGCCTCTGTATTTAGTCTCCTGTGTATATATAGATGTTACATTGTACACCGGCCTCTGTAATCGGTCTCCTCTATATATAGATGTGACATTGTACCCCGGCCTCTGTAATCAGTCTCCTATATATATAGATGTGACATTGTTCCCCGGCCTCTGTAATCAGTCTCCTGTGTATATATATATAGATGTGACATTGTACCCCGGCCTCTGTAATCAGTCTCCTGTATATATATATAGATGTGACATTGTACCCCGGCCTCTGTAATCAGCCTCCTGTATATATAGATGTGACATTGTACCCCGGCCTCTGTATTTAGTCTCCTGTGTATATATAGATGTGACATTGTACCCCGGCCTCTGTAATCAGTCTCCTGTGTGTGTATATATGTGTATATATATATATATATATATATATATATATATATAGATGTGACATTGTACCCCAGCCTCTGTAATCAGTCTCCTGTGTATATATAGATGTGACATTGTACCCTGGCCTCTGTAATCAGTCTCCTGTGTATATTTAGATGTGACATTGTACCCCGGCCTCTGTAATCAGTCTCCTGTGTATATATAGATGTGACATTGTACCCCGGCCTCTGTAATCAGTCTCCTGTGTATATATATATATATATATATATATATATATAGATGTGACCTTGTACCCCGGCCTCTGTAATCAGTCTCCTGTGTATATAGATGTGACATTGTACCCCGGCCTCTGGAATCGGTCTCCTGTGTATATATAGATGTGACATTGTACCCCGGCCTCTGTAATCAGTCTCCTGTATATATATATAGATGTGACATTGTACCCCGGCCTCTGTAATCAGTCTCCTGTGTATATATAGATGTGACATTGTTCCCCGGCCTCTGTAATCGGTCTCATATATATATATATAGATGTGACATTGTACCCCGGCCTCTGTAATCAGTCTCCTGTGTATATATAGATGTGACATTGTACCCCGGCCTCTGTAATCGGTCTCATATATATATATATAGATGTGACATTGTACCCCGGCCTCTGTAATCAGTCTCCTGTGTGTATATATATATATATATATATATATATATATATATATATATAGATGTGACATTGTACCCCAGCCTCTGTAATCAGTCTCCTGTATATATATATAGATGTGACATTGTACCCCGGCCTCTGTAATCAGTCTTCTGTGTATATATAGATGTGACATTGTACCCCAGCCTCTGTAATCAGTCTCCTGTATATATATATAGATGTGACATTGTACCCCGGCCTCTGTAATCAGTCTCCTGTATATATAGATGTGACATTGTACCCCGGCCTCTGTAATCAGTCTCCTGTGTATATATAGATGTAACATTGTACCCCGGCCTCTGTAATCAGTCTCCTGTGTATATATAGATGTGACATTGTACCCCGGCCTCTGTAATCAGTCTCCTGTGTATATATAGATGTGACATTGTACCCCGGCCTCTGTAATCAGTCTCCTGTGTATATGTAGATGTGACATTGTACCCCGGCCTCTGTAATCAGTCTCCTGTATATATAGATGTGACATTGTACCCCGGCCTCTGTAATCTGTCCCCTGTGTATATATAGATGTGACATTGTACCCCGGCCTCTGTAATCAGTCTCCTGTATATATATATAGATGTGACCTTGTACCCCGGCCTCTGTAATCATTCTCCTGTGTATATATAGATGTAACATTGTACCCCGGCCTCTGTAATCAGTCTCCTGTGTATATATAGATGTGACCTTGTACCCAGGCCTCTGTAATCAGTCTCCTGTGTATATATAGATGTGACATTGTACCCCGGCCTCTGTTATCAGTCTCCTGTGTATATATAGATGTGACATTGTACCCCGGCCTCTGTAATCAGTCTCCTGTGTATATATATATAGATGTGACATTGTACCCCGGCCTCTGTAATCAGTCTCCTGTATATATATATAGATGTGACATTGTACCCCGGCCTCTGTAATCAGTTTCCTGTGTATATATAGATGTGATATTGTACCCCGGCCTCTGTAATCAGACCCCTGTATATAAATGGATATACAGGCTCCTATATGTGTCAGTACTGTGACCCCTGCACGCGGACCACCTCTCAGTAATCGCTATATTCATGTGTAGATGGGCCCCAGACCGGTGTTACGGCAGAGCAGCGTATTTCTGCCTGTGGGAGGTATTAGAACACTGCGGTAATCACGCTGTATATGAATGTATAGGACAGGATGTAATTTGTGCCCAGTGTGTTAGTGTTATCTCTGGGAAGCAGGCAGCAGTGCGACGTGTGTAAATGAGCGCAGTATTGTTCTGTGCGGGACCGTCCGCCATCGTCTATCAGCCAATCTCTCCATCTCCCCTGCTCCTGTTCATTAACACTCAGGGCAGGTTCACCCACATGTCTGAGCACAGAACCATTAACCGTTTCCTTACAACTGGGACAATATAAATTATTATAGGTATTTACACCATTTCAGGATGGAAAATTATTGGCTAAAATCAATTGCAATATTTTTGTGTTTCTTAAATCAAGAGAATTACCTGGAAATTATCGGGTGAAATCCTGTCAGCGACGCAGCTCCTCGGGTAATGGATGGAATACTTAGGCTTTATGTGACTGAGCGAGGCCCTTTCAGTATAGGGCCGTCTCCTTAGGATGTAGCTCCTGGTATGAGGGTGATGGGGTAATGGATGGAATACTTAGGCTTTATGTGACTGAGCGAGGCCCTTTCAGTATAGGGCCGTCTCCTTAGGATGTAGCTCCTGGTGTGAGGGTGGTGGGGTAATGGATGGAATACATAGGCTTTATGTGACTGAGCGAGTTCCTTTCAGTATAGTGCTGTCTCCTTAGGATGTAGCTCCTGGTGTGAGGGTAATGGATGGAATACATAGGCTTTATGTGACTGAGCGAGGCCCTTTCAGTGTAGGGCCATCTCCTTGGGATGTAGTTCCTGGTGATATTTGGGCAATGTGCTGTGATTGTAAATATAAAAAAAAAGAGAGAAAAAGTTTTCTCGATTTAATTGAGGTTTTTTTCCTTGAATTTCGGCTAGTCAGACTGGAGCGAAGTCACCCATAAAATGTGAGAGCTGGATTCATCCATGACCGGGAGTATTTGTCCCAGTGACTCTGTGGGAATAATGGATGGTTTTGTAGTGGGCGCAGGGCAGAGGGGATATACAGAACTGGCAGATGGATGATCTAGTTTACTCTGTGCCAGGTATCAAAAGTGAACAGGATTGAGGGAGTTGGATACCCACTGAGGTCTGATGTGTGAGGGAGCCACGTGATGTGTATAAAGTGAGGGAGCCACGTGATGTGTGTATAAACTAAAGTGACTGAGGTCTGATGTGTGAGGGAGCCACGTGATGTGTGTATAAAGTGAGGGAGCTACGTGATGTGTATAAAGTGAGGGAGCCACGTGATGTGTGTATAAAGTGACTGAGGTCTGATGTGTGAGGGAGCCACGTGATGTGTGTATAAAGTGAGGGAGCCACGTGATGTGTATAAAGTGAGGGAGCCATGTGATGTGTGTATAAAGTGAGGGAGCCATGTGGTGTGTAAAGTGAGGGAGCCACGTGATGTGTGTATAAAGTGAGGGAGCCACGTGATGTGTGTATAAAGTGAGGGAGCCATGTGATGTGTGTGTAAAGTGAGGGAGCCACGTGATGTGTGTGTAAAGTGAGGGAGCCACGTGATGTGTGTATAAAGTGAGGGAGCCACGTGATGTGTGTATAAAGTGAGGGAGCCACGTGATGTGTGTATAAAGTGACTGAGGTCTGATGTGTGAGGGAGCCACGTGATGTGTGTATAAAGTGAGGGAGCCACGTGATGTGTGTATAAAGTGACTGGTGGGGCTATTTATTAAAACTCTTTAATCGGGACAGGCGGTCTCCGGCTCGTAACCCGCTTACTTACTGCACATATACTTCCCATCCCTCTCTGGCAAACAGATTGCAGGAAGGTGCCCTTTGGGGTACAGTGGCAAACTCCTTCTTAGGATGGTTTTGGGCACCAGAGAATCAGCTCAGAAAGACGAGGCTTTGCACGGCTTAGTAAATTGGGTATTTTCCACATAGGGACTGCTTATGCAATGTACAATAAAGGGATGGTCTGAGGTATCAGAGATCAGTACCCTTGTGTTATATAACCCCTATCCTATGTAATACATCTGTTTTTACTTTAATAAATAGGCCCCATAGTCTGAAGGAAATATCTGATTATTTCCCAGTAAGCCCCTCAGATACATTTGTGAGTGAGGTTTTGTGGTTAGTTATTAATTAGCAGGATACGTCAATGTTTTATTCTATCGTCAAGTCGGAATATAGAGACTGGTGGTCTTTGCTAATATCATCTGTGACAGGGGACATCCCTGCCGCGTCCCATTGTTGGGTGTAAATCGGTGCAAAGGCGACGCCATTAGTCTAATGTACAGGGGATGGGTTGTGAGTGTAGTAATGACTTGTAGAGAATTGCATATAGTCCATCTATAAAGGGCTCGGATACCCCCTGTGTAATGTGAGAGCCATGAGAGGGATACACTGTACTGTACTGGGAACAGTCTTACAGGGGATGGGTTGTGAGCGTAGTAATGACTTGTAGAGAATTGCATATAGTCCATCTATAAAGGGCTCGGATACCCCCTGTGTAATGTGAGAGCCATGAGAGGGATACACTGTACTGTACTGGGAACAGTCTTACAGGGGATGGGTTGTGAGCACAGTAATGACTAGTAGAGAATTGCATATAGTCCATCTATAAAGGGCTCTGGATACCCCCTGTGTAATGTGAGAGCCATGAGAGGGATACACTGTACTGTACTGGGAACAGTCTCTTACAGGGGATGGGTTGTGAGCACAGTAATGACTAGTAGAGAATTGCATATAGTCCATCTATAAAGGGCTCTGGATACCCCCTGTGTAATGTGAGAGCCATGAGAGGGATACACTGTACTGTACTGGGAGCAGTCTCTTACAGGGGATGGGTTGTGAGCACAGTAATGACTTGTAGAGAATTGCATATAGTCCATCTATAAAGCGCTCTGATACCCTCCTGTGTAATGTGAGAGCCATGAGAGGGATACACTGTACTGTACTGGGAACAGTCTTACAGGGGATGGGTTGTGAGCGTAGTAATGACATGTAGAGAATTGCATATAGTCCATCTATAAAGGGCTCTGGATACCCCCTGTGTAATGTGAGAGCCCTGAGAGGGATACACTGTACTGTACTGGGAACAGTCTCTTACAGGGGATGGGTTGTGAGTGTAGTAATCACTTGTAGAGAATTGCATATAGTCCATCTATAAAGGGCTCTGATACCCCCCTGTGTAATGTGAGAGCCATGAGAGGGATACACTGTACTGTACTGGGAACAGTCTTACAGGGGATGGGTTGTGAGCGTAGTAATGACTTGTAGAGAATTGCATATAGTCCATCTATAAAGGGCTCGGATACCCCCCTGTGTAATGTGAGAGCCATGAGAGGGATACACTGTACTGTACTGGGAACAGTCTTACAGGGGATGGGTTGTGAGCACAGTAATGACTTGTAGAGAATTGCATATAGTCCATCTATAAAGCGCTCTGATACCCCCTGTGTAATGTGAGAGCCATGAGAGGGATACACTGTACTGTACTGGGAACAGTCTCTTACAGGGGATGGGTTGTGAGTGTAGTAATCACTTGTAGAGAATTGCATATAGTCCATCTATAAAGGGCTCGGATACCCCCACTGTGTAATGTGAGAGCCATGAGAGGGATACACTGTACTGTACTGGGAACAGTCTTACAGGGGATGGGTTGTGAGCGTAGTAATGACTTGTAGAGAATTGCATATAGTCCATCTATAAAGGGCTCGGATACCCCCCTGTGTAATGTGAGAGCCATGAGAGGGATACACTGTACTGTACTGGGAACAGTCTTACAGGGGATGGGTTGTGAGCACAGTAATGACTAGTAGAGAATTGCATATAGTCCATCTATAAAGGGCTCTGGATACCCCCTGTGTAATGTGAGAGCCATGAGAGGGATACACTGTACTGTACTGGGAGCAGTCTCTTACAGGGGATGGGTTGTGAGCACAGTAATGACTTGTAGAGAATTGCATATAGTCCATCTATAAAGCGCTCTGATACCCTCCTGTGTAATGTGAGAGCCATGAGAGGGATACACTGTACTGTACTGGGAACAGTCTTACAGAGGATGGGTTGTGAGTGTAGTAATCACTTGTAGAGAATTGCATATAGTCCATCTATAAAGGGCTCGGATACCCCCACTGTGTAATGTGAGAGCCATGAGAGGGATACACTGTACTGTACTGGGAACAGTCTTACAGGGGATGGGTTGTGAGCGTAGTAATGACTTGTAGAGAATTGCATATAGTCCATCTATAAAGGGCTCTGATACCCCCCTGTGTAATGTGAGAGCCATGAGAGGGATACACTGTACTATATTGGGAACAGTCTTCCAGGGGATGGGTTGTGAGTACAGTAATGACTTGTAGAGAGTTGCATATAGTCCATCTATAAAGGGCTCGGATACCCTCCTGTGTAATGTGAGAGCCATGAGAGGGATACACTGTACTGTACTGGGAACAGTCTTACAGGGGATGGGTTGTGAGTGTAGTAATCACTTGTAGAGAATTGCATATAGTCCATCTATAAAGGGCTCGGATACCCCCTGTGTAATGTGAGAGCCCTGAGAGGGATACACTGTACTGTACTGGGAACAGTCTTACAGGGGATGGGTTGTGAGCACAGTAATGACTTGTAGAGAATTGCATATAGTCCATCTATAAAGGGCTCTGATACCCCCTGTGTAATGTGAGAGCCATGAGAGGGATACACTGTACTGTACTGGGAACAGTCTTACAGGGGATGGGTTGTGAGCGTAGTAATGACTTGTAGAGAATTGCATATAGTCCATCTATAAAGGGCTCTGATACCCCCCTGTGTAATGTGAGAGCCATGAGAGGGATACACTGTACTATATTGGGAACAGTCTTACAGGGGATGGGTTGTGAGCGTAGTAATGACATGTAGAGAATTGCATATAGTCCATCTATAAAGGGCTCTGGATACCCCCTGTGTAATGTGAGAGCCATGAGAGGGATACACTGTACTGTACTGGGAACAGTCTCTTACAGGGGATGGGTTGTGAGCACAGTAATGACTTGTAGAGAATTGCATATAGTCCATCTATAAAGCGCTCTGATACCCTCCTGTGTAATGTGAGAGCCATGAGAGGGATACACTGTACTGTACTGGGAACAGTCTTACAGGGGATGGGTTGTGAGCGTAGTAATGACATGTAGAGAATTGCATATAGTCCATCTATAAAGGGCTCTGGATACCCCCTGTGTAATGTGAGAGCCCTGAGAGGGATACACTGTACTGTACTGGGAACAGTCTCTTACAGGGGATGGGTTGTGAGTGTAGTAATCACTTGTAGAGAATTGCATATAGTCCATCTATAAAGGGCTCGGATACCCCCACTGTGTAATGTGAGAGCCATGAGAGGGATACACTGTACTGTACTGGGAACAGTCTTACAGGGGATGGGTTGTGAGCGTAGTAATGACTTGTAGAGAATTGCATATAGTCCATCTATAAAGGGCTCGGATACCCCCCTGTGTAATGTGAGAGCCATGAGAGGGATACACTGTACTGTACTGGGAACAGTCTCTTACAGGGGATGGGTTGTGAGTGTAGTAATCACTTGTAGAGAATTGCATATAGTCCATCTATAAAGGGCTCGGATACCCCCACTGTGTAATGTGAGAGCCATGAGAGGGATACACTGTACTGTACTGGGAACAGTCTTACAGGGGATGGGTTGTGAGCGTAGTAATGACTTGTAGAGAATTGCATATAGTCCATCTATAAAGGGCTCGGATACCCCCCTGTGTAATGTGAGAGCCATGAGAGGGATACACTGTACTGTACTGGGAACAGTCTTACAGGGGATGGGTTGTGAGCACAGTAATGACTAGTAGAGAATTGCATATAGTCCATCTATAAAGGGCTCTGGATACCCCCTGTGTAATGTGAGAGCCATGAGAGGGATACACTGTACTGTACTGGGAGCAGTCTCTTACAGGGGATGGGTTGTGAGCGTAGTAATGACTTGTAGAGAATTGCATATAGTCCATCTATAAAGCGCTCTGATACCCTCCTGTGTAATGTGAGAGCCATGAGAGGGATACACTGTACTGTACTGGGAACAGTCTTACAGAGGATGGGTTGTGAGCACAGTAATGACTTGTAGAGAATTGCATATAGTCCATCTATAAAGGGCTCTGATACCCCCCTGTGTAATGTGAGAGCCATGAGAGGGATACACTGTACTGTACTGGGAACAGTCTTACAGGGGATGGGTTGTGAGCGTAGTAATGACTTGTAGAGAATTGCATATAGTCCATCTATAAAGGGCTCTGATACCCCCCTGTGTAATGTGAGAGCCATGAGAGGGATACACTGTACTATATTGGGAACAGTCTTACAGGGGATGGGTTGTGAGCGTAGTAATGACTTGTAGAGAATTGCATATAGTCCATCTATAAAGGGCTCTGATACCCCCCTGTGTAATGTGAGAGCCATGAGAGGGATACACTGTACTATATTGGGAACAGTCTTACAGGGGATGGGTTGTGAGTACAGTAATGACTTGTAGAGAGTTGCATATAGTCCATCTATAAAGGGCTCGGATACCCCCACTGTGTAATGTGAGAGCCATGAGAGAGATACACTGTACTGTACTGGGAACAGTCTTACAGGGGATGGGTTGTGAGCGTAGTAATGACTTGTAGAGAATTGCATATAGTCCATCTATAAAGGGCTCTGATACCCCCCTGTGTAATGTGAGAGCCATGAGAGGGATACACTGTACTATATTGGGAACAGTCTTACAGGGGATGGGTTGTGAGTACAGTAATGACTTGTAGAGAGTTGCATATAGTCCATCTATAAAGGGCTCTGATACCCCCCTGTGTAATGTGAGAGCCCTGAGAGGGATACACTGTACTGTACTGGGAACAGTCTTACAGGGGATGGGTTGTGAGCGTAGTAATGACTTGTAGAGAATTGCATATAGTCCATCTATAAAGGGCTCGGATACCCCCACTGTGTAATGTGAGAGCCATGAGAGGGATACACTGTACTGTACTGGGAACAGTCTTACAGGGGATGGGTTGTGAGCACAGTAATGACTTGTAGAGAATTGCATATAGTCCATCTATAAAGGGCTCTGATACCCCCTGTGTAATGTGAGAGCCATGAGAGGGATACACTGTACTGTACTGGGAACAGTCTTACAGGGGATGGGTTGTGAGCGTAGTAATGACTTGTAGAGAATTGCATATAGTCCATCTATAAAGGGCTCTGGATACCCCCTGTGTAATGTGAGAGCCATGAGAGGGATACACTGTACTGTACTGGGAACAGTCTCTTACAGGGGATGGGTTGTGAGCACAGTAATGACTTGTAGAGAATTGCATATAGTCCATCTATAAAGGGCTCTGATACCCCCTGTGTAATGTGAGAGCCATGAGAGGGATACACTGTACTGTACTGGGAACAGTCTTACAGGGGATGGGTTGTGAGCGTAGTAATGACTTGTAGAGAATTGCATATAGTCCATCTATAAAGGGCTCTGGATACCCCCTGTGTAATGTGAGAGCCATGAGAGGGATACACTGTACTATATTGGGAACAGTCTTACAGGGGATGGGTTGTGAGCGTAGTAATGACATGTAGAGAATTGCATATAGTCCATCTATAAAGGGCTCTGGATACCCCTTGTGTAATGTGAGAGCCATGAGAGGGATACACTGTACTGTACTGGGAACAGTCTCTTACAGAGGATGGGTTGTGAGCGTAGTAATGACTTGTAGAGAGTTGCATATAGTCCATCTATAAAGGGCTCGGATACCCCCCTGTGTAATGTGAGAGCCATGAGAGGGATACACTGTACTGTACTGGGAACAGTCTTACAGGGGATGGGTTGTGAGCGTAGTAATGACTTGTAGAGAATTGCATATAGTCCGTCTATAAAGGGCTCGGATACCCCCTGTGTAATGTGAGAGCAATGATAGGGATACACTGTACTGTACTGGGAACAGTCTCTTACAGGGGATGGGTTGTGAGCGTAGTAATGACTTGTAGAGAATTGCATATAGTCCATCTATAAAGGGCTCGGATACCCCCTGTGTAATGTGAGAGCCATGAGAGGGATACACTGTACTGTACTGGGAACAGTCTTACAGGGGATGGGTTGTGAGTGTAGTAATGACTTGTAGAGAGTTGCATATAGTCCATCTATAAAGGGCTCTGGATACCCCCTGTGTAATGTGAGAGCCATGAGAGGGATACACTGTACTGTACTGGGAACAGTCTCTTACAGGGGATGGGTTGTGAGCGTAGTAATGACTTGTAGAGAATTGCATATAGTCCATCTATAAAGGGCTCGGATACCCCCTGTGTAATGTGAGAGCCATGAGAGGGATACACTGTACTGTACTGGGAACAGTCTTACAGGGGATGGGTTGTGAGCGTAGTAATGACTTGTAGAGAGTTGCATATAGTCCATCTATAAAGGGCTCTGATACCCCCTGTGTAATGTGAGAGCCATGAGAGGGATACACTGTACTGTACTGGGAACAGTCTCTTACAGGGGATGGGTTGTGAGCGTAGTAATGACTTGTAGAGAATTGCATATAGTCCATCTATAAAGGGCTCGGATACCCCCTGTGTAATGTGAGAGCCATGAGAGGGATACACTGTACTGGGAACAGTCTTACAGGGGATGGGTTGTGAGCGTAGTAATGACTTGTAGAGAATTGCATATAGTCCATCTATAAAGGGCTCTGATACCCCCCTGTGTAATGTGAGAGCCATGAGAGGGATATACTGTACTGTACTGGGAACAGTCTCTTACAGGGGATGGGTTGTGAGCACAGTAATGACTTGTAGAGAATTGCATATAGTCCATCTATAAAGGGCTCGGATACCCCCCTGTGTAATGTGAGAGCCATGAGAGGGATACACTGTACTCTACTGGGAACAGTCTTACAGGGGATGGGTTGTGAGCGTAGTAATGACTTGTAGAGAATTGCATATAGTCCATCTATAAAGGGCTCTGATACCCCCTGTGTAATGTGAGAGCCATGAGAGGGATACACTGTACTGTACTGGGAACAGTCTTACAGGGGATGGGTTGTGAGTGTAGTAATGACTTGTAGAGAGTTGCATATAGTCCATCTATAAAGGGCTCGGATACTCCCTGTGTAATGTGAGAGCCATGAGAGGGATACACTGTACTGGGAACAGTCTTACAGGGGATGGGTTGTGAGCGTAGTAATGACTTGTAGAGAATTGCATATAGTCCATCTATAAAGGGCTCTGATACCCCCCTGTGTAATGTGAGAGCCATGAGAGGGATATACTGTACTGTACTGGGAACAGTCTCTTACAGGGGATGGGTTGTGAGCACAGTAATGACTTGTAGAGAATTGCATATAGTCCATCTATAAAGGGCTCGGATACCCCCCTGTGTAATGTGAGAGCCATGAGAGGGATACACTGTACTGTACTGGGAACAGTCTTACAGGGGATGGGTTGTGAGCACAGTAATGACTTGTAGAGAATTGCATATAGTCCATCTATAAAGGGCTCTGATACCCCCCTGTGTAATGTGAGAGCCATGAGAGGGATACACTGTACTGTACTGGGAACAGTCTTACAGGGGATGGGTTGTGAGCGTAGTAATGACATGTAGAGAATTGCATATAGTCCATCTATAAAGGGCTCTGATACCCCCCTGTGTAATGTGAGAGCCATGAGAGGGATACACTGTACTGTACTGGGAACAGTCTTACAGGGGATGGGTTGTGAGTACTGTAATGACTTGTAGAGAATTGCATATAGTCCATCTATAAAGGGCTCTGGATACCCCCTGTGTAATGTGAGAGCCCTGAGAGGGATACACTGTACTGTACTGGGAACAGTCTTACAGGGGATGGGTTGTGAGCGTAGTAATGACTTGTAGAGAATTGCATATAGTCCATCTATAAAGGGCTCTGATACCCCCCTGTGTAATGTGAGAGCCATGAGAGGGATACACTGTACTGTACTGGGAACAGTCTTACAGGGGATGGGTTGTGAGCACAGTAATGACTTGTAGAGAATTGCATATAGTCCATCTATAAAGGGCTCTGGATACCCCCTGTGTAATGTGAGAGCCATGAGAGGGATACACTGTACTGTACTGGGAACAGTCTTACAGAGGATGGGTTGTGAGCACAGTAATGACTTGTAGAGAGTTGCATATAGTCCATCTATAAAGGGCTCTGATACCCCCCTGTGTAATGTGAGAGCCCTGAGAGGGATACACTGTACTGTACTGGGAACAGTCTTACAGGGGATGGGTTGTGAGCACAGTAATGACTTGTAGAGAATTGCATATAGTCCATCTATAAAGGGCTCTGGATACCCCCTGTGTAATGTGAGAGCCCTGAGAGGGATACACTGTACTGTACTGGGAACAGTCTCTTACAGGGGATGGGTTGTGAGCGTAGTAATGACATGTAGAGAATTGCATATAGTCCATCTATAAAGGGCTCTGATACCCCCCTGTGTAATGTGAGAGCCATGAGAGGGATACACTGTACTGTACTGGGAACAGTCTTACAGGGGATGGGTTGTGAGTGTAGTAATGACTTGTAGAGAATTGCATATAGTCCATCTATAAAGGGCTCTGGATACCCCCACTGTGTAATGTGAGAGCCCTGAGAGGGATACACTGTACTGTACTGGGAACAGTCTTACAGGGGATGGGTTGTGAGTGTAGTAATGACTTGTAGAGAATTGCATATAGTCCATCTATAAAGGGCTCTGGATACCCCCACTGTGTAATGTGAGAGCCCTGAGAGGGATACACTGTACTGTACTGGGAACAGTCTCTTACAGGGGATGGGTTGTGAGCGTAGTAATGACTTGTAGAGAATTGCATATAGTCCATCTATAAAGGGCTCTGGATACCCCCACTGTGTAATGTGAGAGCCCTGAGAGGGATACACTGTACTGTACTGGGAACAGTCTCTTACAGGGGATGGGTTGTGAGCACAGTAATGACTTGTAGAGAATTGCATATAGTCCATCTATAAAGGGCTCTGGATACCCCCTGTGTAATGTGAGAGCCCTGAGAGGGATACACTGTACTGTACTGGGAACAGTCTCTTACAGGGGATGGGTTGTGAGCGTAGTAATGACATGTAGAGAATTGCATATAGTCCATCTATAAAGGGCTCTGATACCCCCCTGTGTAATGTGAGAGCCATGAGAGGGATACACTGTACTGTACTGGGAACAGTCTCTTACAGGGGATGGGTTGTGAGCGTAGTAATGACATGTAGAGAATTGCATATAGTCCATCTATAAAGGGCTCTGATACCCCCCTGTGTAATGTGAGAGCCATGAGAGGGATACACTGTACTGTACTGGGAACAGTCTTACAGGGGATGGGTTGTGAGTGTAGTAATGACTTGTAGAGAATTGCATATAGTCCATCTATAAAGGGCTCTGGATACCCCCACTGTGTAATGTGAGAGCCCTGAGAGGGATACACTGTACTGTACTGGGAACAGTCTCTTACAGGGGATGGGTCTGTTCTAGAGCTTGTTGGGGAATAATTCTACCTGGTCAGAGATGAGCAATTGCTGGAGGAGGGAATTAAGTCTATGCCCAAATATTGGATTAAAATGAGAGCAATTGGTTGTATTCTTGTTGGGTTTAAAGTTTCTGATCATTATATCTCTGGTAATATGCAGGTGAAGGCCCCCCTGAGACACTATTGCAGGTTGTGCTCATGTGAGGCCTGGGAGGAGATCATGGAAATGGCTACAGGACCTGGAGCTTTGGGGGCTTTTGGGTTTTCAGTGCAAGTTTAAATTGCTTGTCAGTGGTCTCTTTATTGAAATGATCAACTCTAGGGGATCCAGTGTAGGGAGGTGACAACTGGACAAGTAGGTGTTATACGTTTAGTTGGAGCAGGCACTTTGGGGATGGTCTATGTATATTGTATGGTGCCATCATGCGATGTAGCTATCACAATCGATTTTCTCTTTGCCGGCCTTTATTACGTTAGGCCGGAGTTTATAAGCTAATGCTGCAGAGGCATTGTTGCTTAGGCCAGCAGTGTAACATCCTCGCCATCTTGTCTGTGATCCGTGACGCACTGTACTCAGAGCGAAGGTCACATTAAATGTATTTCAGCATTATGTAACACAGTGATCCAACACTGACACATATAACACGTGTAATCCCAGGGGCGCCTGGAAGTGATGAATAGAGTCGGCACTTTGCGTAGTGTAGATTGTGTGGCCTCGCTATGTGTGTGCCAGATGGGGGTATATACACCAGATAACACCGTGTTGTTTACGGGTGGCCTATGGCGGGTGCAACTAGCGGATGTGAACGGTGGCCAGCACTAATGGCGGCTTGTGATTGGCTGTTTGCGATATGGTCTGCTGGTGCTGATTGGTGGTTTCTTTGGCGCAGATTATGTGTGCGCGTCTTTCGGCAATACCTGTGTTTTTCGTACACAGGGAGGAGGTTTTCTGTTGTGTTACAGAGAATTCAGCGGTTTTATTGAGGCCTAATTTCCGCTTATTACACATTTTTGTAACCATATATTTTATTTGCTGTAAGTGTATGTGACGTGTGCCTGCCGTTAGCCAGGCGCTGCTGATGCCGACCAGCTCACATCTCAGCCATTAATATACCTATATTGCGCCTGTCATTTTGGGAGCATCTGCGGACAGCTCTGCGTCAGCGCCGGGGGCTCCAGCTTGTAGGGAAGATCACTCCCCAAAGTATTTGCTGGATGTATGCAGGGTTTGCTATAATTCCAAATCCGGGTCATATTCCCTGCGATCCTGGCGCTTAGTCACCCTGTTACATAAACCCCATTATATGGCAATTATATTATCATGAAGGCAGAATACAGGCCGTACATAGAAATTAGTGGTGGGTGGGCATTCTCACACTCTATCCTGACTATGGGCATTTACATTAACAACATGTCTACTGAACAAATAAATATATATATGATGTAGATGATGAAGTTCCCTCACTTTCACTTTGGTTTGAGAGTAGGAGCCTCATTACCCGCTCTGACAGGTGTCACCGCTCCCCTGCCCCGACGGCACAGAAGCCTGAGCTGCCAGTTTGTGTCTCTCTGTATTAATGTGGTCAGTAAGTCAGCGCTCCCACCATGGGCTATTGCACACCGAGCACAACACTCAGGGGTATAGTTACCAAAGGGCGGCTTCTTACAAGTGGAGCTGTTGCCCCTAGCAACCAATCAGATTCTAGCTATGAATGCCGACACCTGGAGGGAAGTATCCTAACATTAACCCAAACCCTACCCCTAGACCTAATTCTCCCCCCCCACCAGCAGCCTAACCCTTATCCAATCCCTTGTACAGACTATCCCTGACCCCTCCCCCTCGTGCCTAACCCTAACCAACTCCCCCCACAGCCTAACCCTCCCCCTGGCGCTTAACCCTAACCAATCCTTTCTGCAGCCTATCCCTGACCCCCCCCCACTCCCCCTAGTGCTTAACCCTAACCAATTCCTCCGCAGCCTAACCCTAACCCTCCCCCTAGTGCCTAACCCTAACAAACTCCCCCCACAGCCTAACCCTAACCCTCCCCCTAGTGCCTAATCCTAACCAATCCCTCCCGCAGCCTAACCCTAACCCTCCCCCTAGTGCCTAAGCAACTCCCCCCGCAGCCTAACCCTAACCCTCCCCCTAGTGCCTAACCCTAAGCAACTCCCCCCACAGCCTAACCCTAACCCTCCCCCTAGTGCCTAACCCTAACAAACTCCACCCGCAGCCTAACCCTAACCCTCCCCCTAGTGCCTAAGCAACTCCCCCCGCAGCCTAACCCTCCCCCTAGTGCCTAACCCTAACAAACTCCCCCCGCAGCCTAACCCTAACCCTCCCCCTAGTGCCTAACCAACTCTCCCCGCAGGCTAACCCTAACCCTCCGCTGGCGCTTAACCCTAACCAATCCTTTCTGCAGCCTATGCCTAACCCTAACCCTCCCCTAGTGCCTAACCCTAACCAATTCCTCTGCAGCCTAACCCTCTCCCTAGTGCATAATCCTAACCCTCCCCCTGGTGCTTAACCCTAAGCAACTCCCCCCGCAGCCTAACCCTCCCCCTAGTGCCTAACCCTAACAAACTCCACCCGCAGCCTAACCCTAACCCTCCCCCTAGTGCCTAAGCAACTCCCCCCGCAGCCTAACCCTCCACCTAGTGCCTAACCCTAACAAACTCCACCCGCAGCCTAACCCTAACCCTCCCCCTAGTGCCTAAGCAACTCCCCCCGCAGCCTAACCCTCCCCCTAGTGCCTAACCCTAACAAGCTCCCCCCGCAGCCTAACCCTAACCCTCCCCCTAGTGCCTAACCAACTCCCCCTGCAGGCTAACCCTAACCCTCCGCTGGCGCTTAACCCTAAACAATCCTTTCTGCAGCCTATGCCTAACTCTAACCCTCCCCTAGTGCCTAACCCTAACCAATTCCTCTGCAGCCTAACCCTCTCCCTAGTGCATAATCCTAACCCTCCCCCTGGTGCTTAACCCTGACCAATCCTTTCTGCAGCCTATCGCTGACCCTCCTCCCCCCACAGGCTAAGCCTAACCCTCCCCCTAGTGCATAATCCTAACCAATCCCTCCCGCAGCCTAACCTGACCCTCCCCCTAGTGCATAATCCTAACCAATCCCTCCCGCAGCCTAACCCTGACCCTCCCCCTAGTGCATAATCCTAACCAATCCCTCCCGCAGCCTAACCCTGACCCTCCCCCTAGTGCATAATCCTAACCAATCCCTCCCGCAGCCTAACCCTGACCCTCCCCCTAGTGCATAATCCTAACCAATCCCTCCCGCAGCCTAACCCTGACCCTCCCCCTAGTGCATAATCCTAACCAATCCCTCCCGCAGCGTAACCCTGACCCTCCCCCTAGTGCATAATCCTAACCAATCCCTCCCGCAGCCTAACCCTGACCCTCCCCCCCACAGCTGAACCCTAAACCAAACTCTTCCCCTAACCCTAATACTTACCTTTGGGATGCTGGCTCTGGGGTTCGACCGGCACCGCCTTTCTAAACGCCGGCATCCTGACCGCCAGGATGCCAACTAAATCCCCCACAGGGACGTAGCTTTATCATAGTACATAAGGTATTGCTGTACTTTTCCCCGGTCTCCAGGCAGTTCTCTGATAAAGTAAATGACGTACAGGACACAAGGTGATTGTTTATATCTGAACGGCTCATCTGTGATTATTGAACACTACAGAATTTTGGGGACACCTATAGATTAGTGAAAGTACCAGATTGTTCACTTTTTAGGATGTCGTCGCTGCTTTCACCTCTCACCCCCATCCCGAAATTGTACATGTAATGAGCTATAGAGGCATCGCCTTAGGATTTTGTGGATATCTAATATTACTGTAACAGATGAGATATTCCGTGTATTAGTCATATAAGCATCCTGTGACATTCATTTACTGAGACTTTGTGTCATACATGAGAATATATTATTATTGTACTTTGCACCCAGATTGGATCCATTCTGGGGGATTCTTGGTGATCTCTGTCTCTGTATTATCGCCCCCATTAGATGTTTGAGCACCAGTGGGACTGATGGCGAGGGAAAGCAACTCAGACGCAATTACACTCACATGGCGTTCATGGAACTATGCGGATATTTGCCCGTATGCCGCGTTCTACACCTCCATTCAGCCGCCCCATCTTGGTATCGTAGCAGTCATTAACCACGTGCGCGCCAGCCCTATGCCAGAAATCAGACGGATCTGCCTGACCACATTCAGTTGTTTTGGACGCCCCCCACTGGGTGTCTATAGGATTGGGCACCTGACGGAGCAATTCAATTGTTCCTCCATTCGGACACCTAAAGCTGCAGGGGTACACATATCTTCTCGTAACCACCCGAGGTGCGAGAAGAAATGTGCGCAAAGTCCGATGTTTTGGGCGCCCTAACCACTTAGACGGATTTAGCCACTTTGTGCAACTAAACCCGGTGCTTGTAGCCGCATGAAATACTATTGGGTGCCCAAACAGAATCCGTTCAATTGCTCCGTGGGGCGCCTAGTCATATAGACGCCCAGCAGGGGGCATGCAGAACATTGGAATCGCCCCCTATTAGACCACAATTCCAACAACACCCCCTCAGTGACCCCAGCCTACCTGCGAGCACATTGTTACCACCCAGCTCTGCTCCTACAGATGCAGGTGGAGATGCGACTGATTGCGCACATAACAGCATCTCCCGTATCTGCGTCCGCTCCACTCCGGAGAATGCGAAGAGCGAAAACATGCAGGATACGTGCGCAAAACTGAGTTACATTCTCCATCAGCACCATGTCTGCATCTCACTAAGGCGTCTATTCAGCAACAGTGACCACGGTGCCCAGAATATTATTGAGCAACATCGTCACGAGTTTCATCCATTATGATAACATATGGCGGCTATTCAGCAGTGTTTTGTGCAGGGACAGCGGTTGCGGTAACACGCTCTCCCTGTGATGTCACAGAAGGTAATGTCATCAGGATTCCTTTTTGTTTATTCTTCTGCGCTCAGTCATGTGCGCTCGGGAACAGTCTCCGTCCCTGCTTGCGTTCACCGCCGACGGGGTAAGTACATCTCCCACCTGTCCTACTTGATTGACATATGTATACAGGCTTTATACTAGCCTGTATACATGTATATATATGTGCTTTTATATTTTACATTTATCTATAAATGTTAAATATAATCTGACATAAATATACATCAATTTCGTCAGGTTTGACAGGCTCTGATTGGACTTACCTGTCGCCGATCACCGGAAAGCAGGGATGGAACCTCGGTGGGCCTACAAGATGCTGCAGGGACTTATGGGAAATTTCCCGCTGTCCTATATCCTGCAGTTTTCCCGCTGTCCTATATCCTGCAGTTTTCGGGATATTTAAATATTTTCTTCATATAACGCTATTCTGAGATGGCGTTATATAAAGTAAATATTTATCAAGTGATTTAACACTTTTTTCCTGAACAGCAAAAAGCATCAAACCACATATATATATATCACTGGCTGATCCCTACAGTGCGGTACTCAGCGAGATGGGAATTAGTGGAGAAGATAATTGCTGAATAGGGGATTTACATAAAGAATGCGGAAATCATAGTTTCCTTATCTTTTATGTAAAAAAATCAATGCTGAATAGACCCATAATGAAGATCTCAATTGTTTCATTTCTTCTTATTCTGTGAACATTTAGACCTCTGTACGTATTGGAGTAATAATCCGATAAGTGACAATGAATAGTGACCACGTACGTTACGCAGCTCTCCTGTGACTGGGCGACGTCTGTGACTTACGCAGCTCTCCTGTGACTGGGCGGCGTCTGTGTCGTACGCAGCTCTCCTGTGACTGGGCGGCGTCTGTGTCTTACGCAGCTCTCCTGTGACTGGGCGGCGTCTGTGCCTTACGCAGCTCTCCTGTGACTGGGCGGCGTCTGTGACTTACGCAGCTCTCCTGTGACTGGGCGGCGTCTGTGACTTACGCAGCTCTCCTGTGACTGGGCGGCGTCTGTGACTTACCCAGCTCTCCTGTGACTGGGCGGCGTCTGTGACTTACCCAGCTCTCCTGTGACTGGGCGGCGTCTGTGCCTTACGCAGCTCTCCTGTGACTGGGCAGCGTCTGTGCCTTGCGCAGCTCTCCTGTGACTGGGCGGCGTCTGTGCCTTGCGCATCTCTCCTGTGACTGGGCGGCGTCTGTGCCTTGCGCAGCTCTCGTGTGACTGGGCGGCGTCTGTGCCTTGCGCAGCTCTCCTGTGACTGGGCGGCGTCTGTGACTTACGCAGCTCTCCTGTGACTGGGCGGCGTCTGTGTGTTACGCAGCTCTCCTGTGACTGGGCGGCGTCTGTGTGTTACGCAGCTCTCCTGTGACTGGGCGGCGTCTGTGCATTGCGCAGCTCTCCTGTGACTGGGCGGCGTCTGTGACTTATGCAGCTCTCCTGTGACTGGGCGGCGTCTGTGTGTTACGCAGCTCTCCTGTGACTGGGCGGCGTCTGTGACTTACGCAGCTCTCCTGTGACTGGGCGGCGTCTGTGACTTACGCAGCTCTCCTGTGACTGGGTGGCGTCTGTGCCTTGCGCAGCTCTCCTGTGACTGGGCGGCGTCTGTGTCTTACGCAGCTCTCCTGTGACTGGGCGGCGTCTGTGACTTGCGCAGCTCTCCTGTGACTGGGTGGCGTCTGTGCCTTGCGCAGCTCTCCTGTGACTGGGCGGCGTCTGTGTCTTACGCAGCTCTCCTGTGACTGGGTGGCGTCTGTGACTTGCGCAGCTCTCCTGTGACTGGGTGGCGTTTGTGACTTGCGCAGCTCTCCTGTGATTGGGCGTCTGTGAATGGTAGACTGTCCCCTGGGGATCTATTTGTTATCTATATATTTCTGCAACGTTATTTCAGATCTTCAGATTTATTAAAGCAATACAGTGTGAGCTGCGTCTGTTTATCCCTGTACATATAAACGTTATTCTTATACAGAGGATTGTATTCTGAATCTATAACAATGTCACTGTTTATAGTGCCAGCATTTCAGCGTTAATCCTATTTTTAGTTTTATTTATGACCTGCCCTGTCTGTATGTAGCTGGAAGTATTTGTGCAGATTCCATAAAGGTCCTAATAATCTTTACCAACATATACTGTCTTTGTTTTCTACATATTAACATAAAAGCGTCCACGTTACTGACTGACGTGTTCTCCTTTTGTGTAAGACTTGGAAAATGCTCCGTATATTATTATTAGCAGCGAGATACAGTAATCTGCGGTGATTTACAATGCAAACCAGCTCCCAGCCAGACACCTGCCCCTCCTTACACAGATCAATGACACACTGTGCTACAGGGTTTGTCTTCACCGTATATAGGTGACCTATAGGGGCTTATTTACCAAATAATATTTCTGGGATATCCTGCGAAAATACCTGTTTCCAGGGGGGTTCCTGAAAATATTAAGGATCCCCCGAATTCAACATGGAGGAATCCCCATTTCTGACAGCAGAAGCTGCCTCCTTAGGTTTCTGTGTGTACTGCTAGGATGTTGGATTTACAAAGCTCCAGAATACGGAGCCACTGTAGCCTATCGCCTACACTTTACGGAAATTACCGGGAAAGGGGTCCCTCTCGGGCATGTGTGGTCCATGTGCTCACTAGCGGCGTGGGGGGGGGGCATGTATGGTGCAGGCAGGTGCAGGGAATGTGGTGCAGCCAGGTGGGAGGTGCAGGGAATGTGGTGCAGCCAGGTGGGAGGTGCAGGGAATGTGGTGCAGCCAGGTGGGAGGTGTTGGGAAAGTGGTGCAGCCAGGTGGGAGGTGCAGGGAACGTGGTGCAGGGAACGTGGTGCAGACAGGTGGGAGGTGCAGGGAACGTGGTGCAGACAGGTGGGAGGTGCAGGGAATGTGGTGCAGCCAGGTGGGAGGTGCAGGGAACGTGGTGCAGCCAGGTGGAAGGTGCAGGGAATGTGATACAGCCAGGTGGGAGGTGCAGGGAATGTGATACAGCCAGGTGGGAGGTGCAGGGAATGTGATGCAGCCAGGTGGGAGGTGCAGGGAATGTGATGCAGCCAGGTGGGAGGTGCAGGGAATGTGATGCAGCCAGGTGGGAGGTGCAGGGAACGTGGCGCAGCCAGGTGGGGGGTGCAGGGAACGTGGCGCAGCCAGGTGGGAAGTGCAGGGAACGTGGTGCAGACAGGTGGGAGGTGCAGGGAACGTGGTGCAGACAGGTGGGAGGTGCAGGGAACGTGGTGCAGACAGGTGGGAGGTGCAGGGAACGTGGAGCAGACAGGTGGGAGGTGCAGCCAGGTGGGGGAGGTGCAGGGGTATTTGATGCAGCCAGGTGGGAGGTGCAGGGAATTGGTGCAGCCAGGTGGGAGGTGCAGGGAATGTGGTGCAGCCAGGTGGGCGGTGCAGGGAATGTAATGCAGCCAGGTGGGAGGTTCAGGGAACGTTATGCAGCCAGGTGGGATGTGCAGGAAATGTGGTGCAGCCAGGTAGGAGGTGCAGGGAACGTGATGCAGCCAGGTGGGAGGTGCAGGGAATGTGATGCAGCCAGGTGGGAGGTGCAGGGGTATTTGAGCAGCCTGGTGGGAGGTGCAGGGATCGTTGTGCAGCCAGGTGGGAGGTGCAGGGAATGTGATGCAGCCAGGTGGGAGGTGCAGGGAACGTGGTGCAGCCAGGGGGAGTGGTGTCATCAATGCCCGATCGCTCAGGAAGATGGCATCAGCAAGTGTTTGCAGGAGACTTTCCTACTCTTCCATGAGTCAGGGAGAGTGACCCGATATCCCTGAGTATTATTTATATAGTGCCAGCAATTTACACAGCGCTGGGCAGAGAGTACAGAGAGTACTTTCTAACCACTCAGCCATCATGATGTAGAATGTAAATGAATGACCAGCAGGCTGGAGTCCATCTCTTAGGGCCGGTCTGGTTCCCACGCTGGTGCGGCCTCAGTGGGACTGAACACTGATGATAATGGTGGGTGACCACTGATCCTCCACAATGACTGGGAATGAAGCAGGTACTCCTTTGCATACACAAAACTAGCAAATGAGAAGCTGATGTAGGCTGGCCTCTGTATTGTAGTCACCTAAGAAAGCTGTCAGTATGTGGCACCAGTACATAAAACCAGTAAAACGTGACGCGTTTCATTACGACAGTCCCATAACTTCCTCAGAAGTCACTTTATCATTCTTTATCAGCGGTTTTTTTGCTGGATCTGTTTTTTCCTGAAGAGACCTCCTAGCTCTTATTCATCTAGTAATACAAAGTCTGCTTTGCTGGACACAAAACCATTGTTTAGGCATTTTTTCAGGATTAGTCCCCTGATTGTTGTGTCTGTGGCCATTACTAGCAATGAGGGAGTACCGCAAATTCACAGCAGCAAGACTGCGCTCTAAAGAGGAGTTTTTTAAATATCTGATCTTTTGTGGCTGTTTATGACATCCATTTATCATTCGTGTGTGTGTGTGTGTGTGTGTGTGTGTGTGTGTGTGTGTGTGTGTGTGTGTGTGTGTGTGTGTGTGTGTGTGTGTGTGTGTGTGTGTGTGTTTTGGGGGACACACAACTGTATCTCTAATCCATGTTGTTATGTCTGTAAAGCAATAAAATAGCCACAAATTATTACAGACTAAAAGGGTCTTCTGGCCTGTGTATTTGTGCAACTCTATGTGTAATCACCTCTCTACTACCAGCTCTGTATGCTGCTACCAGCTCTGTATGCTGCTCAGGTGCGGTGATGTCACAGTGCTTAGCATTCTGCTCAGGTGCGGTGATGTCACAGTGCTTAGCATTCTGCTCAGGTGCGGTGATGTCACAGTGCTTAGCATTCTGCTCAGGTGCGGTGATGTCACAGTGCTTAGCATTCTGCTCAGGTGCGGTGATGTCACAGTGCTTAGCATTCTGCTCAGGTGCGGTGATGTCACAGTGCTTAGCATTCTGCTCAGGTGCGGTGATGTCACAGTGCTTAGCATTCTGCTCAGGTGCGGTGATGTCACAGTGCTTAGCATTCTGCTCAGGTGCGGTGATGTCACAGTGCTTAGCATTCTGCTCAGGTGCGGTGATGTCACAGTGCTTAGCATTCTGCTCAGGTGCGGTGATGTCACAGTGCTTAGCATTCTGCTCAGGTGCGGTGATGTCACAGTGCTTAGCATTCTGCTCAGGTGCGGTGATGTCACAGTGCTTAGCATTCTGCTCAGGTGCGGTGATGTCACAGTGCTTAGCATTCTGCTCAGGTGCGGTGATGTCACAGTGCTTAGCATTCTGCTCAGGTGCGGTGATGTCACAGTGCTTAGCATTCTGCTCAGGTGCGGTGATGTCACAGTGCTTAGCATTCTGCTCAGGTGCGGTGATGTCACAGTGCTTAGCATTCTGCTCAGGTGCGGTGATGTCACAGTGCTTATATTCTGCTCAGGTGTGGTGATGCCACAGTGCTTAATATTCTGCTCAGGCGTGGTGATGTCACAGTGCTTAATATTCTGCTCAGGCGTGGTGATGTCACAGTGCTTAATATTCTGCTCAGGCGTGGTGATGTCACAGTGCTTAATATTCTGCTCAGGCGTGGTGATGTCGGTGATGTCACAGTGCTTAATATTCTGCTCAGGTGTGGTGATGTCACAGTGTTTAATATTCTGCTCAGGTGCGGTGATGTCACAGTGCTTAATATTCTGCTCAGGTGCGGTGATGTCACAGTGCTTAATATTCTGCTGAGGTGCGGTGATGTCACAGTGCTTAATATTCTGCTGAGGTATGGTGATATCACAGTGCTTAATATTCTGCTGAGGTGTGGTGATGTCACAGTGCTTAATATTCTGTTCAGGTGTGGTGATGTCACAGTGCTTAGCATTCTGCTCAGGTGCGGTGATGTCACAGTGCTTAATATTCTGCTCAGGTGTGGTGATGCCACAGTGCTTAATATTCTGCTCAGGCGTGGTGATGTCGGTGATGTCACAGTGCTTGTGCTTAATATTCTGCTCAGGCGTGGTGATGTCACAGTGCTTAATATTCTGCTCAGGCGTGGTGATGTCACAGTGCTTAATATTCTGCTCAGGCGTGGTGATGTCACAGTGCTTAATATTCTGCTCAGGCGTGGTGATGTCACAGTGCTTAATATTCTGCTCAGGTGTGGTGATGTCACAGTGTTTAATATTCTGCTCAGGTGCGGTGATGTCACAGTGCTTAATATTCTGCTCAGGTGCGGTGATGTCACAGTGCTTAATATTCTGCTGAGGTGCGGTGATGTCACAGTGCTTAATATTCTGCTGAGGTGTGGTGATGTCACAGTGCTTAATATTCTGCTGAGGTGTGGTGATGTCACAGTGCTTAATATTCTGTTCAGGTGTGGTGATGTCACAGTGCTTAATATTCTGCTCAGGTGTGGTGATGTCACAGTGCTTAATATTCTGCTCAGGTGTGGTGATGTCACAGTACTTAATATTCTGCTCAGGTGTGTTGATGTCACAGTGCTTAATATTCTGCTCACGCGTGGTGATGTCACAGTGCTTAATATTCTGCTCAGGCGTGGTGATGTCACAGTGCTAAGCATTCTGCTCAGGTGTGGTGATGTCACAGTGCTTAGCATTCTGCTCAGGTGTGGTGATGTCACAGTGCTTAATATTCTGCTCAGGTGTGGTGATGTCACAGTGCTTAATATTCTGCTGAGGTGTGGTGATGTCACAGTGCTTAATATTCTGCTCAGGTGTGGTGATGTCACAGTGCTTAATATTCTGCTCAGGTGTGGTGATGTCACAGTGCTTAATATTCTGCTCAGGTGTGGTGATGTCACAGTGCTTAATATTCTGCTCGGGTGTGGTGATGTCACAGTGCTTAATATTCTGCTCGGGTGTGGTGATGTCACAGTGCTTAATATTCTGCTCAGATGTGGTGATGTCACAGTGCTTAATATTCTGCTCAGATGTGGTGATGTCACAGTGCTTAATATTCTGCTCAGGTGTGGTGATGTCACAGTGCTTAATATTCTGCTCAGGCGTGGTGATGTCACAGTGCTTAATATTCTGCTCAGGTGTGGTGATGTTACTGTGTCTGGGGTGAAACGGGTGATTAGCGACTAATGGACGATAAATGTAGTATGCGCTGTTTAATCACATTCAGGTAATTGTCTGTGAAACGTTGAGGATTTGAGGCTGGTGCCCCGGCTGGTAGTGAGCTTTTAGTTTTGTGCTGCTTATCGCTGTATAATCACACTTATTACACATATTTATAGTGCTGATTACCATGTCCATTTCCTACAGCAATTATAAATGTATTATCTGTCACTATCAGGTGCATATTAGGATGTTGGAAGGAAGGAAGGGTACATTGGAGCGGACATTTTGTTATGGGCAGTGGTGGCATCTGTACAGGTAATACTGCCATGGCGGAGACTAGTACACGGTAACAGGAATGGAGATGGTTCTTCTCTTACTCCATGCGCTCATTTTTGGCGACTACAGTATGATCTGAGAGTGGTAATGAATCCTGTGGCCCGTAGTAACATTGTGGCATACATTAGGCTCGCACAGGCAGTTTTATAAGGTCAGATAAAGAAATGTTATAATATATCAGGTAGGGCTTTAAATTTAAAGTGAAGTTTTCAATTTTGCCAACGTGCGAATTGGTGAATCCCGCAAAGTGTTGGATAGAATTGTCTCCTCTGGGCATCTGCCTCACCCCCCAGTGTATATGGCAGTGACATAAAGTATAATATTACAGGGATTATCTGTATTACTCAGGAAGCTGCGATATCACCATTGCTGGATAATAATGAGATTCCCTAATTATGCATAATTCCCTAAGTAAGCTGTCTAGTTCCCATTGCTGGTCTGCTTCATGTGTGCGAGCCCTGTTATACCCCCGGGGGGAGAGGGCACTGGTTATAGTAGGATGGTCCCACTCTACCTACAGCACAGTTACCTGCCTTTATCTATCCAGCATATAATGTGTCCCTATGTACAGGCTTAGTAAGCTGTCTAGTTCCCATTGCTGGTCTGCTTCATGTGTGCGAGCCCTGTTATACCCCCCGGGGGAGAGGGCACTGGTTATAGCAGGATGGTCCCACTCTACCTACAGCACAGTTACCTGCCTGTATCTATCCAGCATATAATGTGTCCCTATGTACAGGCTTAGTAAGCTATCTAGTTCCCATTGCAGGTCTGCTTCATGTGTGCGAGCCCTGTTATACCCCCCGGGGGAGAGGGCACTGGTTATAGCAGGATGGCCCCACTCTACCTATAGCACAGTTACCTGCCTGTATCTATCCAGCATATAATGTGTCCCTATGTACAGGCTTAGTAAGCTATCTAGTTCCCATTGCAGGTCTGCTTCATGTGTGCGAGCCCTGTTATACCCCCCGGGGGAGAGGGCACTGGTTATAGCAGGATGGTCCCACTCTACCTATAGCACAGTTACCTGCCTGTATCTATCCAGCATATAATGTGTCCCTATGTATAGGCTTAGTAAGCTATCTAGTTCCCATTGCAGGTCTGCTTCATGTGTGCGAGTCCTGTTATACCCCCCGGGGGAGAGGGCACTGGTTATAGTAGGATGGTCCCACTCTACCTATAGCACAGTTACCTGCCTGTATCTATCCAGCATATAATGTGTCCCTATGTACAGGCTTAGTAAGCTGTCTAGTTCCCATTGCTGGTCTGCTTCATGTGTGCGAGCCCTGTTATACCCCCCGGGGGAGAGGGCACTGGTTATAGCAGGATGGTCCCACTCTACCTACAGCACAGTTACCTGCCTGTATCTATCCAGCATATAATGTGTCCCTATGTACAGGCTTAGTAAGCTATCTAGTTCCCATTGCAGGTCTGCTTCATGTGTGCGAGCCCTGTTATACCCCCCGGGGGAGAGGGCACTGGTTATAGCAGGATGACCCCACTCTACCTATAGCACAGTTACCTGCCTGTATCTATCCAGCATATAATGTGTCCCTATGTACAGGCTTAGTAAGCTATCTAGTTCCCATTGCAGGTCTGCTTCATGTGTGCGAGCCCTGTTATACCCCCCGGGGGAGAGGGCACTGGTTATAGCAGGATGGTCCCACTCTACCTATAGCACAGTTACCTGCCTGTATCTATCCAGCATATAATGTGTCCCTATGTATAGGCTTAGTAAGCTATCTAGTTCCCATTGCAGGTCTGCTTCATGTGTGCGAGTCCTGTTATACCCCCCGGGGGAGAGGGCACTGGTTATAGTAGGATGGTCCCACTCTACCTATAGCACAGTTACCTGCCTGTATCTATCCAGCATATAATGTGTCCCTATGTACAGGCTTAGTAAGCTGTCTAGTTCCCATTGCTGGTCTGCTTCATGTGTGCGAGCCCTGTTATACCCCCGGGGGGAGAGGGCACTGGTTATAGCAGGATGGCCCCACTCTACCTATAGCACAGTTACCTGCCTGTATCTATCCAGCATATAATGTGTCCCTATGTATAGGCTTAGTAAGCTATCTAGTTCCCATTGCAGGTCTGCTTCATGTGTGCGAGTCCTGTTATACCCCCCGGGGGAGAGGGCACTGGTTATAGTAGGATGGTCCCACTCTACCTATAGCACAGTTACCTGCCTGTATCTATCCAGCATATAATGTGTCCCTATGTACAGGCTTAGTAAGCTGTCTAGTTCCCATTGCTTGTCTGCTTCATGTGTGCGAGCCCTGTTATACCCCCTGGGGGAGAGGGCACTGGTTATAGCAGGATGGTCCCACTCTACCTATAGCACAGTTACCTGCCTGTATCTATCCAGCATATAATGTGTCCCTATGTACAGGCTTAGTAAGCTGTCTAGTTCCCATTGCTGCTCTGCTTCATGTGAGCGAGCCCTGTTATACCCCCCGGGGGAGAGGGCACTGGTTATAGTAGGATGGTCCCACTCTACCTATAGCACAGTTACCTGCCTGTATCTATCCAGCATATCCAGCATATAATGTGTCCCTATGTACAGGCTTAGTAAGCTGTCTAGTTCCCATTGCTGGTCTGCTTCATGTGTGCGAGCCCTGTTATACCCCCCAGGGGGGAGAGGGCACTGGTTATAGCAGGATGGTCCCACTCTACCTATAGCACAGTTACCTGCCTGTATCTATCCAGCATATAATGTGTCCCTATGTACAGGCTTAGTAAGCTGTCTAGTTCCCATTGCTGGTCTGCTTCATGTGTGCGAGCCCTGTTATACCCCCTGGGGGAGAGGGCACTGGTTATAGCAGGATGGTCCCACTCTACCTATAGCACAGTTACCTGCCTGTGTCTATCCAGCATATAATGTGTCCCTATGTACAGGCTTAGTAAGCTGTCTAGTTCCCATTGCTGGTCTGCTTCATGTGTGCGAGCCATGTTATACCCCCGGGGGGAGAGGGCACTGGTTATAGCAGGATGGCCCCACTCTACCTACAGCACAGTTACCTGCCTGTATCTAGAACAAGCGCACAGTAGTGTTACCATCCCTGGACAGTCACAGACAGTGCACATAGTAACAACATGTAACAATTACAGATAGTGCCCCTCATCCAGCAGCTTCTGCTCCTGGGTAATCACACCTGGGGAGGTTCTTCTGCTCCTGGGTAATCACACCTGGGGAGGTTCTTCTGCTCCTGGGTAATCACACCTGGGGAGGTTCTTCTACTCCTGGGTAATCACACTTGTGGAGATTCTTCTGCTCCTGGGTAATCACACCTGGGGAGGTTCTTCTGCTCCTGGGTAATCACACCTGGGGAGGTTCTTCTGCTCCTGGGTAATCACACCTGGGGAGGTTCTTCTGCTCCTGGGTAATCACACCAGGGGAGGTTCTTCTGCTCCTGGGTAATCACACCTGGGGAGGTTCTTCTGCTCCTGGGTAATCACACCTGGGGAGGTTCTTCTGCTCCTGGGTAATCACATCTGGGGAGGTTCTTCTGCTCCTGGGTAATCACACCTGGGGAGGTTATCTCTGATGGCAGGTAAGTAATGTGTTGTTCTATTGTAATGATTGATATGTTACATGACAGCACCGAGTGCTCTGTACAGTCAGCGGTACGGTAACGTGCACTGCTGTATCCTATAGAACCGCACCTTCCTTCTGCGGACGGTCTCCTTTGTTTCTCTTTCATGGATGATCCCTGGGGTGAGAGTCATTACCAGTACTAAAGAGCACACTTCATGCACCATCATTTGCTGCTGTACAAATTAAATATTAAAACTGGGAAATTGGGTATTTGCATTTATCCTTAGCAAATCCTCCTTAATGAGCTTAGCGCCTTCCTGATTTCCCATTACCCAGTGACGGTTCATAGGGCGACTTCGGAGAAACTGGAGCCCTGAATACATGTGTAATGCTAATCATGGATCCTTATTACCTCGCATCTGTATTTCTTACTGGATTCTGAGGAGGAAATGTCCTAATAATACTTAAGGTGCATATTCACGACACGATTTGTTCCATGAGCGATATTGTGTAGTGTGCTCAGCGTTATTAACGACATTGTGCAGAACCTGACAATATTGTCAGGTTGCCCTGAAAGTACGGGCGATGAGCAACGTCGTCAACGACCAGCAGGAGCGTGCATCGCTGGTCGTTGCCGGCATATCCGATATAATGAACTATTGAACGATAACGATATCGTAATCGATCATTTTATCGGCTAGTGGATACGCGGCTTTAGTTCTGTCACAGACCTGATTGGAGGTTTCCATACATTGTAGTACATTAGCTGATAATTGTATTATTTGGAAAGTCCCTGTGCAGTCTGCCAGCACTTTGTAATAGTTTCTGGTCTCGTCTATAGGGAAATATGAATATGATACATATGATGGATTGTATTACAGATACACATATGTGTTACTGTATCCCAGGGGTCAGAGTCCCCGGCATGTGGGTCAGACTTAGCACGCAGATCACTTCCTCAGCATATTTACCAGCTAGAACCAATATGTTTCACTTGACGAAGACAAAACTGAAGGGAAAATGCCCCAAGAACAAGCAGGAACTGAAGACATTTGCAGTAGAGGCCTGGCAGAGCATCACCAGGGATGAAACCCAGCGTCTGGTGATGTCTATGCGTTCCAGACTTCAGGCTGTAATTGCCTGCAAAGGATTTGCAACAAAGTATTAAAAAGTGAAAGTTAGATTTAGGATTGTTTAGTTTGTCCCATTACTTTTGGCCCCTTAAAAAGTGGGAGGCACATACAGAAACCGTTGTAATTCCTGCACCGGTCACCTGATGTGGATGTAATTACCCTCAAATTAAATCTGAAAGTCTGCAGGTAAAGCGCATCTTGTTTGTTTCATTTCAAAGCCATTGTGGTGGTGAATAGAGGCCAAAATATGAAAATTCTGTCACTGTCCCAATATTTATGCACCTGACTGTATAAGATCGTTGTATTGTATAGTCAGTTACAGATAACAGACAATGCCAGTAAGCCGGTGTACCTATAAGCTTGGTCACTGGGGGAGATGTAAGAAGCGCCAAAGCGGTATCGGCGCACGTTATGTTCGGGTATGATCGGGGGGTTTGGCAGTAAATGACAGGGGCGCTATAGCCTGGGCAATGTATGAATGGTCAGTTTGCGTGACCGTTCCGCCTGCTGTAGCTGACGCTTATTCTTAAGCAGTGTCAATTTCCGATAAACAGTGTTCTACCACTTATCTCATTCACATAAACAGTGTGTCCATTTAGGAGCACATGGACCCCTCTTCTGACAGATGAATGCAGACAATGAGTCTTACTATCTATGGAATGTGCGCATTATTCTACCAATCATTTCCTGATCACATGGGAATCTGCAGCCGCCTAATACTGCTACCAGACCCAGATCTCACCACTGATGTAGCTTCATTCAGCCCCGGAAATTCCCTCCAGTATAATTGTGCTATGCAGCCTAATATCACTGGTTCCTGATAACCTGAACGCACCATACTTCTTATATACACGCATTCCGCCCAATACTCAGTTGTGTGCACACGGGAAGGGGGCATGATCACCAGTCACACTGGCATTTAATTTCAGGTGTTCCCATTAACTGGTTCTCAGAAGTTCTGGTGTTCTCCCAGGTTTTGCTTTTGTATCACAGTTCTACACTCTGGGCCTGATTCAGACCCACTCGCGAGCGCTATGCGCTCGCAAGCGGGTCGATGATGGCCCAGTGCGCATGTGCACGACGGAGCCGGCTCCGTCGTGCGCATGCGTGAGACCTGGATAGCGATGGGCAAAGAGTCGCTCCGGGTCTCATACCAAAGGGGGCGTGCTGTCGATGTTGGTGACAGCACACCCCCTTTGGTGGGCGGGCCGGGGGCGTGGCTGTCCAGAAGGAGGCGTGATGTCAGTGACTGCTATCGGCTCTGTTAGAGCTGAAAGCACTCTTGGGCTTGCGGCAACGAGACCATACCACAAGGGTCTCGTCGCAAACACGATGGTCTTGACCATCGCGACCATCATCATGGCCGCTCGCTATAGCTGTGGGTCACCCACAGCTATGCGAATGGCCAGGAGGCGGTTCTGAAAAACCAGAGGGCTGGCCCTGATTCAGAGCGAGCGCTCTGTCAGAGCGTCCGGCTCTGAATCAGGCCATCTGTTTGTAAATCTGCACGTTAGTACAATGAAGATGAAGATGGGAATTTCATCTTGCTGTGAGGCGTTGTTGGGACAGGATTAGGCACATTTAAGGCCACATTTGTAAGGAAGAGGTGCGACATTTCTTTCCTAGAGCTCCAGCATCTCACTAGCCTTCAAGGCTCTCATCTCTACCCAAACCTTTAATTTTACCTTTCCTGCCCTCCTCTCCCCTCCACCCTCTTCACCTCTGAATTTAACTCCTTCTTTACTTCCAAAGTAGAAGCTATCAGACAGGAAATCTCATCCCATAGGGCCCTTAGCGTTACTCCACGTCCTTTTGCTCCTTACTCCACACCATCAAGAAGCAAATTTGAGCTGGTCTCTCTACTTCTCCCCCTTCAATCTGCCCCCCTGTCCCCTCCTTGACTCTCTCCAATCTGGTCAGGGCACTTTCTGTAGAATGGTGGGGGCAAATGCCAAAGTCAACACTGACCTCCTGTCCACTAAACCCAATAGTCACTTCTCTGGCCTCCTCCTTGACCTTTCTGTAGCTTTAAAAACTGTTGACCACCCTCTTCTCCACATCCCTCACTCACTCATACTTTGTGACACAGTCCTTTCCTGGTTCTGCATCTGATCCTTCTACCTCCCATTACGTGTAGCCTCTGTCCTCTGCCTGTTTCACTCTTCTGCCTGCAGTACCATCTTTATGCTGATGACACCCAACACTACCTGTCCTTTTCTGTCCCCCCCATCCCTCCTCTCTTGTATTGTAACTGCCTATCCACGCAATGTTTACAGTGTCACCAAGTGACGGTGTGACCAGCAGACACCACTCCATATCCCACCTGTCTGCACTATTAGACATGATGTGTAACACAGCATGAGCGTGGCTCACCTAGTGACGGTGTAACCAGCAGACACCACTCTGTCTCCCACCTGTCTGCGCTGTTAGACATGATGTGTAACACAGCATGAGCGTGGCTCACCTAGTGACGGTGTGACCAGCAGACACCACTCCATATCCCACCTGTCTGCACTATTAGACATGATGTGTAACACTGCAAGAGCGTGGCTCACCTAGTGACGGTGTGACCAGCAGACACCACTCTGTCTCCCACCTGTCTGCGCTGTTAGACATGATGTGTAACACAGCATGAGCGTGGCTCACCTAGTGACGGTGTGACCAGCAGACACCACTCCATATCCCACCTGTCTGCACTATTAGACATGATGTGTAACACTGCAAGAGCGTGGCTCACCTAGTGACGGTGTGACCAGCAGACACCACTCCGTCTCCCACCTGTCTGCACTATTAGACATGATGTGTAACACAGCAAGAGCGTGGCTCACCTAGTAACGGTGTGACCAGCAGACACCACTCCGCCTCCCTCCTTTCTGCGCTATTAGACATGATGTGTAACACAGCATGAGCGTGGCTCACCTAGTGACGGTGTGACCAGCAGTCACCACTCCGTCTCCCACCTGTCTGCACTATTAGACATGATGTGTAACACAGCAAGAGCGTGGCTCACCTAGTAACGGTGTGACCAGCAGACACCACTCCGCCTCCCTCCTTTCTGCGCTATTAGACATGATGTGTAACACAGCATGAGCGTGGCTCACATAGTGACGGTGTGACCAGCAGACACCACTCCGTCTCCCACCTGTCTGCACTATTAGACATGATGTGTAACACAGCATGAGCGTGGCTCACCTAGTGACGGTGTGACCAGCAGACACCACTCCGTCTCCCTCCTTTCTGCACTATTAGACATGATGTGTAACACAGCATGAGCGTGGCTCACCTAGTGACGGTGTGATCAGCAGACACCACTCCATATCCCACCTGCCTGCACTATTAGACATGATGTGTAACACAGCATGAGCGTGGCTCACCTAGTGACGGTGTGACCAGCAGACACCACTCCGTCTCCCACCTGTCTGCACTATTAGACATGATGTGTAACACAGCATGAGCGTGGCTCACCTAGTGACGGTGTGACCAGCAGACACCACTCCATATCCCACATGTCTGCACTATTAGAAATTATGTGTAACACAGCATGAGCGTGGCTCACCTAGTGACGGTGTAACCAGCAGACACCACTCTGTCTCCCACCTGTCTGCGCTGTTAGACATGATGTGTAACACAGCATGAGCGTGGCTCACCTAGTGACGGTGTGACCAGCAGACACCACTCCATATCCCACCTGTCTGCACTATTAGACATGATGTGTAACACTGCAAGAGCGTGGCTCACCTAGTGACGGTGTGACCAGCAGACACCACTCCGTCTCCCACCTGTCTGCACTATTAGACATGATGTGTAACACAGCAAGAGCGTGGCTCACCTAGTAACGGTGTGACCAGCAGACACCACTCCGCCTCCCTCCTTTCTGCGCTATTAGACATGATGTGTAACACAGCATGAGCGTGGCTCACCTAGTGACGGTGTGACCAGCAGACACCACTCCGTCTCCCACCTGTCTGCACTATTAGACATGATGTGTAACATAGCAAGAGCGTGGCTCACCTAGTAACGGTGTGACCAGCAGACACCACTCCGCCTCCCTCCTTTCTGCGCTATTAGACATGATGTGTAACACAGCATGAGCGTGGCTCACCTAGTGACGGTGTGACCAGCAGACACCACTCCGTCTCCCTCCTTTCTGCACTATTAGACATGATGTGTAACACAGCATGAGCGTGGCTCACCTAGTGACGGTGTGACCAGCAGACACCACTCCGTCTCCCACCTGTCTGCACTATTAGACATGATGTGTAACACAGCATGAGCGTGGCTCACCTAGTGACGGTGTGACCAGCAGACACCACTCCATATCCCACATGTCTGCACTATTAGAAATGATGTGTAACACAGCATGAGCGTGGCTCACCTAGTGACGGTGTAACCAGCAGACACCACTCCGTCTCCCACCTGTCTGCGCTGTTAGACATGATGTGTAACACAGCATGAGCGTGGCTCACCTAGTGACGGTGTGACCAGCAGACACCACTCCGTCTCCCACCTGTCTGCACTATTAGACATGATGTGTAACACAGCATGAGCGTGGCTCACCTAGTGACGGTGTGACCAGCAGACACCACTCCGTCTCCCACCTGTCTGCGCTGTTAGACATTATGTGTAACACAGCAAGAACAACAGGGACAGAAGGGCTCTTAGCTGTAATTAGTGGGCTGTGATTGTTTAGCAGCTTCTATTAACCTTTACTAATAGTTCCTTTCTTGTGCTGCAGAGACATCATTAAGTGTGGAGTGTGTGCTTCAAACAACATGCGCTCTCTGGCGGCAGCGAGCCGGCTGTGTGTCAGCAGATTGCACTATCTGGGGAAAACACTTGCTGGATGCCTGTAATGAGCTGATGCATATGTTTCATTCAGATAATCTGGAATTTTAAATCCTTCTTCAGAAAGTGTTGGACTATGCAGACGGGAAACGTGTATTGTATTTAGTGCCGTTCATGTGGGCTGGACGGCAATTAAGGGAATAACTGTGATCAGGGGCCGGAATATCCAGTAGTTCATGGTGTAAGACGCTGTATTACCCTCTGCATAGTTGAGACTCAGATTGTGTACAGTATGGTGTAAGACGCTGTATTACCCTCTACATAGCTGAGACTCAGATTGTGCACAGTATGGTGTAAGACGCTGTATTACCCTCTGCATAGTTGAGACTCAGATTGTGTACAGTATGGTGTAAGACGCTGTATTACCCTCTACATAGCTGAGACTCAGATTGTGCACAGTATGGTGTAAGACTCTGTATTATCCTCTACATAGCTGAGATTGTGCACAGTATGGTGTAAGACGCTGTATTACCCTCTACATAGCTGAGACAGATTGTGTACAGTATGGTGTAAGATGCTGTATTACCCTCTACATAGCTGAGACTCAGATTGTGTACAGTATGGTGTAAGACGCTGTATTACCCTCTACATAGCTGAGACTCAGATTGTGTACAGTATGGTGTAAGACTCTGTATTATCCTCTACATAGCTGAGACTCAGATTGTGTACAGTATGGTGTAAGACGCTGTATTACCGCTGATACTCAGATTGTGTACAGTATGGTGTAAGACGCTGTATTACCCTCTACATAGCTGAGACTCAGATTGTGTACAGTATGGTGTAAGACTCTGTATTACCCTCTACATAGCTGAGACTCAGATTGTGCACAGTATGGTGTAAGACGCTGTATTACCCTCTACATAGCTGAGACTCAGATTGTGTACAGTATGGTGTAAGACGCTGTATTACCCTCTACATAGCTGAGACTCAGATTGTGCACAGTATGGTGTAAGACGCTGTATTACCCTCTACATAGCTGAGACTCAGATTGTGCACAGTATGGTGTAAGACTCTGTATTACCCTCTACATAGCTGAGACTCAGATTGTGCACAGTATGGTGTAAGACTCTGTATTATCCTCTACATAGCTGAGACTCAGATTGTGTACAGTATGGTGTAAGATTCTGTATTACCCTCTACATAGCTGAGACTCAGATTGTGCACAGTATGGTGTAAGACGCTGCATTACCTTCTACATAGCTGAGACTCAGATTGTGTACAGTATGGTGTAAGATTCTGTATTACCCTCTACATAGCTGAGACTCAGATTGTGCACAGTATGGTGTAAGACGCTGTATTACCCTCTACATAGCTGAGATTGTGCACAGTATGGTGTAAGACGCTGTATTACCCTCTACATAGCTGAGACAGATTGTGTACAGTATGGTGTAAGATGCTGTATTACCCTCTACATAGCTAAGACTCAGATTGTGTACAGTATAGTGTAAGACGCTGTATTACCCTCTACATAGCTGAGACTCAGATTGTGCACAGTATGGTGTAAGATTCTGTATTATCCTCTACATAGCTGAGACTCTGATTGTGCATAGTATGGTGTAAGACTCTGTATTATCCTCTACATAGCTGAGACTCAGATTGTGTACAGTATGGTGTAAGATGCTGTATTACCCTCTACATAGCTGAGACTCAGATTGTGCACAGTATGGTGTAAGACGCTGTATTACCCTCTACATAGCTGAGACTCAGATTGTGTACAGTATGGTGTAAGACTCTGTATTACCCTCTACATAACTGAGACTCAGATTGTGTACAGTATGGTGTAAGACGCTGTATTACCCTCTACATAGCTGAGACTCAGATTGTGTACAGTATGGTGTAAGACGCTGTATTACCCTCTACATAGCTGAGATTGTGCACAGTATGGTGTAAGATTCTGTATTATCCTCTGCATAGCTGAGACTCAGATTGTGCACAGTATGGTGTAAGATTCTGTATTATCCTCTGCATAGCTGAGACTCAGATTGTGTACAGTATGGTGTAAGACGCTGTATTACCCTCTACATAGCTGAGACTCAGATTGTGCACAGTATGGTGTAAGACTCTGTATTACCCTCTACATAGCTGAGATTGTGCACAGTATGGTGTAAGACGCTGTATTACCCTCTACATAGCTGAGACTCAGATTGTGCACAGTATGGTGTAAGACTCTGTATTACCCTCTACATAGCTGAGACTCAGATTGTGTACAGTATGGTGTAAGATTCTGTATTATCCTCTGCATAGCTGAGACTCAGATTGTGTACAGTATGGTGTAAGACGCTGTATTACCCTCTACATAGCTGAGACTCAGATTGTGCACAGTATGGTGTAAGACGCTGTATTACCCTCTACATAGCTGAGACTCAGATTGTGTACAGTATGGTGTAAGATTCTGTATTATCCTCTGCATAGCTGAGACTCAGATTGTGTACAGTATGGTGTAAGACGCTGCTGTATCCTCTACATAGCTGAGACTCAGATTGTGTACAGTATGGTGTAAGACGCTGTATTACCCTCTACATAGCTGAGTCTCAGATTGTGTACAGTATGGTGTAAGACGCTGTTTTACCCTCTACATAGCTGAGTCTCAGATTGTGTACAGTATGGTGTAAGACGCTGTATTACCCTCTACATAGCTGAGACTCAGATTGTGTACCGTATGGTGTAAGACTCTGTATTACCCTCTACATAGCTGAGACTCAGATTGTGCACAGTATGGTGTAAGACGCTGTATTACCCTCTACATAGCTGCGACTCAGATTGTGCACAGTATGGTGTAAGACGCTGTATTACCTTCTACATGGCTGAGACTCAGATTGTGCACAGTATGGTGTAAGACGCTGTATTACCCTCTACATAGCTGAGACTCAGATTGTGTACAGTATGGTGTAAGACGCTGTTTTACCCTCTACATAGCTGAGACTCAGATTGTGCACAGTATGGTGTAAGACGCTGTATTACCCTCTACATAGCTGAGACAGATTGTGTACAGTATGGTGTAAGACGCTGTATTACCCTCTACATAGCTGAGACTCAGATTGTGTACAGTATGGTGTAAGACTCTGTATTACCCTCTACATAACTGAGACTCAGATTGTGAACAGTATGGTGTAAGACGCTGTATTACCCTCTACATAGCTGAGACTCAGATTGTGTACAGTATGGTGTAAGACGCTGTATTACCCTCTACATAGCTGAGATTGTGCACAGTATGGTGTAAGACGCTGTATTACCCTCTACATAGCTGAGACTCAGATTGTGCACAGTATGGTGTAAGATTCTGTATTATCCTCTGCATAGCTGAGACTCAGATTGTGTACAGTATGGTGTAAGACACTGTATTACCCTCTACATAGCTGAGACTCAGATTGTGCACAGTATGGTGTAAGACGCTGTATTACCCTCTACATAGCTGAGACTCAGATTGTGCACAGTATGGTGTAAGACGCTGTATTACCCTCTACATAGCTGAGATTGTGCACAGTATGGTGTAAGACGCTGTATTACCCTCTACATAGCTGAGACTCAGATTGTGTACAGTATGGTGTAAGACGCTGTATTACCGCTGAGACTCAGATTGTGTACAGTATGGTGTAAGACGCTGTATTACCTTCTACATAGCTGAGACTCAGATTGTGCACAGTATGGTGTAAGACGCTGTATTACCCTCTACATAGCTGAGACTCAGATTGTGCACAGTATGGTGTAAGACTCTGTATTACCCTCTACATAGCTGAGACTCAGATTGTGTACAGTATGGTGTAAGACGCTGTATTACCTTCTACATAGCTGAGACTCAGATTGTGTACAGTATGGTGTAAGACGCTGTATTATCCTCTACATAGCTGAGATTGTGCACAGTATGGTGTAAGACGCTGTATTACCCTCTACATAGCTGAGACAGATTGTGTACAGTATGGTGTAAGATGCTGTATTACCCTCTACATAGCTGAGACTCAGATTGTGTACAGTATGGTGTAAGACGCTGTATTACCCTCTACATAGCTGAGACTCAGATTGTGCATAGTATGGTGTAAGACTCTGTATTATCCTCTACATAGCTGAGACTCAGATTGTGTACAGTATGGTGTAAGACGCTGTATTACCGCTGAGACTCAGATTGTGTACAGTATGGTGTAAGACGCTGTATTACCCTCTACATAGCTGAGACTCAGATTGTGCACAGTATGGTGTAAGACGCTGTATTACCCTCTACATAGCTGAGACTCAGATTGTGCACAGTATGGTGTAAGACGCTGTATTACCCTCTACATAGCTGAGACTCAGATTGTGTACAGTATGGTGTAAGACTCTGTATTACCCTCTACATAACTGAGACTCAGATTGTGTACAGTATGGTGTAAGACACTGTATTACCCTCTACATAGCTGAGACTCAGATTGTGTACAGTATGGTGTAAGACGCTGTATTACCCTCTACATAGCTGAGACTCAGATTGTGCACAGTATGGTGTAAGACGCTGTATTACCCTCTACATAGCTGAGATTGTGTACAGTATGGTGTAAGACGCTGTATTACCCTCTACATAGCTGAGACTCAGATTGTGCACAGTATGGTGTAAGACTCTGTATTACCCTCTACATAGCTGAGACTCAGATTGTGCACAGTATGGTGTAAGACGCTGTATTACCGCTGAGACTCAGATTGTGTACAGTATGGTGTAAGACGCTGTATTACCTTCTACATAGCTGAGACTCAGATTGTGCACAGTATGGTGTAAGACGCTGTATTACCCTCTACATAGCTGAGACTCAGATTGTGCACAGTATGGTGTAAGACGCTGTATTACCCTCTACATAGCTGAGACTCAGATTGTGCACAGTATGGTGTAAGACGCTGTATTACCCTCTACATAGCTGAGACTCAGATTGTGTACAGTATGGTGTAAGACTCTGTATTACCCTCTACATAACTGAGACTCAGATTGTGTACAGTATGGTGTAAGACACTGTATTACCCTCTACATAGCTGAGACTCAGATTGTGTACAGTATGGTGTAAGACGCTGTATTACCCTCTACATAGCTGAGACTCAGATTGTGCACAGTATGGTGTAAGACTCTGTATTACCCTCTACATAGCTGAGATTGTGCACAGTATGGTGTAAGACGCTGTATTACCCTCTACATAGCTGAGACTCAGATTGTGCACAGTATGGTGTAAGATTCTGTATTATCCTCTGCATAGCTGAGACTCAGATTGTGTACAGTATGGTGTAAGACACTGTATTACCCTCTACATAGCTGAGACTCAGATTGTGCACAGTATGGTGTAAGACGCTGTATTATCCTCTACATAGCTGAGACTCAGATTGTGCACAGTATGGTGTAAGACGCTGTATTATCCTCTGCATAGCTGAGACTCAGATTGTGTACAGTATGGTGTAAGACGCTGTATTACCCTCTACATAGCTGAGACTCAGATTGTGCACAGTATGGTGTAAGACGCTGTATTACCGCTGAGACTCAGATTGTGTACAGTATGGTGTAAGACGCTGTATTACCTTCTACATAGCTGAGACTCAGATTGTGCACAGTATGGTGTAAGACGCTGTATTACCCTCTACATAGCTGAGACTCAGATTGTGCACAGTATGGTGTAAGACGCTGTATTACCCTCTACATAGCTGAGACTCAGATTGTGCACAGTATGGTGTAAGACGCTGTATTACCCTCTACATAGCTGAGACTCAGATTGTGTACAGTATGGTGTAAGACTCTGTATTACCCTCTACATAACTGAGACTCAGATTGTGTACAGTATGGTGTAAGACACTGTATTACCCTCTACATAGCTGAGACTCAGATTGTGTACAGTATGGTGTAAGACGCTGTATTACCCTCTACATAGCTGAGACTCAGATTGTGCACAGTATGGTGTAAGACTCTGTATTACCCTCTACATAGCTGAGATTGTGCACAGTATGGTGTAAGACGCTGTATTACCCTCTACATAGCTGAGACTCAGATTGTGCACAGTATGGTGTAAGATTCTGTATTATCCTCTGCATAGCTGAGACTCAGATTGTGTACAGTATGGTGTAAGACACTGTATTACCCTCTACATAGCTGAGACTCAGATTGTGCACAGTATGGTGTAAGACGCTGTATTACCCTCTACATAGCTGAGACTCAGATTGTGCACAGTATGGTGTAAGACGCTGTATTACCCTCTACATAGCTGAGACTCAGATTGTGCACAGTATGGTGTAAGACGCTGTATTACCCTCTACATAGCTGAGATTGTGCACAGTATGGTGTAAGACGCTGTATTACCCTCTACATAGCTGAGACTCAGATTGTGTACAGTATGGTGTAAGACGCTGTATTACCCTCTACATAGCTGAGACTCATATTGTGCACAGTATGGTGTAAGATTCTGTATTATCCTCTGCATAGCTGAGACTCAGATTGTGTACAGTATGGTGTAAGACGCTGTATTACCCTCTACATAGCTGAGGCTCAGATTGTGTATTGTGTGTATTAATGAGACACACAAGAAGGCACTAGACCCAACAAATACAGTTAATCTAGATAATGATAGAATGAATGTGTTTAGTTTGGTTTATGTGACAGTTTACCATTCAGTCTGATATTCCAGAGAACCCCTGCTACTGGCTTCAGTGTCTGCAATCAGGTTGGGCACCTTAATGTGGGTATGCTGCAATTAGTCTCATCAGGTAGCACCTCCCATTATATATATTCAGGGTGTGTAGTCCAGGAATCTTTCCCATATACTCCATTTAATGTGCTTTATTGCACACCTGAGGGAAAGGAGACGCCCTCATTCTGGTCTAGCACCCTTCCTTATTGGTTTAAAAGCATGGAGTCTGGTTATGTATATGCACAATTCTAGGCTAGTCCTACAAGTTATATATATACTGTAGTGCAACTTTGGTTCATTTTTGGGGCGTGGGTCCCCCTGGATTGCTTTGGCTGATCTGTTTTAGGGCACCACATTATAACACATTTTTCCTTTATAACACATTTTAACCCTTCACTGTGTGTTTATTATATATGTACTTCACTTTTTATTTTCATTCTCTATATGCAGCTGTGGCTGCTCTTAACTATCTCTTTACACTGCACTTTTCTTACTATGGTGGTGCCCTGAGGCATCTTGGCTGAGCCAGTTTGGAGGTGTCCTGCGCTCTGGATTTGAACCATAGTATGTTAGGGACCTACTCTAAAGAGGTTACCTGGACATGGTGGGTGGGCCCATAACCTTGGCCATGATTATGCTAAAAACCTCTATTGATTGCAAAATTGTATTGCATTTATATATTATTGATGATTTGGAGTTGTGCACCTGAGATCTGTCTGTTTCTGTGCCTGCAATTAGTCTCATCAGGTAGCACCTCCCATTATATATATTCAGGGTGTGCAGTCCAGGAATCTTTCCCATATACTCCATTTAATGTGCTTTATTGCACACCTGAGGGAAAGGAGGCGCCTTCAGTCTGGATTAGCACCCTTCCTTATTGGTTTAAAAGCATATTGGGCTTGCTGTAGGCTATCGTCCCAAAAACGAGGCTAACTATTATAATGCGATTGGCAGCTTTAATACCCTGCTCTCTGGAATAACCCCAAAATAAACATTTAAAAGTTACACAGTTCAATAAGAAAATATACATGAATACTATTAGACAGTAAGGGGCAGTGTTGCCTCAATTATAAGCATTGATATAATTTACAGTTATTTACCTGGATTAGTTACAGGATTGACTATCCTTGCAATCTAAACTCTTGTCTGTTTGGTCACATACGAACCAGACTGCAATCTTTGATTCAAAAGTGTACTTTGACAGAAAAGGAAAGCTCGTGGTATATACAGTAAGGATATAACTCTAACTTTACCATAAGACACCATTCTGCAACTACAATGGGCATGTGAGCGTTGGAATTGGGCCATAGAGCAATGGAAGAAGGTGTCCTGGTCTGATGAGTCACGTTTTGTTTTACATCATGTGAACGGCCGGGTGCGTGTGCGTCGTTTACCTGGGGAAGAGATGGCACCAGGATGCACTATGGGAAGGAGGCAGCCGGCCGAGGCAGTGTGATGCTCTGGGCAATGTTCTGCTGGGAAGCCTGGGGTCCTGCTATTCATGTGGATGTTACTGTGACACGTTCCATCTACTGAAACATTATTGCAGACCAAATACATCCCTTCTTAACAACGATATTCCCTGATGGCGGTGGCCTATTTCAGCTGTATAATGCGCCCGGATGCCACACTGCAAATTGTTCAGGAATGGTCTGAGGAACATGAGAAAGATCAAGGTGATGACTTGGCCTCCAAATTTCCCAGATCTCCATCCGATCGAGCATCTGTGTGATGTGCTGGAAAAACAAGGCCGAGCCATGGAGGCCGCACCTCGCACCTTACAGGACTTAGAGGATCTGCTGCTAATGTCTTAGTGCCAGATACCACAGGACACCTCAGAGGTCTTGCACGTTCCATGGGTCCATGGTCAGAGCTGCTTTGGTGGCACAAGATAACCTACACAATATTAGGCAGGTGGGTTTAATGTTATGGCTGTTAGGTGTATATGATTAGAGGTCACCTCTGTAATGTAATATACAGGGTAAGATATGGCAGTAATAGAATTACAGAGGAGACCTATGTAATATAATATCCCGGGTGTCACACGGCAGATACATGTCACCTCTGTAATGTAATATACAGGGTAAGATATGGCAGTAATAGAATTACAGAGGAGACCTATGTAATATAATATCCCGGGTGTCACACAGCAGATACATGTCACGTCTGTAACCATATATGGACTCATGTAGTGCTGGATGTATTTTGTACTATAAATGTATGTATAAGATAACCTACAGAAAGTCACATTTTGTGCAGTTTGCAGAGGCGGACATGTCACAGGATGCGTGTAGCTCTGCCCAGGTAGCCCGACATGCCTCCTTTCTGTGATCTGCCTCCTGACAGACGCACATGCCTCCTTTCTGTGACCTGCCTCCTGACAGACGCACATGCCTCCTTTCTGTGATCTGCCCCCTGACAGACGCACATGCCTCCTTTCTGTGATCTGCCCCCTGACAGACGGACATGCCTCTTTCTGTGACCTGCCTCCTGACAGACGCACATGCCTCCTTTCTGTGATCTGCCCCCTGACAGACGCACATGCCTCCTTTCTGTGATCTGCCCCCTGACAGACGCACATGCCTCCTTTCTGTGATCTGCCTCCTGACAGACGCACATGCCTCCTTTCTGTGATCTGCCTCCTGACAGACGCACATGCCTCCTTTCTGTGATCTGCCTCCTGACAGACGCACATGCCTCCTTTCTGTGATCTGCCCCGACACGCACATGCCTCCTTTCTGTGATCTGCCCCCTGACAGACGCAAATGCCTCCTTTCTGTGATCTGCCTCCTGATAGACACACATGCCTCCTTTCTGTGATCTGCCTCCTGACAGACGCACATGCCTCCTTTCTGTGATCTGCCCCCTGACAGACGCACATGCCTCCTTTCTGTGATCTGCCCCCTGACACACATGCCTCCTTTCTGTGATCTGCCTCCTGACAGACGCACATGCCTCCTTTCTGTGATCTGCATAACCACACACTTAGTGCAGTACACATACATGAGGAGCGAGCTTGGGAGCTGGTGATGTCACATTTGCCGGCATGGAGTGACACAGCACCGACCGGTATAACGGCTGACATTGGCTGGTGCACACCACTGCTACCTGCTCATGATGCCATCTTTGCCCTGCAAATCCGATACACATATTAAGGTGCCCAGCGAAACCAAAGAGGATTATGTGCTGTAGCCTGTATCGGACAATTACTGCTCGTTACATGTGCCCCAAAGTACAAAATCCTATCACATTCACAATGTCCTGACAGATGCATTACTTACTGTACCCACAATAATCTACACAAACTGCTGCCACAGATGCAATGTACCCACGGCGGGGGCGCAGCCAGTATTCTGTGGGCCCCATACCAACACTTTGTAGGGGTCCTGCTCCGATGCTTATATAGAGACATCTCTCTCCACAGCAGCTGCTCATTTTATCTCCCATGGTAGTGCCCTAGTTATTATGTCCCATGGTAGTGCCCTAGTTCTTGTTATGTCCCATGGTAGTGCCCTAGTTCTTGTTTTGACCCATGGCAGTGCCCTAGTTCTTGTTATGACCCATGGTAGTGCCCTGGTTCATGTTATGACCCATGGTAGTGCTCTAGTTCTTGTTGTGTCCCATGGTAGTGCCCTAGTTCTTATGTCCCATGGTAGTGCCCTAGTTCTTATGTCCCATGATAGTGCCCTAGTTCTTGTTATGTCCCATGATAGTGCCCTAGTTCTTATGTCCCATGGTAGTGCCCTAGTTCTTATGTCCCATGGTAGTGCCCTAGTTCTTATGTCCCATGGTAGTGCCCTAGTTCTTGTTATGTCCCATGATAGTGCCCTAGTTCTTGTTATGTCCCATGATAGTGCCCTACTTCTTGTTATGTCCCATGATAGTGCCCTAGTTCTTATGTCCCATGATAGTGCCCTAGTTCTTATGTCCCATGATAGTGCCCTAGTTCTTGTGTCCAATGGTAGTGCCCTAGTTCTTGTTATGTCCCATGGTAGTGCCCTAGTTCTTATGTCCCATGGTAGTGCCCTAGTTCTTGTTATGTCCCATGGTAGTGCCCTAGTTCTTATGTCCCATGGTAGTGCCCTAGTTCTTGTTATGTCCCATGATAGTGCCCTAGTTCTTGTTATGTCCCATGGTAGTGCCCTAGTTCTTGTTATGTCCCATGGTAGTGCCCTAGTTCTTGTTATGTGCCATGATAGTGCCCTAGTTCTTATGTCCCATGGAAGTGCCCTAGTTCTTATGTCCCATGGTAGTGCCCTAGTTCTTATGTCCCATGGTAGTGCCCTAGTTCTTGTTATGTCCCATGGTAGTGCCCTAGTTCTTGTTATGTCCCATGATAGTGCCCTAGTTCTTATGTCCCATGATAGTGCCCTAGTTCTTGTTATGTCCCATGGTAGTGCCCTAGTTCTTGTTATGTCCCATGGTAGTGCCCTAGTTCTTCTTATGTCCCATGGTAGTGCCCTAGTTCTTGTTATGTCCCATGGTAGTGCCCTAGTTCTTGTTATGTCCCATGGTAGTGCCCTAGTTCTTATGTCCCATGATAGTGCCCTAGTTCTTATGTCCCATGGTAGTGCCCTAGTTCTTATGTCCCATGGTAGTGCCCTAGTTCTTATGTCCCATGGTAGTGCTCTAGTTCTTGTTATGTCCCATGATAGTGCCCTAGTTCTTGTTATGTCCCATGATAGTGCCCTAGTTCTTGTTATGTCCCATGATAGTGCCCTAGTTCTTGTTATGTCCCATGGTAGTGCCCTAGTTCTTGTTATGTCCCATGGTAGTGCCCTAGTTCTTGTTATGTCCCATGATAGTGCCCTAGTTATTATGTCCCATGGTAGTGCCCTAGTTCTTGTTATGTCCCATGGTAGTGCCCTAGTTCTTGTTATGTCCCATGATAGTGCCCTAGTTCTTGTTATGTCCCATGATAGTGCCCTAGTTCTTGTTATGTCCCATGGTAGTGCCCTAGTTCTTATGTCCCATGGTAGTGCCCTAGTTCTTATGTCCCATGGTAGTGCCCTAGTTCTTGTTATGTCCCATGATAGTGCCCTAGTTCTTATGTCCCATGGTAGTGCCCTCACCAGTATAACCTCCACTACACACACCTTCCTTACCATTAAAACTCACTACAAATGGGATGTCACCTAGTTAGACAGCTTTATGCTACATAGAAGGATCCTATTCCATTGACCTGAATTCTGATACTTCAAGTGCTTTATCCCTGTTGGCAGCTTTTGAATCTTACATGTCAGCCCCACGTCTGCAGGTCCTTCAGTGCTGAGAAAATGGCTTCTTCCAGTGAGTGTTAGGATAATGGAGGAGGTGGCGGAGACCAACCAGCTCCTGCCTGAGGGGGACACTTCCTAATGCAGGAGTGGTGATCTTAAGTTCCGCACATTGTGCCTGATTCACTACCAATAGCAAAAGCGATTACGTACGAAGTTCAACTGTGATAGTATGCCAATTCATTGCACCGCAGCACTACATAAGGACGCCCACCTCACCTTACACACATCTGTAATGTTTAGCAAGACTGCAAAAACATCGGTAACGTAGAGTACCATCGCAGCTCACGCACACTTGCACAATCCCTGACCTTACTCAGAAATTACTAACCTCAGCGCACGCTATGTGTCCTCATGCTGCATAGGGCATCGCAGTGGATAATTTATGCATGCACATGCACTGGGTATGCAACTATAATACCTGGGTCAGGGGTCCCACAGCAATGACATCCACTGCACCATCTGTGCCTACACCACATATCACACTTACCAACTGTACCTACACCACATATCACACTTACCAACTGTACCTACACCACATATCGCACTTACCAACTGTACCTACACACATATCATACTTACCAACTGTACCTACACCACATATCACACCATCTGTACCTACACCGCATATCACACTTACGAACTGTACCTACACCACATATCACACTTACCAACTGTACCTACACCACATATCACACTTACCAAGTGTATCTACACCACAAATCACACTTACCAACTGTACCTACACCACATATCACACTTACCAACTGTGCCTACACCACATATCACACTTGCCAACTGTACCTACACCACATATCTCACCATCTGTACCTACACCACATATCGCACTTACCAACTATACCTACACCACATAGCTCACTTACTAACTGTACCTACACCACATATCGCACTTACCAGCTGTACCTACACCACATATCGCACTTACCAACTGTACCTACACCACATATCACACTTACCAACTGTACCTACACCACATATCACACCAACTGTACCTACAGCACATATCACACCATCTGTACCTACACCACATATCACACTTACCAACTGTACCTACACACATATCATACTTACCAACTGTACCTACACCACATATCACACCATCTGTACCTACACCGCATATCACACTTACCAACTGTACCTACACCACATATCACACTTACCAACTGTACCTACACAGCATATCTCACCATCTGTACCTACACCACATATCGCACTTACCAACTAGACCTACACCACATATCACACTTACCAACTGTACCTACACCACATATCACACTTACCAACTGTACCTACACCACATATCTCACTAACTGTACCTACACCACATATCGCACTTACCAACTGTACCTACACCACATATCGCACTTACCAACTGTACCTACACCACATATCACACTTGCCAACTGTACCTACACCACATATCTCACCATCTGTACCTACACCACATATCGCACTTACCAACTATACCTACACCACATATCACACTTACCAACTGTACCTACACCACATATCACACTTACCAACTGTACCTACACCACATAGCTCACTTACTAACTGTACCTACACCACATATCGCACTTACCAGCTGTACCTACACCACATATCGCACTTACCAACTGTACCTACACCACATATCACACTTACCAACTGTACCTACACCACATATCACACCAACTGTACCTACAGCACATATCACACCATCTGTACCTACACCACATATCACACTTACCAACTGTACCTACACACATATCATACTTACCAACTGTACCTACACCACATATCACACCATCTGTACCTACACCGCATATCACACTTACCAACTGTACCTACACCACATATCACACTTACCAACTGTACCTACACAGCATATCTCACCATCTGTACCTACACCACATATCGCACTTACCAACTAGACCTACACCACATATCACACTTACCAACTGTACCTACACCACATATCACACTTACCAACTGTACCTACACCACATATCTCACTTACTAACTGTACCTACACCACATATCGCACTTACCAACTGTACCTACACCACATATCGCACTTACCAACTGTACCTACACCACATATCGCACTTACCAACTGTACCTACACCACATATCACACTTACCAACTGTACCTACACCACATATCACACCATCTGTACCTACACCACATATCACACTTACCAACTGTACCTACACCTCATATCGCACTTACCAACTGTACCTACACCACATATCACACTTACCAACTGTACCTACACCACATATCACACTTACCAACTGTACCTACACCACATATCACACTTACCAACTGTGCCTACACCACATATCACACTTACCAACTATACCTACACCACATATCACACAACTGTACCTACACCGCATATCACACTTACCAACTGTGCCTACACCACATATCACACTTACCAACTGTACTTACACCACATATCACACATCTGTACCTACACCGCATATCACACTTACCAACTGTACCTACACACATATCACACTTACCAACTGTACTTACACCACATATCACACTTACCATCTGTACCTACACCACATATCACACTTACCAACTGTTCCTACACCACATATCACACTTACCAACTGTTCCTACACCGCATATCACACTTACCAACTGTACCTACACCACATATCACACTTACCAACTGTACCTACACCACATATCACACTTACCAACTGTACCTACACCACATATCACACTTACCAACTGTACCTACACCACATATCACACCATCTGTACCTACACTACATATCACACTTACCAACTGTACCTACACCGCATATCACACCATCTGTACCTACACTACATATCACACTTACCAACTGTACCTACACCGCATATCACACTTACCAACTGTACCTACACCACATATCACACTTACCAACTGTACCTACACCACATATCACACTTACCAACTGTACCTACACCACATATCGCACTTACCAACTGTACCTACACACATATCATACTTACCAACTGTACCTACACCACATATCACACCATCTGTACCTACACCGCATATCACACTTACCAACTGTACCTACACCACATATCACACTTACCAACTGTACCTACACCACATATCACACTTACCAACTGTGCCTACACCACATATCACACTTACCAACTGTGCCTACACCACATATCGCACTTACCAACTATACCTACACCACATATCTCACCAACTGTACCTACACCACATATCACAGTTACCAACTGTACCTACACCACATATCACACTTACCAACTGTACCTACACCACATATCACACTTACCAGCTGTACCTACACCACATATCGCACTTACCAACTGTACCTACACCACATATCGCACTTACCAACTATACCTTCACCACATATCTCACCAACTGTACCTACACCACATATCACAGTTACCAACTGTACCTACACCACATATCACACTTACCAACTGTACCTACACCACATATCACACTTACCAACTGTGCCTACACCACATATCGCACTTACCAACTATACCTACACCACATATCTCACCAACTGTACCTACACCACATATCACAGTTACCAACTGTACCTACACCACATATCACACTTACCAACTGTACCTACACCACATATCACACTTACCAGCTGTACCTACACCACATATCGCACTTACCAACTGTACCTACACCACATATCGCACTTACCAACTGTACCTACACCACATATCACACCATCTGTACCTACACCGCATATCACACTTACCAACTGTACCTACACCACATATCACACTTACCAACTGTACCTACACCACATATCACACTTACCAACTGTGCCTACACCACATATCACACTTACCAACTGTGCCTACACCACATATCGCACTTACCAACTATACCTACACCACATATCTCACCAACTGTACCTACACCACATATCACAGTTACCAACTGTACCTACACCACATATCTCACTTACTAACTGTACCTACACCACATATCGCACTTACCAGCTGTACCTACACCACATATCGCACTTACCAACTGTACCTACACCACATATCGCACTTACCAACTGTACCTACACCACATATCGCACTTACCAACTGTACCTACACCACATATCACACCATCTGTACCTACACCACATATCACACCATCTGTACCTACACCACATATCACACCATCTGTACCTACACCACATATCACACTTACCAACTGTACCTACACCACATATCACACTTACCAATTGTACCTACACCACATATCACACCATCTGTACCTACACCGCATATCACACTTACCAACTGTACCTACATACATATCACACTTACCAACTGTACCTACACCACATATCGCACTTACCAACTGTACCTACACCACATATCACACTTACCAACTGTACCTACACCACATATCACACTTACCAACTGTGCCTACACCACATATCACACTTACCAACTGTGCCTACACCACATATCACACTTACCAACTGTACCTACACCACATATCACACCATCTGTACCTACACCGCATATCACACTTACCAACTGTACCTACACACATATCACACTTACCAACTGTACCTACTCCACATATCACACTTACCAACTGTACCTACACCACATATCACACTTACCAACTGTTCCTACACCGCATTTCACACTTACCAACTGTACCTACACACATATCACACTTACCAACTGTACCTACACCACATATCACACCATCTGTACCTACACTACATATCACACTTACCAACTGTACCTACACCACATATCACACTTACCATCTGTACCTACACCGCATATCGCACTTACCATCTGTACCTACACCGCATATCACACTTACCAACTGTACCTACACCACATATCACACTTACCAACTGTACCTACACCACATATCACACCATCTGTACCTACACCGCATATCACACTTACCAACTGTACCTACACCACATATCACACTTACCAACTGTACCTACACCACATATCACACTTACCAACTGTACCTACACCACATATCACACCATCTGTACCTACACCACATATCACACTTACCAACTGTACCTACACCACATATCGCACTTACCAACTGTACCTACACACATATCATACTTACCAACTGTACCTACACCACATATCACACTATCTGTACCTACACCGCATATCACACTTACCAACTGTACCTACACCACATATCACACTTACCAACTGTACCTACACAACATATCACACTTACCAAGTGTATCTACACCACAAATCACACTTACCAACTGTACCTACACCACATATCACACTTACCAACTGTACCTACACCACATATCACACTTACCAACTGTGCCTACACCACATATCACACTTACCAACTGTGCCTACACCACATATCACACTTACCAACTGTACCTACACCACATATCACACCATCTGTACCTACACCGCATATCACACTTACCAACTGTACCTACACCACATATCACACTTACCAACTGTACCTACACCACATATCACACTTACCAACTGTACCTACACCACATATCACACATCTGTACCTACACCGCATATCACACTTACCAACTGTACCTACACACATATCACACTTACCAACTGTACTTACACACATATCACTCTTACCAACTGTACCTACACCACATATCACACTTACCAACTGTACTTACACACATATCACTCTTACCAACTGTACCTACACCGCATATCACACTTACCAACTGTACCTACACACATATCACTCTTACCAACTGTACCTACACCACATATCGCACTTACCAACTGTACCTACACCACATATCACACCATCTGTACCTACACCACATATCACACTTACCAACTGTACCTACACCACATATCACACTTACCAACTGTACCTACACCACATATCACACCATCTGTACCTACACCGCATATCACACTTACCAACTGTACCTACACCACATATCACACTTACCAACTGTTCCTACACCGCATATCACACTTACCAACTGTACCTACACCACATATCACACTTACCAACTGTACCTACACCACATATCACACTTACCAACTGTACCTACACACATATCACACTTACCAACTGTACCTACACCACATATCACACTTACCAACTATACCTACACCACATATCACACAACTGTACCTACACCGCATATCACACTTACCAACTGTGCCTACACCACATATCACACTTACCAACTGTACCTACACTACATATCACACTTACCAACTGTACCTACACCGCATATCACACTTACCAACTGTTCCTACACCGCATATCACACTTACCAACTGTACCTACACCACATATCACACTTACCAACTGTACCTACTCCACATATCACACTTACCAAGTGTACCTACACCACATATCGGACTTACCAAGTGTACCTACACCACATATCGCACTTACCAACTGTACCTACACCACATATCGCACTTACCAACTGTACCTACACCACATATCGCACTTACCAACTGTACCTACACCACATATCACACGTCTGTACTGTACCCAAAGCATACATCAAGCTTCCTGTACTCACAGCATACATCACACTACCGTACTGTACCCACATCACACTACTGTACTATACTCACAGCACACATCACAATTCTGTACTGTACCAACAGCAACCCTGACAATAATGTACTGTATTTACAGCACAGATCACACTACTGTACTGTACCCACAGCACACACCACTCTTCTGTACTGTACTTACAGCACACATAACACTTCATGTACTCACATCACACTTCTGTGCTGTACCCACAGCACACATCATACTTCTGTACTGTACACACACCACATATCTGTACTGTACCCAAACTACAGTACCCACACCACACTACTGTACTGTACCCACACTACTGTACTGTACCCACATCACACATCACACTACTGTACTGTACCCTCAGCACACACCACACTTCTGTGCTGTACCCACATCAAACTACTGTACCCTCAGCACACACCACACTTCTGTGCTGTACCCACATCAGATATATACTGTACCCGCACCACAGATGAACTGTGCCCACAGCACACATCACACTACTGTACAGTACTCACAGCACACATCTGTATTGTACCCACAGCACACATCACAATTCTGTACTATACACACAGCACACATCCACACTGTTCCCACACCACACATCACACTTCCGTACTGTACTCTATATAACATCAGTCTGTGTGTGTATCTAGAGACTGTGCTTTACCATTAGCTTGGAGCCTGCAATTGAGGAAAGGTGATACAGGGGTCATGTAGATGTTACCTGGACAGGTGTGATATCTGTGCCACAATGCAAATCTCATTTGTTAGTCAGATATGTTGTCGTTCGTGTAGTGTTTGGGCAGTATTTACACAAATAGGAAGAGCCAGGACCACAATGTGTATTATATTTCATGTACCATGCATACTCTTCCCCCATAGTGACCTCGTGTGTTCCAACATCAAACATAGATCTACGGCAGCTTATTGCCAAAACCGACCATCACTCACTGCTTCACTAAATCCTCTGCATGTTTGTAACTTTACTGTGATCCAGCCTGACCCTCAGTAGCAGGCTAATAATGGGATTAAATGCAGAATAATTGGGCTAGTTCCCCTGAGATGGAACAGTCCGTGCATAAAAATAGTTTATAGTATCTAACCAGCATTGACATGCAGGACTATAGAGGCTACACGTGATTTTAATTTCATGGTCTTTTGTTCTTGTAGGAGGAATATAGTGTCTGATGTGTCTTCTGTCTGAGGATGTGACACACACTGGCCCAGACGCTCCCATACCCACGCTTACTGATCACAGCGGCACCATATTGTCAGCCTGTATCAGTGGGAATCCTATTACATAACATTAAATGTTGTATGATCAGAAGATAGGATGTAATGGTCATTGTGCTGCAGGTAACACCCACCGCTGTGTCCATCTCCGCAAGTGCTCATCTGATAATGGCACAATGCCTTATAGCCTGGTAATGAGTGTGGCACAATGCCTTATAGCCTGATAATGCGCGTGGCACCAATGCCTTATAGCCTGATAATGAGCGTGGCACCATGCCTTATAGCCTGGTAATGAGCGTGGCACAATGCCTTATAGCCTGATAATGAGCGTGGCACAATGCCTGATAATGAGAGTGGCACCAATGCCTTATAGTCTGATAATGAGCGTGGCACCAATGCCTTATAGCCCGATAATGATCGTGGCACAATGCCTTATAGCCTGATAATGAGTGTGGCACTAATGCCTTATAGCCTGATAATGAGCATGGCACCAATGCCTTATAGCCTGATAATGAGCGTGGCACCATGCCTTATAGCCTGATAATGAGTGTGGCACCAATGCCTTATAGTCTGATAATGAGCGTGGCACAATGCCTGATAATGAGCGTGGCACCAATGCCTTATAGCCTGATAATGAGTGTGGCACCAATGCCTTATAGCCTGATAATGAGCGTGGCACCAATGCCTTATAGCCTGATAATGAGCGTGGCACCAATGCCTTATAGCCTGATAATGAGTGTGGCACCAATGCCTTATAGTCTGATAATGAGCGTGGCACCAATGCCTTATAGCCTGATAATGAGCTTGGCACCAATGCCTTATAGCCTGATAATGAGTGTGGCACCAATGCCTTATAGTCTGATAATGAGCGTGGCACCAATGCCTTATAGCCTGATAATGAGTGTGGCACCAATGCCTTATAGTCTGATAATGAGCGTGGCACCAATGCCTTATAGCCTGATAATGAGCTTGGCACCAATGCCTTATAGCCTGATAATGAGTGTGGCATAATATCATAATAAAGTGTGACTCCGATGTTACCGATGTTTTGGCTGGATTGCGAGGTATTACGGATGTGAGTGAGGGTAAGTGGGTGTCTGCATGTTGTCCGTGCGACTGCTTTGCGATTGCAATTATTAGCATACATTTGCAACAAAACTGCATGCGTGATTGCGGCTGCAATTGCATCAGTGATCCTTGCTGAATGAGGCCCATAATTCCATTTCTTTCAATTCTAAAAATGTACTTCCCAATCTATCAAATTTGGATATATAATTCCCTATCTCAGTGGTTCCCAAACTTTTTTGAATCATGGCGCGGTAGAGTATCAGCATTGTTTTCACGGCACCCCTAAGCCAAAAGATTGTTATTGAGAAATTCAGCAAAAAATTTAGTAAATTAAATTGTGCTGAGCTGTCATCCTTAGGGTCAGTTATGTGGTGAGGACAGTGATGTGCTGACCTGTCACCCTTAGGGTCAGTTATGTGGTGAGGACAGGGATGTGCTGACCTGTCATCCTTAGGGTCAGTTATGTGGTGAGGACAGGGATGTGCTGACCTGTCATCCTTAGGGTCAGTTATGTGGTGAGGACAGGGATGTGCTGACCTGTCACCCTTAGGGTCAGTTATGTGGTGGGGACAGGGTTGTGCTGACCTGTCATCCTTAGGGTCAGTTATGTGGTGAGGACAGGGATGTGCTGACCTGTCATCCTTAGGGTCAGTTATGTGGTGAGGACAGGGATCTGCTGACCTGTCATCCTTAGGGTCAGTTATGTGGTGAGGACAGGGATCTGCTGACCTGTCATCCTTAGGGTCAGTTATGTGGTGAGGACAGGGATGTGCTGACCTGTCATCCTTAGGGTCAGTTATGTGGTGAGGACAGGGATGTGCTGACCTGTCATCCTTAGGGTCAGTTATGTGGTGAGGACAGGGATGTGCTGACCTGTCATCCTTAGGGTCAGTTATGTGGTGGGGACAGGGATGTGCTGACCTGTCATCCTTAGGGTCAGTTATGTGGTGACGACAGGGATGTGCTGATCTGTCATCCTTAGGGTCAGTTATGTGGTGAGGACAGGGATGTGCTGACCTGTCACCCTTAGGGTCAGTTATGTGGTGGGGGACAGGGATGTGCTGACCTGTCATCCTTAGGGTTAGTTATGTGGTGAGGACAGTGATGTGCTCCCCTGTCATCCTTAGGGTCAGTTATGTGGTGAGGACAGGGATGTGGTGACCTGTTATCCTTAGGGTCAGTTATGTGGTGAGGACAGGGATGTGCTGACCTGTCATCCTTAGGGTCAGTTATGTGGTGAGGACAGGGATGTGCTGACCTGTCATCCTTAGGGTCAGTTATGTGGTGAGGACAGGGATGTGCTGACCTGTCACCCTTAGGGTCAGTTATGTGGTCAGGACAGGGATGTGCTGACCTGTCATCCTTAGGGTCAGTTATGTGGTGAGGACAGGGATGTGCTGACCTGTCATCCTTAGGGTCAGTTATGTGGTGAGGACAGGGATGTGCTGACCTGTCATCCTTAGGGTCAGTTATGAGGTGAGGACAGGGATGTGCTGACCTGTCATCCTTAGGGTCAGTTATGTGGTGGGGACAGGGATGTGCTGACCTGTCATCCTTAGGGTCAGTTATGTGGTGGGGACAGGGATGTACTGACCTGTCATCCTTAGGGTCAGTTATGAGGTGAGGACAGGGATGTGCTGACCTGTCATCCTTAGGGTCAGTTATGTGGTGAGGACAGGGATGTGCTGACCTGTCACCCTTAGGGTCAGTTATGTGGTGAGGACAGGGATGTGCTGACCTGTCACCCTTAGGGTCAGTTATGTGGTGAGGACAGGGATGTGCTGACCTGTCATCCTTAGGGTCAGTTATGTGGTGAGGACAGGGATGTGCTGACCTGTCATCCTTAGGGTCAGTTATGTGATGAGGACAGGGATGTGCTGACCTGTCATCCTTAGGGTCAGTTATGTGGTGAGGACAGGGATGTGCTGACCTGTCATCCTTAGGGTCAGTTATGTGGTGAGGACAGGGATGTGCTGACCTGTCATCCTTAGGGTCAGTTATGTGATGAGGACAGGGATGTGCTGACCTGTCATCCTTAGGGTCAGTTATGTGGTGAGGACAGGGATGTGCTGACCTGTCATCCTTAGGGTCAGTTATGTGGTAGGGACAGGGAAGTGCTTCTGTTTGTCCATATACTTACATTACATTGACCATAAATAATTTCATTTGGTGCTAGACCACCATCCTGAGGCACCCCAGGGAGCCACTGCCCTATCTCTCTGTTCTGGATATATAATCCCATATGTGTTCTGGATATATACAGTAATTCCCTATCTGTTCTGATATATAATTATAAATATGTGGTTGTGGATATATAATTCCCTATCTTTGTTCTGAGCATCCATTCATTGTCCCGGCGGGCTCTGTACAGTGACATAAATACGATTGCTCTGTGTAATAAGATGTAAGAGGCAGTGATTAATCCAGCACCTGGCTGATGAATAGTAATACGTCTCTATTTGTAGCATGAATGGAAAGTGCAGCGTCTTAGCAGAGATCCTGTGTGTATTGGGATAGGACGAGCGTTCTCTGTGTACACTGACTGCGGATTGTGACAGTGACACCGAGGTCACAGAATAATGGGTACAGCTAGCGAGCATTCCTGGGGGTAACATGGCACTGCCCGGTGTGTGGGTGCTGGGTCCTGCCTTGTTTATGCATTGCTGTAGAATGAGAGCTTGGCATGCCTTATTAGGCTTACATTCAATTAACCCGCTATCTCCCCATTACCATAGCTCAGACATGAAGCATGCCAGCGGTGATGTTTGGTGTTTCCCCTCGCCCATTGCATGCTACCACCTGCTCTCATTGCTGATCTTCTATTAATATTATCACTTTCTACAACCATCCAATTTCCTATGTTTTATCTTTTTAATAATAAACTTAATGTGGCAACAACAATGAAGTCATTAGCAGGCAGTATATTATTAATGAGAAACTCAACAGTATGAAGCATGTTCACAGGAATTACCCAGATATTGGCCAATGCAGTCATTTCTGTAGCCACAAGGAATTGTGTGAGGCCTTTGTGTCACTTACAGCATAAGACCACCCTCTATGTAATGCACAGTACAGAATAAGACCACCCTCTATGTAATGCACAGTACAGAATAAGACCACCCTCTATGTAATGCACAGTACAGAATAAGACCACCCTCTATGTAATGCACAGTACAGAATAAGACCACCCTCTATGTAATGCACAGTACAGAATAAGACCACCCTCTATGTAATGCACAGTACAGAATAAGACCACCCTCTATGTAATGCACAGTACAGAATAAGACCACCCTCTATGTAATGCACAGTACAGAATAAGACCACCCTCTATGTAATGCACAGTACAGAATAACACCACCCTCTATGTAATGTACAGTACAGCATAAGACCACCCTCTATGTAATGTACAGTACAGCATAAGACCACCCTCTATGTAATGCACAGTACAGCATAAGACCACCCTCTATGTAATGCACAGTACAGAATAAGACCACCCTCTATGTAATGCACAGTACAGAATAAGACCACCCTCTATGTAATGTACAGTACAGAATAAGACCACCGTCTATGTAATGCACAGTACAGAATAACACCACCCTCTATGTAATGCACAGTACAGCATAAGACCACCCTCTATGTAATGCACAGTACAGCATAAGACCACCCTCTATGTAATGCACAGTACAGCATAAGACCACCCTCTATGTAATGCACAGTACAGAATAAGACCACCCTCTATGTAATGCACAGTACAGAATAAGACCACCCTCTATGTAATGCACAGTACAGCATAAGACCACCCTCTATGTAATGCACAGTACAGCATAAGACCACCCTCTATGTAATGTACAGTACAGAATAAGACCACCCTCTATGTAATGCACAGTACAGAATAAGACCACCCTCTATGTAATGCACAGTACAGAATAAGACCACCCTCTATGTAATGTACAGTACAGCATAAGACCACCCTCTATGTAATGTACAGTACAGCATAAGACCACCCTCTATGTAATGTACAGTACAGCATAAGACCACCCTCTATGTAATGTACAGTACAGCATAAAAACACCCTCTATGTAATGTACAGTACAGCATAAAACCACCCTCTATGTAATGTACAGTACAGCATAAGACCACCCTCTATGTAATGTACAGTACAGCATAAGACCACCCTCTATGTAATGCACAGTACAGAATAAGACCACCCTCTATGTAATGTACAGTACAGCATAAGACCACCCTCTATGTAATGCACAGTACAGAATAAGACCACCCTCTATGTAATGTACAGTACAGCATAAGACCACACTCTATGTAATGTACAGTACAGCATAAAACCACCCTCTATGTAATGTACAGTACAGCATGAAACCATCCTCTATGTAATGTACAGTACAGCATAAGACCACCCTCTACTCTATATAATGTATAATACAGGATAAGACCACCCTCTACTCTATATAATGTATAGTACAGGATAAGACCACCCTCTATGTAATTTACAGTACAACATAAGACCACCCTCTATATAATCTACAGTATGAAACCATCCTCTATATAATCTACAGTACAGTATAAGACCACACTCTACTCTATACAATGTCTATAGTACAGGATAAGACCACCCTCTATGTAATTTACAGTATAACATAAAACCACCCTCTACTGTATATAATGTTTAGTACAGAATAAGACTACCCTCTGTGTAATTACAGTACAGCATAAGACCACACTCTATGTAATGTACAGTACAGCATAAAACCACCCTCTATGTAATGTACAGTACAGCATGAAACCATCCTCTATGTAATGTACAGTACAGCATAAGACCACCCTCTACTCTATATAATGTATAATACAGGATAAGACCACCCTCTACTCTATATAATGTATAGTACAGGATAAGACCACCCTCTATGTAATTTACAGTACAACATAAGACCACCCTCTATATAATCTACAGCATGAAACCATCCTCTATATAATCTACAGTACAGTATAAGACCACCCTCTACTCTATATAATGTCTATAGTACAGGATAAGACCACCCTCTTTGTAATGTGCAGTACAGCTTAAGACCACCCTATATATAATGTACAGTACAACATAAGACCACCCTCTATATAATGTACAGAATAAAACCACCCTCTATAGAATTTACTGTATAGGGTGAGACCACCCTCTATATAATATGCAGTACAGGATAAGACCATCTTTTATTGAATGTAAAGTACAGAGTAAGACCACCCACTATGTAATGTGCAGAATATAATGTACAGTACAGCATAAGACCACCCTCTATATAATGTACAGTGCAGCATAAGACCAGCCTCTCTATAATGTACAGGATAAGACAACCCTCTATATAATGTACTGTACAGCATAAGACCACTCTCTAATGTACAGCATAAGACCACCCTCTATATAATGTACAGTGCAGCATAAGACCAGTCTCTCTATAATGTACAGGATAAGACAACCCTCTATATAATCCTGTATAGAATGTACAGTATATGATAAAAAGACCCTCTGTATAATGTACATAAGACTGCAGTACAGGATAAGACCGCCCTCTATTTAATGTACGGTACAAGATAAGACCATCTTTTATGTAATGTATAGTACAGGGTAAGAGCATCCATTATCTAATGTACAGGATATATAATTTACAGTACAGCATAAGACCACCCACTATGTAATGTACAGTACAGGATATGACCACCCTCTTTATAATGTACAGGATAAGACAACCCTCTATAGAATGTACAGTACAGTATATGACCACCCTCTATAGAATAGTACAGTACAGGAAAAGACCACACTCCATATAATGTACATTATACAATAAGACCACCCTCTATATACTGTATACGATAAGACCACTCTATATAATGTATATAAGACCACCCGCCACAGAATGTACAGGATAAGACTGCACTCTATATAGTGTACAGTACAGGATAAGACATTTTATACTGCACAGTACATGATAAAACCACCCTCACTATAGTATACAGCACAAGTCCAACCTCTATGTAATGTACAGTACAGCATAAGACCACCCTCTATGTAATGTACAGTACAGGATATGACCACCCTCTTTATAATGTACAGGATAAGACAACCCTCTATAGAATGTACAGTACAGTATATGACCACCCTCTATAGAATAGTACAGTACAGGAAAAGACCACACTCTATATAATGTACATTATACAATAAGACCACCCTCTATATACTGTATACGATAAGACCACTCTATATAATGTACATAAGACCACCCTCCACAGAATGTACAGGATAAGACTGCACTCTATATAGTGTACAGTACAGGATAAGACATTTTATAATGTACAGTACATGATAAAACCACCCTCACTATAGTATACAGCACAAGTCCAACCTCTATGTAATGTACAGTACAGGATATGACCACCCTCTTTATAATGTACAGGATAAGACAACCCTCTATAGAATGTACAGTACAGTATATGACCACCCTCTATATAATGGTACAGTACAGGAAAAGACCACACTCTATATAATGTACATTATACAATAAGACCACCCTCTATATACTGTATACGATAAGACCACTCTATATAATGTATATAAGACCACCCGCCACAGAATGTACAGGATAAGACTGCACTCTATATAGTGTACAGTACAGGATAAGACATTTTATACTGTACAGTACATGATAAAACCACCCTCACTATAGTATACAGCACAAGTCCAACCTCTATGTAATGTACAGTACAGCATAAGACCACCCACTATGTAATGTACAGTACAGGATATGACCACCCTCTTTATAATGTACAGGATAAGACAACCCTCTATAGAATGTACAGTACAGTATATGACCACCCTCTATATAATGGTACAGTACAGGAAAAGACCACACTCTATATAATGTACATTATACAATAAGACCACCCTCTATATACTGTATACGATAAGACCACTCTATATAATGTATATAAGACCACCCGCCACAGAATGTACAGGATAAGACTGCACTCTATATAGTGTACAGTACAGGATAAGACATTTTATACTGTACAGTACATGATAAAACCACCCTCACTATAGTATACAGCACAAGTCCAACCTCTATGTAATGTACAGTACAGCATAAGACCACCCTCTATGTAATGTACAGTACAGGATATGACCACCCTCTTTATAATGTACAGGATAAGACAACCCTCTATAGAATGTACAGTACAGTATATGACCACCCTCTATAGAATAGTACAGTACAGGAAAAGACCACACTCTATATAATGTACATTATACAATAAGACCACCCTCTATATACTGTATACGATAAGACCACTCTATATAATGTATATAAGACCACCCGCCACAGAATGTACAGGATAAGACTGCACTCTATATAGTGTACAGTACAGGATAAGACATTTTATACTGTACAGTACATGATAAAACCACCCTCACTATAGTATACAGCACAAGTCCAACCTCTATGTAATGTACAGTACAGCATAAGACCACCCTCTATGTAATGTACAGTACAGGATATGACCACCCTCTTTATAATGTACAGGATAAGACAACCCTCTATAGAATGTACAGTACAGTATATGACCACCCTCTATAGAATAGTACAGTACAGGAAAAGACCACACTCTATATAATGTACATTATACAATAAGACCACCCTCTATATACTGTATACGATAAGACCACTCTATATAATGTATATAAGACCACCCGCCACAGAATGTACAGGATAAGACTGCACTCTATATAGTGTACAGTACAGGATAAGACATTTTATACTGTACAGTACATGATAAAACCACCCTCACTATAGTATACAGCACAAGTCCAACCTCTATGTAATGTACAGTACAGCATAAGACCACCCTCTATGTAATGTACAGTACAGGATATGACCACCCTCTTTATAATGTACAGGATAAGACAACCCTCTATAGAATGTACAGTACAGTATATGACCACCCTCTATAGAATAGTACAGTACAGGAAAAGACCACACTCTATATAATGTACATTATACAAAAAGACCACCCTCTATATACTGTATACGATAAGACCACTCTATATAATGTACATAAGACCACCCTCCACAGAATGTACAGGATAAGACTGCACTCTATATAGTGTACAGTACAGGATAAGACATTTTATACTGTACAGTACATGATAAAACCACCCTCACTATAGTATACAGCACAAGTCCAACCTCTATGTAATGTACAGTACAGCATAAGACCACCCTCTATGTAATGTACAGTACAGGATAAGACCATCCACTATGTAATGTACAATGTATAACCACACTCTATATAATATACAGTACAGGATAAGTCAACCTTTTATATAATGTACAGTATAGGACAAGACCACTCTTTTTGTAATGTACAGTACAAGATGACACCACCCTCTATGTATTGTGCAGTACAGGATCTGTATAGTATAAATCATCCTCTCTGTAATGTACAGTACAAGATGACACCACCCTCTATGTATTGTGCAGTACAGGATCTGTATAATGTATAGTGTAAATCATCCTCTCTGTAATGTACAGTACAAGATGACACCACCCTCTATGTATTGTGCAGTACAGGATCTGTATAATGTATAGTGTAAGTCATCCTCTCTGTAATGTACAGTACAAGATGACACCACCCTCTATGTATTGTGCAGTACAGGATCTGTATAATGTATAGTGTAAATCATCCTCTCTGTAATGTACAGTACAAGATGACACCACCCTCTATGTATTGTGCAGTACAGGATCTGTATAATGTATAGTGTAAATCATCCTCTCTGTAATGTACAGTACAAGATGACACCACCCTCTATGTATTGTGCAGTACAGGATCTGTATAGTGTAAATCATCCTCTCTGTAATGTACAGTACAAGATGACACCACCCTCTATGTATTGTGCAGTACAGGATCTGTATAATGTATAGTGTAAATCATCCTCTCTGTAATGTACAGTACAAGATGACACCACCCTCTATGTATTGTGCAGTACAGGATCTGTATAATGTATAGTGTAAATCATCCTCTCTGTAATGTACAGTACAAGATGACACCACCCTCTATGTATTGTGCAGTACAGGATCTGTATAATGTATAGTGTAAGTCATCCTCTCTGTAATGTACAGTACAAGATGACACCACCCTCTATGTATTGTGCAGTACAGGATCTGTATAATGTATAGTGTAAATCATCCTCTCTGTAATGTACAGTACAAGATGACACCACCCTCTATGTATTGTGCAGTACAGGATCTGTATAGTGTAAATCATCCTCTCTGTAATGTACAGTACAAGATGACACCACCCTCTATGTATTGTGCAGTACAGGATCTGTATAATGTATAGTGTAAATCATCCTCTCTGTAATGTACAGTACAAGATGACACCACCCTCTATGTATTGTGCAGTACAGGATCTGTATAATGTATAGTGTAAATCATCCTCTCTGTAATGTACAGTACAAGATGACACCACCCTCTATGTATTGTGCAGTACAGGATCTGTATAGTGTAAATCATCCTCTCTGTAATGTACAGTACAAGATGACACCACCCTCTATGTATTGTGCAGTACAGGATCTGTATAATGTATAGTGTAAATCATCCTCTCTGTAATGTACAGTACAAGATGACACCACCCTCTATGTATTGTGCAGTACAGGATCTGTATAATGTATAGTGTAAATCATCCTCTCTGTAATGTACAGTACAAGATGACACCACCCTCTATGTATTGTGCAGTACAGGATCTGTATAATGTATAGTGTAAGTCATCCTCTCTGTAATGTACAGTACAAGATGACACCACCCTCTATGTATTGTGCAGTACAGGATCTGTATAATGTATAGTGTAAATCATCCTCTCTGTAATGTACAGTACAAGATGACACCACCCTCTATGTATTGTGCAGTACAGGATCTGTATAATGTATAGTGTAAATCATCCTCTCTGTAATGTACAGTACAAGATGACACCACCCTCTATGTATTGTGCAGTACAGGATCTGTATAGTGTAAATCATCCTCTCTGTAATGTACAGTACAAGATGACACCACCCTCTATGTATTGTGCAGTACAGGATCTGTATAATGTATAGTGTAAATCATCCTCTCTGTAATGTACAGTACAAGATGACACCACCCTCTATGTATTGTGCAGTACAGGATCTGTATAATGTATAGTGTAAATCATCCTCTCTGTAATGTACAGTACAAGATGACACCACCCTCTATGTATTGTGCAGTACAGGATCTGTATAATGTATAGTGTAAGTCATCCTCTCTGTAATGTACAGTACAAGATGACACCACCCTCTATGTATTGTGCAGTACAGGATCTGTATAATGTATAGTGTAAATCATCCTCTCTGTAATGTACAGTACAAGATGACACCACCCTCTATGTATTGTGCAGTACAGGATCTGTATAATGTATAGTGTAAATCATCCTCTCTGTAATGTACAGTACAAGATGACACCACCCTCTATGTATTGTGCAGTACAGGATCTGTATAATGTATAGTGTAAATCATCCTCTCTGTAATGTACAGTACAAGATGACACCACCCTCTATGTATTGTGCAGTACAGGATCTGTATAATGTATAGTGTAAATCATCCTCTCTGTAATGTACAGTACAAGATGACACCACCCTCTATGTATTGTGCAGTACAGGATCTGTATAATGTATAGTGTAAGTCATCCTCTCTGTAATGTACAGTACAAGATGACACCACCCTCTATGTATTGTGCAGTACAGGATCTGTATAATGTATAGTGTAAATCATCCTCTCTGTAATGTACAGTACAAGATGACACCACCCTCTATGTATTGTGCAGTACAGGATCTGTATAATGTATAGTGTAAATCATCCTCTCTGTAATGTACAGTACAAGATGACACCACCCTCTATGTATTGTGCAGTACAGGATCTGTATAATGTATAGTGTAAATCATCCTCTCTGTAATGTACAGTACAAGATGACACCACCCTCTATGTATTGTGCAGTACAGGATCTGTATAGTGTAAATCATCCTCTCTGTAATGTACAGTACACGATGACACCACCCTCTATGTATTGTGCAGTACAGGATCTGTATAATGTATAGTGTAAATCATCATCTCTGTAATGTACAGTACAAGATGACACCACCCTCTATGTATTGTGCAGTAGAGGATCTGTATAATGTATAGTGTAAATCATCCTCTCTGTAATGTACAGTACAAGATGACACCACCCTCTATGTATTGTGCAGTACAGGATCTGTATAGTATAAATCATCCTCTCTGTAATGTACAGTACAAGATGACACCACCCTCTATGTATTGTGCAGTACAGGATCTGTATAATGTATAGTGTAAGTCATCGTCTCTGTAATGTACAGTACAAGATGACACCACCCTCTATGTATTGTGCAGTACAAGATCTGTATAATGTATAGTGTAAGTCATCCTCTCTGTAATGTACAGTACAAGATGACACCACCCTCTATGTATTGTGCAGTATAGGATCTGTATAGTGTATAGTGTAAGTCATCCTCTCTGTAATGTACAGTACAAGATGACACCACCCTCTATGTATTGTGCAGTACAGGATCTGTATAATGTATAGTGTAAATCATCCTCTCTGTAATGTACAGTATAGGATAAGACTACTCTCTGGGCCTGATTCAACAAGGATCGCAACTGCGATTATGCAATCGGACGTTTGTTGCGTTTTGTGCATGCGTATGCATCGCAGTGTGCAGGCATTGCAGTGCGATTGTGCAAAGACTCCACTGCTATCGGGACTGCGATCGGATTGACTACGCAGACCCATCATAGAGTGATTGACAGGAAGTACCGTGTGGGGGTGGTTGGTGAAACTGGTGCGTGCCAGTGCGTTTGAACGTAGTTGCAGTTGCATACTCACAGCGTGCGACAAGGTTAGCAAATCCTGAGCAAGGTCAGAGCCTGTGTAAGTGTGTGTGTGAGGCTGCGATGGTTCTCGATGTTACCGATGGTTTCTCAGTCTTGCTTAGTATTACGGATGTGTGTAAGGTAAGGTGGGCGTCCTTATGTAGTACAGCGACGGCATAGCGATCGCAGAGGATTAGCATATCATCGCAGTGAGACTGCGTGTGTAATCACTATTGCATTCGCAGTTGAGATCCGTAATGAGTCAGGCCCTCTATGTAGTGCAATGTACTGGAAAAGACCACATGTATATAATGTACAGTACAGGACCACCCTCTGTATAAAGTGCAGTACATGATAGACTACCCATTATGTAATGTATAGGATAAGACCACCCTCTGTACAATGTATAATATAGGATGAGACCACCCTCTATATAATGTACAGTATAGAATCAGACCATCCTCTATATAAAGTACAGTAAAGGATAAGACCACCCTTTACATAGTGTACAGTACATGATGATCTCCCTCCGGTGCATGCATGTGAGTGAGGGGGAATAAAGGGTGTGTATGGATGGATGCTGAGGCTGTTGTGACAATTTTAATGTAACTCCAGTTAAGTCTAAAACCCAGTATACAATATACAGTATTAAGGCTAGGTTTAAAGGCAGAAATGGGTGTGTCATTGTCCCCAACGCGTTTCATCCCTATGAGGGACTTTTTTTCAAGGGCAAATGTCTGTTGCTGTCCACTTACCCTGCTTTATAGTGAAGGTGATAACTGATTGAAACTCCGGTGTGCGGTGAAGAAGCCGCACTTCCGGGTTCCGAGATTCGCACATGCTCGTATGGTTAAGGTCTCTATCTGGATGGGAAGTGGACAACCATTGTGTGTTAGTGTTAATGGTGTCCCTATACTTCCTCAGTGTGATATGGGCTCTGCTTTTTGTAGCATAGGCTCCAATAGCGGCGGCTGCCATCTTTGGTGAGTTTTCCTTCACTCTAGTGTCTATGGTAGTTGGCGGCCATCTTTGGTGTGTTTTCTTTCGCTCTAGTGTCCATTATAATCATCCCATATTGTTCATTATAATCATGTCGGCGGCCATCTCCAATTTGGTCAAGATGTATAATTGATAAATAATCAGTTTTACATGTTATAACTGATGAATAGTAATGGGTTATGATGCAGTGGCGGAACTCCCGGAGACAATGGAGTCACTTGCCGCCAGGCGCTAGCCCTGAAAGGGACACCTGGCTCCATTGTCATCCGGGCCGGCCACTGCTGAGGAGGAGCTGCGTGGAGAAGGAGCGCCGCTGATTGGCGCTCCACCTCCAGTGGCGTAACTACGGAGGAAGCAAGGGGTGCGGTCGCACCCCCTGCACCCTCCATTTCCCGCGTGCCCGCTGAGTGTGCTACCAGCGGGCGCCCGCTCCTTCTTCCCCACCCACCCTGGCGCCAGTGGCAGCCGGAGCTCACTACTGAGCTCCGGGTCCCGCAGTGCACTATGGGAGTGATGTCACGACGTCACTCCCATAGTTTCGAGGAGCGGGCGCCGGGGACAGACGGCAGCAGACACTGGAACGGGGATTAAGGTAAGTGTTTCTTTTTTAGTTTTGTGTATATATAAATATATATGTGTGTGTGTGTGCGCGCGGGGCACAATACTGGGGGCACTACAGGGGGCTTACTACTGGGGGCATTACAGAGGGCTTGCTACTGGGGGCATTACAGGGGGCTTACTACTGGGGGCACTACAGGGGGCTTACTACTGGCGGCATTACAGGGGCCTTACTACTGGGGACACTACAGGGGCCTTACTACTGGGGACACTACAGGGGCCTTACTACTGGGGGCACTGCATAGGGGGACCATTACTGGGGGGTACTACATAGGCGGCCACTGCATAGGGGGACTTCTGCTGGGGGCATTGTATAAAAGGGACTGCATAGGGGGGTGACGGAAGCTGGGGTGGGGGGCACCAAAAGTTATCTTGCCTCCGGGCACCTGGGATGAAGTTACGCCACTGTTATGTTGAATGTGTGCAATGTTTGTCAGCTTGAATCATTTGTAATGTTGATCCATAAACATCCGTATATGATTGATGATTTTAGTTGGAGTTATTGTATATTTAATATTTGGCACTCAGAGGATAGAAAGCTTTATTTTGTAAATTAAATGAGATTTAAGATACGTGTGATATTCTTCTGCATGCCCACATTCCATTCCATTAAGCCTAATTATAATTTTAATAAGGTATAATGCTAAATGATATGTGCTACCAGGATGAGTATTTTGGACTTTGAGGTCCTACTAGGTGACACCTGCATATAACCTATCAGACCGGAAATGATGGGCATTGTCTAACTCATTGGTGTAAGAGGTTTTTCTGAAAAAATAGCCTTCTAAACTGAAAAGAGGGGTTCACTTGGGGATAATGATAGTTTTTGGTGGATGGATTCGCTGTGAGCACTTAATTACTGGAATGCCTATCATGACTTTTCTATTAGAAGTCGATCTCTTGGATGTTCAGCTCAATTTGGTGGGTTAATATCCCTAAGTTAGAGAGGAATTATCTCAATCGTGGGCTGTACATTTTGAACCTGACCAGGGGCAACTCATCATGTTAACAAGTTCCGGGGTGCCGTGGTTTGTAGGTGTTGGTGGTTAGATATTGGGGATAAAGGTTCTTCCACAAGGATAAGGAAAGGGGATGTCAATGAGTGTGTACATAATCGCACAATGATCTCATTGTGTGTGATCGTAGACTTTAGTGGTCAATATTAAGACCTTCTGGGTGTTATGTCCGTAGTTCATAGATCCACCTGCTTTCTGTGCGATCTATTTTTTCAGCCAACAGCTTTTGCCAACCAGAATTGTAAACAGACTATTTCCTGAGACTTTTCTGTCACTTCTAACCAAGCTCCAGCCTCAAGGTTTTGCTTACCAGTTATTCTACATAACACCCCAGCCGAACATACTACACTGAGGAAATCTTTAGTTATATACATCAACGTCTTAAACATACCACTTTTTTTCAGTCCAATCCACTCTAGACACCTATTTTCAGTAATTTACCCACCATAGAGTGCTTCCCTCCATCCTTTTTGTCTATTGTTTAATTTAGGGAATAAGGACACTCCTTGAGGTAGCAGCTAGTTGTGCCACATATACCCTTTTTAGGAGCGCTAACCACCCACCGCCTTTATTACAGTACAGGATAAGACCGCTTTCTGTGATGTACAGTACAGGATAAGACCGCTCTCTGTGATGTACAGTACAGATAAGACCGTTCTCTATGTGATGTACAGGATAAGACCGTTCTATATGTGATGTACAGTACAGGATAAGACCACTCTTATGTGATGTACAGTACAGGATAAGACCACTCTTATGTGATGTACTGTACAGGATAAGACCACTCTCTATGTGATGTACAGTATAGGATAAGACCAAACTCTGATGTACAGTACAGGATAAGACCACTCTCTGTGATGTACAGTACAGGATAAGACCACACTGTATGTGATGTACAGGATAAGACCACTCTCTGTGATGTACAGTACAGGATAAGACCACTCTCTATGTGATGTACAGTACAGGATAAGACCACACTGTATGTGATGTACAGGATAAGACCACTCTCTGTGATGTACAGTACAGGATAAGACCGCTCTCTGTGATGTACAGTACAGGATAAGACCACACTGTATGTGATGTACAGGATAAGACCACTCTCCGTGATGTACAGTAAAGGATAAGACCACTCTCTGTGATGTACAGTACACAATAAGACCATTATCTATGTGATGTACAGTACAGGATAAGACCGGTCTCTATGTGATGTACAGTACAGGATAAGACCACTCTCTATGTGATGTACAGTACAGGATAAGACCACTCTCTATGTGATGTACAGTACAGGATAAGACCACACTGTATGTGATGTACAGGATAAGACCACTCTCCGTGATGTACAGTAAAGGATAAGACCACTCTCTGTGATGTACAGTACAGGATAAGACCGCTCTCTGTGATGTACAGTACAGGATAAGACCACACTGTATGTGATGTACAGGATAAGACCACTCTCCGTGATGTACAGTAAAGGATAAGACCACTCTCTGTGATGTACAGTACACAATAAGACCATTATCTATGTGATGTACAGTACAGGATAAGACCGGTCTCTATGTGATGTACAGTACAGTATAAGACCGCTCTCTATGTGATGTACAGTACAGGATAAGACCACTCTCTATGTGATGTACAGTACAGTATAAGACCGCTCTCTATGTGATGTACAGTACAGTATAAGACCACTCTCTGTGATGTACAGTACAGGATAAGACCACTCTCTGTGATGTACAGTACAGGATAAGACCACACTGTATGTGATGTACAGGATAAGACCACTCTCTGTGATGTACAGTACAGGATAAGACCACTCTCTATGTGATGTACAGGATAAGACCACACTGTATGTGATGTACAGGATAAGACCACTCTCTGTGATGTACAGTACAGGATAAGACCGCTCTCTGTGATGTACAGTACAGGATAAGACCACACTGTATGTGATGTACAGGATAAGACCACTCTCCGTGATGTACAGTAAAGGATAAGACCACTCTCTGTGATGTACAGTACACAATAAGACCATTCTCTATGTGATGTACAGTACAGGATAAAACTGTTCTCTATGTGATGTACAGTACAGGATAAGACCACTCTCTATGTGATGTACAGTACAGTATAAGACCGCTCTCTATGTGATGTACAGTACAGGATAAGACCACTCTCTATGTGATGTACAGTACAGGATAAGACCACTCTCTGTGATGTACAGTATAGGATAAGACCGCTCTCTATGTGATGTACAGTACAGCATAAGACCACTCTCTGTGATGTACAGTACAGGATAAGACCACTCTCTGTGATGTACAGTACAGGATAAAACTGCTCTCTATGTGATGTACAGTACAGGATAAGACCGCTCTCTATGTGATGTACAGTATAGGATAAGACCACTCTCTGTGATGTACAGTATAGGATAAGACCGCTCTCTATGTGATGTACAGTACAGGATAAAACTGCTCTCTATGTGATGTACAGTACAGGATAAGACCACACTGTATGTGATGTACAGTATAGGATAAGACCACTCTCTATGTGATGTACAGTACAGGATAAGACTGCTCTCTGGGCCTGATTCAGAGCCGGACGCTCTGAACGAGCGCCCGCTCTGAATCAGGGCGTTTTTCTTTTTTCTTTGGAGCGTCGTGCGCATGCGCACTAGGGCACCATCGACCCGCTTGCGAGCGGGTCTGAATCAGGCCCTCTATGTGATGTACAGGATAACGAGTGTCCTCTGTAAGGTTATGTCTTTCTCTGCAATATATGGATATCAATGAGGATCATGTGCTGTGTTGGGGTATGGGGTCATTTGCTGTGTAAGGGTATGGGGGTAATTTTTGGTGTATGAGGGTCATTTGCTATATAGGGGAATGGGTGTCTATTGCTGTGTAGGGGTATGGGGGTCATATTTTAGGGTTGTGGTGGTCATTTGCTGTGTAAGGGTATTGGAACATCTGCCTTGTAGGGGAGCGGGGGTCATTTGTTGTGTAAGGGGTATGGGTGTCGTTTGCTGTGCAGGCGTGGGGGTGGTAATTTTCTGCATAAGGGTGTGGGAGTATATTTTCTGTATAGGGGTATGGGGGTCATTCGCTGTGTAGGGGTGTGGGAGTAATGTTTAGGGTGTGGAGGTCATTGCTGTGTAGGCTTAGAAGAGTAATTTGCTGTGTATGGAGATCATTTGCTGTGTATAGGGGTATGGGAGTCATTTGCTGTGTATGGGTGGATAGGGAACATTTGCTGTGTAGGGGATATGGGGTTAATATGCTGTGTATGGAGATCATTTGCTGTGTATAGGGGTATGGGAGTAATTTGCTGTGTATAGGGTTATGGGAGTAATTTGCTGTGTATAGGGCTATGGGAGTCAAGTGCTGTGTATAGGGGTATGGGAGTCATTGCTGTGTATGGGGAACATTTGCTGTGTAGGGCATATGGAGTAATTTGCTATGTAGGGGTTATGGGGGTCATTGCTGTGTATGGGGGTCATTGCTATGTAGGGGTTATGGGGGTCATTGCTGTGTATGGGGGTCATTGCTGTGTATGGGGAACATTTGCTGTGTAGGGGTAAGGGAGTAATTTGCTGTGTGTGGGGTAAGGGGGTAATTTCAGTTAGAGGATAATTGCGGGCGATGCCGTTATGTGCTGTTGGAATGCTGGCAATGGCACGCTGAGTCGCCCCTAAAACATATAGAGGTACATAATAAAATACAGGATTTAGGGGTTACCGTGTGTGCAGCATAGGAGCACCCTCAATTGCCAACATAGCCTTTACCTGATTCCATCCCAAAGTGTGCACAGCAGGACCTATAGCACCATAACATTGTCTCTGTCATGGGCCCTGCAGAGAGCTGCACTCATTGGCCAGTGAGGAGATTCTTGGACCCTCTGTATACAGCTTTTCTTCCTTCTGTTCTGTGTCTGGTTACTGTGCTGTAAGTAAAAGGTAAAGTGCAGCGTTTGGCGTCCATGAGCCCCCTGTCCTGACCCCGCAGCAGTCAGACCTGAGATGCTTCTTACCCCAGGGGCTGCAGGTTATTACAAGCCAAGTGCACCAGCTCCGAGCTTCTGCATGGCTGGCCTGGACCTCCAGGGTGATGGGATTAATGAGGCCTACATATAGATATATGCTACAGGAAGCGTATGGTCTGCGCTGCATCCGACATTGTGTAACATAGCGTGGGTACAGACTGGGCTTTGTCGCTGGTCTGACGGGAACAGAACGCGAGATATCATTCACCTCTGTTATACCATCATTAGTGACATTAAAGTCATTTATATGATAGAACAATAAGTGGCTCACATTCCCCTTTATCAGCTAGATAGAGAAAGCTGTATTACTATCTTAAGTCTTCATTTAAAGACATATAGATAGTGTCAGCAATAACAGGAATTTCTGTACATTTCCATACACTACACTTATATGACTATATACTACATACCGTCAGATGGCTCTCTCACAGATAGAACGTATACACATTACATCATCTTATTCCAGATTGTCATTACACAGAACTGATCAGGTCTCTTCCTGTGCATACAAATGGTGCATTCTTCCAGCATTGGGTGCAGGGCTAGGGAATATCTCTTTAACCAATTTCTTATTTTCTGTTGAATTTAATATCATTCTTTTACATAACTTGCAAAAATATTCAATCCTATAAAGTCAACACATTTCTCAGTATTATTATTGGGGACCATTAGGCTCTTAAAATATGTTTTTAAACTGCTAGTTCATTATTTATGTACATATTAAAAAAAAAAAAAAAAAACTGAAAATTCTTGTTTGCATAAGTATTCAACTCCTATAGTTGAACCACCTTTTGCTCCAGTAAAAGCTTTGTCTGTTGGGGTAAGTTTCTACTAGGTTTGTACACTGTTTAGGAGTGATTTCTGCCCAGTCTTCCTTGCAGACTTGCTCCAGGTTGCTCAGGTTGGTTGAATGACACTTGTGGCAATGTCCATATAGTGCCACAGATTCACAGCTGGATTGAGATCTGGACTATGGAGCTGATTCAGACCCACTCGCTAGTATGCGTTCGCTCATAGCTGGCCGATATTTGCTATCTGCGCATGCATCGCAATGCACGTGCGCGAACCACTGCGAAAACATCAGGAAGCGTTAGCTCGCCCAGCATAGACAGCCCAGCTGAATCAGTGACAGGAGAGGCCGTTTGTGGGTGGTAACATAAACGGGAGTGGAGGTGCAAACGCAGATGTGCCTGAGCGTCAATGCGGTTTCAGAGGTGTGCATAATTAACAGGCAGCGTCACTGAAGTGATCGCAGTGCTTGCGGCACGGTATAGTCAACACCAAGCGCTGCGATCACAACCGATGTACCAATGTCAGCGTCACACTGGAACAAAGTCTCTGTATAGGGGGAATGAAAGGTGGCCGGAGAGGGGGGGGGGGGCAGAGCTTTGTAATGCTGAGTATAATATGTCAGCGTTCTGCATTGTTCAGCAAAACAGCAGAAAGTCTTCCTGAAAGACCTGAGAGGCGTCGGTGTCTCCATCTTTCCGCTGATCTTCTCGTGACATAGATCTGTCTCTGAGAGCGCATCGGCAATGAACCTGCGCCTGACGCACTGTCTGTAGCTTCATATAAGCATTTCCTATCCAGAGGTGGTGACATGGGGCCTATTTAACAAAGAATATTTGCAGAATATCACATGAAAACACCCTCTTTAAAGGGATACTTGCAAATAGGATCTGCTGCGATCACCTGTATTTGATCACAAAAGCAGCCTCTACACAGGACTTACATGCCAAATGTACAGATCGCAGTAGTAACTAGGGGATAGATCTATAGGAACCCTCCCTGGCAGTGGCGCTCGCACAAGCGTGGTGTGATGACTCCTAACTGTCATTTTTCAAACACAGCCTGTGACATGGCAGCTAGGAGCTGATTGGCTGGTACTTTATCTCCATGAAAGTCTTAGCAAATAGCTCCCTATATCACTATGTGCCAGGGTAGATGGTAGCAGGGCAATGTTCTGCAGATGTGTATAGTACCTGTAGAGTGAGTGTATGCAGCCTGTATCATTACTGGGGTCACCTGTCCTTTAGCCTTACAGTGCCGCAGTGGCCCTTATACAGAGCGACCCCTGTGCACCCTCTTCTCTGGTGTCCTGTATCAGCTGTCTGCACCCCTGAGGATACACACCACACGCCTCCAGCCTGTTACACACATGTCAGTGTCATACAGATAAAGCTTATATGCAGGACATCCCTGTATAGCACATACCTGAGACCATGAACCTGTAAATGAATGTTCTATGACAGTGAGGCTGCTGGGTAACAGGAGGCTATTACCATATACTAGGCTATTACCCTGTAATGCGCCTATCATTATCCAGTCATTTTAGCTACATCACATTATTGGGAATGTTCTATACTGTATGTTACCATTGCTGACCTATCCTGTGACATGAGGTGTGTGGCTGCTGACCTATCCTGTGACATGTGTTGTGTGGCTGCTGACCTATCCTGTGACATGAGGTGTGTGGCTGCTGACCTATCCTGTGACATGAGGTGTGTGGCTGGTGACCTATCCTGTGACATGAGGCGGTGTCTGGCTGGTGACCTATCCTGTGACATGAGGTGTGTGGCTGGTGACCTATCCTGTGACATGAGGTGTGTGGCTGCTGACCTATCCTGTGACATGAGGTGTCTGGCTGCTGACCTATCCTGTGACATGTGTTGTGTGGCTGCTGACCTATCCTGTGACATGTGTTGTGTGGCTGCTGACCTATCCTGTGACATGTGTTGTGTGGCTGCTGACCTATCCTGTGACATGAGGTGTGTGGCTGCTGACCTATCCTGTGACATGAGGTGTGTGGCTGGTGACCTATCCTGTGACATGAGGCGGTGTCTGGCTGGTGACCTATCCTGTGACATGAGGCGGTGTGTGGCTGCTGACCTATCCTGTGACATGTGGCGGTGTGTGGCTGCTGACATATCCTGTGACATGAGGTGTGTGGCTGCTGACCTATCCTGTGACATGAGGTGTGTGGCTGCTGACCTATCCTGTGACATGAGGTGTCTGGCTGCTGACCTATCCTGTGACATGTGTTGTGTGGCTGCTGACCTATCCTGTGACATGAGGTGTGTGGCTGCTGACCTATCCTGTGACATGAGGTGTGTGGCTGGTGACCTATCCTGTGACATGAGGCGGTGTCTGGCTGGTGACCTATCCTGTGACATGAGGCGGTGTGTGGCTGCTGACCTATCCTGTGACATGTGGCGGTGTGTGGCTGCTGACATATCCTGTGACATGAGGTGTGTGGCTGCTGACCTATCCTGTGACATGAGGTGTGTAGCTGCTGACATATCCTGTGACATGAGGCGGTGTGTGGCTGCTGACCTATCCTGTGACATGTGGCGGTGTGTGGCTGCTGACATATCCTGTGACATGAGGTGTGTGGCTGCTGACCTATCCTGTGACATGAGGCGGTGTGTGGCTGGTGACCTATCCTGTGACATGAGGCGGTGTGTGGCTGGTGACCTATCCTGTGACATGAGGCGGTGTCTGGCTGCTGACCTATCCTGTGACATGAGGCGGTGTGTGGCTGCTGACCTATCCTGTGACATGTGGCGGTGTGTGGCTGCTGACCTATCCTGTGACATGAGGTGTGTGGCTGCTGACCTATCCTGTGACATAAGGCGGTGTGTGGCTGCTGACCTATCCTGTGACATGAGGCGGTGTCTGGCTGCTGACCTATCCTGTGACATGAGGCGGTGTGTGGCTGCTGACCTATCCTGTGACATGAGGCGGTGTCTGGCTGCTGACCTATCCTGTGACATGAGGCGGTGTGTGGCTGCTGACCTATCCTGTGACATGAGGCGGTGTCTGGCTGCTGACCTATCCTGTGACATGAGGTGGTGTGTGGCTGCTGACCTATCCTGTGACATGTGGCGGTGTGTGGCTGCTGACCTATCCTGTGACATGAGGTGTGTGGCTGCTGACCTATCCTGTGACATAAGGCGGTGTGTGGCTGCTGACCTATCCTGTGACATGAGGCGATGTCTGGCTGCTGACCTATCCTGTGACATGAGGCGGTGTGTGGCTGCTGACCTATCCTGTGACATGAGGCGGTGTCTGGCTGCTGACCTATCCTGTGACATGAGGCGGTGTGTGGCTGCTGACCTATCCTGTGACATGTGGCGGTGTGTGGCTGCTGACCTATCCTGTGACATGAGGTGTGTGGCTGGTGACCTATCCTGTGACATGAGGTGCTGTGTGGCTGGTGACCTATCCTGTGACATGAGGCGGTGTCTGGCTGCTGACCTATCCTGTGACATGAGGCGGTGTGTGGCTGCTGACCTATCCTGTGACATGTGGCGGTGTGTGGCTGCTGACCTATCCTGTGACATGAGGTGTGTGGCTGCTGACCTATCCTGTGACATGAGGTGTGTGGCTGGTGACCTATCCTGTGACATGAGGTGCTGTGTGGCTGGTGACCTATCCTGTGACATGAGGTGTGTGGCTGCTGACCTATCCTGTGACATGAGGTGTGTGGCTGGTGACCTATCCTGTGACATGAGGTGCTGTGTGGCTGGTGACCTATCCTGTGACATGAGGCGGTGTCTGGCTGCTGACCTATCCTGTGACATGAGGCGGTGTGTGGCTGCTGACCTATCCTGTGACATGTGGCGGTGTGTGGCTGCTGACCTATCCTGTGATATGAGGTGTGTGGCTGCTGACCTATCCTGTGACATGAGGTGCTGTGTGGCTGCTGACCTATCCTGTGACATGAGGTGTGTGGCTGCTGACCTATCCTGTGACATGAGGTGTGTGGCTGCTGACCTATCCTGTGACATGAGGTGTGTGGCTGCTGACCTATCCTGTGACATGTGGCGGTGTGTGGCTGCTGACCTATCCTGTGACATGAGGTGTGTGGCTGGTGACCTATCCTGTGACATGAGGTGCTGTGTGGCTGCTGACCTATCCTGTGACATGAGGTGTGTGGCTGCTGACCTATCCTGTGACATGAGGTGTGTGGCTGCTGACCTATCCTGTGACATGAGGCGGTGTCTGGCTGCTGACAATAGGGATCACCATTGATCATGCTGAATGTCATGTACAGGGTTGTTGCCATTAATGCACATGTATGTTCTTCTATTACATTATATTATTACATGTGTGTTACTGGTGAGAGACCGAATCATAGCTCATTTCTGTCTCATTTCTGGTTTCAGGAGAAAAAGGGACAAGAACCTCAGAAGGGGCCGGAGGCGGAAGTGGCCAAGCTGGACAAGCTGCTTTCTCTGGTCAGAGAACCTGAGAAATGATATTCCTGGGATCCACTGGATCACTCTGCAGATCCCAACATTGGCTATCATCATTCTTATTGACAATAAATTTGATCTGTTTGGAACCTGTGTGGTCTTATCGTACAGACATAACCAGTAACCTCTCTGTGACACTCCCAGTAACAGCTCACTGACACTCCCAGTAACGGGCACTGACACTCCCAGTAACGGGGCACCGACACTCCCAGTAACGGGGACCGACACTCCCAGTAACGGGGCACCAACACTCCATGTAACGGGGCACCGACACTCCCAGTAACAGCTCCCAGTACCGGGGCACCGACACTCCCAGTAACAGCTCCCGGTACTGGGGCACCGACACTCCCAGTAACAGCTCCCAGTACCGGGGCACCGACACTCGCAGTAGCATTTGGCCGTGTCACTCTGTGACTTATTACTTGTATGTGATGTATTAAGATGAGTCTTAGTAATGTCCAGAACTGAATAACAAGACCCAAGGGGGTATATTTACTAGAGATCGATTTTAATGGATGTTGATCTTGTGTTTCTGGGGTAAATTACACATTTACTAATATTAACAAAACCAAATAAAAAAAATGACCTATTAGTAACTGTGTACAGGGGCCGGCGTGGAGTGTGACTGCACTACATCGATTTTAAATGATTTTAAATCTATCAAAATTGATTAAAATACACCTTTAGTAAATATACCCCGAGATCTCTGTACTCAGCTGCCAGGCAGCAGAATATACCAATAGGTGCATAGCAGTGATTATCTCGCTACAATGGCCCCTGGCAAGGGCTGGGATGTATTAGGCAGAACACAGCAATTGTTCAATTGCCTCTGCATAAGAACTGCGTTCCTTGCTAATGCTGGCTATGATGGAGAGGTGTCCCTCATCCCCTGTAGTGCCTGCACTGTACGATATGTCACCCTCCCTCATCCCCTGTAGTGCCTACACTGTACGATATGTCACCCTCCCTCATCCCCTGTAGTGCCTACACTGTACGATATGTCACTCTCCCTCATCCCCTGTAGTGCCTACACTGTACGATATGTCACCCTCCCTAATCCCCTGTAGTGCCTACACTGTACGATATGTCACCCTCCCTCATCCCCTGTAGTGCCTGCACTGTACGATGTCACCCTCCCTCATCCCCTGTAGTGCCTGCACTGTACGATATGTCACCCTCCCTCATCCCCTGTAGTGACTACACTGACTGATATGTCACCCTCCCTCATCCCCTGTAGTGCCTGCACTGAGCGACATGTCACTCTCCCTCATCCCCTGTAGTGCCTACACCGAGCGACATGTCACTCTCCCTCATCCCCTGTAGTGCCTACACTGAGCCATATGTCACCCTCCCTCATCCCCTGTAGTGCCTGCACTGTACGATATGTCACCCTCCCTCATCCTCTGTAGTGCCTACACTGACCGATATGTCACCCTCCCTCATCCCCTGTAGTGCCTGCACAGAGCGACATGTCACTCTCCCTCATCCCCTGTAGTTCCTACACTGAGCGACATGTCACTCTCCCTCATCCCCTGTAGTGCCTACACTGAGCCATATGTCACCCTCCCTCATCCTCTGTATTGCCTGCACTGTACGATATGTCACTCTCCCTCATCCCCTGTAGTGCCTACACTGAGCGATTTGTCACCCTCCCTCATCCCCTGTAGTGCCTACACTGTACGATATGTCACCCTCTCTCATCCCCTGTAGTGCCTACACTGACCGATATGTCACCCTCCCTCATACCCTGTAGTGCCTACACTGACCGATATGTCACCCTCCCTCATCCCCTGTAGTGCCTGCATTGTACGATGTCACCCTCCCTCATCCCCTGTAGTGCCTGCACTGTACGATATGTCACTCTCCCTCATCCCCTGTAGTGCCTACACTGAGCCCTATGTCACCCTCCCTCATCCCATGTAGTGCCTACACTGTACGATATGTCACCCTCCCTCATCCCATGTAGTGCCTACACTGTACGATATGTCACTCTTCCTCATCCCCTGTAGTGCCTGCACTGAATGAGATTGTACCCTCCCTCATCCCCTGTAGTGCCTACACTGTACGACATGTCACCCTCCCTCATCCCCTGTAGTGCCTGCACTGTACGATATGTCACTCTCCCTCATCCCCTGTAGTGCCTACACTGTACGACATGTCACTCTCCCTCATCCCCTGTAGTGCCTACACTGTACGATATGTCACTCTCCTTCATCCCCTGTAGTGCCTGCACTGTACGATATGTCACTCTCCCTCATCCCCTGTAGTGCCTACACTGTACGATATGTCACCCTCCCTCATCCCCTGTAGTGCCTACACTGTACGATATGTCACTCTCCCTCATCCCCTGTAGTGCCTACACTGTACGATATGTCACCCTCCCTCATCCCCTGTAGTGCCTACACTGTACGATATGTCACTCTTCCTCATCCCCTGTAGTGCCTGCACTGACCGATATATCACCCTCCCTCATACCCTGTAGTGCCTACACTGACCGATATGTCAGCCTCCCTCATCCCCTGTAGTGCCTGCATTGTACGATGTCACCCTCCCTCATCCCCTGTAGTGCCTGCACTGTACGATATGTCACCCTCCCTCATCCCATGTAGTGCCTACACTGTACGATATGTCACCCTCCCTCATCCCCTGTACTGCCTACTCTGAATGAGATTGTACCCTCCCTCATCCCCTGTAGTGCCTACACTGTACGACATGTCACCCTCTCTCATCCCCTGTAGTGCCTGCACTGTACGATATGTCACTCTCCCTCATCCCCTGTAGTGCCTACACTGTACGATATGTCACTCTCCCTCATCCCCTGTAGTGCCTACACTGTACGATATGTCACTCTCCTTCATCCCCTGTAGTGCCTGCACTGTACAATATGTCACTCTCCCTCATCCCCTGTAGTGCCTACACTGTACGATATGTCACCCTCCCTCATCCCCTGTAGTGCCTACACTGACCGATATGTCACCCTCCCTCATCCCCTGTAGTGCCTACACTGAACGATATGTCACCCTCCCTCATCCCCTGTAGTGCCTGCATTGTACGATGTCACCCTCCCTCATCCCCTGTAGTGCCTGCACTGTACGATATGTCACCCTCCCTCATCCCCTGTAGTACCTACACTGACCGATATGTCACCCTCCCTCATCCCCTGTAGTGCCTGCACTGAGCGACATGTCACTCTCCCTCATCCCCTGTAGTGCCTACACTGAGCGACATGTCACTCTCCCTCATCCCCTGTAGTGCCTACACTGAGCCATATGTCACCCTTCCTCATCCCATGTAGTGCCTACACTGTACGATATGTCACCCTCCCTCATCCCCTGTACTGCCTACTCTGAATGAGATTGTACCCTCCCTCATCCCCTGTAGTGCCTGCATTGTACGATGTCACCCTCCCTCATCCCCTGTAGTGCCTACACTGTACGACTTGTCACCCTCCCTCATCCCCTGTAGTGCCTACACTGTACGATATGTCACCCTCCCTCATCCCCTGTAGTGCCTGCACTGTACGATATGTCACCCTCCCTCATCCCCTGTAGTACCTACACTGACCGATATGTCACCCTCCCTCATCCCCTGTAGTGCCTGCACTGAGCGACATGTCACTCTCCCTCATCCCCTGTAGTTCCTACACTGAGCGACATGTCACTCTCCCTCATCCCCTGTAGTGCCTACACTGAGCCATATGTCACCCTCCCTCATCCCATGTAGTGCCTACACTGTACGATATGTCACCCTCCCTCATCCCCTGTACTGCCTACTCTGAATGAGATTGTACCCTCCCTCATCCCCTGTAGTGCCTGCATTGTACGATGTCACCCTCCCTCATCCCCTGTAGTGCCTACACTGTACGACATGTCACCCTCCCTCATCCCCTGTTAGTGCCTCCACTGTACGATATGTCACCCTCCCTCATCCCCTGTAGTGCCTCCACTGTACGATATGTCACCCTCCCTCATCCCCTGCAGTGCCTACACTGTACGATATGTCACCCTCCCTCATCCCCTGTAGTGCCTACACTGTACGATATGTCACTCTCCCTCATCCCCTGTAGTGCCTACACTGTACGATATGTCACTCTCCCTCATCCCCTGTAGTGCCTACACTGTACGATATGTCACTCTCCCTCATCCCCTGCAGTGCCTACACTGTACGATATGTCACCCTCCCTCATCCCCTGTAGTGCCTACACTGTACGATATGTCACCCTCCCTCATCCCCTGTAGTGCCTACACTGTACGATATGTCACCCTACCTCATCCCCTGTAGTGCCTACACTGTACGATATGTCACCCTCCCTCATCCCCTGTAGTGCCTACACTGTACGATATTTCAATCTCCCTCATCCCCTGTAGTGCCTATACTGTACGACATGTCACCCTCCCTCATCCCCTGTAGTGCCTACATTGTACGATATGTCACCCTCCTTCATCCCCTGTAGTGCCTACATTGTACGATATGTCACCCTCCCTCATCCCCTGTAGTGCCTACATTGTACGATATGCCACCCTCCCTCATCCCTGAACATGGCCAATCTGTCATTATCGGCAGATTGACCGGCATATTCAGGCAATGATTGATGTCGGAAACGACCAGCAGGTGCGCGCATCGCTGGTAGTTTCCGAAATTGAACCGCTCGATTTATGCACGTTTAATGAGCAATTGAACGATAGCGATGTCATTATCGTTCATTCGCTAATTTATATCTGCAAGTTGATACGCGGCTTTACAGAGGCCCTGCTCGCAAGCTTACAATCTCTAAGGATATAGACATTGATACACAAGGATAGGTGCTACATATTGCATATTGGCCCAAACAGACTGCAGAGGCGCTTGGTGGGCTGTATGTTTCCGTCACACAGGAATGATGGCCTAAGGTTAGGAGGATGTGAAAGTGAAGAAAGGAAAAGTATGTAAAGTTATGTGTGTGCTGTATAGAGGGGATGTAATTGGGTAGGATAGCTTATGGAGGATATGTGTGTGCTGTATAGTGAGGATGTAATTGGGTAGGATAGCTTATGGAGGATATGTGTGTGCTGTATAGAGGGGATGTAATTGGGTAGGATAGCTTATGGAGGATATGTGTGTGCTGTATAGAGGGGATGTAATTGGGTAGGATAGCTTATGGAGGATATGTGTGTGCTGTATAGAGGGGATGTAATTGGGTAGGATAGCTTATGGAGGATATGTGTGTGCTGTATAGAGGGGATGTAATTGGGTAGGATAGCTTATGGAGGATATGTGTGCTGTATAGTGGGGATGTAATTGGGTAGGATAGCTTATGGAGGATATGTGTGTGTGCGCTGTATAGAGGGAATGTAATTGGGTAGGATAGCTTATGGAGGTTATGTGTGTGTGCTGTATAGTGGGGATGTAATTGGTAGGATAGCTTATGGAGGATATGTGTGTGTGCGCTGTATAGAGGGAATGTAATTGGGTAGTATAGCTTATGGAGGATATGTGTGTGCTGTATAGGGGGGATGTGATTGGGTAGGATAGCTTATGGAGGATATGTGTGTGCTGCATAGAGGGGATGTAATTGGGTAGGATAGCTTATGGAGGATATGTGTGTGCTGTATAGGGGGGATGTGATTGGGTAGGATAGCTTATGGAGGATGTGTGTGCTGTATAGTTTGGATGTAATTGGGTAGTATAGCTTATGGAGGATATGTGTGTGCTGTATAGAGGGGATGTAATTGGGTAGGATAGCTTATGGAGGTTATGTGTGCGTACTGTATTGAGGGGATGTAATGGGGTAGGATAGGTTATGTGTGTGCTGTATAGGGGGGATGTGATTGGGTAGGATAGCTTATGGAGGATATGTGTGGGCTGCATAGAGGGGATGTAATTGGGTAGGATAGCTTATGGAGGATATGTGTGCTGTATAGTGGGGATGTAATTGGGTAGGATAGCTTATGGAGGATGTGTGTGCTGTATAGTTTGGATGTAATTGGGTAGGATAGCTTATGGAGGATATGTGTGTGCTGTATAGAGGGGATGTAATTGGGTAGGATAGCTTATGGAGGATATGTGTGTACTGTATAGAGGGGATGTAATTGGGTAGGATAGCTTATGGAGGATGTGTGTGTGCTGTATAGAGGGGATGTAATTGGGTAGGATAGCTTATGGAGGATATGTGTGTGCTGTATAGAGGGGATGTAATTGGGTAGGACAGCTTATGGAGGTTATGTGTGTGCTGTATAGAGGGGATGTAATTGGGGAGGATAGCTTATGGAGGTTATGTGTGTGTGCTGTATAGAGAGGATGTAATTGGGTAGGATAGCTTATGGAGGATATGTGTGTGCTGTATAGTGGGGATGTAATTGGGTAGGATAGCTTATGGAGGTTATGTGTGTGTGCTGTATAGAGAGAGGATGTAATTGGGTAGGATAGCTTATGGAGGATAGTTGTGTGCTGTATAGAGGGGATGGAGGATATGTGTGTGTGTACTGTATAGAGGGGATGTAATTGGGTAGGATAGCTTATGGAGGTTATGTGTGTGTGCTGTATAGAGAGAGGATGTAATTGGGTAGGATAGCTTATGGAGGATATGTGTGTGCTATATAGAGGGGATGTAATTGGGTAGGATAGCTTATGGAGGATATGTGTGTGCTGTATAGAGGGGATGTAATTGGGTAGGATAGCTTATGGAGGTTATGTGTGTGTGCTGTATAGAGAGAGGATGTAATTGGGTAGGATAGCTTATGGAGGATATGTGTGTGCTATATAGAGGGGATGTAATTGGGTAGGATAGCTTATGGAGGATATGTGTGTACTGTATAGAGGGGATGTAATTGGGTAGGATAGCTTATGGAGGATGTGTGTGTGCTGTATAGTGGGGATGTAATTGGGCAGGATAGCTTATGGAGGATATGTGTGGGCTGCATAGAATGGATGTAATTGGGTAGCATAGCTTATGGAGGATGTGTGTGTGCTGTATAGAGGGGATGTAATTGGGTAGGATAGCTTATGCAGGATATGTGTGTGCTGTATAGAGGGGATGTAATTGAGTAGGATAGCTTATGGAGGATATGTGTGTGCTGTATAGAGGGGATGTAATTGGGTAGGATAGCTTATGGAGGAAATGTGTGTGCTGTATAGAGGGGATGTAATTGGGTAGGATAGCTTATGGAGGATATTTGTGTGTGCTGTATAGAGGGGATGTAATTGGGTAGGATAGCTTATGGAGGATATGTGTGTGCTGTATAGTGGGGATGTAATTGGGTAGGATAGCTTATGGAGGATATGTGTGTGCTGTATAGTAGGGATGTAATTGGGTAGGATAGCTTATGGAGGATATGTGTGTGCTGTATAGTAGGGATGTAATTGGGTAGGATAGCTTATGGAGGATATGTGTGTGCTGTATAGTAGGGATGTAATTGGATAGGATAGCTTATGGAGGATATGTGTGTGCTGTATAGAGGGGATGTAATTGGGTAGGATAGCTTATGGAGGATATGTGTGTGCTGTATAGAGGGGATGTAATTGGGTAGGATAGCTTATGGAGGATATGTGTGTGCTGTATAGAGGGGATGTAATTGGGTAGGATAGCTTATGGAGGATTTGTGTGTGCTGTATAGAGGGGATGTAATTGGGTAGGATAGCTTATGGAGGATATGTGTGTGCTGTATAGAGGGGATGTAATTGGGTAGGATAGCTTATGGAGGATATATGTGTGCTGTATAGAGAGGATGTAATTGGGTAGGATAGCTTATGGAGGATATGTGTGTGCTGTATAGAGGGGATGTAATTGGGTAGGATAGCTTACGGAGGATGTGTGTGTGCTGTATAGAGGGGATGTAATTGGGTAGGATAGCTTACGGAGGATGTGTGTGTGCTGTATAGAGAGAATGTAATTGGGTAGGATAGCTTATGGAGGATATGTGTGTGCTGTATAGAGGGGATGTAATTGGGTAGGATAGCTTATGGAGGATATGTGTGTGCTGTATAGTGGCGATGTAATTGGGTAGGATAGCTTATGGAGGATATGTGTGTGCTGTATAGTGGGGATGTAATTGGGTAGGATAGCTTATGGAGGATATGTGTGTGCTGTATAGTGGGGATGTAATTGGGTAGGATAGCTTATGGAGGATATGTGTGTGCTGTATAGTAGGGATGTAATTGGGTAGGATAGCTTATGGAGGATATGTGTGTGCTGTATAGTAGGGATGTAATTGGGTAGGATAGCTTATGGAGGATATGTGTGTGCTGTATAGTAGGGATGTAATTGGATAGGATAGCTTATGGAGGATATGTGTGTGCTGTATAGAGGGGATGTAATTGGGTAGGATAGCTTATGGAGGATATGTGTGTGCTGTATAGAGGGGATGTAATTGGGTAGGATAGCTTATGGAGGATGTGTGTGTGCTGTATAGAGAGAATGTAATTGGGTAGGATAGCTTATGGAGGATATGTGTGTGCTGTATAGAGGGGATGTAATTGGATAGGATAGCTTATGGAGGATATGTGTGTGCTGTATAGTGGCGATGTAATTGGGTAGGATAGCTTATGGAGGATATGTGTGTGCTGTATAGAGGGGATGTAATTGGGTAGGATAGCTTATGGAGGATATGTGTGTGCTGTATAGAGGGGATGTAATTGGGTAGGATAGCTTATGGAGGATATGTGTGTGCTGTATAGAGGGGATGTAATTGGGTAGGATAGATTATGGAGGATATGGGAATGTGGACAGATCCTGCTGATATTTGTGCATGTGCCATAAAAATATAATCGTCGACTGCACGCGCGCCTACCAGGATGGCGAGTGCCCATGTACTGATCTGTCCATTGACGAAGCGCTCTTTCATTGAAGTGGGCAGTAAGTGGGTGGCGACCATATGGACTCACAAAACTGATCTGTCTCGTGGGAGTGTCGTGGGCGTGTAAGCAGACCTCAGCGCTTATAAAGATAGATGGTAAAAGGACTGAGTCACAATGCGCTACTAATAGACATACAAACATTATAGAATATGTTCCTTATTTCATGGACTGAATGCAGATGGTGAATCTTATTTCTCCTTCCTCACAGAATTCTCTTATATACTGACTCCATGTCCCAGATCATATAATAAAAAGGGTATAAACAAAAAAATACACGTGTGTAATAAAGTGTTAAATGAGAATTAAGGTTTCCACCATAATATTATGTTTGGGAAAATGTAGAAGGTGTTTATAGTCACAGCGTAGCCAGGCTCACAGGATAGATGTCCATCACATCAAGGTTTCTGTAAAATGTGATTCCTTAATAGGATTAGGGATAACCACCTTATGAACGTGGATGTGTTTCAGTATAAAGTAAACGTACCCCACTCACTATAAGTGTGGACCAGAACCAGCAGATAACGTTTTCTTTAACATGCAAAATAATCCACCAAATGTTACGGCGTGCCCCACTCACTGTTTAACATGTAGTTCAACTCCCATAAGGGTATCTTTAGTCTCTATGGTATCACACTGAGAACTACAGAATGTATCACCCCGAGTATCCATATATGTCAAAAGATATATGTATTGTAAAGATGACCCCAAACAGTGAGGACAAATACGTTTAAAATCCAAGGATAAAAAAATAATAAAATAGTACAGGTCACATACATAGGATTTCACGGATGGTATATACAGCTGGATGTAAAAACAGTTCATATACAAAGGATTCCAATGATAAGCATACCTCTTCACAAAAAGAATAAAAAAGGCTGTTCACACTCCTTAAGTCGATACGTTTCGGTCATCCACTGACTTTTATCAAGACATAATGTGAGTGTGAAAAGCCCAGATATTTAAAAGCCTAACTAGCCAATTGGCTTCCCGTAGGAAGTGACATCATTGATTAAACAATGAATCTGCATTAAAATGACATATAAAACTCAACATTTTTATTTTTCATGAAAACTTCAATTATGCATATAAACAATATTGCACATTCCCAAATAATATGTATTTTTTTTTTAAAGCTAAACGATATCGAAAGTGAATGAAACATACAATACAATAACGCTTCGTTGCCATGACAACCTGCCCCCTGAAGCTTCTCATGGGACTTGTAGAAAAAAAAAAACTTAATTTCTTAATCAAGTTATATAAACTTGATCTTAATGGCTTCACGGCATCCTCCCTTGCCCACTCGATTATGTTGAACCTTGGTAGATAGTGACAAAATTGTAGATCATCGGGATCATCTGTATTCCAAACCGGAAGCCGTAAACCACAACCACAAACTGGAAGCAGCATGGCTCAGTGGAACGTGTCCTGGAACGTACGCTGTGCCATGTGTGGATGGAACAAACCCTGTCTATGTGACAGGGAAGTGACATTCCGTTTAGGGCATCTGAATATCCGATAATATATTTGGAGTGCATGCTGGAACGCATGCTGTTCAGTAACCTTGTTTACTTAGGAAGCATAACCGCTTCCGACGTATAGAAGTTGTCATGACAACGAAGCGATCTTAACAATCCAATTTCTTATACCACTGGTGTCCAAAAGGGTTGGTTAAGTCTCTTAGATATAATTATAGAGGTCCATCAAACAGTCTTCAACCTCTCTAAAAAAGAAACTTGAATAGAACCATCTCAGTGTCAAATCAAAAAATGATATGGCCAACATGTAATCATATCAATATATACTATAAAGATACTAAGTTAACCTTCTAGAAACCACTTGAGTTCAATCTCACTATTGAGTCCCCCTGGAATAAGGGTCTTACACTTTGAAATGAATCTAATTTTTGTTTTAGGTAATGTAGTTGCACTATCTCTGCATCTTTTGTCTTAATGGCCTTAATTCCACAAAAGGTGGAAATGCCAATGTTGAACATCCATGTTTCTATTTTAACGTCCTTATGTAGAACTTATTGCAAGTGCACTTTATAGCACATTTAATATTTTTGTGCTACACGTTATGAATTCTTTTATCACACTGGCCTCATTATTAATACTGATTTGTTCTATTTTACAAATATTTCCACTCGGAATGTTCTTACATCCAATGCATCCCCCACATCGATAAAAAACACTCTATTTAATAGTAGATGTGCACATAGTTGGCGCAGATTTACCGGAGACTAACTTAGATCTCAAATTTGGATCTTTTCTATAAATGTGCTTTGGTTTCACTGGTAATATTGGTCCAACAATGGGATCTCTTTTTTTTCTAAATACTCCAAATACTTCAATTTGTTTATGTTCTTTAACAAAACCCATAATAAATGCAAACTCATAGCCCTCTTTTGATCTTGATGTATTTTTTCAATTTGATAAATCCTTCCAATTAGTTTCTTCCATGGTTTTGATAACTTTTTATTTTGTTTTTATCATACCCACAGGATAGAAATTATTGACCATCTCCCTTGCCTGTGCAGTAAAAAATTTTTTATTTGAACAATTACATCTTAAACCTTCTAGTTGACCTCCTGGAATGGACTCAATCCAATTATTACGATGGCAACTTGTGGTTCCCAAATCTGTAGGTTTAATGTAAGTTTTAAAATTAACTTTTTGGTACTCTATATATACGGTCACATCAAGAAAGTTGATCATCTTGTCCAGTATGTCGTAGGTTAATATAATATTTTTGTCATTAGTGTTCAGAAATTCACAAAAGGATCATAACAAATCTCTCCCTCCTCTCCAAAAATTGTTGTCTATATACCTTGCGTAGGAGACCAGGTTCGCTTCGAATGGGTTATTAGCCCAGATGTAATTTAACTCCCACATACCCAAAAATAGATTTATGTAGCTCAGAGCGAACCTGGTGCCCATTGTTGTACCGGTCTTTTGCAAGAAAAAATAGTCCTTAAACAGAAAAAAATTATTGTATAAAATTTAAAATATTATGGTGTATAGCGAACTGACATCAGCTGTTACAAGTAGAATTTCATTATCCCAAGGTACTGATTCTAATAATGTAAGAAAGTCACCAGTACCTTTTAAATGGGATTTGTTATGGGATACCAGGGGTTGTAAGTAAAATTTATGAACTGTTAGAGGTTGGCTGAAATAGATTCGACACCCGAAATAATCGGTCATGGGGTGGCCGAAACGCCTTGACTTAAGCAGTGTGAACAGCCTTTTTTATTCTTTTTGTGAAGAGGTATGCCTATCATTGAAATCCTTATATGAACTGTTTTTATCATCCAACTGTATAAACATGTATGTGAGCTGTACTATTTTATTATTTTTTCATCTTTTGTTTTTAAACATTTTTGTCCTCACTGTTTGGGGTCATCTGTACAATACTTATATCTTTTGACGTATATGGATACTCGGGGTGATACCTTCTGGAGTTCTTCGTGTGATACCTTAGACTAAAGATACCTTTAGGGGAGTTGAACTACATTTTAAACAGTAAGTGGGGAACACTGTAACATTTAGTGGTTTATTCTGTATGTTAAAGAAAATGTTATCTGCTGGTTCTGGTTCACACTTATAGTGAGTGGGGTACGTTTACTTTATACTGAAGCTCATCCACATTCATAAGGTGGTTATCCTTAATCCTATTACGGAATCACATTTTACAGAAACCTTGATGTGATGGACCTCTATCTATTATGCGTGTCTGAGTACGTTGTGACTATAAACACCTTCTACATTTTCCGAAACATGATATTATGGTGGAAACCTTAATCCTCTAAGACTTTACTACACGTGTATTTTTTTTTGTTTATACCTTTTTTTATAAGATCTGGGAGATTGAGAGAGAATTCCTTGAGAAAGGGGAAATAAGATTCACGATCTACATTCAGTCCATGAAATAAGGAACTTATTGTATAATTATTGTTTGTCTATTAGTAGCACCTTGTGACTCTTATCTTTCTATGTTTGTTGAATGTGGTGATATTTGTATATAGGGCTGTGTTCCGGGCTGCTTGTTCTGTGCCTGTATAGTGGGAATCCTTCAATCATTGGACTATTGTATTTGTGACTTCCGTGCTTGTTCGTTGCGTGTAGATGCAGGAGGGACGCCGCTGTCTGACGCATTTTTTGACCCCAGCATTAGCATGGGGTGGGTGCATGTCCTGATGCTATTAATGATGGCAGCGGGCGGGACAGGCTCCCACATGCAGATGCTCAGATATTCGGCATACAGGACATCTTATAGGGGAATCTTCCTGACTAGAGCCCCTGAGGTGGGAGTCTCCAGCCCCCTCCCCATCTCTCAGCTTGGTATAGATGCCACCACCGTGTTACAGGTTATTGGGTTTTACGTCCTAAGAAACGAGAGGCAGAGAAGAGCATTGTGCGAGCTGAGGACGGCTGGCAGCTTATCCACCATAAGTGACTTCCTTATTCTCAGCTATATCTCTAATATGTTTCCTTTACGCTGCCAGGTCCGGCTCAGACAGGAACACCAGTGTGTCTGAATGTAAATGTTTGCAGGAACTGAGATATTGCTGTCACAGACCCAGAATCCCTTAATCCTGCAATGTATTATATAAAGCTGTCAGCAGCCAGAGCTGGAGATTCTCACATAAAACCGGATTATCGCAGCCCAGCAACAAGGTGGGAATCCCGGCTAAGAGTATTCTGCAATATTGTGTGTGGATACCCCAGCCCGGGTGCTGGAAGATGCCCTTTACTTCGGTCCTACTTAGATTACTCAATCACACGGTAATGATCCTACTATGAGGTCTCACCCAAATCATACTATGACCTAGTTATTCATGGTTTGCCCAAACCATATAATGATCCTGACTGTCTGCTATAAGTCATACTATGATGCCGCGCCCAGATCATGCTATAGCCCAATTTCTCAGCTCTCCCTCATACCACACTATTAGCACCAACAATCATTCCTAGGTGATGATCACAGAACCTCTTGCCATATCTGCATATTTTATGCATAGAGTTGCTGCCACATGATTGGCTGATTAGATATTTGCATAGACAAGCAGGTGTGTGTCATACAGTATATGGCCACCGAGTGTGTATATTCACATCATTACATTACACACTTGTCTCACCTCTACCAAAATTCATATGTACAAGAGCTCGCTGAGCGCCTGAGGATCAGAGAGCGATACTGTGATGGGGACTAGTACAGTAATAACCATTTAGTAACTAATCTCATTAAACAAAGCTCGTTTCCAGTGTATCCAACAAAGACAATTTATTTTCTGCTGTAAATGAACATTAGGCGTACTGTATGTATCACTATGTACTATGCCGTCACACATAGCAGATATTATAGATGTGAGTCTTCCATCCAGTCATTTCCTCCCAGCCTCTTACACAGTTGCTGCTATATATCCTTACACTGCGTATTATCAGATACACTTAGATACACATCATAGGGACAACCGCACTAATATCAAGTCTACATGAGAAGTTATGTACAGGGCTGCCATCAGAAATTATGGGGCCCGGGACTGACAGACTAGACAGGGCTCCCCTTCTGTCTCCCCAGCCAGCCCCCCTTCTGTGTCTCCCCTGTCACCCCCCTTCTGTGTCCCCCTTGCCAGCCCCCTTCTGTGTCTCCCCAGCCAGCCCCCCTTCTGTGTCTCCCCTGTCACCCCCCTTCTGTGTCTTCACAGCCAGCTCCCCTTCTGTGTCTCCCGTCACCCCCCTTCTGTGTCTCCCCAGCCAGCCCCTCTTCTGTCTCCCCTGTCACCCCCCTTCTGTCTCCCTTGCCAGCCCCCCTCTGTGTCTCCCTTCCCAGCCCTCCTGTGTCTCCCCAGCCAGTCCCCCTTCTGTGTCTTTCCAGCCAGTCCCCCTTCTGTGTCTCCCATCCAGCCCCCCTACTGTGTCTTTCCAGTCAGCCCCCCTTCTGTCTCCCTTGCCAGCCCCCCTCTGTGTCTCCCTTCCCAGCCCTCCTGTGTCTCCCCAGCCAGCCCCCCTTCTGTGTCTTTCCAGCCAGCCCCCCTTCTGTGTCTCCCCAGCCAGTCCCCCTTCTGTGTCTCCCAGCCAGCCCCCCTACTGTGTCTTTCCAGTCAGCCCCCCTTCTGTGTCTCCCCTGTCACCCCCCTTCTTTCTCCCTTGCCAGCCCCCTCTGTGTCTCCCTTCCCAGCCCTCCTTCTGTGTCTCCCCAGCCAGTCCCCCTTCTGTGTCTTTCCAGCCAGCCCCCCTTCTGTGTCTCCCCAGCCAGCCCCCTACTCTCAGCATAGCGGGGCGGTGTGAAGTCGTAGACACCGGGCTGAGTCTCAGAGGTGGATTAAGACATAATGGAAACCTAGATAAAGTACTGGCATGGTCTCCACTCCTCTGTGTGTGTATATGTATATATAAGCTATGTGTGTGTATATCTATATATAAGCTATGTGTGTGGATATGCATATATAAGCTATGTGTGTATATGTATTTACAAGATATGTGTGTGTATGTATATATAAACTATATGTGTGTACATGTGTATATATAAGCTATGTGTGTGTATATGTATATATATGCTATGTGTGTGTATATGTATGTATATATATATATATGCTATGTATGTATATATATATATACATACATAAAGTTATGTGTGTGTATATGTGTATATATATATATATATATATATATAGTGATAGAAGCACTGGAGAAGTCTGGGATGGCATATATGTGTGTCCCAGATTCCTATCATATGTGTTTTACAACCCCAGGAAAAGTCTGTTATGCCAAACAGACCAGAAGTGTCGGCTTTTTGGTAAAAGCCAGATAATGGTTCCTAGGGGTGTGGATGTGAGAAGAGAGGGAGGACTCCATTCAGAGGCCATTTCAGGTGTTGGGCCTTTCAGTCTGAGAGCAGGCTGATTAGTAGTTGCACTTGGAAGTGGCTCAGATAAGCTGTGTTAGGTTTTGGTTCAGTGTCTCACTGGGAAGAAACAGACACTGGGGTTTGTTCAGAGACACTGTGATATTTGAAAGTGCTGTGTTTGTGCTAAGGCAGTAGGCCCTGCCACTTGTAGAGAGGTAATAAACTGTCTAGTTAGTGCCAAGATGGGCTAGGATTTATTTTTATGTTTTGTTTATTTCGTTGTTTATATTGCACAATAAAACTGGTTCTGACCAGCTTGCAAGAGAACCCTGGACTGGTGTGCTGTTTCCTGGCTGCTGTGTGTGTAGGAGGTGTCCATCTATCCCAGGAGAGGGACCCCCTACCCCGACTATATCACAAGTGGTGGAGAATGCTGGCAGACACATGGAAAACTGCAGAAAGAGGAAAAATTTTGCATTGAAAATTTAAAGAGACACCCATTTGTTGTTTGGATGGCAACCTGTGTTTTGTGGGATCAACGAAGGTGGCATTGGTAGATGCTTAGAGAAGCAAGATTCCACTTCCAACCTACACCTAAAGTCAACATGGAGGATATTGTTAAGGCTTGCTCCAAGCTATCAAAACTCAGCAGGAAACCAACCAAGCCTTACAAGAAGCTACCAGAGCTCAGCAGTAAACTAACAGAACTCAGCAAGTCGCCATAGAGGAAACCCGCCAGGCCTTAAGAGAGGTGGTACAACAGCTGGGAGTCTGGTCTGGAGATGCTTCCCCTGCTCTTTCAACTCACACTCACACCATACGGGCCAGGCTCTTTCTGCAAAAGATGACCCAGAATGATGATGTGGAAGTGTATCTTACGGCCTTTGAAAGAACCGCAGAAACAGAGGATTGGCCTAAAGAGCAGTGGGCAAGTCTTGTGGCACCCTTTCTGTCTGGATAACCACAGAAAGCCTACTATGACTTGTGCCTGACTGATGCGAAAAACTATGTTAAATTGAAATAGGAAATCTTAACTCGATTGGGAGTCACAGTATTTGTTCGTGCCCAACGAGTTCACCGCTGGGAGTTCCAAACAGAAAAGCCTCCATGCTCGTAAATGCATGACCTCGTCCATCTTACCACAAAATGCAGCCAGAGACTCTAAAAGGAAAGGGTAGTTATGGATCGATACCTGCAACTCTGCGCAAGTGGGTGAGCCATGCAGACCCTAACACAGCAGACCAATTGGTTGAACTGGTGGAGAGATATGTGGTGGCTGAGGAACTGTTGAGTGTGTCCCACCGAGCCCCGATTCCGCAACCGCGATCTCCCATGGTCACTGGTATGACTGTTCGAGGGAAGAAGGGTGCTGGGTGATGGAATGTACTTAAGACTGTTGGTTTGAAACCTGGAGATAGGCCAGCCAGGCCAGGAAGGTACCTACCCTGTAATAGACTTGGTAATAGTATGATTCAATGTTTCTGATGTGGTGGTTTGGGCCATACTGCTGCTAATTGTTCACTCACCTCTGAACCTATGCAATGTGATACTGCTTATGTCAATCGCAGAATGTCTTTCTTTGCATCGCCAGCCTGTAATGCTGACCAACAGGCTGAGACAGATAAGCAAATGTGTATAGTTACTGTAGAAGGCAACCGAGTAGAGGCTCTGTTAGATTCTGGTAGCCTGGTTACACTTGTGAAAGCTGCACTGGTGAACCCCTTGAAGCATAAGGGAAAAACTAATGGTGTGACCAGCATACATGGGGATACTCGCTATTATGTTACTGCAGAGGTGAACATAGAAACACAATGTGGTTCCACGATAGTCTCTGTGGGTTTGGTACATGGCTTGATGTATGATACAATATTGGTGAGCGACTGTGCTCACTTCTGGAAGTTGTGGGAAAGCCGATTTGTTATAGAAGTAAATTACCCTGACCCATTTGAGGAGGTTACTGATGCAGTAGCAGAGGGAGTTTCTTCAGAGTCTGAGGTGTTCCCCTTTTCTAGCATGATTGGCGAACCAGAGAATGCTGAGAACGATGGTGGCTCACCAAGTGATGTGCCTCCTACTGAGATGGGAAGTGTTATGGAGCCAGTTGATCTCTTTTCTGACTTCAGTATCAGGCAGACGATCTTTGCCGTGGAGCAGTTAAATGACCCTACTCTGGTAAAAGCCAGGGAAAATTTAAAAGTGATTGATGGTAAATTCCGTAGACCCTGATAGTCCGTTGTCATATCCTCACATGGCAGTATGCCAGGATTTTTTGTATCAGGTGACTAAGAAAGGGGAGGATGTTGTGGAACAATTAATAGTTCCAAAGCCATATAGAAGAACAGTGTTAGACCTGGCTCATGGTCACATAACTGCAGGTCATCTAGGGGTAGGAAATATCACTGAGCAAATTTTCCAGAGGTTTTTCTGGCCTGGGGTCCATAAAGAGGTTTCTGACTATTGAGCATCCTGCCCTGAATGTCAATATCATGCTCCAAGGCTGCATTTTAAAAGTCCACTTGTCCCATTACCCATTATTGAGGTTCCATTTGAAAGAATAGCTATGGATTTGGTTGGACCATTAATGAAGTCTGCCCGGTGCCATCAAAATATTCTGGTGATAATGGATTACGCTACCAGGTACCCGGAAGCGATACCATTGCGCAGTGCGTCAACAAAGACCATTGCTAGAGAATTAGTCCATGTCTTTAGCAGGTTGCGAATACCTAAGGAAATCCTGACTGACCAAGGTACCCCATTTATGTCAAAAATCATGAAAGAGTTATGCCGCCTGTTTAAAATTGGTCAGTTTAGAACTTCTGTGTATCACCCCCAATCCGATGGGTTAGTGGAGAGGTTTAACAAAACTTTAAAATACATGCTTAGAAAAGTAGTGGACAAAGATGGTAGAGATTGGGATTACTTATTGCCTTATTTGTTGTTGGCCATAAGAGAGGTTCCCCAATCCTCCACTGGGTTTTCACTTTTCGATTTGTTGTATGGGAGACACCCAAGGGGATCACTAGACATTGCCAAACAGACATGGGAGACATGCCAAAGAGACATGGGAGGGGCAGTCCAGTCCGTAAAAAACTGTTATTGAGCAATGCAGGAAAGAATTGCTGCTGTGGTGCCGATAGTGAGTGAGCACTTGGAACGGGCCCAACAGGCACAGCAGAGGGTATACAACCGCAATGCTCAGTTACGCGTCTTTGCTCCTGGGGACAGAGTGTTAGTGTTGGTTCCCACAGTAGAAAATAAACTTCTGGCTAAGTGGCAAGGACCCTTTGAAATTCTAGAAAAAGTGGGGGAGGTTAATTATAAAGTTTACCAGCCTGGGAAAAGAAAGCCAGAACAGATATACCATGTAAATCTTATAAAACCTTGGAAGGATAGAGCAGCTCTGTCAGCCATCCCAGCCCCTCCAGTAAACTCAGGGCCCGTGGTTCCCGAAGGGACAGGAGCTAAAACCCTGTTGGCAGTTCAACAGCAGGAAGTCAAGGAATTTCTTGTTTTGTTTTCAGATATACCGGGCAAAACCACAGTCATTAAACATGACAATCACTGACCCAGGGGTTAAGATTAACCTAAAGCCCTATAGGTTACCAGAAGCCCTAAAAGAATCAGTATCTAAAGAAATTAAAAAAATGTTGGAATTGGGTGTAATTGAAGAATCGCATAGTGAGTGGTCAATTCACATTGTGCTTATTCCAAAGCCTGACGGGAGTGTGCGTTTCTGCAACGATTTCCAAAAATTGAAAAGTGTATCAAAATTCGATGCCTACCCTATGCCTAGGGTGGATGAACTAATTGAAAGACAAGGAACAGCCAGGTATTTAACCACTCTAGACTTAAACAAAGGGTATTGGCAAGTGCCGTTAACTGAGAATGAAAAAGAAAAGACAGCTTTGTCTGCACCAGAAGGGTTGTTCCAATACAAGATGTTGCCCTTTGGGTTACATGGGGCACTAGCTACATTTCAAAGAATGATAGATAGGATTCTAAGGCCCCATAGACAGTATGCAGCTGCTTATCTGTATGATGTGGTCATTCACAGTCCTGATTGGCAGTCTCACTTGCCCAGAGTACAAGCAGTGTTGGACCATCTATAAGGCAGGTCTGACAGCCAACCCAAAAAACTGTTGCCTAGGGATGGAAGAAGTAAAGTATCTTGGATACACCATTGGCAGAGGTTTGATAAAGCCACAGCTTAATAAAATTGAGGCAATACAAAACTGGCCACGACCCCTGAATAAGAAGCAAATGAGAGCCTTCTTAGGGATTGCTGGGTATTATAGGAGGTTTATACCCAATTTTGCCCCCATTGCAGTCCCACTGACTGACCTTATCAAAGGCAAACAGAAAGTCATGGTTAAATGGAGTCCTGAAGCAGGGAAGGCTTTTCAGGAGTTAAAAATTGCATTGTGTAACCAACCAGTTCTGATGACCCCTGATTTTGACAGGGAGTTTGTTGTGCAAACTGATACGTCAGATGTAGGCATAGGAGCGATCCTCTCCCAAAGTAAAGAAGTTGAAGAACACCCTATTTTTTACTTAAGCAGGAAATTAAATGTGCATGACAGAAACTATGCTACGGTCGAGAAAGAAGCGTTGGCCATAAAGTTTGCATTTGAAACTCTCAGATACTACTTGGTGGGAAGGAAATTCAGACTGATCACTCACCATGCCCCTTTGAAATGGATGTCAGAGAACAAAGAGACCAATGGGAGAACAACAAGGTGGTTCTTGGCACTGCAGAACTTTAAGTTCTCAGTCGAACACAGACCAGGAAGCCAGCTGGCCAATGCTGATGCTTTGTCGCGTGTTTATTGTTTGGGTGTTGCAGTTGTTCCGCTCCACAGGTCAAAACAAAGGGGGGGGGGTATGTGGTAGAAGCACTGGAGAAGTCTGGGACGGCATATATGTGTGTCCCAGATTCCTTTCAAATGTGTTTTAAAAAACCCCAGGAAAAGTTTGTTATGCCAAACAGACCAGAAGTGTCGGCTTTTGGTAAAAGCCGGATAATGGGTCCTGGGGGTGTGGATGTGAGAAGAGAGGGAGGGCTCCATCCACAGGCCATTCCAGGTGTTGGGCCTTTCAGTCTGCGAGCAGGCTGATTAGTAGTTACACCTGGAAGTGGCTCATATAAGCTGTGTTAAGTTTTGGTTCAGTGTCTCACATACCCTGGGGAAGAACAGACACTGAGGTTTATTCAGAGACACTGTGATATTTGAAAGTGCTGTATTTGTGTTTGTGGTAAGGCAGTAGGCCCTGCCACTTGTAGAGAGGGAATAACCTGTGTAGTTAGTGCCCAGACGGGCTAGGATTTAGTTTTATGTTTTGTTTATTTCGTTGTTTATATTGCACAATAAAACTGGTTCCGACCAGCTTGCAAGAGAACCCTGGACTGGTATGCTGTTTCCTGGCTGCTGTGTGTAAGGAGGTGTCCATCTACCCCAGGAGAGGGACCTCCTACCCCGACTATATCGCTCTATATATATATATATATATATTATATTTTTTTTTATTTTTTTTGTTTATATATATATATATATATATATATACTCTATGTGTGTGTATATGTATATATAAGCTATGTGTGTGTGGGCCTACATTACCGCTTGCCTTTCAGAAACACTGATCTCTTTTTCTGGACAACTACTTCATTCATCTCACCCCCCCCCTTTACATTGGTATACCCTACCCAACCCACCTCACTCCCCAGGATAATAATGCTTACACCTCTTAATACATTACATCCCTCCCCCCACTCATTACTACATGTATACACCCCCACCTCACCCACATAGCATTAATACGTATGGTGCTCCATAATTGTGGGGTCACCTCTCTCTTGGTTATGGGCACCCCCTTTGCCTAGTGGCTTAGTCCTGTCCCCAAGGATACTGTAAATTTTATGCTGCCCTTGTATAAGTACAAGGGGACACCTGTAAAAATTTATACTTCTACAAGGGCAGCACATACTTTACAATGTCTCTGGGGGCAGGGCTGAGCCACTAGGCAAAGGTGGTTTCCCTAATTAACAAAGGTTAGTCAGGGACACCATATCTATGGGGCACCACATAAGGTACTTACCTCTGTCCCTCACATAACGGCTGCAGACACATGCAGGTCGGGAAGAGCATGAGGGGGCAGGGACTCAGGGAGAGGGCGGGGACTCAGGAAGGGGGCAGGGAGGGACCTCACACTCCATTTGAAGTGGATTTGGACAGGTAATACAGAGCAGGGGAGAGAGTGGGGCTGGGTCTTGGGTAGGGGGCGAGGAAAGCGGGCTTTACACATCCGTCAGCACGGGGGATAACTAAGTCGGGCAGAGGGAGAGAGACAAAGGGGAAATTTACTAAGAACCGAGTCTGGCTGAGTTTGCTCTTTTTTAAACTCTATTAGCTTCGCAGAAACTCGGGTGATTTTGAGGCTCCTGAAACTTTCAAATTTAACAAGAAGGGAGTTTAGCTGAGAGTGAGATGTCCGATGGTGAAGCAGAACGAGATTTCTCCCCCGAGATTGCAGTGTCTTCTCTCTGCCAAACTCTTCCGAGCAAGCAGCCTGCACAAATCAGTGAAATATGTGTAAACTGCTTGTGTTCTCTGGTGTTAAAAAACGGGTTATATGTTAAAAAAAAAAATTACATAGGGTTCCCCCCCAGCCCCGGACTTGCCAGCCAGTCCTGGTACCTAAAATTACGGGGAACAAAATGAGTAGGGTTCCACTGTAATTTAGGTACCAGCACCAGGCAGCAGGGCCAGTCCTGGTTTTAATTATAGGGGGGGGAAAAATTGTGTAGGGGTCCCCCTATAATTAAAACCAGCACCGGACCCTTTCTAGCAGGGGGCTGATGCCATAGCCAGGGGAGCCCTTTCACCGGGCCCCTAGCCACAGCATCAGTCCTGACCGCTAGTCAGCCCAAGCAAGGGATCCCTGGGGGGTTGGGGACCCCCCCAATGCAGGGGTCCCCCTCTCCAGGGCACCCCTGGCCTAGGCTGATAGCCGGGGCTATCCCCGCAACCCCTGGGCAGTGGGTGCCGGGTTGATGTGGTGTGTAAAAAATAGAAATAGTATCAACATTGTCTTTACAGTTGAACTGCAGGTCCCAGCAAGCCTCCCCCACATGCTGGTACTTGGAGAACCACAAGTACCAGCATTCGGGACATTATGGGCCCGCTGGTACCTGTAGTTCTCCTGTAAAGAAATGTGTAAAACAAAAAAAACACAACACACCGTGAAAATAAAGCTTTAGGGCCTGATTTAGAGCCGGACGCAATTAGCGCTCGCTCGTCCAGAAAATAGGGGTGGCTATTCAAATTAACCGTTCGCTCTTTGCTGTCTGTTCACGTCTCTAGGTCTGAACGAGCGAACAAAACTTGCGGTCGTTTTTTGAAAAAAATACGCCCCCTGGCCGCTCACATCCTACGTCATGTCCGCTATTTATTAGATTAATCGAGTACATCGACCAGGGTATGAGCTGCTCGCTATTCTTGTGGTTGGTTTTTGCTACCACAATTTTGCGAGCAGTTCTGGCTATAAAATAACCCAGTGACGTGGTCAATGACGCTGCTGTTTTAATTATGCACACCCATAAAACGCCCGTTTTGACCTTTAAGCACGCCTGCGTTCGGATCTCCACTCCCCGTTTTCAAGCACCTTCCCCTGTTACCACCCACATACGCCTCCTCCTGTCACTCATATTAGCAGGCATTCGCTATTTTGCGAGCACATGCATTTCGGCCGCACTGACTGGTTCGCGCATGCGTATAACGATCCGTACGCATGTGCAGTTGGGCAAACATCGCTCGGAGCAAACGAGCGGCCGCTTACGAGCGGCTCTGAATCAGGCCCATAATGCATCCATAAACACACTTACACATACTCACCTACATTACCAGGAGTAGTCCCCTTGTCCAAAGTAGGCATCCAAGGTCTTCTTAAAACAAAAAAACGAAAATTAAACGCTCAGACGTGGCTTCTGCCTTTATAGAGCCGTATATGAGCGTTCATTGGCTGAGAGAGGTGAGTCAATGGTGGGAACCGCAGAAAAAACTTTAGTAACCTGCGGCTCTCCATTGACTTCAATGGAGGAGCCGTTCATTGGCTGAGAGAGGTGGGGGCTCACCTCTCTCAGCCAATGAACGCTCAGATATGGTGTGTGTATTTTGTGTTTTTTACACATTTCTTTTACACAGCGTTCTGTGTATGTTTCTGCCAAACTCTCAGATCACAGGCAGCTGGATTTAGTTCACGAGTTATTACAGGAGAGTGTTCCCATCTCATGAGAGTTTAGAAACTCTCTGCTTGGTAAATTCCAGAATCCTATCCTATCTGAGAAAAGGTTCTCAAATTTTGCCGATGGTGAATTGAAGAGAGTTTGCTAACTCTCCAGATCTCTCTCCCGAGTTTTACATTAGTAAATTTGTGAGTGTAAGAAAATGGCCAAACTCTCCAGAGACAGCTAACTCTCCCAAACTCTCAGCTTAGTAAATTTACCCCAAATAATGTAAGTGAGGCAGTGCTAAAGGCAAAGTCTCTGTTCTGCCCCCCCTATGAGAAGGGGCCCTGCAGCTGCTGGTAGTCACATAGTGACTGACAGGGACCCCGCAGAGCATCGATCCTGCAGCAAACGGCTTTGTACTGACCGGCAGTCATCTGCCTATGACTAAGATGTATTCAATTCACAGACTGGATCATCTGCACTCTGCGGACCCCCTCTGAGCCCGAGCCCGGTACAATAGTACCAGCTGTACCACCCTGATGTCGGCCCTGGTTATGTATGTAACAATCTTACACATAATATGGAACAGTAGCATTTTCCTTACCTATTTTATACAGATGTATCAACATACATCTTACCTCTGTGCACTACAAGTTGCTTTAAATATAATGTGTGAGCGCTGTGCGACTCTGGTGCATAGCATCTCTTTCTGCAAACTTTTTAGTCTTCGAATGCGTCTTATTCGCACAGCAATATGAATAGGACACACAAACAGCTTCTGCTGAGTAAAATGACATGGGGCATGCCCGTATTCTGTGTGTGACTGTGGGTGTATCTGCATGCCCGTATTCTGTGTGTGACTGCGGGTGTATCTGCATGCCTATATTCTGTGTGTGACTGCGGGTGTATCTGCATGCCTATATTCTGTGTGTGACTGCGGGTGTATCTGCATACCTGTATTCTGTGTGTGACTGCGGGTGTATCTGCATGCCTATATTCTGTGTGTGACTGCGGGTGTATCTGCATGCCTATATTCTGTGTGTGTGACTGCGGGTGTATCTGCATGCCTATATTCTGTGTGTGTGACTGCGGGTGTATCTGCATGCCTATATTCTGTGTGTGTAACTGCGGGTGTATCTGCATGCCTATATTCTGTGTGTGTGACTGCGGGTGTATCTGCATGCCTATATTCTGTGTGTGACTGCGGCTGTATCTGTATGCCTATATTCTGTGTGTGACTACGGGTGTATCTGCATTCCTGTATTCTGTGTGTGACTGTGGCTGTATCTGCATGCCTATGTTCTGTGTGTGACTGCGGGTGTATCTGCATGCCTGTATTCTGTGTGACTGCGGGTGTATCTGCATGCCTATATTCTGTGTGTGACTGCGGCTGTATCTGCATGCCTGTATTCTGTGTGTGACTGCGGCTGTATCTGCATGCCTATATTCTGTGTGTGTGACTGCGGCTGTATCTGCATGCCTGTATTCTGTGTGTGACTGCGGCTGTATCTGCATGCCTATGTTCTGTGTGTGACTGCGGGTGTATCTGCATGCCTATATTCTGTGTGTGACTGCGGCTGTATCTGCATGCCTGTATTCTGTGTGTGACTGCGGGTGTATCTGCATGCCTATATTCTGTGTGTGTGACTGCGGTTGTATCTGCATGCCTGTATTCTGTGTGTGACTGAGGGTGTATCTGCATGCCTGTATTCTGTGTGTGACTGCGGATGCATCTGCATGCCTGTATTCTGTGTGTGACTGCGGGTGTATCTGCATGCCTGTATTCTGTGTGTGACTGCAGATGCATCTGCATGCCTGTATTCTGTGTGTGACTGCGGGTGTATCTGCATGCCTATATTCTGTGTGTGACTGAGGGTGTATCTGCATGCCTATATTCTGTGTGTGACTGCGGGTGTATCTGCATGCCTGTATTCTGTGTGTGACTGCGGGTGTATCTGCATGTCTATATTCTGTGTGTGACTGCGGGTGTATCTGCATGCCTGTATTCTGTGTGTGACTGCGGGTGTATCTGCATGCCTGTATCCTGTGTGTGACTGCGGGTGTATCTGCATGCCTATATAGTAATAGGACCCCCCCACACACACACAGTAATAGGACACACACACACACACACACACTCAGTAATAGGACCCCCCACACACACACACACACACAGTAATAGGACCCCCCCCACACACACACACACACAGTGGCGTAACTATAAATTTTGCTCCCCCATGCCAAAAAAGTTTCAGGCGCCCCCCCCCACCCAAGGATCAAACACACCCAAAGACTACGTTTAAGGTGTGTGGTTACATGATACATCAACGTGCCTTACACATTATGACACACTAAGTAATGCCACTTATAACACAGTGTGCCACACCGGAATGCCCCTTACAACACATTATGCCACACCGGAGTGCCCCTTACAACACATTATGCCATGCTGTAATGCCCCTTACACATCCCACACAATAATGCCACATATAACACATAATGACATACAGTAAAGCGCTTATAACAAATTTATGCCATGCTGTAATGCCCCTATTTCACATTATGCCACACTGTAATGCCACGTACAACAGATTATGCCACATACAACACATTATGCCACACAGTAATGCCCCTTACACATTATGCCACACAGTAATGCCCCTAATAGCACATTGTGCACACAGTAATGCCAAATACACATTATGCCAAACAGTAATGCCCATTACATCCCACCCTGACAGATCTACTTCACCAACCCTACTTTCTGCTCCTGCCAGTCCGTCACCTCAGCTCAAGACAGGTTGCACAGTTTTTATGTCCGTGTAGAACCAGATTATTGGGAACATAGTTAATAACCTGTGAACTGTGTATCAAATTAGTGCCCCTTATACAGTGCCCCCTGTAGTTGTGCCCCAAAATGCAATGCCCCCTATACTAGTGCCCCTTATGCAATGCCCCCTGTAGTAGTGCCCCTTATGCAATGCCCCCTGTAGTAGTGCCCCTTATGCAATGCCCCCTGTAGTAGTGCCCCTTATGCAATGCCCCCTGTAGTAGTGCCCCTTTTGCAATGTCCCCTGTAGTAGTGCCCCTTATGCAATGTCCCCTGTAGTAGTGCCCCTTATGCAATGTCCCCTGTAGTAGTGCCCATTATGCAATGCCCCCTGTAGTAGTGCCCCTTATGCAATGTCCCCTGTAGTAGTGCCCCTTATGCAATGTCCCCTGTAGTAGTGCCCATTATGCAATGCCCCCTGTAGTAGTGCCCCTTATACAATGTCCCCTGTAGTAGTGCCCATTATGCAATGCCCCCTGTAGTAGTGCCCTTTATGCAGTGCCCCCTGTAGTGCCCCTTCTAGTAGGTGTATCTGCATGCCTATGTTCTGTGTGTGACTGCGGGTGTATCTGCATGCCTGTATTCTGTGTGACTACGGGTGTATCTGCATGCCTGTATTCTGTATGTGACTGCGGGTGTATCTGCATGCCTATATTCTGTGTCTGACTGCGGCTGTATCTGCATGCCTGTATTCTGTGTGTGACTGCGGGTGTATCTGCATGCCGATATTGTGTGTGTGACTGCGGGTGTATCTGCATGCCTATATTCTGTATGTGACTGCGGGTGTATCTGCATGCCTATATTCTGTGTCTGACTGCGGGTGTATCTGCATGCCTGTATTCTGTATGTGACTGCGGGTGTATCTGCATGCCTATATTCTGTGTCTGACTGCGGGTGTATCTGCATGCCTGTATTCTGTGTGTGACTGCGGGTGTATCTGCTTGCCGATATTCTGTGTGTGACTGCGGGTGTATCTGTATGCCTATATTCTGTGTGTGACTACGGGTGTATCTGCATGCCTGTATTCTGTATGTGACTGCGGGTGTATCTGCATGCCTGTATTCTGTGTCTGACTGTGGCTATATCTGCATGCCTGTATTCTGTGTGTGACTGCGGGTGTATCTGCATGCCTGGATTCTGTTTGTGTGACTGCGGCTGTATCTGCATGCCTATATTCTGTGTGACTGCGGCTGTATCTGCATGCCTATATTCTGTGTGTATGACTGCGGGTGTATCTGCATGCCTATATTCTGTGTGTGACTGTGGGTGTATCTGCATGCCTATATTCTGTGTGTGTGACTGCGGGTGTATCTGCATGCCTATATTCTGTGTGTGGCTGTATCTGCATGCCTATATTCTGTGTGTATGACTGCGGGTGTATCTGCATGCCTATGTTCTGTGTGTGACTGCGGCTGTATCTGCATGCCTATATTCTGTGTGTGTGACTGCGAGTGTATCTGCATGCCTATATTCTGTGTGTGTGACTGCGGGTGTATCTGCATGCCTATATTCTGTGTGTGACTGCGGGTGTATCTGCATGCCTATATTCTGTGTGTGAATGCGGATGTATCTGCATGCCTATATTCTGTGTGTGTGACTGCGGCTGTATCTGCATGCCTATATTCTGTGTGTGTGACTGTGGGTGTGTCTGCATTCCTGTATTCTGTGTGTGTGACTGCGGGTGTATCTGCATGCCTGTATTCTGTGTGTGTGACTGCAGGTGTATCTGCATGCCTATACTCTGTGTGTGACTGCGGGTGTATCTGCATGCCTATATTCTGTGTGTGGCTGTATCTGCATGTCTATATTCTGTGTGTGTGACTGCGGGTGTATCTGCATGCCTATATTCTGTGTGACTGCGGCTGTATCTGCATGCCTATATTCTGTGTGTGTGACTGCGAGTGTATCTGCATGCCTATATTCTGTGTGTGTGACTGCGGGTGTATCTGCATGCCTATATTCTGTGTGTGACTGCGGGTGTATCTGCATGCCTATATTCTGTGTGTGAATGCGGATGTATCTGCATGCCTATATTCTGTGTGTGTGACTGCGGCTGTATCTGCATGCCTATATTCTGTGTGTGACTGCCGGTGTATCTGCATGCCTATATTCTGTGTGTGACTGCGGGTGTATCTGCATGCCTATATTCTGTGTGTGTGACTGTGGGTGTGTCTGCATTCCTGTATTCTGTGTGTGTGACTGCAGGTGTATCTGCATGCCTATATTCTGTGTGTGACTGCGGGTGTATCTGCATGCCTATATTCTGTGTGTGTGACTGCGGGTGTATCTGCATGCCTGTATTCTGTGTGTGACTGCGGGTGTATCTGCATGCCTATATTCTGTGTGTGACTGCGGCTGTATCTGCATGCCTGTATTCTGTGTGTGTGACTGCAGGTGTATCTGCATGCCTATATTCTGTGTGTGACTGCAACTGTATCTGCATGGCTGTATTTTGTGTGTGACTGCAGCTGTATCTGCATGCCTGTATTCTGTGTGTGTGACTGCGGCTGTATCTGCATGCCTGTATTCTGTGTGTGTGATTGCAGGTGTATCTGCATGCCTATATTCTGTGTGTGACTGCGGCTGTATCTGCATGCCTGTAATCTGTGTGTGTGACTGCGGGTGTATCTGCATGCCTATATTCTGTGTGTGTGACTGCGGGTGTATCTGCATGCCTATATTCTGTGTGTGTGACTGCGGGTGTATCTGCATGCCTGTATTCTGTGTGTGTGACTGCAGCTGTATCTGCATGCCTGTATTCTGTGTGTGACTGCGGGTGTATCTGCATACAAAATGCTGCGTTACAGTGTCAGTGTAATGTAGCGTTTCACATTTAAATCCACAGCCTGAGGCGATTAGAAGGGTTGTTTAACATGCAAGAAAGTAAGATGTATGTCTGTATCAATACCTTATTTGTGTGTGTGTTAACTAGTAACAGTATGTGTAGTGTGGCCAGTGAGGCTAGTAACATAGGTTATCAGTGTATTTTTTTATACACCTGTCTCAATCACTAGGACCGGAGAAACCTGGAATCCCCATGGTGCATGGTCAGCACTGTCCCAGTAATGGCGTTACTAGGCTGGTAGAGTCTGTACCTGACAGGTAGGTGTCGGGGACGGAAGGAGGGGGGAGGGGAGTTATGGACAGTAATGGTCACTGTTCAGGATAATATTTTGAGGGACTCAGTCCATGCCCCCAAACAGGCTCTTTACACCTCTAGGGGTGGTAGTTTTGGAAAAGGGAAGGCTGAGAGGATACAGGGAGTTAGTGTTGTGATCAGGAGAGACTTGGCGTTGAAGTTGCGCAATCTGCGATGAGGATATATCGGAACCTGGCTGTGCGAGCTAGCAGTGACCAGGCAGCAGCAAGGCGATATAGGACTAGCAATGTCCCTCTCATTGGTACTTTCCCTGTCCAGCAGGTGAGCAAGAGACCACTACCGACTGTAATCTCCGTGCAGATGCGTTTACCGTTAGGTGGGGTAAAGGGTTGTCAGAGTGTGGTTAGTACTCCTGGCATTTCTGGTTACATGGTTACTTTGGGGCCCATTTATCAAAGGGAATTTGAGGTAAATTCCCCGAAAACATGTTTTCGGGGGTTTACCTCAAACACTAAGTATCCCCCGGATGTATGAAGGAGGGACCGGAGCAGGTATGTATCTCCGATCTCCAGTCCCTCCATAGGCTTCTATGGGGGATGCGATGCTGCAAAATGTATCAATATCCGGAATGTGAAGCATCCAGGTATAGGCCCCCGCAGCTAACGCCATCTGAAGATAGCATTAGCCGCTGTAGCCTCTGGGCACTTACCGCATGTCAGCCGGTGGAGGGATCTCCCAGATCCCTCCGCCGGCAATGGGCGCTGCTTATGTGCAGTCCGCGGGACTGCAGATGCGCAGCTGCCTCCGGCCACATCGCCCTGCATGTGCCGGATCATACATTCGGCCGCTATGATCGCATTTTGCAATGCACACATGGGCGGTACTGCATGCCCTGATCGCATTGCAAAATGCGATCATTAATAAATGGACCCTTAGTGCGATATGTAATATAAAGGCATCGTACCTGCGCTATTTTGTCATTACTGAATACCAGATGATAACACGGGCGCGAGGGGTTAATGAGGATTTCTGCTGAACTAACAATCTCTGCTGTGAAGTTGCTGCGTCTGCGAATCAGCCGAGTCTCCCCCCGTCCCGCTGGAGGACCCTCGGCACAGCCGCAGCTTCTCGCTCTAATCCCGGACTAGGCTCATTGTATCTCTGTCAGAGAATAATCATCTGGAAGAAATAATAAACCCCAGATATTCATCTCTGATTATTTACCACGTTCCCTGGGTGTAGCGGGGACTCATTACCTGATATCGTGCATCAAACATGTCATCAATTCATCAGATAAAGCTTATTCTCACAGTGCAGGAACTACACGGAGAATCTGCTGTTCAGGGCAACGCGCAGGGGGAACAATTATCCAATTCTCTAAGATCTTTATTAAAAAAAAAAAAACCCTAGAAGCATCTAAGCCTTAAATGCAGATTTCTCCTCCTCCATCGCGGTCTTGGCATCGCTGGAGCTTTGGATCCGTTCTCTGAGGGTGTATCGGAGGCTGTTCCTTGGCCTTAGCTTCTCCATCAATGCTGCTTGTGCAGGCCTGGCCAACCTGATGCTCTTCTGCTGTTGTGAGACTACAAGTCCCAGCATGCTTTATCAGCTGACTTGTAGTTGGGTATGCTGGGACTTGTATTTTCACAACAGCTGGAAAGCCACAGGCTGCCCTTAGACACCTGCCAGGAGCCTCCCTCCAACGCTAGCAGTCACCAGAGGTCTGGAAGGGGGAGACGAGCTGCAGGGAGAAAGCGGCTTCTTACCTCTATAATAAAGACTTTGTAGGAGAACTATAGCAAAGCAGAAAGTATAACAAGGAAGGAGGAACAGTTATGTCAGAATTGGGAGATGCAGCCGGGATTGCAGAACTAAAGTCACAAATGTAAAGTCTCAGTTTAATAAATAATAGTTACATGATACAAAGTGTGAGACGTTATTGTCATTATACGCAGTCTGTTTAGTGTAAGGTGCAGAGTAAGTGTCAGCTACAACACAATCACATTTCTCTCAGTGACAGGTCATTGTCTCCTCCTGCTGGAAATTCCCAAATCCGCTCCTGGTCCTCTCCCAACATCCAAATTAATTCCGCTTCTTCCCACAGGAATCTATCCCAATGGTAACCCTTCCTCTCCCTCACATCAGTCTCCTTTCTATATCCCGGCCAAGGGCCGCTCATTTCCTAAGGCAAACAGAGACCTCAGGTGGAAGCGATCTATAGGTGGCAGCGATGAGGTTACGCCTTGCCATAAGCTGGCTCACCCGCCCAGTCCCCCTACTCCTGAGTAACGGATTGCAGGAGCCGGTCACTGTGCTGCAGAAGGAAGCTGGGTGATTGCTGTGTGTATGTATCTATCACACTGCACTTCCTCCTGCAATCACTGATGTCGGAGTGCAGTGACTGGTGGATACACTGGACAGGGTGTGGGAGGAGGTAGACGGCACTGTATTATAATAGTGAGGAGGGCAGCTGGGCCAGTCCAACACCACCAGACCGTATAGGTCTCATTATTGCTGTATGTTCCTGATGAAAAATGTCTACAGTATGTCTTACATTTACTACGCACGTTCCCCACCGCGACAGCGTCCTAGTTCCTGCCCTGGAGGCTGACCTGCTAGCTACATGGGGCAAGCTCGGGCTGGGATCTGTGAGTCACACTGGGAGAATTCTGTGCATCCCGATAGACATATAACAGTGGAGGTTCGGTCTGCATGCTGCGTCTAGTGACCCCATTACTGGTCCAACAAGGCTCCTAGCCAGACTTCTATTGTGCAAAGTGATTATTAGTGGTATATGCTAAATGCTACCTGAACCTCACATGCCTCAGAGCCCCCGCCCCATGGCCCACTAAGAGCACTTGCTCAATTGCTACAGATGGGGTCTGGGGCACAAGACCCCTTATGCCATTTAGGGCCGCTCTGTGGGAACACAAGCCTCTACCTCGTAAGCTGCGTTCCCTACAGTATTCTGGACCGTGCATTGTATATAGCGAGCAGGCCGGCCGCGGTGCAGAGATATTAATGTCCACTATAAGTCCAGGATATGATGTCATAATGCCGGACGCGATCCCCTGCGCTATGGCCGAGAACATGCTCACTCCCCGGATTTCACAGGAGGTTATAGGAAGGAAGACAGAGCAGCGATGTGTACGAGCCTGATAGTCTCTATACATCTCTCTATACTATTCCACCTGCAGGTTCCCTATGGCGGCAGGAATTTATCATAACTCACGTGTCCTATCGTTAGCGCAAACTGCGGAGGAGAATCTGCTCCTATTATCTGCTACATCTTATAGAACGCGCAGAGCTCGCTGTGCTCCGTCCACGCCGTGCGCTCCGTACATGTGCTCCGTACGTGCGGATTGTGCCGCAAAGTGCAATGACAGCTATTCCCCAATTGTTTTTAATGCACCCTTAACGCTGCAGCCGCAGGAATCACAGCTCACGGTTTCAGGAGATACTTCTCCTCGTTTCTGTTTTCCGACTCTGACGATGGGATGGAATTCGGGCAGGAAGGGGTCTGACAGGCCTTACACAGAATGAGGAAGAGGATCAGGATCAGTAATGCAATCATACAGTTAAAAGAAATGGCCACAACTGCGCCGATTGACAGTCCAGAACCCATTGCCGGCGGGAGCTGTCTCTGGAGAAGACAGGTCTGGTGGCAGGGAGTACGAGGGACGTGGCGATCTGCAGTGTCACCAGAGTACAGCTCTGTACCCCTGGGAGGTGCCCTCTGGTCCACAGGATAACGAAATAATGTCTGTTACTGTCTACAGGAAGCCGTCGCCAAACCCGACCGTGAGTCAGCTCCAGCCCGGCCGGGTGTCAGGGGCCCCTGATCCATCTCCAGTAATAATCCTAAGTGTCAACCCCTGAATACAGTTTGTGTGAGTCTCACGGTGTCTTCAGAGCAGGGAATGGGCAACTGACATGGAGCCAGGGACCCACACTGGTCACCGATGTCATCCGATAGAACTAGTGCAAGGATAAAATACGTAGTCCATTCCGTGTGTCCTCAGTGACTCCGCAGTGTCCTTACAATCCCGCTCAGGACAAAGTGCCTCCAATGTGTCCAGTATTCTGGAAAAAGAAAATAAAGAGCTCATTATATTTTCATGAATACATCAAATCTACTGTCATAGCCGCCAATGTCCCTAATTTCTAGGGGCAGTCCCAGGTCATGTACCTATTTCTTTACAGCTTAACTAATACATCCTGCATACTGAATACAATTTGCACTATCCTTTGTAATTCTCTAAGCTATGTAAGGTGATAGTCCTCACTGTAGTGTATACTAGTTACCGGGGGAGGGGTGGTCCTCACTGTATACTAGTCACCAGGGGGAGGGGTGGTCCTCACTGTATACTAGTCACCAGGGGGAGGGGTGGTCCTCACTGTATACTAGTCACCGGGGGAGAGGTGGTCCTCACTGTATACTAGTCACCAGGGGGAGGGGTGGTCCTCACTGTATACTAGTCACCGGGGGAGAGGTGGTCCTCACTGTATACTAGTCACCAGGGGGAGGGGTGGTCCTCACTGTATACTAGTCACCAGGGAGAGGGGTGGTCCTCACTGTATACTAGTGACCGGGGGGAGGGAGTGATCCCTACTGTATACTAGCCACCAGGGGGAGGGAGTGGTCCTCACTGTATACTAGTGGGGGGTCTTCACTACATAATAAATATTAGCCACTAGAATGAGCTATGCATTGGTCTTCTTCATCTGGTCATTAGATGTATAACAAGCTGGACACCAATGATTATAATATACTGGACACCGCTGGGTACAATATACTGGAGACTGATGAGTGTAATATACTGGACACTGCTGGATATAATATACTGGAGACCGATGAGTATAATATACTGGACACTGCTGGATATAATATACTGGACACAGATGATTATAATATACTGGATACTGCTGGGTATAATATACTGGACACAGATAAGTATAATATACTGGACACCGATGATTATAATATACCGGACACCGATAAGTATAATATACTGGAAACTGCTGGGTATAATATACTGGATACTGCTGGGTATAATATACTGGACACCAGTAAGTATAATATACTGGACACTGCTGGTCATAATATACTAGACACCGATGATTATAATATACTGGACACCAATAAGTATAATATACTCGACACTGCTTGGTATAATATACTGGAGACCGATGAGTATAATATACTGGACACTGCTGGATATAATATACTGGATACTGCTGGGTATAATATACTGGACACTGCTGGGTATAATATACTGGACACTGCTGTGTATAATATACTGGATACCGCTGGGTATAATATACTGGATACCGATGGGTATAATATACTGGACAACGCTGGGTATAATATACTGGACATCGATAAGTATAATATACTGGACACCAATAAGTATAATATACTGGGTATAATATACTGGAAACAGATGAGTAGAATATACTGGACACTGATGGGTATAATATACTGGAGACCGATGAGTAGAATATACTGGACACCGCTGGGTATAATATACTGGGTATGTTACTATGCTGTGAATTGTATTGTAATTGCTCACTCTCCCGCATTGGCATATTATAGTGGGGTCATAGCCGCAATGACGCAATCGTGCCGCTATGCCCCCCATACTGCCTCCTATGTTGCGCTACACCCCTGTACCGCCCCCATGTCACGCTACGCCCCCTGCTGTGCCTCCTGGAGAGGGCAGTCAGAAAGTCTGCCACTATGTATTAGAAGAATACAGACACTTTACCCCTGATACCTCTCTTACATAGCACAATAATGCACTTTGCAGATAAAACTGTCCCTGGAAGTTTCTCCCATATGTTGGCAACTGAGACTGTTGCTGGGGCAGCCAGTAGGGGCAGCGGTCTCCTAATTAGGGGCAAGTAGGATAAGTCTCATATATTACACCTACAAGTTAATATGTGAATTTCCAGCTGTTGTAGAACTACAAGTCCCAGCATGCTCCACTAGCCATTATTAGCCTCATGTTGCCAAAGTCTTCTATAATGTACTTATCTATGTTGAAACTACATTCACCTGCTGATGGTGATGATGAAATCTCGGATTCGGTTACTGTTGTTGCCTCTCTGGTTCTTACTGGTTTTATCTAGAGACACAAAGATTCATCCAGACTCCTGACATCGTAACAATACACAGAGACAGAGACGCGCCCGTCATCGTATCACACACAACACAGAAGACGCCTCATTTATTACTATCTGGCAAAGTTCAGAGCTTGTTAAGACATTTATCTCTTATAAACTTTAATAACTGCACTGAAAGTAATACAATGTAACAGCAAATGGAATCAATCATCAAACACTCCTCTCTGCTATTCACTAGTCACCAGATTATAGGTCTAATTTATATACTAGCCACCAGATTATAGGTCTACTTTATATACTAGCCACCAGATTATAGGTCTACTTTATATACTAGCCACCAGATTATAGGACTACTTTATATACTAGCCACCAGATTATAGGTCTACTTTATATACTAGCCACCAGCCTGGAGTACTGCTACACACTAGTCACCAGATTATAGGTCTACTTTATATACTAGCCACCAGCCTGGAGTTCTGCTACACACTAGCCACCAGATTATAGGTCTACTTTATATACTAGCCACCAGATTATAGGACTACTTTATATACTAGCCACCAGCCTGGAGCTCCACTACACACTAGCCACCAGATTATAGGTCTACTTTATATACTAGCCACCAGATTATAGGTCTACTTTATATACTAGCCACCAGATTATAGGTCTACTTTATATACTAGTCACCAGCCTGGAGTTCTGCTACACACTAGCCACCAGAATGTAGGTCTACTTTATATACTAGCCGCCAGCCTGGAGCTCCACTACACACTAGCCACCAGATTATACGTCTACTTTATATACTAGCCACCAGTCTGGAGACCTGCTACACACTAGCCACCAGATTATAGGTCTACTTTATATACTAGCCGCCAGCCTGGAGCTCCACTACACACTAGCCACCAGATTACAGGTCTACTTTATATACTAGCCACCAGATTAAAGGTCTACTTTATATACTAGGCACCAGCCTGGAGCTCTGCTACACACTAGCCACCAGATTACAGGTCTACATTCTATACTAGCCGCCAGCCTGGAGCTCCACTACACACTAGCCACAAGATTATAGGTCTACTTTATATACTAGCTGCCAGCCTGGAGTTCTGCTACACACTAGCCACCAGATTATAGGACTACTTTATATACTAGCCACCAGATTATAGGTCTACTTTAGTCCTATAAACTGGTGGCTAGTATATAAAGTAGACCTATAATCTGGTAGCTAGTATATAAAGTAGTCCTATAATCTGGTGGCTAGTGTGTAGCAGAACTCCAGGCTGGCAGCTAGTATATAAAGTAGACCTATAATCTGGTGGCTAGTGTGTAGTGGAGCTCCAGGCTGGTGGCTAGTATATAAAGTAGTCCTATAATCTGGTGGCTAGTATATACTTTATATACTACCCACCAGCCTGGAGCTCCACTACACACTAGCCACCAGATTATAGGTCTAGTTTATATACTAGCCACCAGATTATAGGTCTACTTTTTATACTAGCCACCAGATTATAAATCTACTTTATATACTAGCCACCAGATTATAGGTCTACTTTATATACTAGTCACCAGCCTGGAGTTCTGCTACACACTAGCCACCAGATTATAGGTCTACTTTATATACTAGCCGCCAGCCTGGAGCTCTGCTACACACTAGCCACCAGATTATAGGTCTACTTTATATACTAGCTGCCAGCCTGGAGCTCTGCTGCACACTAGCCACCAGATTATAGGTCAACTTTATATACTAGCCGCCAGCCTGGAGTTCTGCTACACACTAGCCACCAGATTATAGGTCTACATTATATACTAGCCACCAGCCTGGAGCTCCACTACACACTAGCCACCAGATTATAGGTCTACTTTATATACTAGGCACCAGCCTGGAGCTCTGCTACACACTAGCCACCAGATTATAGGTCTACTTTATATACTAGCCGCCAGCCGGGAGCTCCACTACACACTAGCCACCAGATTATAGGTCTACTTTATATATTAGGCACCAGCCTGGAGCTCTGCTACACACTAGCCACCAGATTATAGGTCTACTTTATATACTAGCCGCCAGCCTGGAGTTCTGCTACACACTAGCCACCAGATTATAGGTCTACATTATATACTAGCCACCAAATTATAGGTCTACTTTATATACTAGCCGCAAGCCTGGAGTTCTGCTACACAATAGCCACCAGATTATAGGTCTACATTATATACTAGCCGCCAGCCTGGAGCTCCGCTACACACTAGCCACCAGATTATAGGTCTACTTTATATACTAGCTGCCAGACTGGAGTTCTGCTACACACTAGCCACCAGATTATAGGTCTACTTTATATACTAGCCGCCAGCCTGGAGTTCTGCTACACACTAGCCACCAGATTATAGGTCTACTTTATATACTAGCCACCAGCCTGGAGTTCTGCTACACACTAGCCACCAGATTATAGGTCTACTTTATATACTAGCCACCAGCCTGGAGCTCCACTACACACTAGCCACCAGATTATAGGTCTACTTTATATACTAGGCACCAGCCTGGAGCTCTGCTACACACTAGCCACCAGATTACAGGTCTACATTATATGCCACCAGATTATAGGTCTACTTTATATACTAGCCGCCAGCCTGGAGCTCCACTACACACTAGCCACCAGATTATAGGTCTACTTTATATACTAGCTGCCAGCCTGGAGTTCTGCTACACACTAGCCACCAGATTATAGGTCTACTTTATATACTAGCCGCCAGCCTGGAGCTCCACTACACACTAGCCACCAGATTATAGGTCTACTTTATATACTAGGCACCAGCATGGAGCTCTACTACACACTAGCCACCAGATTACAGGTCTACATTATATACTAGCTGCCAGCCTGGAGCTCCACTACACACTAGCCACCAGATTATAGGTCTACTTTATATAATAGCCACCAGACTGGAGCTCCACTACACACTAGCCACCAGATTATAGGTCTACTTTATATACTAGCTGCCAGCCTGGAGTTCTGCTACACACTAGTCACCAGATTATAAATCTACTTTATATACTAGCCACCAGCCTGGAGCTCCACTACACACTAGCCACCAGATTATAGGTCTACTTTATATACTAGCTGCCAGCCTGGAGTTCTGCTACACACTAGCCACCAGATTATAGGTCTACTTTATATACTAGGCACCAGCCTGGAGCTCTGCTACACACTAGCCACCAGATTACAGGTCTACATTATATACTAGCCGCCAGCCTGGAGCTCCACTACACACTAGCCACCAGATTATAGGTTTACTTTATATACTAGCTGCCAGCCTGGAGCTCCACTACACACTAGCCACCAGATTATAGGTCTACTTTATATACTAGGCACCAGCCTGTAGCTCTGCTACACACTAGCCACCAGATTACAGGTCTACATTATATACTAGCCGCCAGCCTGGAGCTCCACTACACACTAGCCACCAGATTATAGGTCTACTTTATATACTAGCTGCCAGCCTGGAGTTCTGCTACACACTAGTCACCAGATTATAGGTCTACTTTATATACTAGCCGCCAGCCTGGGGCTCTGCTGCACACTAGCCACCAGATTATAGGTCTCCTTTATATAATAGCTGCCAGCCTGGAGTTCTGCTACACACTAGCCACCAGATTATAGGTCTACTTTATATAATAGCTGCCAGCCTGGAGTTCTGCTACATACTAGCCACCAGATTATAGGTCTACTTTATATACTAGCCGCCAGCCTGGAGCTCTGCTGCACACTAGCCACCAGATTATAGGTCTACTTTATATAATAGCTGCCAGCCTCGAGACCTGCTACACACTAGCCACCAGATTATAGATCTACTTTATATGCTAGCCGCCAGCCTGGAGCTCTGCTGCACACTAGCCACCAGATTATAGGTCGATTTTATATACTAGCCGCCAGCCTGGACTTCTGCTACACACTAGGCACCAGATTATACATCTAGTTTATATACTAGCCGCCAGCCTGGAGCTCCACTACACACTAGCCACCAGATTATAGGTTTACTTTATATACTAGGCACCAGCCTGGAGCTCCACTACACACTAGCCACCAGATTATAGGTCTACTTTATATACTAGGCACCAGCCTGGAGCTCTGCTGCACACTAGCCACCAGATTATAGGTCGATTTTATATACTAGCCGCCAGCCTGGACTTCAGCTGCACACTAGCCACCAGATTATAGGTCGATTTTATATACTAGCCGCCAGCCTGGACTTCTGCTACACACTAGCCACCAGATTATAGGTTTACTTTATATACTAGCCGCCAGCCTGGGGATCCACTACACACTAGCCACCAGATTATAGGTTTATTTTATATACTAGCCACCAGATTATAGGTCTACTTTATATACTAGCCGCCAGCCTGGAGTTCTGCTACACACTAGCCACCAGATTATAGGTCTACTTTATATACTAGCCACCAGCCTGGAGCTCCACTACACACTAGCCACCAGATTATAGGTCTACTTTATATACTAGGCACCAGATTACATCTCTACATTATATACTAGCCGCCAGCCTGGAGCTCCACTACACACTAGCCACCAGATTATAGGTCTACTTTATATACTAGCTGCCAGCCTGGAGTTCTGCGACACACTAGCCACCAGATTATAGGTCTACTTTATATACTAGCCACCAGCCTGGAGCTCCGCTACACACTAGCCACCAGATTAAAGGTCTACTTTATATACTTGCTGCCAGCCTGGAGTTCTGCTACACACTAGCCACCAGATTATAGGTCTACTTTATATAATAGCTGCCAGCCTGGAGTTCTGCTACACACTAGCCACCAGATTATAGGTCTACTTTATATACTAGCCCACAGCCTGGAGCTCCACTACACACTAGCCACCAGATTATAGGTCTACTTTATATACTAGGCACCAGCCTGGAGCTCTGCTACACACTAGCCACCAGATTACAGGTCTACATTATATACTAGCCGCCAGCCTGGAGCTCCACTACACACTAGCCACCAGATTATAGGTTTACTTTATATACTAGCTGCCAGCCTTGAGTTCTGCTACACACTAGCCACCAGATTACAGGTCTACATTATATACTAGCCGCCAGCCTGGAGCTCCACTTCACACTAGCCACCAGATTATAGGTCTAGTTTACATACTAGCTGCCAGCCTGGAGTTCTGCTACACACTAGCCACCAGATTATAGGTCTTCTTTATATACTAGCCGCCAGCCTGGAGCTCCACTACACACTAGCCACCAGATTATAGGTCTACTTTATATACAAGCTGCCAGCCTGGAGTTCTGCTACACACTAGCCACCAGATTATAGGTCTACTTTATATACTAGCTGCCAGCCTGGAGCTCCACTACACACTAGCCACCAGATTATAGGTCTACTTTATATACTAGTTGCCAGCCTGGAGTTCTGCTACACACTAGCCACCAGATTATAGGTCTACTTTATATACTAGCCGCCAGCCTGGAGCTCCACTACACACTAGCCACCAGATTATAGGTCTATTTTATATACTAGGCATCAGCCTGGAGCTCTGCTACACACTAGCCACCAGATTAGAGGTCTACATTATATACTAGCCGCCAGCCTGGAGCTCCACTACACACTAGCCACCAGATTATAGGTCTACTTTATATACTAGCTGCCAGCCTGGAGTTCTGCTAGACACTAGTCACCAGATTATAGGTCTACATTATATACTAGCCACCAGCCTGGAGCTCCACTACACACTAGCCACCAGATAAAAGGTCTACTTTATATACTAGCTGCCAGCCTGGAGTTCTGCTACACACTAGCCACCAGATTATAGGTCTACTTTATATAATAGCTGCCAGCCTGGAGTTCTGCTACACACTAGCCACCAGATTATAGGTCTACTTTATATAATAGCCCACAGCCTGGAGCTCCACTACACACTAGCCACCAGATTATAGGTCTACTTTATATACTAGGCACCAGCCTGGAGCTCTGCTACACACTAGCCACCAGATTACAGGTCTACATTATATACTAGCCACCAGCCTGGAGCTCCACTACACACTAGCCACCAGATTATAGGTTTACTTTATATACTAGCTGCCAGCCTCGAGTTCTGCTACACACTAGCCACCAGATTATAGGTCTATTTTATATACTAGCTGCCAGCCTTGAGTTCTGCTACACACTAGCCACCAGATTACAGGTCTACATTATATACTAGCCGCCAGCCTGGAGCTCCACTTCACACTAGCCACCAGATTATAGGTCTAGTTTATATACTAGCTGCCAGCCTGGAGTTCTGCTACACACTAGCCACCAGATTATAGGTCTACTTTATATACTAGCCGCAAGCCTGGAGCTCCACTACACACTAGCCACCAGATTATAGGTCTACTTTATATACAAGCTGCCAGCCTGGAGTTCTGCTACACACTAGCCACCAGATTATAGGTCTACTTTATATACTAGCCGCCAGCCTGGAGCTCTGCTGCACACTAGCCACCAGATTATAGGTCGATTTTATATACTAGCCGCCAGCCTGGACTTCTGCTACACACTAGGCACCAGATTATACGTCTAGTTTACATACTAGCCACCAGCCTGGAGCTCCACTACACACTAGCCACCAGATTATAGGTTTACTTTATATACTAGGCACCAGCCTGGAGCTCCACTACACACTAGCCACCAGATTATAGGTCTACTTTATATACTAGGCACCAGCCTGGAGTTCTGCTGCACACTAGCCACCAGATAATAGGTCGATTTTATATACTAGCCGCCAGCCTGGACTTCTGCTGCACACTAGCCACCAGATTATAGGTCGATTTTATATACTAGCCGCCAGCCTGGACTTCTGCTACACACTAGCCACCAAATTATAGGTTTACTTTATATACTAGCCGCGAGCCTGGGGATCCACTACACACTAGCCACCAGATTATAGGTTTACTTTATATACTAGCCACCAGATTATAGGTTTACTTTATATACTAGCCGCCAGCCTGGAGTTCTGCTACACACTAGCCACTAGATTATAGGTCTACTTTATATACTAGCCACCAGCCTGGAGCTCCACTACACACTAGCCACCAGATTATAGGTCTACTTTATATACTAGGCACCAGATTACAGCTCTACATTATATACTAGCCGCCAGCCTGGAGCTCCACTACACACTAGCCACCAGATTATAGGTCTACTTTATATACTAGCTGCCAGCCTGGAGTTCTGCTACACACTAACCACCAGATTATAGGTCTACTTTATATACTAGCCACCAGCCTGGAGCTCTGCTACACACTAGCCACCAGATTACAGGTCTACATTATATACTAGCCGACAGCCTGGAGCTCCACTACACACTAGCCACCAGATTATAGGTCTACTTTATATACTAGCTGCCAGCTTGGAGTTCTGCTACACACTAGCCACCAGATTATAGGTCTACTTTATATACTAGCCGCCAGCCTGTAGCTCCACTACACACTAGCCACCAGATTATAGGTCTATTTTATATACTAGGCATCAGCCTGGAGCTCTGCTACACACTAGCCACCAGATTAGAGGTCTACATTATATACTAGCCGCCAGCCTGGAGCTCCACTACACACTAGCCACCAGATTATAGGTCTACTTTATATACTAGCTGCCAGCCTGGAGTTCTGCTAGACACTAGTCACCAGATTATAGGTCTACTTTATATACTAGCCACCAGTCTGGAGCTCCACTTCACACTAGCCACCAGATTATAGGTCTACTTTATATACTAGCTGCCAGCCTGGAGTTCTGCTACACACTAGCCACCAGATTATAGGTCTACTTTATATACTAGCCACCAGCCTGGAGCTCCACTACACACTAGCCACCAGATTAAAGGTCTACTTTATATACTAGCTGCCAGCCTGCAGTTCTGCTACACACTAGCCACCAGATTATAGGTCTACTTTATATAATAGCTGCCAGCCTGGAGTTCTACTACACACTAGCCACCAGATTATAGGTCTACTTTATATACTAGCCCACAGCCTGGAGCTCCACTACACACTAGCCACCAGATTATAGGTCTACTTTATATACTAGTCACCAGCCTGGAGTTCTGCTACACACTAGCCACCAGATTATAGGTCTACTTTATATACTAGCCACCAGTCTGGAGACCTGCTACACACTAGCCACCAGATTATAGGTCTACTTTATATACTAGCCGCCAGCCTGGAGACCTGCTACACACTAGCCACCAGATTATAGGTCTACTTTATATACTAGCCGCCAGCCTGGAGCTCTGCTACACACTAGCCACCAGATTATAGGTCTACTTTATATACTAGCTGCCAGCCTGGAGCTCTGCTGCACACTAGCCACCAGATTATAGGTCGACTTTATATACTAGCCGCCAGCCTGGAGTTCTGCTACACACAAGCCACCAGATTATAGGTCTACATTATATACTAGCCACCAGCCTGGAGCTCCACTACACACTAGCCACCAGATTATAGGTCTACTTTATATACTAGGCACCAGCCTGGAGCTCTGCTACACACTAGCCACCAGATTATAGGTCTACTTTATATACTAGCCGCCAGCCTGGAGCTCCACTACACACTAGCCACCAGATTATAGGTCTACTTTATATATTAGGCACCAGCCTGGAGCTCTGCTACACACTAGCCACCAGATTATAGGTCTACTTTATATACTAGCCGCCAGCCTGGAGTTCTGCTACACACTAGCCACCAGATTATAGGTCTACATTATATACTAGCCACCAAATTATAGGTCTACTTTATATACTAGCCGCAAGCCTGGAGTTCTGCTACACAATAGCCACCAGATTATAGGTCTACATTATATACTAGCCGCCAGCCTGGAGCTCCGCTACACACTAGCCACCAGATTATAGGTCTACTTTATATACTAGCTGCCAGACTGGAGTTCTGCTACACACTAGCCACCAGATTATAGGTCTACTTTATATACTAGCTGCCAGCCTGGAGTTCTGCTACACACTAGCCACCAGATTATAGGTCTACTTTATATACTAGCTGCCAGCCTGGAGTTCTTCTACACACTAGCCACCAGATTATAGGTCTACTTTATATACTAGCTGCCAGCCTGGAGCTCCACTACACACTAGCCACCAGATTATAGGTCTACTTTATATACTAGCTGCCAGCCTGGAGCTCCACTACACACTAGCCACCAGATTATAGGTCTACTTTATATACTAGCTGCCAGCCTGGAGCTCCACTACACACTAGCCACCAGATTATAGGTCTACTTTATATACTAGCTGCCAGCCTGGAGCTCCACTACACACTAGCCACCAGATTATAGGTCTACTTTATATACTAGCCGCCAGCCTGGAGCTCCAGTACACACTAGCCACCAGATTATAGGTCTACTTTATATACTAGCCGCCAGCCTGGAGCTCCAGTACACACTAGCCACCAGATTATAGGTCTACTTTATATACTAGCTGCCAGCCTGGAGTTCTGCTACACACTAGCCACCAGATTATAGGTCTACTTTATATACTAGCTGCCAGCCTGGAGTTCTTCTACACACTAGCCACCAGATTATAGGTCTACTTTATATACTAGCTGCCAGCCTGGAGCTCCACTACACACTAGCCACCAGATTATAGGTCTACTTTATATACTAGCTGCCAGCCTGGAGCTCCACTACACACTAGCCACCAGATTATAGGTCTACTTTATATACTAGCTGCCAGCCTGGAGCTCCACTACACACTAGCCACCAGATTATAGGTCTACTTTATATACTAGCTGCCAGCCTGGAGCTCCACTACACACTAGCCACCAGATTATAGGTCTACTTTATATACTAGCCGCCAGCCTGGAGCTCCAGTACACACTAGCCACCAGATTATAGGTCTACTTTATATACTAGCCGCCAGCCTGGAGCTCCAGTACACACTAGTCACCACATTACATATCTGCTTAGATTCATTTGTTGAATTTCATAACGTTTATTTCTCATCTACATTGTTAAATGTTGATCGCCAAAACCAATCTTGTTTTTGGGGCAAAACATGACAGAAGAAAGATAATTTCAGTCAAGTTATTTTTTCTGTCATAAACTCAGACAAAATAATCATTAAAAACACCAAAATATCCTCCCATTCTGACGGTAAATGTGATAGAAAAGCAATTTGGCAGAAGTTCTTCTCCTAAACTTGTAATTCTGTTACATGACATTAATACTGGTGATGTTTGTGAATTAAATGCAGATGAAAACCATTTGGGAACATTTACTCAGCTAGAGCCAGAAAAGTGTAGAACAAAACTGCTGATATAGTTCCTGAGAGAAGCAGATCTGTGAAATAGCTGAGCTGGTCTGTTATTCGCAAGCTCTGCAGCCCGGCAGGATTGTCTGATATCCAGCTAATACGTCCCATGCTGAATATATACCGAGCACTGATCATTTGTAAACTGAATATACAAAAACGAGAGCGTTCCACAAGCGCTACTAGGCACAAACATCTCTCTATGGGGCCTATTCATCATGGCATCATTATCACTAGTCGTAATTATGTTTTAAACTCGCTGCAAGTTTAAATAATCTTTCGGAGGCATTCATCTTACCTCATTCATTATGCCTCATTCATCTTACCTCATTCATCATACCTCATTCATCATGCCTCATTCATCTTGCCTCATTCATCTTACCTCATTCATCATACCTCATTCATTATGCCTCATTCATCTTACCTCATTCATAATGCCTTATTCATCTTACCTCATTCATCTTACCTCATTCATCATACCTCATTCATTATGCCTCATTCATCACGCCTCACTGCCTAAAGTATCAATTCCATAAAAGCTGCTCTTTTTGCGGGGACACTTGTTCGGAAAAGTGATACAGGTGAGGTATCTGTAAGGATTTCCTCACTGCATCTGCCCCGCCCCCCTTTTTATTCCCTGGTGTCCCCCCCCACCAGTGTCCGATCCAGAACCCCCTCCCACCATCCCCCGTGTCCTCCAGTGGCCAAATCTTCCTCCCCCCGCACAGCTGCCATGGGTGTCCGATCCAGCCCCTTCGCACCCCCACCCCGCGAGTATTCAGTCTGGACACCCCTTCAATACCCCTGCGACCACTGCGGGTGTCCGATCCTCCCCCCCCCCCTTTTGCATCCCTTCCCCCTCTGCTCAATCTCACCTGCCATATGTCTGCGATGCCCCGGAGCTCTGCAGCGCAGACACAGCAGGGTGAAATCTTAATAAATCCCTCTGCTGACTGCAGTGTCTGGGCTGCCATGCACATCCGGGGCTGTACTCCATGTTAGGGTGGCGTCCAGTTTCTCAGTCAAGTTCCGAAAACAAGCATTTTCTGAACTTGATGAATTTCATAATTTTTTAAATTACTGTGGAAATTACCGAGACACATTTGTAACCAGGAGATATCTGTGATCTCTCCTGTGTTACATGAATGATGAATGGGTCTGACACTTAGTTTATACAAAAATAAAATTTTCACCTACTTTTGTATAAATGAAGTGATGATGAATAGGCCCCTATTACTCTGCATTACTCCTATATTCTCCAAGAGATCAGAAAGAACAAAAGAAAAACTTTGTCAAACAGAGACAACGGCCAATTCCTCGTACGGGTGGTTGCGGGAACCTTTGGTCTCAGCTCAACTTGATGAGTGGTGGTCTCGTGAGTCGGTGGGGCGCAAGTTACCCCATCCTGTATATCACTGTAATCTGTAAACTGAAGCCTCTTATCTCTTCTGTGTCATATCCTTAATATCGTTGTCAGTCTGGTCCTGAGACGCAAGTTCCCGATGTATTACTTATGCGCATGTGTCAGAGACTACTACGTCTCACAGCCATCGGTTCCAGAGTCAGGATTCTTCGCTGACAGAGGTCCTGACACAGAGGCCGTCCCTGCCGCATCGTCTTACGCAGCGGACCTAAGAAGTTATACAGATGTCGCAGTCATCGTCTGTTATACACAGAGGCTCACAGACGGCTTCCCAGACCCATCGCTTGTGTACAAAGACGCAGCATCGGGCAAACATCGGTCACACCATCAGACCTCTACGGTACCCAATGGCTGCTCTAGAAATTCAGCCACAAATAAGCAGCCAGTGACCCTGTGTCCAAAGACGGTCACTGCGCGCCTGCGTATCCATCGCCACTCCCCAGTTACCTCCCGAAACGGTTGCTGTCTGTCAACCACCCTGCGTCCTAAGCCACACTGCGACAAGCACTGCAGAACCATCGCGGCACGTGCGCAGTGTGGGCCAGACACAACATCGGCCACTTGTGAATGAATCAAAACTGTGACCCCTCTGAATCAGGCCCAATAATTGGTTTATTAGACAAGAACAGAACACAGGGGTCTCCCCAAATATCCCAGGCCGCAGTCTGGCCAGTAATGTGGGGACTGACAAACAGCGCGAGTCCTTTTATGGTGGCTAAAGATAAGTGGGATAGATAGATATGAGATAGATAGATAGATAGATAGATATGAGATAAATAGATAGATATGAGATAGATAGATAGATAGATATATATGAGATAGATTGATATATATGAGATAGATAGATATGAGATAGATAGATATATATGAGATAGATAGATGTGAGATGGATAGATAGATATGAGATAGATAGATATGAGATAGATAGATATGAGAGAGATAGATATGAGAGAGATAGATAGATATGAGATAGATAGATATGAGATAGATAGATATGAGATGGATAGATATGAGATAGATAGATATGAGATAGATAGATAGATATGAGATAGATAGATATGAGATAGATATATAGATATGAGATAGATATATATATATGAGATGGATAGATAGATATGAGATAGATAGATATGAGATAGATATGAGATAGATAGATATGAGAGAGATAGATATGAGAGAGATAGATATGAGAGAGATAGATAGATATGAGATAGATAGATATGAGATGGATAGATATGAGATAGATAGATATGAGATAGATAGATATGAGATAGATAGATAGATATGAGATAGATAGATATGAGATAGATATATAGATATGAGATAGATATATATATATGAGATGGATAGATAGATATGAGATAGATAGATATGAGATAGATATGAGATAGATAGATATGAGATAGATAGATATGAGAGAGATCGATAGATATGAGATAGATAGATAGATAGATAGATAGATAGATATGAGATAGATAGATATGAGATAGATAGATATGAGATAGATAGATAGATAGATATATAGATATGAGATAGATAGATAGATATGAGATAGATAGATATGAGATAGATAGATAGATATTAGATAGATATGAGATAGATAGATAGATATTAGATAGATATGAGATAGATAGACAGATATGAGATATATAGATATGAGATAGATAGATATGAGATAGGTAGATAATAGATATTAGATAGATAGATAGATAATGATAATTTTTGCTAGGAATAAGAACGGTAGAAAACTGCTGAATCCTTTGGTAGAGAACGTGAGGTAAATGCTTCTTTAATACTTACTCAGCAGTATACATGTTGGCTGTAATCAGTACAGTGTAGTCAGATTAATAAAACACATATATAATTGGTGGCTAGTAGGATATATAAACCCAGTTATGTGGTTGGGTGCTAGTACATTGCAAAGATCCATTCTCTGATGCAGTGGTGTCAAACTCATAGCCATCCAGCTGCTGTGGGACTACATATCCCAGCATGGCCTGCCACAGTTTTAGCATGCCCTAAGAGAAAAACTGTGGCAGTGCATGCTGGTATGTATAGTTCCACTGCAGCTGGATGACCCAAGTTTGACAGCATTGTGATGGCTTTAGGGCAATACAATCCACATTCTGTCCTGTCTAGTGGACTAGAAACCCATTTTTGGGTGAATATTGGAGCACAGTGTGTGTCTATGTAGCCACCTAGCCTCTAGAGAAGGGCATCTGTATTGTCCTGTAGTCACCTAGCCTCCAGAGAAGGGTATTTGTATTGTCCTGTAGTCACCTAGCCTCTAGAGAAGGGCATCTGTATTGTCCTGTAGTCACCTAGCCTCCAGAGAAGAGTATCTGTATTGTCCTGTAGTCACCTAGCCTCCAGAAAGGGCATCTGTATTGTCCTGTAGTCACCTAGCCTCCAGAGAAGGACATCTGTATTGTCCTGTAGTCATCTAACCTCCAGAGAAGAGTATCTGTATTGTCCTGTAGTCACCTAGCCTCCAGAGGACATCTGTATTGTCCTGTAGTCATCTAGCCTCCAGAGAAGGACATCTGTATTGTCCTGTAGTCACCACAAAACTGATTCGCATTTTCCTCTAGTCCCCAGAAAATGGGGTCCTAAAGTCCTCACATTCACATTCAACTACTGTCTCTTCATTAACATAAACTGTGACTTGTCCACCTAGTCATCCTCTCATTACAACATCCAACTAATGCTGTCTGATTAGAACCTATATAAATTATGTTATTACCGTTATTTCTATAGCTGTCCCTACTTTCCAGCAACACTCCCACGTTTTTTATTTCCCTTTGAACTGTCCCTATTTTTCAATATTGAAATAACCAGAACAGCATCTCTTACAGTGTATATGAGATATAATTCTCACTGTCTATTGTGATTCTCTGGGTGTAAGAATTCATATTTATTTTAGTTCCATTATCAGATCATTGTGGAGTCGGTGCTGCCTGTAACACTGTGAGAATCACCTGCTCAGGTACAAAGAATCCCAGGAATGGATTCCAGGAATGTCAGCAGCTGCGGATTCCCCCCCAGCTGTTGTAGTAAATACAGTAACTGTAAATGATATAATAACTAGTAATTAGCTTCTAATGGATCCTAATGAGCACCAGTCACCCCCACGTAAAGTTGGTGCGTTCGGAATATTATATATGGATTTGTACGTTAATAGTATCTTAAAATCAGATAAAATATCCCTACAATCCCACTACAGAGGTCGGGACTAGTATTAATGCTACGTTACTAGACTAATGGGTTTCCAGGGAAGCTGGAAAGAGAGTAGAGAATTCTGAGAAAAAAACCTTGATGAACAAGTATTTCCAGTGTTTGGTAATATATACATGACAGCTGTGTATCACCGAGGTGAGTAATATACCTGGAATAAATGGAGTAATCATACTTTATATGTTTATCATGCTCTCTTACACGTCTGCAGCAGGTGACCATGTTAGGAGTGAGGGGCTTCTCTAACACGGCAGGACCAGACTGACTGACAACCTGGCAGGGATACACGTCCAGTGCCCTGTGCTCTCACCACATCTGCTTTCCTAGAGCTCTGTCATTGATGGACGTGATCCTCCAGCTCTGAGAGGGCAGCATAACCCAGTGTCCTGCTTCCGCTAATGGAGAAGTTCAAGGAACTATCCCCTGAATTGCTACATGGGGCAGGAGGGGACATCCAAGAGTAGGTGACCCCTTTACAGGATGTAAACTCACAGTGGTGCATCAGACTTAAGGGAAAGGGGGACAAGCACAAGTTATCGGCAGCAGCAGGTCAGACTGTTCGTTTTCGGCAGCAGCAGGTCAGACTGTCACTTGGTGGCAGCAGCAGGTCAGACTGTCACTTAGCGGCAGCAGCAGGTCAGACAGTCACATAGCGGCAGCAGCAGGTCAGACTGTCACTTAGCGGCAGCAGCAGGTCAGACTGTCACTTAGCGGCAGCAGCAGGTCAGACTGTACGTTTTCGGCAGCAGCAGAGTCAGACTGTCACTTAGCGGCAGCAGCAGGTCAGCCTGTCACTTAGCGGCAGCAGCAGGTCAGACTGTCACTTAGCGGCAGCAGCAGGTCAGCCTGTCACTTAGCGGCAGCAGCAGGTCAGTCTGTCACTTAGCGGCAGCAGCAGGTCAGATTGTCACTTAGCGGCAGCAGCAGGTCAGACTGTCACTTAGTGGCAGCAGCAGGTCAGACTGTCACTTAGTGGCAGCAGCAGGTCAGACTGTTCGTTTTCAGCAGCAGCAGAGTCAGACTGTCACTTAGCGGCAGCAGCAGGTCAGACTGTCACTTAGCGGCAGCAGCAGGTCAGCCTGTCACTTAGCGGCAGCAGCAGGTCAGTCTGTCACTTAGCGGCAGCAGCAGGTCAGACTGTCACTTAGCGGCAGCAGCAGGTCAGACTGTTACTTAGCGGCAGCAGCAGGTCAGACTGTTCGTTTTCGGCAGCAGCAGAGTCAGACTGTCACTTAGCGGCAGCAGCAGGTCAGACTGTCACTTAGCGGCAGCAGCAGGTCAGACTGTCACTTAGCGGCAGCAGGTCAGACTGTCACTTAGCGGCAGCAGCAGGTCAGACTGTCACTTAGCGGCAGCAGCAGGTCAGACTGTTCGTTTTCGGCAGCAGCAGGTCAGACTGTCACTTAGCGGCAGCAGCAGGTCAGACTGTTCGTTTTCGGCAGCAGCAGAGTCAGACTGTCACTTAGCGGCAGCAGCAGGTCAGCCTGTCACTTAGCGGCAGCAGCAGGTCAGACTGTCACATAGCGGCAGCAGCAGGTCAGACTGTCACTTAGCGGCAGCAGCAGGTCAGACTGTCACTTAGCGGCAGCAGCAGGTCAGACTGTCACTTAGCGGCAGCAGCAGGTCAGCCTGTCACTTAGCGGCAGCAGCAGGTCAGCCTGTCACTTAGCGGCAGCAGCAGGTCAGACTGTCACTTAGCGGCAGCAGCAGGTCAGACTGTCGCTTAGCGGCAGCAGCAGGTCAGCCTGTCGCTGAGCGGCAGCAGCAGGTCAGACAGTCGCTTAGCGGCAGCAGCAGGTCAGACAGTCGCTTAGCGGCAGCAGCAGGTCAGACTGTCACTTAGCGGCAGCAGCAGGTCAGACTGTCACTTAGCGGCAGCAGCAGGTCAGACTGTCACTTAGCGGCAGCAGCAGGTCAGACTGTCACTTAGCGGCAGCAGCAGGTCAGACTGTCACTTAGCGGCAGCAGCAGGTCAGACTGTCACTTAGCGGCAGCAGCAGGTCAGACTGTCACTTAGCGGCAGCAGCAGGTCAGACTGTTCGTTTTCGGCAGCAGCAGGTCAGACTATCACTTAGCGGCAGCAGCAGGTCAGACTGTCACTTAGCGGCAGTAGCAGGTCAGACTGTCACTTAGCGGCAGCAGCAGGTCAGACTGTTCGTTTTCGGCAGCAGCAGGTCAGACTATCACTTAGCGGCAGCAGCAGGTCAGACTGTCACTTAGCGGCAGCAGCAGGTCAGACTGTTCGTTTTCGGCAGCAGCAGGTGAGACAGTCACTTAGCGGCAGCAGCAGGTCAGACTGTCACTTAGCGGCAGCAGCAGAAAGACAACTAATATAATATATAACAAAGCAATATCACGCCAGCCTCAGTCTGTGGCCATAATATCAGGATCGGTCACTGAGATAAAAGTGTTATTGTCCGGTGCAGCTGTGATATGTGTATGTATGACGCTCCAATTGCATTTAGGGGTCAATGACATTTTGTGTAGTATTCTTTATTACCCCCATCACATCTCCTCATATGTCATATTACCCCGTCACATCTCATATTCCTTATTACCCCCGTCACATCTTCTCATATGTCTTATTACCCCCGTCACATCTCATATGCCTTATTACCCCCGTCACATCTCATATTCCTTATTACCCTGTCACATCTCATATTCCTTATTACCCCGTCACATCTCATATTCCTTATTACCCCCATCACATCTCATATGTCTTACTACCCCGCCACATCTCCTCATATTCCTTATTACCCCATCACATCTCATATTCCTTATTACCCCATCACATCTCATATGTCTTATTACCCCGTCACATCTCATATTCCTTATTACCCCGTCACATCTCATATTCCTTATTACCCTGTCACATCTCATATTCCTTATTACCCCCGTCACATCTCATATTCCTTATTACCCCGTCACATCTCATATTCCTTATTACCCCGTCACATCTCATATTCCTTATTACCCCCGTCACATCTCATATTCCTTATTACCCCGTCACATCTCATATTCCTTATTACCCCCACCACATCTCATATTCCTTATTACCCCGTCACGTCTCATATTCCTAATTACCCCGTCACATCTCATATTCCTTATTACCCCGTCACATCTCCTCATGTTCCTTATTACCCCTGTCACATCTCATATTCCTTATTACCCCCACCACATCTCATATTCCTTATTACCCCGTCACGTCTCATATTCCTAATTACCCAGTCACATCTCATATTCCTTATTACCCCCACCACATCTCATATTCCTTATTACCCCCACCACATCTCATATTCCTTATTACCCCGTCACATCTCATATTCCTTATTACCCCATCACATCTCATATGTCTTATTACCCCATCACATCTCATATTCCTTATTACCCCGTCACATCTCATATTCCTTATTACCCCGTCACATCTCATATTCCTTATTACCCTGTCACATCTCATATTCCTTATTACCCCGTCACATCTCCTCATGTTCCTTATTACCCCCGTCACATCTCATATTCCTTATTACCCCGTCACATCTCATATTCCTTATTACCCAGTCACATCTCATATTCCTTATTACCCCCACCACATCTCATATTCCTTATTACCCCGTCACATCTCATATTCCTTATTACCCCGTCACATCTCATATTCCTTATTACCCCGTCACATCTCATATTCCTTATTACCCCGTCACATCTCATGTTCCTTATTACCCCCGTCACATCTCCTCATATTCCTTATTACCCCGTCACATCTCATATTCCTTATTACCCCCGTCACATCTCATATTCCTTATTACCCCCATCACATCTCATATTCTTTATTACCCCATCACATCTCATATTCCTTATTACCCCCGTCACATCTCATATTCCTTATTACCCCCGTCACATCTCATGTCTTATTACCCCGTCACATCTCCTCATATTCCTTATTACCCCGTCACATCTCATATTCCTTATTACCCCCGTCACATCTCATATTCCTTATTACCCCCATCACATCTCATATTCTTTATTACCCCATCACATCTCATATTCCTTATTACCCCCGTCACATCTCATATTCCTTATTACCCCCGTCACATCTCATGTCTTATTACCCCGTCACATCTCCTCATATTCCTTATTACCCCGTCACATCTCCTCATATTCCTTATTACCCCCGTCACATCTCATATTCCTTATTACTCCGTCACATCTCATATTCCTTATTACCCCGTCACATCTCATATGTTTTATTACCCCGTCACATCTCATGTTCCTTATTACCCCGTCACATCTCATGTTCCTTATTACCCCGTCACATCTCATATGTCTTATTACCCCGTCACATCTCATATTCCTTATTACCCCGTCACTTCTCATATTCCTTATTACCCCCGTCACATCTCATATTCCTAATTACCCCCGTCACATCTCATATTCCTTATTACCCCGTCACATCTCATATTCCTTATTACCCCCGTCACATCTCATATTCCTTATTACCCCTGTCACATCTCATATTCCTTATTACCCCCGCCACATCTCATATTCCTTATTACCCCGTCACATCTCATATTCCTTATTACCCCCGTCACATCTCATATTCCTTATTACCCCCGTCACATCTCATATTCCTTATTACCCCCGTCACATCTCATATTCCTTATTACCCCCGTCACATCTCATATTCCTTATTACCCCGTCACATCTCATATGTCTTATTACCCCCGTCACATCCTCTCATATGCCTTATTACCCCATCACATCTCATATTCCTTATTACCCCGTCACATCTAATATTCCTTATTACCCAGTCACATCTCATATTCCTTATTACCCCCGTCACATCTCCTCATGTTCCTTATTACCCCCGTCACATCTCATGTCTTATTACCCCCGTCACATCTAATATTCCTTATTACCCCGTCACATCTCATATTCCTTATTACCCCGTCACATCTCATATTCCTTATTACCCCCGTCACATCCTCTCATATGCCTTATTACCCCATCATATCTAATATTCCTTATTACCCAGTCACATCTCATATTCCTTATTACCCCCGTTACATCTCCTCATGTTCCTTATTACCCCCGTCACATCTCATATTCCTTATTACCCCGTCACATCTCATATTCCTTATTACCCCGTCACATCTAATATTCCTTATTACCCCCGTTACATCTCCTCATATTCCTTATTACCCCGTCACATCTCATATTCCTTATTACCCCCGTCACATCTCCTCATGTTCCTTATTACCCCCGTCACATCTCATGTCTTATTACCCCGTCACATCTCATATTCCTTATTACCCCCGTCACATCTAATATTCCTTATTACCCCGTCACATCTCATATTCCTTATTACCCCCGTCACATCCTCTCATATGCCTTATTACCCCCATCATATCTAATATTCCTTATTACCCAGTCACATCTCATATTCCTTATTACCCCCGTTACATCTCCTCATGTTCCTTATTACCCCCGTCACATCTCATATTCCTTATTACCCCCGTGACATCTCATATTCCTTATTACCCCGTCACATCTCATATTCCTTATTACCCCCGTCACATCTCATATTCCTTATTACCCCCATGACATCTCATATTCCTTATTACCCCGTCACATCTCATATTCCTTATTACCCCGTCACATCTCATATTCCTTATTACCCCGTGACATCTCATATTCCTTATTACCCCCGTGACATCTCATATTCCTTATTACCCCCGTGACATCTCATATTCCTTATTACCCCGTCACATCTCATATTCCTTATTACCCCCGTCACATCTCATATTCCTTATTACCCTCGTGACATCTCATATTCCTTATTACCCCCGTCACATCTCATATTCCTTATTACCCTCGTCACATCTCGTATTCCTTATTACCCCGTCACATCTCATATTCCTTATTACCCCCGTCACATCTCGTATGTCTTATTAACGCTGTAACCTGGGAGTCAGGTGTCATTTTTGCTCCTTGCACTTCTGCTGTGTTTTAGGCTTATACTCTCATAACTATAATCCTTGTATTTCTCTATGACATTCCCTATAATGCTCTTGTGTCATTTTATGTTTATTACTGACATGATTTAATAAAAAAATATACTTATAAAAAAACAATATGTCACCAAGGTGAATAAACAGGAATTTCCCTCTGGTGTAAATTTAAGGAACGTCCTGTAATTGTAAAACATAAAATAAGTGACATGGAGACTAGATCTATAAACCCTAAGAGATCCCAGGATCTCTGATCTCATCTCTAATCTGTTATACAGGGGAGGAATATTATTGTGATTCCATCTAAATGTCTACACTGTAAATATATATAACCCCATCCATGGAGTCTCAGACCCCCCATAACCCCATCCATGGACTATCTCAGACCCCACATAACCCCATCCATGGAGTATCCCAGACCCCCCATAACTTCATCCATGGAGTATCTCAGACCCCACATAATCCCATCCATGGAGTATCCCAGACCCCCCATAACTTCATCCATGGCGTAACTTAGACCCCCCATAACTTCATCCATGGAGTATCTCAGACCCCACATAACCCGCTCCATGGAGTATCCCAGACCCCCCATAACTTCATCCATGGAGTATCTCAGACCCCACATAATCCCATCCATGGAGTATCCCAGACCCCCCATAACTTCATCCATGGAGTATCTCAGACCCCACATAATCCCATCCATGGAGTATCCCAGACCCCCCATAACTTCATCCATGGAGTAACTTAGACCCCCCATAACTTCATCCATGGAGTATCTCAGACCCCCCATAACCCCATCCATGGAGTATCTCAGACACCCCATAACCCTTCCACTGAATACCTCAGACCACCAATAACCTTTCCATGGAGTATCCAGATTTTCTATAAATGCTCCATGTTGTATCCAGACCCCAATAACCCCTCCATGGAGTATCCAGCCCCTCATTCACACTTATTTGGAATATCCTAGTCCTTATTAATCCCCCCTCCAAAGAGTATCCAGCCCCCAGTAACAACTCCATGGATTATGTCTGACCCCAATAACCCCTCCATGTGCATCATAGTCTCCCAGTAACACCTCCATGGAGTATCCAGACCCTAAATTATGCCTCCATGGTGTATCACAAACCACCAGTAACCTCTCCGTAGGGTACCCAAGACCTCCAGTTACCCAACTATGAAGTGTAAACCCTTTCTTACCTACAGACAACACTTACAGGATAAGGAATGTCGGCTCTGGCAATGAACATGTTAACCTTAAACTGTGCCATGTTGGCAACATCAGAGCCCCAATAACAGCCTCTTCCCCCACGTCCTGATCTGTAAATCGTATGAACAGTGCGCACAGCTGTACTAACGGGAAATGGGACAAATTACCTCCATGCTCATCCCAGGACCGGAACATCCATACTGGTGACATCCATCCAAGACCTCAGCAGGGGGCATCCAGGAATCACAGACAGGGGTCTACACCTGCCATGTACATTATCCTTCATCCCAAACAAGGCATGAGGGTCCTGAGATCAACTGCTGAGGATCCCATGGTGGGGCACCGAGACCTCTAAAAACTGGGGCATTACAGGAGACCGATGAAACAACGTCAAATCGTGCAATCACATACAGCCAAACCAAACCAGGTAACTTACTGAGCCGCTGCCTCTCTGTAAGGGTAACGTCCCTGAGATACCTGTGATGCCAGCTGATCTCTACTGTGATGCCAGCTAGTGCTGCATGCCAAGACCCCCAGTGCTGGAAATTACTGCCCAATCTCCAAATAATATTATATAGGTCTTGCATGCAATATCTCAGAGCCAGGGTGACTCCCTCCTCGTATAAGTGCCCACTCTCCAAATGACAGAAGTATAATCATTCTCCAGCTGTGCGCTCAGTGCCCCCTTGCCCGTCCACAGGGTCTGTATCACCTGCAAGACCCACGAGCTTCAGTGCGATGCCAGGGATGGGTTATGGGGGCTCTCTCTCCTGGGCACAGGGTCTGGATTACCTGTAAGATCCCGCAGGTTTAGTATGATGCTCACCATGGGCAATGAATTCTCTATCCTGGGCACAGGGTCTGCTTCTCCTGTAATATCCTGGAAGCTCAGTCTGATGCCAGGGATGGGTGATGGGTCCTCTCACCTGGCACTGGGTCTGCTTCTCCTGTAATATCCTGGAAGCTCAGTGTGATGCCATGGATGGGTAATGGCTGCTATCACCTGGGCACAGCGTATCCATCACCTGTAATATCCTGGAAGCTCAGTCTGATGCCAGGGATGGGTCCTCTCACCTGGCACAGGGTCTGCTTCACCTGTAATATCCTGGAAGCTCAATCTGATGCCAGGGATGGGTAATGGCTGCTCTCACCTGGGCACAGCGTACCTATCACCTGTAATATCCTGGAAGCTCAGTCTGATGCCAGGGATGGATGATGGGTGCTCTCACCTGGGCACAACGTCTGCATCACCTGGAGGTTGTAGAATAAGTGCTGAGTGCCCCCACTACAGGGAACAGAGTCTGTCTTGCATGCAATGCACAGGAGAGTGAGTGCTCTGCCCAGGATGGTCCTGTGTGCCCCCTCTCCTGGGCACCTGGTGGCTCTGCACGTACCCAGACTACAGCACAGACCCAGGACGGCAGAGAATACAATCCCTCTGTGCATAACATTAACTTCGGGACTCACTCGCTGCCGCCTGTGCCGGGGAGGGGGGCAGAGGAGGCGCCGCCCGGCCATCACACCCCTTATTAACCTTGATTGGCCCCTACCGGGATTGGCCGCTCGCAGCGAGATCCTCCTGCAGCCACCCGGCCGGTCACAGTGTGAACGCTGCTGCCCTCCAGCGTCCACCGAGCAGATTGCACCGGCCGGTCACAGTGTGAACGCTGCTGTCCTCTAGTGGCCACCAAGAAGAATGTCCTGCAGGTCATAGCGTGAGCAAGATGCTGCCCTCCAGTGGCCACCGAGAAGAATGCACCATTGCTGATTCATGACACAAATCAACTGCTTATAACAAATGTATAATAATTTCTAGCCTGTACTCCGGGGCACAGGTGTGGTTGGAACACGGTATCTATAAACTTGAAGAGCAAGTTACTGTTTAGCTGTATACATGAGTGTGATAATAATATTATATTTACACTATAGTAATGATAAGTTAATTGCTGTACATTGTGTATTAAATACCTGCATGTTGCTGAACAGTGGTTATAGAGATAAATCTGCCCTATGGTCGCTTATTCCTGCCCAGGACCCAGCTCCCTTTGTGTATATCCCTTGTCCATTATTACAGATCAGAACCTTGGATTCTGGGACAAAAACCAGGACCATCTGTGATTGTATCTGGGCTCAGATAGTGACATCTGCACCTAGGAGTAACTGCTGCAGAGAACCTGGGGCCTGATTTTGGATTTCGGGTTTGGCGGTTGGTTTGTTTTATTTATTTTTTTAAACATTGTTTAATTTGATGGAAAATGCTTCCAAAAAGCAGAAAACCTCCTGTGATATTTGTGCTGCTTGTGTTCCCCTTTCTCTTGTTATATAATGTACATGTTTCTATTTATAGATCATTTCCTATTATCTGAGTCAAGTGATCTCCAGTTTGTGTCAAAATAACATCTTTGTTGGCAGAATCTGTAACCAGTGTTGTATAGTTACACAATATATACAGGACACACAATGTACAGCATACACACAATATACCACATACACACAATATATTCAGGGCACACAATATACAGAATACACACAGTATACACAACACACAATGTACAGCATACACACAATATACAGTATACAGGACACACAATGTACAGCATACACACAATATACAGTATACAGGACACACAATGTACAGCATACACACAATATACCACATACACACAATATATACAGGACACACAATGTACAGCATACACACAATATACCACATACACACAATATACAGCATACACACAATATACAGTATACAGGACACACAATGTACAGCATACACACAATATACAGTATACAGGACACACAATGTACAGCATACATACAATATACCACATACACACAATATATACAGGACACACAATGTACAGCATACACACAATATACCACATACACAAAATATACCAGATATACACAATATATACAGGATACACAATGTACAGCATACACACAATATACCACATACACACAATATACACAGGACACACAATGTACAGCATAGACACAATATACCACATACACACAATATATTCAGGGCACACAATATACAGCATACACACAATCTACAGTATACAGGACACACAATGTACAGCATACACACAATATACCACATACACACAATATATACAGGACACACAATGTACAGCATAGACACAATATACCACATACACACAATATATTCAGGGCACACAATATACAGCATACACACAATATACAGTATACAGGACACACAATGTACAGCATAGACACAATATACCACATACACACAATATATACAGGACACACAATGTAAAGCATAGACACAATATACCACATACACACAATATATTCAGGGCACACAATATACAGCATACACACAATATACAGTATACAGGACACACAATGTACAGCATACACACAATATGCCACATACACACAATATATACAGGACACACAATATACAGCATATACACAATATACCACATACACACAATATACCAGATATACACTATATATACAAGACACACAATGTACAGCATACACACAATATACAGGACACACAATATACCACATACACACAATATACCACATACACACAATATATACAGGACACACAATATACAGCATGTACACAATATATCACATACACACAATATACAGTATACACACAATATACCAGATACACACAGTATACCACATACATACTATATATAGAGGACACACAATATACCAGATACACACAATTTATATATATATATATATATATATAAATATATACATACACAGGACATGAGGACATACAATATACAGGATACACAAATATACCAGATATACACAATATATACAGGACACACAACTAAATTACAGACCAGTCTGGGTACTTTGTACTAAGCCCCCTTCCACATATCATTTACGCAGGCACTAGATGCAACAGAATATGCTGCGCTCTATAAGAAACTGTTAATAAATACATTTATAATGGCGGCCAGGATGCGCGCCTATAGTTTCGCAGCGGCGCAAGGACTAGCAGAGCAAGATGGCAGCGTTAGTGGAACACGGCACAGGCTGATTGGAAGACTTGGGAAGAGCTAAAGGTCGGCAGAGTTAGAACATTAGGGCAGTCTAGTTCTATGCTGTGCAGTTTTATTATGGGGGGATTAGGTCTCATCCTTATCCTCTAATGATACTTAAGAGAATCACAGTCTAGTCGCAGCGTGCGCCATGTACAGGTGTGGGTGTGTTTAGGTGTGAGTAATGGTGTTAGGACGCTGTCCGCAGTGTCACATGACCATGTTCCTGTGTTTGGGTTTGTACCTGGAGGCTCCTGCACAAAGTCCTGGTTCCCAGATATTGGGGGTTACGCATTTAGGGCCGTATTCAATTATTTCCGCACCTGCGATAAAGTATCTCCTGCTGGACTTTCCACCGACATCGCGTGCTTTGGACACGGAAACTTATTGGGCGCGCCCCTGCTATTTCCCTTATTCAATTCCAAAACACGCGAAAATGGCAACCCGTGATGTCGGAACAGGCGGAAAGCGCTGTCAGAAATGGGGAAACCTGCCAGGACACCCCAAAAAGAAGCACTAACATTGGGGATCAATGTAGAGGTCCCCGAATAGCCCTAATAAAGCTGTTTGGGGTACTTAAGTTGTGTCAATAGCTTCTAATTAGCGTCTTTGCACAAGTGGTGAAGAATGGCATTAAGCAGTATTTTTTGGTGAATATAAGTTGTCCTGTCACATTTGGGGTACATGAAAATGGGTACTAGCGTGTTTTATAGTCTCTAAAGTGAAGTTTTAAAAATCATGAAAAACCCCTCAGCAGCAAACACCTGCAATAAAAAAACACCTGACCCCTCCTTACCGACCCCCCTAAAGTCTATTTAGCTAGTGTTTATGCGTGTACCCCAACTTTGCACTTTTTCACCCCCAAAATGAAAGTACTTTTTTGGGGTGTTCTTAAGTTTTTTTAGGGGATTTTTTGACACAGTTATCCTTTGGGGGTCTTTTTTCACAACCTATTCAGAGGCGAAACTTTTTCGCCTATTACATTGCACTGATTTTCCGCGGACGCGAAAAGTGTTTGCAATTGAATACGGAGATAAGTATTGAGGCGAAATGTCGTCATCCACAATACTTTTCCACGGATTCCGACTTTTCGCGGCTAACTGTAATACGGACCTTAGTTATCAAAAGTTTAAACTGTTGCTGGATATTCTATATTGCTCAAAAACCTTCCACACTAAATATAATACATGACTTTCTCTACAATATCCTTCCACACTATATATTACATGGCTTTCTCTACAATATCCTTCCACACTAAATATAATACATGGCTTTCTCTACAATATCCTTCCACACTATATAATACATTGCTTTCTCTACAATAACCTTCCACACTATATAATACATGGCTTTCTCTACAATATCCTTCCATGGCTTTCTCTACAATATCCTTCCACACTATATAATACATGTCTTTCTCTACAATATCCTTCCACACTATATAATACATGGCTTTCTCTACAATATCCTTCCACACTATATATTACATGGCTTTCTCTACAATATCCTTCCACACTAAATATAATACATGGCTTTCTCTACAATATCCTTCCACACTAAATATAATACATGTCTTTCTCTACAATATCCTTCCACACTATATAATACATGGCTTTCTCTACAATATCCTTCCACACTAAATATAATACATGTCTTTCTCTACAATATCCTTCCACACTATATAATACATGGCTTTCTCTACAATATCCTTCCACACTAAATATAATACATGTCTTTCTCTACAATATCCTTCCACACTATATAATACATGGCTTTCTCTACAATATTCTTCCACACTAAATATAATACATGACTTTCTCTACAATATCCTTCCACACTATATAATACATGGCTTTCTCTACAATATCCTTCCATGGCTTTCTCTACAATATCCTTCCACACTATATAATACATGGCTTTCTCTACAATATCCTTCCACACTAAATATAATACATGTCTTTCTCTACAATATCCTTCCACACTATATAATACATGGCTTTCTCTACAATATCCTTCCACACTAAATATAATACATGTCTTTCTCTACAATATCCTTCCACACTATATAATACATGGCTTTCTCTACAATATCCTTCCACACTATATAATACATGGCTTTCTCTACAATAACCTTCCACACTATATATTACATGGCTTTCTCTACAATAACCTTCCACACTATATAATACATGGCTTTCTCTACAATATCCTTCCACACTAAATATAATACATGTCTTTCTCTACAATATCCTTCCACACTATATAATACATGGCTTTCTCTACAATATCCTTCCACACTAAATATAATACATGTCTTTCTCTACAATATCCTTCCACACTATATAATACATGGCTTTCTCTACAATATCCTTCCACACTATATAATACATGGCTTTCTCTACAATATCCTTCCACACTATATATTACATGGCTTTCTCTACAATAACCTTCCACACTATATAATACATGGCATTCTCTACAATAACCTTCCACACTATATAATACATGGCTTTCTCTACAATATCCTTCCACACTATATAATACATGGCTTTCTCTACAATATCCTTCCACACTATATAATACACATGGCTTTCTCTACAATATCCTTCCACACTATATATTACATGGCTTTCTCTACAATATCCTTCCACACTATATATTACATGGCTTTCTCTACAATAACCTTCCACACTATATATTACATGGCTTTCTCTACAATATCCTTCCACACTATATAATACATGGCTTTCTCTACAATAACCTTCCACACTATATAATACATGGCTTTCTCTACAATAACCTTCCACACTATATAATACATGGCTTTCTCTACAATAACCTTCCACACTATATAATACATGGCTTTCTCTACAATATCCTTCCACACTATATAATACATGGCTTTCTCTACAATATCCTTCCACACTATATATTACATGGCTTTCTCTACAATATCCTTCCACACTAAATATAATACATGGCTTTCTCTACAATATCCTTCCACACTAAATATAATACATGGCTTTCTCTACAATAACCTTCCACACTATATAATACATGGCTTTCTCTACAATAACCTTCCACACTGTATAATACATGGCTTTCTCTACAATAACCTTCCACACTATATAATACATGGCTTTCTCTACAATATCCTTCCACACTATATAATACATGGCTTTCTCTACAATATCCTTCCACACTATATAATACATGGCTTTCTCTACAATAACCTTCCACACTATATATTACATGGCTTTCTCTACAATATCCTTCCACACTATATAATATATGGCTTTCTCTACAATATCCTTCCACACTATATAATACATTGCTTTCTCTACAATAACCTTCCACACTATATATTACATGGCTTTCTCTACAATATCCTTCCACAATATATAATACATGGCTTTCTCTACAATATCCTTCCACACTATATAATACATGGCTTTCTCTACAATATCCTTCCACACTATATAATACATGGCTTTCTCTACAATAACCTTCCACACTATATATTACATGGCTTTCTCTACAATATCCTTCCACACTAAATATAATACATGGCTTTCTCTACAATATCCTTCCACACTAAATATAATACATGGCTTTCTCTACAATAACCTTCCACACTATATATTACATGGCTTTCTCTACAATATCCTTCCACACTATATATTACATGGCTTTCTCTACAATATCCTTCCACACTAAATATAATACATGTCTTTCTCTACAATATCCTTCCACACTATATAATACATGGCTTTCTCTACAATAACCTTCCACACTATATATTACATGGCTTTCTCTACAATATCCTTCCACACTATATAATACATTGCTTTCTCTACAATAACCTTCCACACTATATAATACATGGCTTTCTCTACAATATCCTTCCACACTATATAATACATTGCTTTCTCTACAATAACCTTCCACACTATATAATACATGGCTTTCTCTACAATATCCTTCCACACTATATAATACATGGCTTTCTCTACAATATCCTTCCACACTATATAATACATGGCTTTCTCTACAATAACCTTCCACACTAAATATAATACCTGGCTTTCTCTACAATAACCTTCCACACTATATATTACATGGCTTTCTCTACAATATCCTTCCACACTAAATATAATACATGGCTTTCTCTACAATAACCTTCCATAATAAATATAATACATGGCTTTCTCTACAATATCCTTCCACACTATATAATACATGGCTTTCTCTACAATATCCTTCCACACTATATAATACATGGCTTTCTCTACAATAACATTCCATAATAAATATAATACATGGCTTTCTCTACAATATCCTTCCACACTATATAATACATGGCTTTATCTACAATATACTTCCACACTATATAATATATGGCTTTCTCTACAATATCCTTCCACACTATATAATACATTGCTTTCTCTACAATAACCTTCCACACTATATAATACATGGCTTTCTCTACAATATCCTTCCACACTATATAATACATGGCTTTCTCTACAATATCCTTCCACACTAAATATAATACATGGCTTTCTCTACAATAACCTTCCACACTATATATTACATGGCTTTCTCTACAATATCCTTCCACACTAAATATAATACATGGCTTTCTCTACAATATCCTTCCACACTATATAATACATGGCTTTCTCTACAATATCCTTCCACACTAAATATAATACATGTCTTTCTCTACAATATCCTTCCACACTATATATTACATGGCTTTCTCTACAATATCCTTCCACACTATATATTACATGGCTTTCTCTACAATAACCTTCCACACTATATATTACATGGCTTTCTCTACAATATCCTTCCACACTATATAATACATGGCTTTCTCTACAACATCCTTCCACACTAAATATAATACATGGCTTTCTCTACAATAACCTTCCACACTATATATTACATGGCTTTCTCTACAATATCCTTCCATAATAAATATAATACATGGCTTTCTCTACAATATCCTTCCACACTATATAATACATGGCTTTCTCTACAATAACCTTCCACACTATATAATACATGGCTTTCTCTACAATATCCTTCCACACTAAATATAATACATGGCTTTCTCTACAATAACCTTCCACACTATATAATACATGGCTTTCTCTACAATATCCTTCCACACTATATAATACATGGCTTTCTCTACAATATCCTTCCACACTATATAATACATGGCTTTCTCTACAATATCCTTCCACACTATATATTACATGGCTTTCTCTACAATATCCTTCCACACTATATATTACATGGCTTTCTCTACAATATCCTTCCACACTATATAATACATGGCTTTCTCTACAATATCCTTCCACACTAAATATAATACATGGCTTTCTCTACAATATCCTTCCACACTATATAATACATGGCTTTCTCTACAATAACCTTCCACACTATATAATACATGGCTTTCTCTACAATAACCTTCCACACTATATAATACATGGCTTTCTCTACAATAACCTTCCACACTATATAATACATGGCTTTCTCTACAATATCCTTCCACACTATATAATACATGGCTTTCTCTACAATATCCTTCCACACTATATATTACATGGCTTTCTCTACAATATCCTTCCACACTAAATATAATACATGGCTTTCTCTACAATATCCTTCCACACTAAATATAATACATGGCTTTCTCTACAATAACCTTCCACACTATATAATACATGGCTTTCTCTACAATAACCTTCCACACTGTATAATACATGGCTTTCTCTACAATAACCTTCCACACTATATAATACATGGCTTTCTCTACAATATCCTTCCACACTATATAATACATGGCTTTCTCTACAATATCCTTCCACACTATATAATACATGGCTTTCTCTACAATAACCTTCCACACTATATATTACATGGCTTTCTCTACAATATCCTTCCACACTATATAATATATGGCTTTCTCTACAATATCCTTCCACACTATATAATACATTGCTTTCTCTACAATAACCTTCCACACTATATATTACATGGCTTTCTCTACAATATCCTTCCACAATATATAATACATGGCTTTCTCTACAATATCCTTCCACACTATATAATACATGGCTTTCTCTACAATAACCTTCCACACTATATATTACATGGCTTTCTCTACAATATCCTTCCACACTATATATTACATGGCTTTCTCTACAATATCCTTCCACACTAAATATAATACATGGCTTTCTCTACAATATCCTTCCACACTAAATATAATACATGGCTTTCTCTACAATAACCTTCCACACTATATATTACATGGCTTTCTCTACAATATCCTTCCACACTATATATTACATGGCTTTCTCTACAATATCCTTCCACACTAAATATAATACATGTCTTTCTCTACAATATCCTTCCACACTATATAATACATGGCTTTCTCTACAATAACCTTCCACACTATATATTACATGGCTTTCTCTACAATATCCTTCCACACTATATAATACATTGCTTTCTCTACAATAACCTTCCACACTATATAATACATGGCTTTCTCTACAATATCCTTCCACACTATATAATACATTGCTTTCTCTACAATAACCTTCCACACTATATAATACATGGCTTTCTCTACAATATCCTTCCACACTATATAATACATGGCTTTCTCTACAATATCCTTCCACACTATATAATACATGGCTTTCTCTACAATAACCTTCCACACTAAATATAATACCTGGCTTTCTCTACAATAACCTTCCACACTATATATTACATGGCTTTCTCTACAATATCCTTCCACACTAAATATAATACATGGCTTTCTCTACAATAACCTTCCATAATAAATATAATACATGGCTTTCTCTACAATAACCTTCCACACTATATAATACATGGCTTTCTCTACAATATCCTTCCACACTATATAATACATGGCTTTCTCTACAATATCCTTCCACACTATATAATACATGGCTTTCTCTACAATAACCTTCCACACTATATATTACATGGCTTTCTCTACAATATCCTTCCACACTATATAATATATGGCTTTCTCTACAATATCCTTCCACACTATATAATACATTGCTTTCTCTACAATAACCTTCCACACTATATATTACATGGCTTTCTCTACAATATCCTTCCACAATATATAATACATGGCTTTCTCTACAATATCCTTCCACACTATATAATACATGGCTTTCTCTACAATAACCTTCCACACTATATATTACATGGCTTTCTCTACAATATCCTTCCACACTATATATTACATGGCTTTCTCTACAATATCCTTCCACACTAAATATAATACATGGCTTTCTCTACAATAACCTTCCACACTATATATTACATGGCTTTCTCTACAATATCCTTCCACACTATATAATACATGGCTTTCTCTACAATATCCTTCCACACTATATAATACATTGCTTTCTCTACAATAACCTTCCACACTATATAATACATGGCTTTCTCTACAATATCCTTCCACACTATATAATACATGGCTTTCTCTACAATATCCTTCCACACTATATAATACATGGCTTTCTCTACAATAACCTTCCACACTAAATATAATACCTGGCTTTCTCTACAATAACCTTCCACACTATATATTACATGGCTTTCTCTACAATATCCTTCCACACTAAATATAATACATGGCTTTCTCTACAATAACCTTCCATAATAAATATAATACATGGCTTTCTCTACAATAACCTTCCACACTATATAATACATGGCTTTCTCTACAATATCCTTCCACACTATATAATACATGGCTTTCTCTACAATATCCTTCCACACTATATAATACATGGCTTTCTCTACAATAACCTTCCACACTATATATTACATGGCTTTCTCTACAATATCCTTCCACACTATATAATATATGGCTTTCTCTACAATATCCTTCCACACTATATAATACATTGCTTTCTCTACAATAACCTTCCACACTATATATTACATGGCTTTCTCTACAATATCCTTCCACAATATATAATACATGGCTTTCTCTACAATATCCTTCCACACTATATAATACATGGCTTTCTCTACAATAACCTTCCACACTATATATTACATGGCTTTCTCTACAATATCCTTCCACACTATATATTACATGGCTTTCTCTACAATATCCTTCCACACTAAATATAATACATGGCTTTCTCTACAATATCCTTCCACACTAAATATAATACATGGCTTTCTCTACAATAACCTTCCACACTATATATTACATGGCTTTCTCTACAATATCCTTCCACACTATATATTACATGGCTTTCTCTACAATATCCTTCCACACTAAATATAATACATGTCTTTCTCTACAATATCCTTCCACACTATATAATACATGGCTTTCTCTACAATAACCTTCCACACTATATATTACATGGCTTTCTCTACAATATCCTTCCACACTATATAATACATTGCTTTCTCTACAATAACCTTCCACACTATATAATACATGGCTTTCTCTACAATATCCTTCCACACTATATAATACATTGCTTTCTCTACAATAACCTTCCACACTATATAATACATGGCTTTCTCTACAATATCCTTCCACACTATATAATACATGGCTTTCTCTACAATATCCTTCCACACTATATAATACATGGCTTTCTCTACAATAACCTTCCACACTAAATATAATACCTGGCTTTCTCTACAATAACCTTCCACACTATATATTACATGGCTTTCTCTACAATATCCTTCCACACTAAATATAATACATGGCTTTCTCTACAATAACCTTCCATAATAAATATAATACATGGCTTTCTCTACAATATCCTTCCACACTATATAATACATGGCTTTCTCTACAATATCCTTCCACACTATATAATACATGGCTTTCTCTACAATAACATTCCATAATAAATATAATACATGGCTTTCTCTACAATATCCTTCCACACTATATAATACATGGCTTTATCTACAATATACTTCCACACTATATAATATATGGCTTTCTCTACAATATCCTTCCACACTATATAATACATTGCTTTCTCTACAATAACCTTCCACACTATATAATACATGGCTTTCTCTACAATATCCTTCCACACTATATAATACATGGCTTTCTCTACAATATCCTTCCACACTAAATATAATACATGGCTTTCTCTACAATAACCTTCCACACTATATATTACATGGCTTTCTCTACAATATCCTTCCACACTAAATATAATACATGGCTTTCTCTACAATATCCTTCCACACTATATAATACATGGCTTTCTCTACAATATCCTTCCACACTATATAATACATGGCTTTCTCTACAATAACCTTCCACACTATATAATACATGGCTTTCTCTACAATATCCTTCCACACTATATAATGCATGGCTTTCTCTACAATATCCTTCCACACTATATAATACATGGCTTTCTCTACAATATCCTTCCACACTAAATATAATACACATGGCTTTCTCTACAATATCCTTCCACACTATATATTACATGGCTTTCTCTACAATAACCTTCCACACTATATATTACATGGCTTTCTCTACAATAACCTTCCACACTATATATTACATGGCTTTCTCTACAATAACCTTCCACACTATATAATACATGGCTTTCTCTACAATATCCTTCCACGCTAAATATAATACATGGCTTTCTCTACAATATCCTTCCACACTATATAATACATGGCTTTCTCTACAATAACCTTCCACACTATATATTACATGGCTTTCTCTACAATATCCTTCCACAATATATAATACATGGCTTTCTCTACAATATCCTTCCACACTAAATATAATACATGGCTTTCTCTACAATAACCTTCCACACTATATATTCCATGGCTTTCTCTACAATATCCTTCCACACTAAATATAATACATGGCTTTCTCTACAATATCCTTCCACACTAAATATAATACATGGCTTTCTTTACAATGTCCTTCCACACTATATAATACATGGCTTTCTCTACAATAACCTTCCACACTATATAATACATGGCTTTCTCTACAATATCCTTCCACACTATATATTACATGGCTTTCTCTACAATATCCTTCCACACTATATATTACATGGCTTTCTCTACAATATCCTTCCACGCTAAATATAATACATGGCTTTCTCTACAATAACCTTCCACACTATATAATACATGGCTTTCTCTACAATATCCTTCCACGCTAAATATAATACATGGCTTTCTCTACAATATCCTTCCACACTATATAATACATGGCTTTCTCTACAATAACCTTCCACACTATATATTACATGGCTTTCTCTACAATATCCTTCCACACTATATAATACATGGCTTTCTCTACAATATCCTTCCACACTAAATATAATACATGGCTTTCTCTACAATATCCTTCCACAATATATAATACATGGCTTTCTCTACAATATCCTTCCACACTAAATATAATACATGGCTTTCTCTACAATATCCTTCCACACTAAATATAATACATGGCTTTCTTTACAATATCCTTCCACACTATATAATACATGGCTTTCTCTACAATATCATTCCACACTATATAATGCATGGCTTTCTCTACAATATCCTTCCACACTAAATATAATACATGTCTTTCTCTACAATATCCTTCCACACTATATAATACATGGCTTTCTCTACAATATCCTTCCACACTATATAATACATGGCTTTCTCTACAATATCCTTCCACACTATATATTACATGACTTTCTCTACAATAACCTTCCACACTATATAATACATGGCATTCTCTACAATAACCTTCCACACTATATAATACATGGCTTTCTCTACAATATCCTTCCACACTATATAATACATGGCTTTCTCTACAATATCCTTCCACACTATATAATACACATGGCTTTCTCTACAATATCCTTCCACACTATATATTACATGGCTTTCTCTACAATATCCTTCCACACTATATATTACATGGCTTTCTCTACAATAACCTTCCACACTATATATTACATGGCTTTCTCTACAATATCCTTCCACACTATATAATACATGGCTTTCTCTACAACATCCTTCCACACTAAATATAATACATGGCTTTCTCTACAATAACCTTCCACACTATATATTACATGGCTTTCTCTACAATATCCTTCCATAATAAATATAATACATGGCTTTCTCTACAATATCCTTCCACACTATATAATACATGGCTTTCTCTACAATAACCTTCCACACTATATAATACATGGCTTTCTCTACAATATCCTTCCACACTAAATATAATACATGGCTTTCTCTACAATAACCTTCCACACTATATAATACATGGCTTTCTCTACAATATCCTTCCACACTATATAATACATGGCTTTCTCTACAATATCCTTCCACACTATATAATACATGGCTTTCTCTACAATATCCTTCCACACTATATATTACATGGCTTTCTCTACAATATCCTTCCACACTATATATTACATGGCTTTCTCTACAATATCCTTCCACACTATATAATACATGGCTTTCTCTACAATATCCTTCCACACTAAATATAATACATGGCTTTCTCTACAATATCCTTCCACACTATATAATACATGGCTTTCTCTACAATAACCTTCCACACTATATAATACATGGCTTTCTCTACAATAACCTTCCACACTATATAATACATGGCTTTCTCTACAATAACCTTCCACACTATATAATACATGGCTTTCTCTACAATATCCTTCCACACTATATAATACATGGCTTTCTCTACAATATCCTTCCACACTATATATTACATGGCTTTCTCTACAATATCCTTCCACACTAAATATAATACATGGCTTTCTCTACAATATCCTTCCACACTAAATTTAATACATGGCTTTCTCTACAATAACCTTCCACACTATATAATACATGGCTTTCTCTACAATAACCTTCCACACTGTATAATACATGGCTTTCTCTACAATAACCTTCCACACTATATAATACATGGCTTTCTCTACAATATCCTTCCACACTATATAATACATGGCTTTCTCTACAATATCCTTCCACACTATATAATACATGGCTTTCTCTACAATAACCTTCCACACTATATATTACATGGCTTTCTCTACAATATCCTTCCACACTATATAATATATGGCTTTCTCTACAATATCCTTCCACACTATATAATACATTGCTTTCTCTACAATAACCTTCCACACTATATATTACATGGCTTTCTCTACAATATCCTTCCACAATATATAATACATGGCTTTCTCTACAATATCCTTCCACACTATATAATACATGGCTTTCTCTACAATATCCTTCCACACTATATAATACATGGCTTTCTCTACAATAACCTTCCACACTATATATTACATGGCTTTCTCTACAATATCCTTCCACACTATATATTACATGGCTTTCTCTACAATATCCTTCCACACTAAATATAATACATGGCTTTCTCTACAATATCCTTCCACACTAAATATAATACATGGCTTTCTCTACAATAACCTTCCACACTATATATTACATGGCTTTCTCTACAATATCCTTCCACACTATATATTACATGGCTTTCTCTACAATATCCTTCCACACTAAATATAATACATGTCTTTCTCTACAATATCCTTCCACACTATATAATACATGGCTTTCTCTACAATAACCTTCCACACTATATATTACATGGCTTTCTCTACAATATCCTTCCACACTATATAATACATTGCTTTCTCTACAATAACCTTCCACACTATATAATACATGGCTTTCTCTACAATATCCTTCCACACTATATAATACATTGCTTTCTCTACAATAACCTTCCACACTATATAATACATGGCTTTCTCTACAATATCCTTCCACACTATATAATACATGGCTTTCTCTACAATATCCTTCCACACTATATAATACATGGCTTTCTCTACAATAACCTTCCACACTAAATATAATACCTGGCTTTCTCTACAATAACCTTCCACACTATATATTACATGGCTTTCTCTACAATATCCTTCCACACTAAATATAATACATGGCTTTCTCTACAATAACCTTCCATAATAAATATAATACATGGCTTTCTCTACAATATCCTTCCACACTATATAATACATGGCTTTCTCTACAATATCCTTCCACACTATATAATACATGGCTTTCTCTACAATAACATTCCATAATAAATATAATACATGGCTTTCTCTACAATATCCTTCCACACTATATAATACATGGCTTTATCTACAATATACTTCCACACTATATAATATATGGCTTTCTCTACAATATCCTTCCACACTATATAATACATGGCTTTCTCTACAATAACCTTCCACACTATATAATACATGGCTTTCTCTACAATATCCTTCCACACTATATAATACATGGCTTTCTCTACAATATCCTTCCACACTAAATATAATACATGGCTTTCTCTACAATAACCTTCCACACTATATATTACATGGCTTTCTCTACAATATCCTTCCACACTAAATATAATACATGGCTTTCTCTACAATATCCTTCCACACTATATAATACATGGCTTTCTCTACAATATCCTTCCACACTAAATATAATACATGTCTTTCTCTACAATATCCTTCCACACTATATATTACATGGCTTTCTCTACAATATCCTTCCACACTATATATTACATGGCTTTCTCTACAATAACCTTCCACACTATATATTACATGGCTTTCTCTACAATATCCTTCCACACTATATAATACATGGCTTTCTCTACAACATCCTTCCACACTAAATATAATACATGGCTTTCTCTACAATAACCTTCCACACTATATATTACATGGCTTTCTCTACAATATCCTTCCATAATAAATATAATACATGGCTTTCTCTACAATATCCTTCCACACTATATAATACATGGCTTTCTCTACAATAACCTTCCACACTATATAATACATGGCTTTCTCAACAATATCCTTCCACACTAAATATAATACATGGCTTTCTCTACAATAACCTTCCACACTATATAATACATGGCTTTCTCTACAATATCCTTCCACACTATATAATACATGGCTTTCTCTACAATATCCTTCCACACTATATAATACATGGCTTTCTCTACAATATCCTTCCACACTATATATTACATGGCTTTCTCTACAATATCCTTCCACACTATATATTACATGGCTTTCTCTACAATATCCTTCCACACTATATAATACATGGCTTTCTCTACAATATCCTTCCACACTAAATATAATACATGGCTTTCTCTACAATATCCTTCCACACTATATAATACATGGCTTTCTCTACAATAACCTTCCACACTATATAATACATGGCTTTCTCTACAATAACCTTCCACACTATATAATACATGGCTTTCTCTACAATAACCTTCCACACTATATAATACATGGCTTTCTCTACAATATCCTTCCACACTATATAATACATGGCTTTCTCTACAATATCCTTCCACACTATATATTACATGGCTTTCTCTACAATATCCTTCCACACTAAATATAATACATGGCTTTCTCTACAATATCCTTCCACACTAAATATAATACATGGCTTTCTCTACAATAACCTTCCACACTATATAATACATGGCTTTCTCTACAATAACCTTCCACACTGTATAATACATGGCTTTCTCTACAATAACCTTCCACACTATATAATACATGGCTTTCTCTACAATATCCTTCCACACTATATAATACATGGCTTTCTCTACAATATCCTTCCACACTATATAATACATGGCTTTCTCTACAATAACCTTCCACACTATATATTACATGGCTTTCTCTACAATATCCTTCCACACTATATAATATATGGCTTTCTCTACAATATCCTTCCACACTATATAATACATTGCTTTCTCTACAATAACCTTCCACACTATATATTACATGGCTTTCTCTACAATATCCTTCCACAATATATAATACATGGCTTTCTCTACAATATCCTTCCACACTATATAATACATGGCTTTCTCTACAATAACCTTCCACACTATATATTACATGGCTTTCTCTACAATATCCTTCCACACTATATATTACATGGCTTTCTCTACAATATCCTTCCACACTAAATATAATACATGGCTTTCTCTACAATATCCTTCCACACTAAATATAATACATGGCTTTCTCTACAATAACCTTCCACACTATATATTACATGGCTTTCTCTACAATATCCTTCCACACTATATATTACATGGCTTTCTCTACAATATCCTTCCACACTAAATATAATACATGTCTTTCTCTACAATATCCTTCCACACTATATAATACATGGCTTTCTCTACAATAACCTTCCACACTATATATTACATGGCTTTCTCTACAATATCCTTCCACACTATATAATACATTGCTTTCTCTACAATAACCTTCCACACTATATAATACATGGCTTTCTCTACAATATCCTTCCACACTATATAATACATTGCTTTCTCTACAATAACCTTCCACACTATATAATACATGGCTTTCTCTACAATATCCTTCCACACTATATAATACATGGCTTTCTCTACAATATCCTTCCACACTATATAATACATGGCTTTCTCTACAATAACCTTCCACACTAAATATAATACCTGGCTTTCTCTACAATAACCTTCCACACTATATATTACATGGCTTTCTCTACAATATCCTTCCACACTAAATATAATACATGGGTTTCTCTACAATAACCTTCCATAATAAATATAATACATGGCTTTCTCTACAATATCCTTCCACACTATATAATACATGGCTTTCTCTACAATATCCTTCCACACTATATAATACATGGCTTTCTCTACAATAACATTCCATAATAAATATAATACATGGCTTTCTCTACAATATCCTTCCACACTATATAATACATGGCTTTATCTACAATATACTTCCACACTATATAATATATGGCTTTCTCTACAATATCCTTCCACACTATATAATACATTGCTTTCTCTACAATAACCTTCCACACTATATAATACATGGCTTTCTCTACAATATCCTTCCACACTATATAATACATGGCTTTCTCTACAATATCCTTCCACACTAAATATAATACATGGCTTTCTCTACAATAACCTTCCACACTATATATTACATGGCTTTCTCTACAATATCCTTCCACACTAAATATAATACATGGCTTTCTCTACAATATCCTTCCACACTATATAATACATGGCTTTCTCTACAATATCCTTCCACACTATATAATACATGGCTTTCTCTACAATAACCTTCCACACTATATAATACATGGCTTTCTCTACAATATCCTTCCACACTATATAATGCATGGCTTTCTCTACAATATCCTTCAACACTATATAATACATGGCTTTCTCTACAATATCCTTCCACACTAAATATAATACACATGGCTTTCTCTACAATATCCTTCCACACTATATATTACATGGCTTTCTCTACAATAACCTTCCACACTATATATTACATGGCTTTCTCTACAATAACCTTCCACACTATATATTACATGGCTTTCTCTACAATAACCTTCCACACTATATAATACATGGCTTTCTCTACAATATCCTTCCACGCTAAATATAATACATGGCTTTCTCTACAATATCCTTCCACACTATATAATACATGGCTTTCTCTACAATAACCTTCCACACTATATATTACATGGCTTTCTCTACAATATCCTTCCACAATATATAATACATGGCTTTCTCTACAATATCCTTCCACACTAAATATAATACATGGCTTTCTCTACAATAACCTTCCACACTATATATTCCATGGCTTTCTCTACAATATCCTTCCACACTAAATATAATACATGGCTTTCTCTACAATATCCTTCCACACTAAATATAATACATGGCTTTCTTTACAATGTCCTTCCACACTATATAATACATGGCTTTCTCTACAATAACCTTCCACACTATATAATACATGGCTTTCTCTACAATATCCTTCCACACTATATATTACATGGCTTTCTCTACAATATCCTTCCACACTATATATTACATGGCTTTCTCTACAATATCCTTCCACGCTAAATATAATACATGGCTTTCTCTACAATAACCTTCCACACTATATAATACATGGCTTTCTCTACAATATCCTTCCACGCTAAATATAATACATGGCTTTCTCTACAATATCCTTCCACACTATATAATACATGGCTTTCTCTACAATAACCTTCCACACTATATATTACATGGCTTTCTCTACAATATCCTTCCACACTATATAATACATGGCTTTCTCTACAATATCCTTCCACACTAAATATAATACATGGCTTTCTCTACAATATCCTTCCACAATATATAATACATGGCTTTCTCTACAATATCCTTCCACACTAAATATAATACATGGCTTTCTCTACAATATCCTTCCACACTAAATATAATACATGGCTTTCTTTACAATATCCTTCCACACTATATAATACATGGCTTTCTCTACAATATCATTCCACACTATATAATGCATGGCTTTCTCTACAATAACCTTCCACACTATAGAATACATGGCTTTCTATACAATAACCTTCCACACTATATAATACATGGCTTTCTCTACAATATCCTTCCACACTATATAATACATGGCTTTCTCTACAATATCCTTCCACACTATATATTACATGTCTTTCTCTACAATATCCTTCCACACTATATAATACATGGCTTTCTCTACAATATCCTTCCACACTATATATTACATGTCTTTCTCTACAATATCCTACAAGTGGAAGTAGAAATATTTTCATCATACAAAGCAGAATGCTGTCAGATGCAGAAATGTATGGGTGTTTGGTAATATCGGTGGCCATGGGGATCCCCGGCCATTGTACGGCCTCTGTAACATGTGCAGAAGATGAGAGAGACCTGAGATCCTCAGACTGTGGGCAGTGAATGGGACATGACAGCTCCCTCCCTGTATAAAAGCTTTTCTGTGTTTTTTATATTTAGCCTCTGTCAGCAGACGAGCAGGTCTTCATCCCATTGAGAGCTGTCAGCTTTTCTCACCATTCATCCTCGTACACTTTAGGGCGTCCATCTGGGACAGTAATTAGGAAGTAATAGCATCTGCTCTCTGTGACTGATCCCTGCTGCCTGGCCGGCATGACATGTTATCACTGAATTGCCGGCACAGAATGATGGGTCCGACTCCTGGATGAGAGAATTGGGCCTCATTAGAGGGAATTGTCAAACAGGGACCCCCACAGAGTCCGTGTATTCCTGACACTAATCATCTTCAGGCGCCTGGAAGGACTTAGATCATTTATAATTACTTAGTAAGCAGACATGATCTAACCAGATTTCATCCAACCACTCAACTGTCCAGACAAACTAAACAATCACAAAGTGTCTCCACTCATCTAACCAGTCAACTTCTCCCCAACTGAATGTGCTTGTGATGTCACAGGAGAACACAGATACACAGGAGGACACAGATACACAGGAGTACACAGGAGGACACAGATACACAGGAGTACACAGATACACAGGAGTACACAGATACACAGGAGGACACAGATACACAGGAGTACACAGATACACAGGAGGACACAGATACACAGGAGTACACAGATACACAGGAGTACACAGGAGAACACAGATACACAGGAGAACACAGATACACAGGAGGACACAGATACACAGGCGTACACAGGAGTACACAGATACACAGGAGTACACAGATACACAGGGGGACACAGGAGGACACAGATACACAGGAGTACACAGATACACAGGAGGACACAGATACACAGGAGGACACAGATACACAGAAGTACACAGGAGGACACAGATGCACAGGGGTACACAGATATACTGGAGTACACAGATACACAGGAGTACACAGATACACAGGAGGACACAGATACACAGGAGGACACAGATACACAGAAGTACACAGGAGGACACAGATGCACAGGGGTACACAGATATACTGGAGTACACAGATACACAGGAGGACACAGATACACAGGGGTACACAGGAGGACACAGCTACACAGGGGTACACAGATACACTGGAGTACACAGATACACAGGGGTACACAGATACACAGGAGGACACAGATACACAGGAGGACACAGAAACACAGATACACAGTAGTACACAGATAAACAGAAGTACACAGGAGGACACAGATACACAGGAGTACACAGGAGGACATAGATACACAGGAGTACACAGGAGGACACAGATACACAGGAGGACACAGATACACAGGAGTACACAGATAAACAGAAGTACACAGATACACAGGAGGACACAGATACACAGTAGTACACAGGAGGACACAGATACACAGGAGTACACAGGAGGACATAGATACACAGGAGTACACAGGAGGACACAGATACACAGGAGTACACAGATACACTGGAGTACACAGATACACAGGGGTACACAGATACACAGGAGGACACAGATACACAGGAGGACACAGGAGTACACAGATACACAGCAGGACACAGAAACACAGATACACAGTAGTACACAGATAAACAGAAGTACACAGGAGGACACAGATACACAGGAGTACACAGGAGGACATAGATACACAGGAGTACACAGGAGGACACAGATGCACAGGAGGACACAGATACACAGGAGTACACAGATAAACAGAAGTACACAGATACACAGGAGGACACAGATACACAGTAGTACACAGGAGGACACAGATACACAGGAGTACACAGGAGGACATAGATACACAGGAGTACACAGGAGGACACAGATACACAGGAGTACACAGATAAACAGGAGTACACAGGAGTACACAGGAGGAAATAGATACACAGGAGTACACAGGAGTACACAGATACACAGGAGGACACAGATACACAGGAGGACACAGATACACAGAAGTACACAGGAGGACACAGATGCACAGGGGTACACAGATATACTGGAGTACACAGATACACAGGAGGACACATATACACAGGGGTACACAGGAGGACACAGCTACACAGGGGTACACAGATACACTGGAGTACACAGATACACAGGGGTACACAGATACACAGGAGGACACAGATACACAGGAGGACACAGGAGTACACAGATACACAGGAGGACACAGAAACACAGATACACAGTAGTACACAGATAAACAGAAGTACACAGGAGGACACAGATACACAGGAGTACACAGGAGGACATAGATACACAGGAGTACACAGGAGGACACAGATACACAGGAGTACACAGATAAACAGAAGTACACAGATACACAGGAGGACACAGATACACAGTAGTACACAGGAGGACACAGATACACAGGAGTACACAGGAGGACATAGATACACAGGAGTACACAGGAGGACACAGATACACAGGAGTACACAGATAAACAGGAGTACACAGGAGGACACAGATACACAGGAGTACACAGGAGCAAATAGATACACAGGAGTACACAGGAGGACACAGATACACAGGAGTACACAGATAAACAGAAGTACACAGATACACAGGGGTACACAGATTCACAGGAGAACACAGATACCCAGGGGTACACAGGAGTACACAGATACACAGGAGAACACAGGAGGACACAGATACACAGGAGGACATAGATACACAGGAGTACACAGATACACAGACACACAGGAGGACACAGATACACAGGGGTACACAGAAGTACACAGATACACAGGAGGACACAGATACACAGGAGTACACAGATACACAGGAGTACACAGATACACAGGGGTACACAGGAGTTACAGATACACAGGAGTACACAGTTACACAGGGGTACACAGGTACATAGGAGGACACAGAAGTACACAGTTACACAGGAGGACACAGGAAGACACAAGAGTACACAGATAACCAGGGCTACACAGATACACAGGAGGACACAGAAACACAGGAGGACACAGACACACAGGAGGACACAGGAACACAGGAAGACACAGATTCACAGGAATACACAGATACACAGGGGTACACAGGAGGACACAGATACACAGGAGTACACAGATACACAGGAGTTACAGATACACAGGAGTACACAGTTACACAGGGGTACACAGGTACATAGGAGGACACAGGAGTACACAGATACACAGGAGGCCACAGGAAGACACAGGAGTACACAGATAAGCAGGGCTACACAGATACACAGGAGGACACAGAAACACAGGAGGACATAGACACACAGGAGGACACAGGAACACAGGAAGACACAGATACACAGGAATACACAGATACACAGGGGTACACAGGAGGACACAGATACACAGGGGTACACAGATACACAGGAGGACACAGGGGTACACAGATACACAGGAGGACACAGGAACACAGGAGGACACAGATACACAGGGGTACACAGGAGGACACAGATACACAGGGGTACACAGATACACTGGAGTACACAGATACACAGGGGTACACAGATACACAGGAGGACACAGGAGTACACAGATACACAGGAGGAAACAGGTACACAGGAGTACATAGATACACAGGAGGACACAGATACACAGGAGGACACAGGAGTACACAGATACACAGGGGTACAAAGATACACAGGGGCACACAGATACACAGGGGTACACAGATACACAGGAGTAGACAGGGGTACACTGGAGTACACAGATACACAGGGGTACACAGATACACAGGGGTACACAGGGGTACACAGATACACAGGGGTACACAGGGGTACACAGGAGTACACGGATACACAGGAGGACACAGATACACAGGGGTACACAGGAGTTACAGATACACAGGAGGACACAGATACACAGGAGGACACAGATACACAGGAGTACACAGTTACACAGGGGTACACAGGTACACAGGAGGACACAGTAGGACACAGATACACAGGAGGACACAGGAAGACACAGGAATACACATATACGCAGGGGTACACAGATACACAGGAGGACACAGGTGTACACAGATACACAGGGGTACACAGATACACAGGAGTACACAGATACACAGGAGGACACAGGAACACAGGAGGACACAGATACACAGGAATACACTGATACACAGGGGTACAAAGGAGGACACAGACACACAGGGGTACACAGATACACAGGAGGACACAGGAGTACACAGATACACAGGAGGACACAGGTACACAGGAGTACATAGATACACAGGAGGACACAGATACACAGGAGGACACAGGAGTACACAGATACACAGGGATACACAGATACACTGGGATACACAGGAGTACACAGATACACAGGGGTACACAGATACACAGGAGTACACAGGAGTACACAGATACAGAGGGGTACACTGGAGTACACAGATACACAGGGGTACACAGATACACAGGGGTACACAGATACACAGGAGGACACAGATACACAGGGGTTCACAGAAGTACACAGATACACAGGAGGACACAGATACACAGGGGTACACAGGAGTACACAGATACACAGGGGTACACAGGAGTTACAGATACACACGAGTAAACAGATACACAGGAGGACACAGGAGAAAACAGATACACAGGAGTACACAGTTACACAGGAGGATACAGTAGGACACAGATACACAGGAGGACACAGGAAGACACAGGAGTACACATATACGCAGGGGTACACAGATACACTGGAGGACACAGAAACACAGGAGGACACATATACACAGGAGGACACAGGAACACAGGAAGACACAGATACACAGATAAACACGGGTACACAGGAGGACACAGATACACAGGGGTACACAGATACACAGGAGGACACAGGGGTACACAGATACACTGGGGTACACAGATACACAGGGGTGCACAGATACACAGGGGTACACAGGAGTACACAGATACACAGGGGTACACAGATACACATGAGTACACAGATACACAGGAGGACACAGGAGGACACAGATACACAGGGGTACACAGATACACAGGAGGACACAGATACACAGGAGTACATAGATACACAGGCACACAGATACACAGGGGTACACAGATACACAGGGGTACACAGATACACAGGAGGACACAGATACACAGGGGTACACAGTACCCCTTGGGGTTGGTGTGGCTGGGCTGCTCTGGTGAGGCACACATTAACACTTTATTTAGCACTTTTACACTTTCCAATATATTTTGTGTGTATATATACTTTTCTTAGCTTTTTAATTACACCTTCTCTTATTAACACATAGTTTTCCCCTTTAATCCTATACTAATACTTTAGTCTCTCACTGGTGTGCTTCGCTGGGGTGGCTGGCTATCGCCGGCTTTTTTGGGGTTCTGCACCCCAGATTCTGACCAAGTGATAGGGACCTCCGGTATCAGGGACGCCGTGACGCGGCCCGGAGGCTTAGCCATATCTTTGCAAATATATGCAACTGAGATCTCTGGATTATCTACCACCATGTAGTTTTTCATATGTTATTGCTGATTTCATTCTGAGTGCTGGGGGAATACTTTTTGTTGTTTCTTGTATAGACTAACCCCTCCCTTACATGCACCTGAGTGATATTACTGAAGTGATTGAGCAGCTTCCAACTTGTATTTCTGTACACAGAAGTACACAGATACACAGGAGGACACAGATACATAGGGGTACACAGGAGTTACAGATACACAGGAGTAAACAGATACACAGGAGGACACAGGAGAACACAGATACACAGGAGTACACAGTTACACAGGGGTACACAGGAGGACACAGATACACAGGAGGACACAGATACACAGGAGGACACAGGAAGACACAGGAGTACACATATACGCAGGGATACACAGGAGGACACAGGTGTACACAGATACACAGGGGTACACAGATACACAGGAGTACACAGATACACAGGAGGACACAGGAACACAGGAGGACACAGATACACAGGGGTACACAGATACACAGGGGTACACAGATACACAGGAGGACACAGGAGTACACAGATACACAGGAGGACACAGGTACACAGGAGTACATAGATACACAGGAGGACACAGATACACAGGAGGACACAGATACACAGATACACAGGAGTACACAGATACACAGGGATACACAGGAGTACACAGATACACAGGGGTACACAGATACACAGGAGGACACAGGAACACAGGAGGACACAGATACACAGGGGTACACAGATACACAGGGGTACACAGATACACAGGAGGACACAGGAGTACACAGATACACAGGAGGACACAGGTACACAGGAGTACATAGATACACAGGAGGACACAGATACACAGGAGGACACATATACACAGGGATACACAGATACACAGGGATACACAGGAGTACACAGATACACAGGGATACACAGGAGTACACAGATACACAGGGGTAGACAGGAGTACACAGATACACAGGAGGACACAGATACACAGGGGTACACAGAAGTACACAGATACACAGGAGGACACAGATACACAGGGGTACACAGGAGTACACAGATACACAGGGGTACACAGGAGTTACAGATACACACGAGTAAACAGATACACAGGAGGACACAGGAGAACACAGATACACAGGAGTACACAGTTACACAGGAGGACACAGATACACAGGAGGACACAGGAAGAAACAGGAGTACACATATACGCAGGGGTACACAGATACACAGGAGGACACAGAAACACAGGAGGACACATATACACAGGAGGACACAGGAAGACACAGATACACAGAAATACACAGATACACACGGGTACACAGATACACAGGAGGACACAGGAGTACACAGATACACAGGGGTGCACAGATACACAGGGGTGCACAGATACACAGGGGTACACAGGAGTACACAGATACACAGGAGGGCACAGGAACACAGGAGGACACAGATACACAGGAATACACAGATACACAGGGGTACACAGATACACAGGAGGACACAGATACACAGGAGTACACAGATACACAGGAGGACACAGATACACTGTAGTACACAGATACACAGGGGTACACTGTAGTACACAGATACACAGGGGTACACAGATAGAAAGGGATACACAGGAGTACACAGATACACAGGGGTACACAGATACAGAGGGGTACACAGATACACAGGGGTACACAGATACACAAGGGTACACAGATACACAGGGCTACACGGATACACATGGGTACACAGGAGGACACAGATACACAGGGGTGCACAGGAGTACACGGATACACAGGAGTACACAGATACACAGGGTTTCACAGAAGTACACAGATACACAGGAGGACACAGATACACAGGGGTACACAGGAGTACACAGATACACAGGGGTACATAGGAGTTACAGATACACACGAGTAAACAGATACACAGGAGGACACAGGAGAAAACAGATATACAGGAGTACACAGTTACACAGGAGGATACAGTAGGACACAGATACACAGGAGGACACAGGAAGACACAGGAGTACACATATATGCAGGGGTACACAGATACACAGGAGGACACAGAAACAGGAGGACACATATACACAGGAGGACACAGGAACACAGGAAGACACAGATACACAGAAATACACAGATAAACACGGGTACACAGGAGGACACAGATACACAGGGGTACACAGATACACAGGAGGACACAGGGGTACACAGATACACTGGGGTACACAGATACACAGGGGTGCACAGATACACAGGGGTACACAGGAGTACACAGATACACAGGGGTACACAGATACACATGAGTACACAGATACACAGGAGGACACAGGAGGACACAGATACACAGGGGTACACAGATACACAGGAGGACACAGATACACAGGAGTACATAGATACACAGGCACACAGATACACAGGGGTACACAGATACACAGGGGTACACAGATACACAGGAGGACACAGATACACAGGGGTACACAGTACCCCTTGGGGTTGGTGTGGCTGGGCTGCTCTGGTGAGGCACACATTAACACTTTATTTAGCACTTTTACACTTTCCAATATATTTTGTGTGTATATATACTTTTCTTAGCTTTTTAATTACACCTTCTCTTATTAACACATAGTTTTCCCCTTTAATCCTATACTAATACTTTAGTCTCTCACTGGTGTGCTTCGCTGGGGTGGCTGGCTATCGCCGGCTTTTTTGGGGTTCTGCACCCCAGATTCTGACCAAGTGATAGGGACCTCCGGTATCAGAGACGCCGTGACGCGGCCCGGAGGCTTAGCCATATCTTTGCAAATATATGCAACTGAGATCTCTGGATTATCTACCACCATGTAGTTTTTCAAATGTTATTGCTGATTTCATTCTGAGTGCTGGGGGAATACTTTTTGTTGTTTCTTGTATAGACTAACCCCTCCCTTACATGCACCTGAGTGATATTACTGAAGTGATTGAGCAGCTTCCAACTTGTATTTCTGTACACAGAAGTACACAGATACACAGGAGGACACAGATACATAGGGGTACACAGGAGTTACAGATACACAGGAGTAAACAGATACACAGGAGGACACAGGAGAACACAGATACACAGGAGTACACAGTTACACAGGGGTACACAGGTACACAGGAGGACACAGATACACAGGAGGACACAGATACACAGGAGGACACAGGAAGACACAGGAGTACACATATACGCAGGGATACACAGGAGGACACAGGTGTACACAGATACACAGGGGTACACAGATACACAGGAGTACACAGATACACAGGAGGACACAGGAACACAGGAGGACACAGATACACAGGGGTACACAGATACACAGGGGTACACAGATACACAGGAGGACACAGGAGTACACAGATACACAGGAGGACACAGGTACACAGGAGTACATAGATACACAGGAGGACACAGATACACAGGAGGACACAGATACACAGGGATACACAGATACACAGGACTACACAGATACACAGGGATACACAGGAGTACACAGATACACAGGGGTACACAGATACACAGGAGGACACAGGAACACAGGAGGACACAGATACACAGGGGTACACAGATACACAGGAGGACACAGGAGTACACAGATACACAGGAGGACACAGGTACACAGGAGTACATAGATACACAGGAGGACACAGATACACAGGAGGACACATATACACAGGGATACACAGATACACAGGGATACACAGGAGTACACAGATACACAGGGAGACACAGGAGTACACAGATACACAGGGGTAGACAGGAGTACACAGATACACAGGAGGACACAGATACACAGGGGTACACAGAAGTACACAGATACACAGGAGGACACAGATACACAGGGGTACACAGGAGTACACAGATACACAGGGGTACACAGGAGTTACAGATACACACGAGTAAACAGATACACAGGAGGACACAGGAGAACACAGATACACAGGAGTACACAGTTACACAGGAGGACACAGATACACAGGAGGACACAGGAAGAAACAGGAGTACACATATACGCAGGGGTACACAGATACACAGGAGGACACAGAAACACAGGAGGACACAGGAAGACACAGATACACAGAAATACACAGATACACACGGGTACACAGGAGGACACAGGAGTACACAGATACACAGGGGTGCACAGATACACAGGGGTGCACAGATACACAGGGGTACACAGGAGTACACAGATACACAGGAGGGCACAGGAACACAGGAGGACACAGATACACAGGAATACACAGATACACAGGGGTACACAGATACACAGGAGGACACAGATACACAGGAGTACACAGATACACAGGAGGACACAGATACACTGTAGTACACAGATACACAGGGGTACATTGTAGTACACAGATACACAGGGGTACACAGATAGAAAGGGATACACAGGAGTACACAGATACACAGGGGTACACAGATACAGAGGGGTACACAGGAGTACACAGATACACAGGGGTACACAGATACACAAGGGTACACAGATACACAGGGCTACACGGATACACATGGGTACACAGGAGGACACAGATACACAGGGGTGCACAGGAGTACACGGATACACAGGAGTACACAGATACACAGGGGTACACAGGAGTACACAGATACACAGGGGTACACAGACTGTCATGTAACTAAGAACAGAAGAAAACTAAATAAAAAAAATGCTTTTAGACCAGTGCTGGTTATCCCAAAATTACCCCCCCCCCCCCCCTTGCTGGTGTCAGGCTAACCAGACTAGGCTTGTGTAAGTATAGAGGGGGTGCACGCTGTAAACAGTGGGTGGGGTACACTTCCACATGCACCCGCACAGATATTTGGCATACATGGGCATGAGCTAGTGAGACGACTACTGGGCCATCCGGAAAAGCAGTCACGGATGTGTGACGCAGACTCGGGTCCTGTATCTGCACATATACACTATGGCGTGACGTCACTTGGACATACATTTATTATTTTATGCATTTTCATGCCTGTGACTGGTCCAAAATACTGATATATGTATATACTGTATAAATATATGAGATATATAGTATATTCCAGTGAATTTGGGGATCGGTCTGCAGGTTTAGACTTACTGCATTTATTAAAAGACTGGCAATATCAGAGAAGTATAACTGAGTGTGTTATCAGACAATAATATTATAATATGATATATAATAAATAATATACTGTATATGGAGGCTGATTACTGCCCTGTGCCCATTGTTTACAGCTATTGTTTATAAGTAAATGGAGCAGAGTTTTTGGAGCGTAACTAAAGCGTCAGAGCCCCTTAGGGCTCTCCAGGAACAATGTCCATCTGGAGTCAGCCTTAGAATAACTACCAGCATCGCTCCCCCAGAAGAGGGGTCTCTGGCGTTCCCTAGCACAGAGGATGAAGCCAGAACAGCAGTGCACTCCTGTGATTAGGTTACCCATACACACCGGTCTCCGGTTATCTGGAGGTCATTGCACTCCCAGCCAGGACACATAGGTGTGTAACACTCTTCCATCAGATTGTGTCTCTGTCAGCTCAGTCCCGGGTGGGGAAGTGATGGGCTGAGTGGATGTAATGTCTTATTACTTCCACATGGCAGAACCACATTGTTGAGCTGTCTCCTCTCAGAACAAGCAGAGAACGAGGCCGAAATGCACTTTATGCGTAACTACCAGCTGCTTCTACACGACAGGAGTATTTCTGCCGAGTCTGCTGGAGCGATGCCAGGCCGCCATGGGACTGGTGCACGTGGCACTGGTGTTATTAGTAGGTCAGATACAGAACGGAGAGCGGTAGCCGGGACCTTACCCCTACAACATCACTTATATTCCAGTATTGCATTCGGTATGAATAGCCGGCTGCCACATGACCGGCGTTTCGATTCCCGGCTGCGGCAACCCGACAAAACAGCAGAGCCGGCAGCCGAAGCCCGACAGCGCTGGAAATCCCGATCGTCCCTAAGGTACTTACTAACCTTACCAACCCCCCTAACCCTAACCTTCCTTAGGGGTGCCTAACCCTAAGTCCCCCCGGGGGGTGCCTAACCCTAATCCCCCCCGGGGGTGCCTAACCCTAACCTCCCCCCCAAGTGCCTAACCCTAAGTCCCCCCCGGGGGTGCCTAACCCTAACCCTCCCTCCCCTTAGCCTATCCCTAACCCTCCCGGGGGGGTGCCTAACACTAATTCCCCCCAGGGAGCCCTAAACCTAACCCTCCCCCCCGCAGCTGTCCGCTTGCGGCGCCCGGTATCACTTCGATCGGGATGCTGAGCGCCTGTCTCCCGGCACCGGGAAAATGACAGGCATTTAGATTTTAAACGCCGGTCATTTATCTCTAGGCGGGATAGTGGATTCGGGAAGCCGGCGGTCGGGATTGCGGCCGCCGGCTTCCTAAACTAATCCCCCAGCATTATAGACCTAACACAGGGATGGGGAACCTCAGGCCCAGGGGCCATCTAAGGCCCCCGGAATCATTTGGTCTGGCCCTCGGAGCTTTTTTCTGCTAGCCTCATCTGGCTATCAGGTTGCCTATATTGGCGCCCTGCAGCCAGAACCTATGCAGCAGTGCCGCCTGGAGCAGCATTAGGACACTACAGTTGGTCACAACGCTGCCCTTACAGCTCCCCGGAGCATCCTGAGGATGCCCCAGGCATTGCTGTAATTACAGACGATTGTGGCCCCGCCCCATCTTACATCACATGGAGGGGGCGTGGCCTGCACCAGGGCCCGCAAATAATGTTATACATATCAAAATGGCCCTCAGCACAAAAAAGGTTCCCCACCCATAACCTAAGGAGACAAATTATTATCGTCATCTATATACATATATTAGTAAAGGGGCTCTACATATACCTATCTGAGCCCCTTCATTGCTCCATCCTGCCCCCCCCCCCACTCAGTCAATCAATCTGTGCACCCGCAGCCCATTGGTGGAGAATCTTTTATCAGTCTGTCTGGACCGGCGCCACGTTGCCGGTGATAGTTTACGCCTTGTGTGTGATTCCTGGTTCCTGTCAGTCTGCCGGTGTCCCTATCTGCCGGTCTCCTGCCAGTTTGTGATTGCTCTGCCATGTCTACCTTGCCACTCTTTGTCATTCCGAGATTGGTCTCAGTCTGCGGCCTCACCGCATTCACCTCAGAGGGGCGACCTCCATCTCAGCCATGCTGCCTATGGCCTAGCTTCCTTTACTATCAAGGACGCACTGCTGCCTCAAAGGTCGCACCTCGGCTCTCAAGGCCGCACATCAGCCCTCCAGGATGCAACTTGCCATAACATGCCGCACCTCTGCCCTCAAGTCAACATCCCGGACCTCAGAGCCACATCTCGGCCCTCAAGGCAGCTTCACGGCCCTCAAAGCTGTACCTCGACCCTCAGCCGCACCTCGACCCTCAAGGCCACACTTCGTCATTGTGGTCACAATACAGCGACCATTCCAACACAACGACTACCTTTGTGACCTGTGCCAGCCTGAACCATCATCAGCTGCTACACTTCCACCTATATAGTCGTGTAAGCCCCTACTGTCCCGAATATTAAAACCAGACGGCAACCCAAGTACCAGTGAGTGTACTAGATCTAAGGAAAAGTCAAGGGACTGTTATTGGTGGAAGACCTCGTTAGAGTGGCTCTAGGGGTCTTACATGGCATCGTACGGGTGATCATAACGGCACTAGACACATTCACACTGTGCCAGCCTGTGTCATATTGTGATGTATGTCCTTGTAGTGACATGTCCGTCAGCGTCGTGAGCCCCCTCCCCTCCTTCCTTGGGGTGCGTGGGCCTAAACTCGGCCGCTGGGCACTACAGATGTGTTGTGCCACCTGCTGTTTCCAGAGCTTTGCTGATGGGAACCAAATGTACCTGGGTTCTTGTCTTCAGTGAAGCTCCTGTTACATGACCCATAAAAGGGCCTATTTCTTTGGTTTTTGAAACTCCTACCATCTTCCTCGAAGAGAGATGGAGATCCTGGGACTCACATTCCTCACACAGAGAACATCTTCCCTCCACACTCTTCTCTGGAAATGTTTCCTCAGAACAGCTCTGCAATTACTTTCAGTCTGTGAATATTTGCGTTTCTGCTGTGGCTGTATAGATCTGTATCTTCTGTACTCGCCTGTATGCTCCTCTGGTCTTAGCTTCCCGCTATTGTTTTCTTGCTTTGTTTTATTTTTCTTTTGTTTTGAATCCTTTATTGTGATGATAACACACTTAGTGGCCACATTACGTGCTCCTGTACACCTGCTCAATACTGCAACTATCCAATCAGCCAATCATCTGCCAGCAAACCAATGCATAAAAGCATGAAGACATGGTCAAGAGGTTCAGTTGTTGTTGAGACCGAACACTAGAATGGAGATAAAATGTGCTGTGACTGTGAAATGATTGTTGGTGGCACAAGGGGTGGTTGGAGCATTACAGAAACGGCTGATCCCCTGGGATTTCAACGCACGTACAACAGTCTCTATAGGAGAAGGACCAGACTGGCTGAAGCTACAGCTACAGTAGCTGAAATACTCATACACCAGAAGTATACAGAAGAGCATCTCTGGACCTGCAGCACATTGAACCTTGAAGCTGATGGGCAACAGCAGCAGGAGATCACACCAGGTTCTGCTACTGGCATGTAAGCCCAGGGCACAGGGGGCAGTAACACAGGGGGCAGTAACACAGTGAGGACTGGGAAAACTTTACCTGAAGAATCGCCATTTCTGCTGCGACATGCCGGTGGTGGGGTGAGGATGTAACGATGAATAATTGGATCCTTCCTGCCTTCGGTGAATGGTTTGGCTGCTGGTGGTGTATTGGCGTGGAGAATGTTTTCTTGGCACATATTCGGCGCCTTATTACCAATTGAAAATACTTGACATGCCACATTGCTGCCACGTGCATCCTCATGGCCACAGCCTAGCCACTATCTAATGGCTACATCCCGCAGGATTACACGTCATGTCACACAGCACACGTCATCTCACGCCGGTACCGTGTACATGACAATGAGCTCCAGGGGCCAGAACACTCTGCCCTTCGGGCATTTTATTTTTAGGGGCTCGGGAAGGATGAACTCTGCAACAAACTACAATGTGCATTGCTAATACAGTCCAGGGTGCGGCATTTCAGGGCTGCACTGTATCCACGTTCCTGCTGTCACATCTGTCAGGCGCGATGGAACGTGTGGCACTGCGCACATAAACGGCGGGTTTAGCAAGGACATGTGACCGTCAGTGCCGGATCATGTGACTACTGAGGTATAAAGCCCGGCCTGACGGCCTAAAGAATAAATGACGAAATGGCGAATACACCTACAGGTAACATGGCGGCAACCAGGTACAGGCTTTCCTGGCAAAGAAATAGGTAATAAATATAATATTTACAGACATATTTTGCCATTTTCCATGTTACTTTTAGTTCATTTTAATAATATTACCCAGATTATATATTTTATTATCCGGTTCCCAACCCATCCATTACTTCAGGGCTGAAAATCCCCAAATCAAATGAGGTGACCTGAATTAAATATCGTCCATGAAAGATTAAGGACCAGAGATCTTTATTGTTACATCGCCGGCCCTGATATTGTCTGTAGCAAGGTATTAAGATGCGATACTCTGCATCCTTTCCTCCCCTAGTGCTGATTGTACATCTCAGCATGCACCCTAATAAGCAGCTATCTGGTAACGGAGCCCTGCGTGGCACCTGTCACATAACAGGCCGAGTCCCTACTGTGATATGTCCAAACATCTCATACATTTACTGGGACGTAAGGAGAATCACAGCCGGCTGCCCAAGGTGACCTCACCCACGGTCCACCCACAGCAATAGGACGGCGCTGTTACTTGTGGTCTCTGTACGGGAAATAAATCCATTATTCTACAAAATAACCAAATATTATTTTTTGTTAAAATGTGGCCGGCGATTTAGAGGGATCTCAGTTTATATTTATCTATTATCCAGAGGAAAATGAGAGTAGTAGTGTCACAGAGATCATCTTCCCTGGATTATTAGAAGAGAAAATAACAGTTACAAAATACATTAATTAATAGCAAAGACTTGTAATTACCCTGCGGTGTAGACTGTATGATGCATGTGTCCGATGTATGTATGTATGGGTAATATTTAGCTGTATACGAAGCCTCCCCTCTGTTGATCAAACCGTGAACAAAATAACATTCTCCCAATACTCTAATAGCAGTCAGTGGTGCATGCTAACTACACGCTAACTACATGCTAACTGCACGCTAAGTACATGCTAACTGCACATAAACTACATGCTAACTGCACACTAACTACACGCTAACTGCACACTAACTACACACTAACTGCACAGTAATTACATGCTAACTACACACTAACTGCACACTAACTACACGCCTACTGCACATTACCTGCACACTAAGGGCCTGATTCAGAGCCGGACGCTCTGACAAGAGCGCTCGCTCTGAATCAGGACCGTCCTACCTATTATTGGAGCGGCATCCTGGCCACCCACAGCTTATGCGAGCGACCAAAAAGATGGTCGCGATGTCCAAGACCATCGCGACCATCGGGCTTGCGACGAGACCCTGCGGTAGGGTCTCACTGCCGCAAGCCCAGGAGTGCTTTTGGCTCTATCACTAGTGATGTTAGTGGGGCCGGTCCCAGACGGTAGGCGTTCCCATGGGAACGCCTCCGTCTGGGCAGCAGCGCCCCCGGCACGCCCACCAAAGGGGGCGTGCTGTCACTCACCATCGACAGCACGCCCCCTTTGGTGCGAGACCCATAGCGACGGCTTGGCCGTCGCTATTCGGGTCTCGCGCATGCGCACGATGGAGCTCCCTCCGTCGTGCGCATGCGTACTCGGGCACCATTGACCCGCTTGCGAGCGCTCAGCGCTCGCGAGCAGGTCTGAATCAGGCCCTAACAGCACATTTACTGCAAGCTAACTACACGCAATGACGATGTTCACATAGTGAGCAATTATTTGCTACTGCGCATGATCATGTTATTCTGAAACCCCCTATGGCGCATGCGTGACCCTGTGTGTATTCACGGAGGCGCGGTTGCATATGGGAATGCTGGTATCAGAGATGGCGAGGGAAGACTATGGGTGAGACCGCTCAGGAGGTGCCATAGGACAGGTGCTGGTGTCGATGGTGCATGCGATAGATCGCCGGTGTTGGAGTGTCACCAGCGGCGTTGCACTGTGCGGCAACGCTGAAAGTGGGTGTATCAGTGCTCGCACATTCGCGCTACTACACGAGGGGGAGGCAGAAAACAGCGTCTGCATATTTTCGCCACCACGGCTCCACAAAAGAGGCAGCTGCGGCGGTGACTGCACCCAAAATGTGTTATACAGCTGGCATGTTATATGTACCCAAATGCCAATGTTACATACTAAGCCAACGGGACATCCCCAGTGCCCAGTACATGGAACATCCCCAGTGCCCAGCATACTATGCAAACCCAGTGACCAGTATAAAATCTAATGCCCTGTATATTACATATCTAATACCCTGCATATTACATATCTAATACCCTGCATATTACATACTGTATCTAATGCCCTGCATATTACATATCTAATGCCCTACATATTACATATCTAATACCCTTCATATTACATATCTAATGCCCTGCATATTACATATCTAATACCCTGCATATTACATATCTAATGCCCTGCATATTACATATCTAATACCCTGCATATTACATATCTAATGCCCTGCATATTACATATCTAATACCCTGCATATTACATATCTAATGCCCTGCATATTACATATCTAATACCCTGCATATTATATATCTAATGCCCTGCATATTACATATCTAATACCCTGCATATTACATATCTAATGCCCTGCATATTACATATCTAATGCCCTGCATATTACATATCTAATACCCTGCATATTACATATCTAATGCCCTACATATTACATATCTAATGCCCTGCATATTACATATCTAATGCCCTGCATATTACATATCTAATGCCCTACATATTACATATTTAATACCCTGCATATATTACATATCTAATGCCCTGCATATTACATATCTAATGCCCTACATATTACATATCTAATGCCCTGCATATTACATAGGGTCAATCTGCCAGTGAGTGAACATTTTCAAGTTTAAAGTATTATAAACTAGATACCCGGCGTTACCGGGGTTGAAGACTGGACCTTCACTTTTTACATAGTCCTCACCTGTTACCCCATATTCCATGGATCCATTGACATCTGCGTGTACTTCCCATGAGGGTTCCTCACGTCTCGCCTCTTTTACTTCTAGCCAGGGGCTTTTTATGCGATGGGAGGGCTCGTATGCAGTGCTGGCCCCCTCCTCTCTGGCAGCGCAGTAGATTCTGCCATAATCTGCTGCGCATGCGTTGGTCTCTGGGAAAATGGCGCCCACGCCTTATTCCCGGGGACATTTCTACTGTACATGAGCAAGTCACTGGGAAAATGGCAGCCACCAAATTTCCCTGTTATTTTTTCTGCTCTGCAGAGCCGGCCCGGAGCAAAGCTGTGCTGTGGAGACTGTGGAGAGGTAAGTATATCTATGTATGGATGCAGAGTGTGTGGTGTGGGCCCCATGGACCCAGGAGCCCGTGTGCACTGCATACCCTGCACCCATTATAGAAACGCCATCGCTTCCAGGAGCTGGGGAGCTGTGACTCAGACTGGTGGCATGGCTATTCTGACACTAGTCTTTGGTTGTGCTTTAACAGTGAATGGTCTTGAAAAGGAGCAGAATTTTGAAAGCCGAAATCATGGATGTGACAAGAACTAAACTTAGATTGAATGTGGTATACTAAAGAGGAAAAGCTTTGACAAGGAACACCGAAGTCATTCACACCTGGATAACAATGCAATTTAGGAGTAAATGACAGTGCAGGTAGCATATTCTCTGACTGTTTGGAATGTGGTATCAGGAGCAGAGTGGCTTACAGAACAGAAATCAGTATAGCTTCCCAAATCATTGCGGTGTCAGAAATCAGTGCAGAACAGAAATCATTGACAAGCAGAAATCTCTGCAGACCAGCATTGGAGCCCATGGCATATGAATGTACTTGGGGACATTAGTAACTGTCAGTGCAGGCGCAGTGTGACAGTTGGAGGACATTAGTGATTGTCAGTACAGGTGCAGTATGACAGTTGGAGGACATTAGTAACTGTCAGTGCAGTATGACAGTTGGAGGACATTAGTAACTGTCAGTGCAGGTGCAGTGTGACAGTTGGAGGACATTAGTAAGTGTCAGTGCAGGTGCAGTGTGACAGTTGGAGGACATTAGTAACTGTCAGTGCAGGTGCAGTGTGACAGTTGGAGGACATTAGTAACTGTCAGTGCAGGTGCAGTGTGACAGTTGGAGGACATTAGTAACTGTCAGGTGCAGTGCAGAGTTGATCCTCTGACTCACTGCTCTTCCGTTGGAGCTTTCCCCCCCATCCCCCTCCCCCCCCCAACTGGTACTTATCAGCCTGTGCCTTCAGATCAGTGCAGTTTTAGGAACTGGAAGACATCCTGAGCAAACTTGCTTAAACCAAAATTTCAAATCAGACACTCCACGGCCTACTTGGTGGGCAACAAACATGTAGTCTTCCATGGCCCTGACGAACTTCAAACATAACCAAAAAACCTAATCCTGGTCAAACTACACCACCATGTCAAATTTGGGGGAGCTAGGTACAAAACTTTGTCCATGCATAAAGAACATGCAGACAAACAGACAGACAGACTTTCTCACTTATTATATAGATAAACAGTAATTCCTCAGATACTCATGAGAAGTGTCTAATTTTAAGCCTTCAGGTGTTAGGTGGATTCTAGTTGGATCCCGAAGCCCTATGGCGAGTTTGCAAATGGATTTCTATTTCTGGTTTGAGTCTGACTGTTTTGCTCTCAAAATACTAAGGTAATTTACGGCCTAATTTGTACTAAACACCTTATACAATAACAATGTACAGTGTTTATACCTCAATGCATATGGCTAAAGGCTATTAAAAGGTTAGAATTTAATACTCTGAGGAGAAAAACTAAAAAGATAGCCTTGGATAAGGTAAGAGGGGGTGTTCATTTACTGGGTACCACAGTGGCAAACGCAGGAGTTTTAGAGGGGGGTTTCCAAATGCCTGATTTTAGAGTGAGTTTTGACAGTCCATTAAGAGGGCATAATTAGCACTTTAATCAGCTTTAATTTGCACTGGATAACAGTATTAGTAAGTAACCCTATAGATGGTCTATAGCAGTGCAACCCTAACAGTGCATGTTTTCCAGATCTCCTAATTGGTGCACAGGTGTATTTATTGCACGGGGGGGTTCTGGTTGCCTGGAACCCCCCCCCCTGCGTTTGCCTATGTAACAGGATCATGTTTTTGTTATTGTTTGTTTTTTTAACAAATTGGTAATTTCTTTTTTTTACAGTTTACAGAGTTGTTACAGATTATTGCTTAGTCCTTAAAGTCAAGGTCAATTTAGGTCAATTTATGCCAAATGGAAAAAACATAACTATAGAACATTGAGGAAAATTCAATTGTTTTAGTGCGCCCCGGGCTTTTCCATGCCCATCATCACTATTCAATTGTTTCTGCCGACGGGCGTGAGTGCGTGATTTCTGCTCTTTCCCTCCTGGGGCGGAAAAGCCCACTTTTGGACACAAAAGCTGACGTTTGGCGCACTAAGCAGGAGTTTAGATGGGTCTAGCCGCTTTACATTCCAAAATCCTGACTATTTGGGTGCGACATGCGTGATACTTGAATTGAATATCGCCCCATCAGTTTAAACAGGTGATTCGGCATGCTCCCAGTTGAAATTATGCTACATTGTAGTCCCCCAGCGGGGGATGCTATTGCTATGCTGGCGGAAATTGTGAGGTTCCCTAAGGTCATGTTTACACCAGACAGTGAGGACAGAGATGTACAGTACGGATGCCCCAACAGCTGAAGAGTCACCCCCCCTCTATCATAGGCCGTCACTGAGGAGCATGGAGAGCAAGAACCTGCCAATGTGAACTGGAGGTACTGTGGCATAATATGAACTGAGAACACCGTGTGGCATAATGTGAACTGGGGAGCACTACAATGTGGCATAATGTGAACTGGGAGCACTACAATGTGGCATAATGTGAACTGGGAGCACTACAATGTAGCATAATGTGATCTGGGAGCACTACAATGTAGCATAATGTGAACTGGGAGCACTACAATGTGGCATAATGTGATCTGGGAGCACTACAATGTGGGATAATGTGAACTGGGAGCACTACAATGTGGCATTATGTGAACTGGGAGCACTACAATGTGGCATTATGTGAACTGGGAGCACTACAATGTGGCATAATGTGAACTGGGAGCACTACAATGTGGCATAATGTGAACTGGGAGCACTACAATGTGGCATAATGTGAACTGGGAGCACTACAATGTGGCATAATGTGAACTGGAAGCACTACAATGTGGCATAATGTGAACTGGGAGCACTACAATGTGGCATAATGTGAACTGGGGGCACTACAATGAGGCATAATGTGAACTGGGAGCACTACAATGTGGCATATTGTGAACTGGGAGCACTACAATGTGACATAATGTGAACTGGGAGCACTATAATGTGAACTGGGGGCACTACAATGAGGCATAATGTGAACTGGGAGCACTACAATGTAGCATAATGTGATCTGGGAGCACTACAATGTGGCATAATGTGAACTGGGAGCACTACAATGTAGCATAACGTGATCTGGGAGCACTACAATGTGGCATAATGTGAACTGGGAGCACTACAATGTGTCATAATGTGAACTGGGAGCACTACAATGTGGCATGATGTGAATTGGGAGCACTACAATGTGGGATAATGTGAACTGGGAGCACTACAATGTGGCATTATGTGAACTGGGATCACTACAATGTGGCATTATGTGAACTGGGATCACTACAATGTGGCATAATGTGAACTGGGAGCACTATAATGTGGTATAATGTGAACTGGGGGCACTTTAATGTGGCATAATGTGAACTGGGACCACTACAATGTGGCATTATGTGAACTGGGGATCACTACAATGTGGCATAATGTGAACTGGAGGCACTACAATGAGGCATAATGTGAACTTGGAGCACTATAATGTAGCATAATGTGAACTGGGAGCACTACAATGTGACATAATGTGAACTGGGAGCACTATAATGTGAACTGGGGGCACTACAATGAGGCATAATGTGAACTGGGGAGCACTATAATGTGGCATAATGTGAACTGGAAACACTACAATGTGACATAATGTAAACTGGGAGCACTACAATGTGGCATAATGTGAACTGGGAGCACTACAATGTGACATAATGTAAACTGGGAGCACTAAAATGTGGCATAATGTGAACTGGGAGCACTATAATGTGGCATAATGTGGACTGGGAACACTGCAATGTGGCATAATGTGAACTGGGAGCACTACAATGAGGCATAAAGTGAACTAGGAGCACTATAATGTGGCATAATGTGAACTGGGAGCACTACAATGTGGCATAATGTGAACTGGGGCACTACAATGTGGCATTATGTGAACTGGGGGCACTACAATTAGGCATAATGTGAACTGGGGGCACTACAATGAGGCATTACTACTATGGGGTATAAACTGAACAGCAGCTGTGGCCCTCTTGAGCTATTGGGACAGGGACGCCTTCAAAATGTTGCCTTTTGGCCCGCAAAGTTCTAGTTATGCCCCTGTGCCAAATAGAAAGCATATTAGCCTAACATCCAGAATGAATCTCCCTGCTGCAACCATACAAGCTCCTATTGATCATTCCAGTTTGGGATAAGGATTATATTGGTTTATAATTTTTCCGTGGTGCTCTAGGAACTACGGATGGTATAAATATAAATATTTTTTCAAGGAGCAAAATTTTTCTATTTTAACCTCAACAGTTTATTTCCCAAATGTATTCAACATAAAAGGTGTAGAGGAAATAAATCATTTATTGAGTAAAACATTTGCAGCGTGGGTCTCTTAAAAATAGATAAAAGATACTTTTTGGGCAGTGTGGCAGAACGAGGGGCACCCTGTGCATCTTTATTACTAGACCTCGTTTCTCCCAGAGGGCCCGTATCAGAGGAGCACGCAGTGGCGATGGCGGGTGCCAGGGGCCAATATGTCCGAGTGGCTGGTGCTCTTTGCCCTCGGAGTGTAAGAACCAGTAGTGTTCCCGCTAGGCTGTTTTAGAGGGACGCCGCGCCCTGCCCGATTTTAAACCGCTAAAATGTGCCCAGCCCTGCGGAGAGCATCTGTGCCCGCTGCATGGAGAGCACTGGGGCTGCCCAGCATCTCCGTGAGTGCTGGGATGCCCCCTACAGTGATGAAAAGGGGGTGCGTCGTAGGGACACACCCATTTTTAGAGTGACCGCACCCCCTTTTCATATAGTGCCCTTTTTACCCACAGGCACCCTACCCCTCCCTAGCCATTGAGTGAACATTAAACTGGGTTGATGCCCACAAAAAGGGGGGTCGCTTGCAGTTAAGTAGAAGGTTGGAGTAAGATGTGGCCACATACTTTGCTTAAACTATAATAACTATTTGTCCCCAGCGCCCATTGTAATCGTCTCCCATAGATGCAGGTCGCCCACTCGGAGCTGGAAGCCATTGTGTATCAGCCACATGTATGAATAGACGCCGCGTACATGCAGCCGTTCCATGTGCCTGGTTCCATTTTAATGCCGGAAGCTCATTATGATTCTGCTGATTATGTCGGAATGAGGTTTCCGAGCGTCGGTTGTTTCTGGCGTCGGTTGCTACATTTCATCTTTCTTCCTATGCAGACTTGCGTTGTGTTTGCAGAGATTAGTTTCCTGCAGTGAATGGCGATGCTCGGCCAGTTATCAGACCTGTGACGGCATCTTCCAGCCTCGCAGAACACATTCAGCTGAATAGAACGAGGGCTCTGTGTAATCTTTGTAATGGAAATACAAGTTCTTTCTCACAGCTCAGCACACAAAGCATCTTTGTACAGACACAATTCCTTCCAGTCTCTGCCCTGCATTCCGGGTACCATTGTGACTTTGCTGAATGACGGCAAAGCTGGCAGGAGAGGTGTGTGCCACTGTCTCACAGGCCCCTGTGCTCGCTGATATTAACACATGACATGAAGAGACAAAGCCGCCAGCTCACTAGCTCTGAGGGCCTTGGGGGACTCCAGATTTTGCAGAAATGGTCAAAATGAATCCAGTATAAGGGTTATTCCTGCCAGAGACATGTTCCTGCTGCCACATCATCACCCTTCAGCTAGGTTATGGTACCTCTGGTTGCCCCTTCTTCCGGGCCTGATGAATGCAGTTGTGTTTAGTTTCAGCCACAAATCTATACCATCTGTCTTGCGCCCCTAACAAAATGAAGCATTGCCAGGACTTCCCTGCCCTACATAGTAAACCTGCCACGTGGCCCTCTTGCCAAATAGAAGAATGGGCTTTCCTTGGTCTCCCTTTCCTATGACAAGAGGGTGGTACCCGGGCCTCCTGAATGTCTTACCCTACACCCTCCACTTAGCCATCCTGGTTCAAATACAATGGACTTTGGCCCTCATTCAGACCTGGTCGCCAGCGATGAGCGCTCACAACCGGGTCGATGTTAAGGCCCTGCGCACGCGCAGCGGCCGCATTGCTCGTGCGCAAGCCCCGGAGCGAGAGAGAAGTTCTCTCGCTCCGGAGCTCACTACAAAAGGGGCGGCTGTCGATGGTGATCAACAGCACGCCCCGTTTTGTAGGCGGGGCGGGGGGTGGCTACACAAATGAACGGAACGCCTGCCGTATTGTGGTGGCCGCACTGACATCAGCAGTAATGTCAGTGGGGAGCTTCCTGCTCGATCAGAGCGGGAAGCTCCCTGGGGCTTGCGGTTGCCGAAACCCAACCCACAGCTTAGCCAGCGACTAGGAGGCCGCACTTGAAAATACCAGCGGCCGCCCTCATTCAGAACGAGCGCTCGCTTCTTGCCTCTGAATGAGGGCCTTTGTTTCAACGTCGCGTCTCAGAGCGATGGAAGGAGGACATGGTTGGGGTGTGGAGCTTGTTTCACCGCTGCAAGTGAAATCCATGTAATCATCACACGCAGCGTCTCTGAGTGACCACAGCTGAATCTGGTACCAGACGTGTGTCTTCCTTACTGACAGCTGGAGCGGGTTACACTAGGGGTCAGAGATTCTGCTCCAGGTGACCGTTCTCACGTTGGACAGGAGATTCCTGTACCACGGACGCACTTGCTGGTGATACTTGGTCACCTGCTCCGTGTGCAGAGCCGGCAGAAGGATTTTATATAATTATATCATTCTCTGCAATACAATTGATAACACTGTTGCATGAGCGCCACAACCCAGGGCATCCAATCATATTCTGTCCTTTAAAGAGTGATCGCGAACAGCTCATTGGTTGCTAAACACGACAGTACATGTGCACCAGTTTTATACCTATGCCACAACCGGTATAAGAACACATCCCTTAGCAATGGAGGGAAGGGGACAGCTCACATGTGCTGATGGATTAGTGCTGGATATCATCGAAGGAAATTTCGGATTCACGCTTGAAACATTCGCCATTTTCCTCCTATAGCTGACCTCGGAAATGATTGACCTGCTCACGTAACGTTAGCTGAAAGCCCCAGTTACCCTGCGGAGTTATCCAGTGTGATAATTCCTTGTGACAGGTAAGTGTGCCCGCGTCTCGCTAAGTGCTGGGATAAGACGAGCTTAATGCACAACCCTGCCGGCCAGGGCAGAACCCCCCAGCTCTCACATAGACACAGACACCGGCTACACAAAGATGATACAGTGTGTAGTGTGTGACCCCTATACCATGGTCTGCCAGCTGGAAAGATGTGTTACTACAAAGTACATATTTTACCTTATTAACGGGTGTGACACACGGGCGCAGAATTAACGATGTACCCCTCTAATTCGCTTCTCTTCTCCCCATCTCCACCTTGCGCAATGCTCACAATCTTCCCCAGGTGTCTGTATATGAGAAAGTGTGTAAAAATGGAATTGTCACAGTTTTTATCTATGCGGCAGGATTAATTAGCGCACTGCTGAACGCAGATTCCCGATGGTCACCTGCCCCAAACTGCGCACGTGCAGTAGGGGTCCGCAATCCTGCATGCAGACAGGCAGCAGACTATCATTGATTGACAGTCTGCTGCCATTTGTGGGCGGGGAGGGGGCTGCGTCGGCCTCTGTTTCCCGTAACGCACGCCGCCATTGAGGGGGAGGGAAAAGTGCACATAGGAACTATTTTGTGTATGTTCATCCCAACCTGTCTTCCGACACATTCACCACAATACACAGCAGTATTTCCCAGCCTGTCATACAGTCTGCATGCCCAGCCCTAATCATGTCACCCATCCGGGACTTCTCCAGACAAGTCAGAAGGCATCACCTCAGTCCTGAGTCCAGGGGGGCTACTTGATCATGGACAGGTGGTGTCCAGGAATCTCAGTCCTGAGTCCGGGGGGCTACCTGATCATGGACGGGTGGTGTCCAGGAATCTCAGTCCTGAGTCTGGGGTGGCTACCTGATCATGGACGGGTGGTGTCCAGGAATCTCAGTCCTGAGTCTGGGGTGGCTACCTGATCATGGACGGGTGGTGTCCAGGAATCTCAGTCCTGAGTCCGGGGTGGCTACCTGATCATGGACGGGTGGTGTCCAGGAATCTCAGTCCTGAGTCCGGGGGGCTACCTGATCACGGATGGGTGGTGTCCAGGAATCTCAGTCCTGAGTCCGGGGGGATACCTGATCACGGATGGGTGGTGTCCAGGAATCTCAGGATTGGGCGTCACTGGCACCGGGTAGGTCGGAACCATCCATGATATCATCTGGCCTGGGGAAGGTTGGGGCTTACAATTTCCAGTACTGGTTACCCCAAACTCAAGGGGGACCCCAAGTCAGTTGCCCCTTGATTTTGGGTATTTAAAAGGTAAAGCAAAATAACTCTTATAGGAGGGGGCACGTCTGATTAAAATTATCTATTACAATTACAATAAATTACATATAACAATATATAACAATGATTTTGGGGTAACTAGTGCTGGACCCCCATGCTTTAAAAAATATATATATTTATTATTTCTGTACTTTTTGCATGCAGAAGGGGCTCAGTACCACTGTACTCCTGACACACAGATCATTCAGCTGTACAACGAGCTGGGAGAAGAGAAACCGAAAGATTGCATAAGAAAAGAGGTGTGTTAAACCTCTAGGATGGGGGCCGGCATGTATGCAAATGACTTGTGGGAGTTAGCCTATGGCAAGCAGGGGCGGGTTTGTAACAGGAACTTTATATAATGGGCTTGAAGTGTGGGCCAAAGCCTCTTTGTTCCAGATTTTGGTCAGTAACAGAGTTTGTCAGTTAATACTGATTATATTGGTACTTTTTGCTTGATTTATCTCTCCCTGTTTATCCCTCTACATATTCTTCTTTCTTTTCCTTACATCCTTCTTTCCCTCCCTTTCCTGGCCTGTCCATTTTTCACTTTAGTTCTCCCTGTTGCTGGCCTTATTCAGGGTTGTCTTAACAGAAGTGTGGGCCCTGGGCAAAGCAATGCAGTGGGGACCCTTCTCATCCATTCATGGGAAATAAATGTAAATGGTCAATAAAATTAAACCCTCCTGCATGCCCATCAGACCTCCCACACATGCAGAGAGACTCTGTCTGGCTGGTCTGAAGCCGGCGGATGAAGTAAAACTGGTGAGGTGAGTACTCGTCACGGGGGGATTTGTTAGATCAGAATACAGTGCACCGGCGGCCGTCTTATAAAAATATCACAAATTTACCAACTGGCTGTGGCTGTAGGGGGGCAGGTTGGTGGGCCCCTACAAGCTTCAGGCCCTTGGGCAACTGCCCAGCAAGCCCAATGGAAGAGATGGCCCTGGCCTCATTCATCCCACTCCTTACCATGCGTCCCCGCCGCTCTGTGCCCCCTCCTGCCCGTTTTATCCACCCTGATGGTGACCAAGGCCCACCCCGGCGTCGTGGAGCGGCCCCTGCTGCGGATGCAGCGGCTGCTGCTCATGGCGCCTCTTTGTTGAGGGACCCGCTCCGGCGTTCGGGAGCGGCCTCTGCCGCGGACGCGGTGGGTGCTACTCCCGGCGCTGTTCTTACCTCTGACCGGCGTCGCCGGGTGGCCCCTGACGCGGATGCGGCGGCTGCTGCTTCCGGCGGCGCTCAAGAATCGCCGCGGGTCCCTCGTCGGCGTGGGGGAGCGGCCTCCGCCACGGACGCGGCGGATGCTGCTGCCTCCGCTGTGTTATCCGGGTCTCGTCGTCGCGGGGTGGCCCCTGCCGCTGATGCGGCGGGTGTTGCCCCTGACGCCACTGCGGCTGGAGAGAGGAGTTCGCGCCGGTGTCCGGCTCGGCTGAGCCCGGGCCCGGCTGTGGCTCCCTCTCATAGTCGCGGACGGGAGCACGCCGCGTCAGCTGTACGCGGACGTGTGCTCCCATCCTACATTGGGGATATAACCTCCGGTAAATGGAGAAGGTCCCGCCGGGGGCACAGAGCTCCATCTAGGGCACAGCAGGGCTCTTCTGTGCCTAGGGCCCTTCCTGTTCCCCGCTCGCAGCGGGGCGCCTGCCATGTTAGTGAGCGGTGGGCGGGGCTTAGTAGAGGGGGCAGCCATCTTGCGGCCAGCTTGTCCCAGGCTCCTAGTGCTAGTATGATGGCACAATCACAGTCAGCCCCTGCAGTGTTGCCTGTTGCTGCCCCTCCCTCCACTGCTGTACAGCCAGAACCCTCAGCCATTGTTTCTGCATTGTCTACCCTGGCTGGTATGTTCGCCCCATTTTTAGCAGCTTCGCCTGCAGGCCCTTTGCCTAACCAAACTCTTGCGCCCGCTTACGCTAACCCTGCGAGGGTCCAAAGGGGGTCGGAGATTGAGCAGTTGGTGCAGGCATTGAGGACTATCGCACCTAGTTTGGCCCCGCAAAGTTTAGGCGCTTCCGCACCCTCCCTACCGCTGAGTCAGAGTTTGAGTCAGAGCAGTGCGGTTGTTGCGTCGCCTGCCGCAGAGGCGGCAGCGGGTGTCCTTCTGTTTCAGATGACGATCTCGAGGAAGGGGAGTTGGTGGACATGGATGTCGGGGAGGGGCCGTCCCGATTTTCCTCTGATTCCGTGGCATCGGAGAGTTCAGGTGGGTCTTCCTCAGACTCTAGTTCCTTGACATCTTTTGCTTCCTCTATCTCTAACGCGGACAGCGCTGGCAGAGCCCGCAAGCGAGCGGCGAAATATGCAAAACTGGAAGCAAGGCGGCGCTCGAGGCGTAGGCATCGCACCCCTAAGCGTAAGAATATAGAGAAAGGGATGAAGGGTGCCGCAGGCGTACACTGCGACAACATCGCAGTTTTATGAGGTTTAAGGGAAACTTGCCGCAGTAAGATACGCAAGGGAGACTATGTGGATATCTTTGCTCTTACCGAGAAAGCTAAGAAGGCATTTAAGGCGGCCAAGGCAAAAGGCGGTATAGGCCTAGAGGCGTTTAAATCTTACAATAATTGGCTGGCCGGTTTTTGCATTTTCTCGGCTTGGTATTTGGAGACACGTCCAAGTGAGCACCTGAACGTCATTAGATATCTGCATTTAATTCACAGCATGCAGGTATCCGCCAGGGGCATGGCTTGGCGCACTTACGACGAAGAATTTCGTTGCAAGCAGGATGGCAGACAGGTTATGGATCTAGGGTGGAAGGACGTGGAGGTGTGGCTGGAAGTCACGCAGCCTTTGCGTCCTTCGTATGAGGGGTACAACGCAAGCAAAACTTCTAGCTCGGTTCGTCAAGGCCAACAGCAGGAGTCTGGGGGGAAATGCTTCGCATTTAATAATGCCTCCTGTATGCAGGGACGAAAGTGTCGTTTTCGTCACCTCTGCTTGCGATGCGGTGGCAACCACCCAGTTGCCAAGTGTTTCAAAGCGGCTTCCCAACAACAGCCTGCTCAGCCAGCGAAAGGCGCTAGTGCTAAGTAAAGCTCCATCCCCTGTCCGCGTCACCGCGTTAGCAAAATGGTTGAATTGGTACCCGGTCCCACAGGACGCAGAATTTTTGTTAAACGGTTTCTGTTTTGGTTTTGGTTTACCTATTTGCAGGGATGTTGACACAGGCTCGCCTAGGAATTTGAAGTCTGCGTTTGAGTTGCCTCACATTCTTAGGGAGAAGGTCTATGGTGAAGTTAGCTTAGGGCGCATGGCAGGTCCTTTTGCGGAAACCCCCATTAGGGATCTTGTGATTTCCCCGGTGGGAGTGGTTCCCAAGAAGATTCCAGGAAAATATAGGCTCATTCAGCATCTGTCATATCCACCGGGCTCGTCAGTAAATGATGCTATACCAGTTGAGGATTCCTCGGTGTTGTATCAGTCATTTGACGAAGCTTTGGACGTGGTTAGGTGTTATGGTCCGGGCGCCCTGATGGCTAAGATAGATGTTGAGTCAGCTTTTCGCCTACTTCCTTTACACCCAGAGTCATTCCGATTTATGGGTTTTCGCTTGGACAACGGATATTACATAGACAAGTGCTTGCCTATGGGATGTTCTGTGTCATGTGCGTTTTTCGAGCGTTTTAGCACTTTCCTACACTGGTGCGTGGAATTTTCTTGCGGTGGTCATGGGATAGCTCACTATCTCGATGACTTCCTTTGTGTCGGCCCTGCCGGTTCTGATAGATGTAGTTTTTTGTTGTTTTCTTTGCAAGCGCTGTTTTTTCATTTTGGAGTTCCCGTTGCTACGGACAAGACTGAGGGCCCTTCCTCTTGCTTGTTATTTCTAGGTATCGAGATCGACACCTCGGCAGGCGCTTGACGCCTACCTCTCGATAAGGTCGACAAATTGCGCAATGCCATAGCGGAATACGCGGGTTCCAGTAGAATTACCCTGCGGCAGGCGCAATCCCTCCTTGGCCTGTTAAACTTCGCCTATAAGGTCATACCAATGGGCAGAGTTTTTTCGCGTAAGCTAGAAAGGGCTACAGCTGGGGTCACTAAGCCAAGACATTTGCTACGTTTATCCTCCGAGATTAAGCAGGACCTCTCTGTCTGGGTTTTAAATGGCGTTCGGCTGTGGATGTCTCCAGCCGCTGACAGTTTGCGGCTCCAGCTGTTCACTGACGCGGCAGGAGCCACGGGGTTCGGCTATTACCTTGATGGCTCCTGGTGCGTTGGCCGTTGGCCGGAGGAATGGGTGGCGAAGGGTTTGACTAAGGACTTGCTCCTTCTCGAACTCTTCCCCATAATGGTTTCTTTTGAAATCTGGGGGGACCGTTTACGCAATCGCAGCATCATTATCAGGTGCGACAACCTGGGCGTGGTGCATGCGATCAATCGGCAGCGCGCGGCTTCCCTGCTGGTTTTGCGCTTGCTAGCACAGCTGGTGCTCACATGTCTGCGATGTAACATCATGTTTAAGGCAAGACACGTGCCCGGGGTGGAGAGTGAGATAGCCGATGTGTTATCACGGTTTCAGTGGGCTAAATTCCGATCTGTGGCCCCTGGTGCTGACGCTGACGCGGTGCTTTGCCCCTCTTATGTTTGGCAGGTGATCGAGCCAGCATTTAGGGCTTAGCAGAACAGTCTCTAGCTCCTTCCACATTGCGAGCGTACCGTCAGGCCTGGAATGAATGGGAAGATTATTCCCGTAGCAGCAGGCAGACAGGTAAGGATCAGCATCGGTCGATGCTTTCTTTTATTTGGAGTCTCCGATTGGCTGGCAGATCCAGGGCTTCTGTGATGCGCTCTTTGGCAGGCATTGTAAGTTGAAGGGACAGCCTGACTTTACAAAAAGCTTTCTGATTATGAAGGCTTTAAAAGGTTGGGCAAGGGTCTCCTGGCCAGTAGCTGACCACAGGAAACCTGTGGATGCTCATTTGCTGCCGGCAGCATTGGGGGCAATTCACGGAATTGCTCTTACCGAGTACGAGGCAGTCCTGATCCAATTGGCATTTTCAATGGCTTTTCACGGAGCCTTGCGGGTATCGGAGCTGGTAGCGTCTTCCAAATGGGTTGATGCCACCATGCTCCTCTCGGATGTCTCAGTCAGTGAAGGGTCTGTGCTGTGTAGGATTCGGCGGTCAAAGACCGACCAGGCTGGTAAGGGCAGGTGGATCTCTTTGAGTCCGTCTAAGGACGAACGGATCTGTCCTGTGGCACTAGCTACGCGCTTTGCATTGGTACGGCCGGATGTCCCTGGTTCATGGCTCATGCATTTGGACAGGACTCCGCTTACCAAATACCAGTTTGGTTGGTTTTTGAAGAGATGTGTAGCAGTTTTGGGCCTCCCGCCTCAGGATTTTGGTACACACTCGTTTCGGATCAGAGCCGCAACTTCGGCCGCAGCTGCGGGTTTCTCGGCATCGGAAATTAAGGCCCTCGGGCGTTGGAAATCCGAAAGTTACAAAAGTTACTTTCGACCTAGGCGTTAAGGTTCTCTGTTTAAAGTCATATCGCATTTTGTTTATATTTTATGCTTGCCTCGTTTTTTGTCTTGTCTCAGGTACTGTCTTGTCTTGTCTGGTCTGTTACCCCTGTCCATCCTACTCGGGATTAGCTACTCGCCATTGCTGGCAATGGGAGTCTTGAGGGATTTTACAATTTTTACCTGAACTGACGGATTCAATTCGGCTATTCTCAATCATTTAATTAGGCCATAGTCCATCCCTCAGCAGGTTTTTATTTTACCTCTTGCCGAGTTCACCTGTTTTTTCCCACTTCCCCCCCACCCATTCTTCCCCTTTGTGTCTTCTGTTTGTCTCAGCCACTTCAAATAGTAAAGTCGGCGACCAATAGAAATTTTTCTTTTTTGGCAGATACTCACTTATGTTCTATCTGATCCCACTTGTACACCATAAAATTTTATTGTTTGATGACAATTACTAATTTTTTCTTTACTGCTTTCCTCCACCTTTAGGATTGCTCTTTGACACGCAGGACATTTGGGTGATAGGCCACTCATATATTTTCTGGGCTGCTAGGTTTATGAGTTCAGATCAAGCTCCATCTTTTGAATATTCAGCTAGGGTCCGTTGGATAGGTTCCAGAGGTATGAGATGGCTTTCCTTTTGTCCTAAGCTGTTAGAGTATGCAAGGCTCTTTGGTAGGCCACGTATCTTGGTGGCTCATTTAGGAGGCAATGATTTAGGTCGTCGGCCCACTGTAGAAAATTACGTGTTGATATTGTCAACAATTTGGCGAGGGTGCTCTCGGTCTGGCCCTCGTGTATATTAATGTGGTCTTGCATGGTGCCTCGACGGGTCTGGCATGGGGTTAGGAGTTTTCCTGCTATTGACGAAGCTAGGAAGAAGCTTAACTTTGCTGTAGCCAAATTTGTGTTGGCCAATGATGGGCGAGTCATTTACCATAGGAACATTCAATTTCGGTTTAGTGAATTATATAGGGCTGACGGAGTCCATTTGACAGTGGAGGGTTTGTCTTTGTTTATTGGGGCTATTTTTGGGGAGTTGGCGTTATTGGGGTAGTCCTTAGTATGGTGGCGGTGCGGCGGTTCTTTAAGCAGAACCTTGCTGTGGCGGGAAAGAACGGCAGGTCACCAGTCCGGGTGCAATTATGATTTAAGGGCGTTCCCTTCATTGACTGGGGGTAGTATCACCACTTAAACGGGTGGGAAGTCAAGATGGGGGTGAGCGTTACCTTTTGTTGATGATATTGAGTTACATGGTTATGTGTATGCACTCTGGGCGATCTACGCCTGCTATGCCTTTTGTTGTTTGTGTGTAGGCATAGCAGATTTGGCTGATTTCTGGCCGTCCTTTCTTTGCCACCATACATCCTTAAATAAATAATAAATAAATAATAATTATTATTGCTCCAATAAATCGCCATCAAGTTATCTGCCAAATCCACGTCTCAGTGTCTTTATTTTAAGTTAAGTTTTGATAAGTGGTTTGCACACATGACAACACCTCATCCGATAGAAGGTTTAACAGAGAAGGTTTCATTTCTCCCGCAAGTGGGACAAAACGATTTCAGCCATTTTTACATTAAGAGCCGCCGACTATCATTGGCTCCCGCGCACCAGCACATTATCATTGGCTCCCGCGCACCAGCACATTATCATTGGCTCCCGCCCACCAGCACATTATCATTAGCTCCCGCGCACCAGCACGTTATCATTGGCTCCCGCCCACCAGCACGTTATCATTGGCTCCCGCCCACCAGCACATTATCATTGGCTCCCGCCCACCAGCACATTATCATTAGCTCCCGCCCACCAGCACATTATCATTAGCTCCCGCCCAAAAGCACATTATCATTAGCTCCCGCCCACCAGCACATTATCATTGGCTCCAGCACACCAGCACATTATCATTGGCTCCAGCACACCAGCACATTATCATTGGCTCCCGCCCACCAGCACATTATCATTAGCTCCCGCCCACCAGCTCGTTATCATTGGCTCCCGCCCACCAGCACGTTATCATTAGCTCCCACCCACCAGCACGTTATCATTGGCTCCCGCCCACCAGCACGTTATCATTAGCTCCCGCCCACCAGCACGTTATCATTGGCTCCCGCCCACCAGCACATTATCATTGGCTCCCGCGCACCAGCACATTATCATTGGCTCCCGCCCACCAGCACATTATCGTTGGCTCCCGCCCACCAGCACATTATCGTTGGCTCCCGCCCACCAGCACGTTATCATTGGCTCCCACCCACCAGCACGTTATCATTAGCTCCCGCCCACCAGCACATTATCATTGGCTCCCGCCCACCAGCACATTATCATTGGCTCCCGCCCACAAGCACATTATCATTGGCTCCCGCGCACCAGCACATTATCATTAGCTCCCGCCCACCAGCACATTATCGTTGGCTCCCGCCCACCAGCACATTATCGTTGGCTCCCGCCCACCAGCACATTATCGTTGGCTCCCGCCCACCAGCACATTATCGTTAGCTCCCGCCCACCAGCACATTATCATTAGCCCACCGGCACATTATCATTGGCTCCCGCCCACCAGCACATTATCATTAGCTCCCGCCCACCAGCACATTATCATTAGCTCACCAGCACATTATCATTGGCTCCCGCCCACCAGCACATTATCATTAGCTCCCGCCCACCAGCACATTATCATTAGCTCCCGCTCACCAGCACATTATCATTAGCTCCCGCCCACCAGCACATTATCATTGGCTACTGCCCACCAGCACATTATCATTGGCTACTGCCCACCAGCACATTATCATTGGCTCCCGCCCACCAGCACATTATCATTGGCTCCCGCACACCAGCACATTATCATTGGCTCCCGCCCACCAGCACATTATCATTGGCTCCCGCCCACCTGCACATTATCATTGGCTCCCGCCCACCAGCACATTATCATTGGCTCCCGCCCACCAGCACATTATCATTAGCTCCCGCCCACCAGCACATGTCCACTCCCAGCTTACTGTGATGCAGGGTAATTTTTCTCTATTCAGCAAGCCACTGGGTTCCAGTTTACCTTCAGCAAAATATAGGAAGACCAATATACTGGCTTGTATTCGAATGACAGAGATACATTTATTTCAGTATATTCTCCCTAAGGAGTCAGATACCATTATACAACAGTAGGTAATTAATTAACAACACAATACAACTATACAAACATCACATTGAAAATTCAGTCAGTAAAAGTACACATAGGATCCCGGGGTAATTTATTTATCTGGAACACTGGATCTCATTCGTATTTTCTGTGAAAGGGGGAAAAGTTAACTCATATTCATCACACATCAATCCCTGTAACCCATTAGCTACACAAGTAGTTCCAGAGTCCATTCACCTAACTGTGCACAGTAAATATTTTAAACTATTGCATGCAAGATGTTGTTGGAGTTTGCACAATAAAGTAACGGTGCCCGGGTTTTAATTACTCTCCCTAACGCTTAGACTTAGTAACGATGTGAACAATAGGGATTCTCCTTCCCTTCACGTTATAGTTCCTGTGTCCTGTCTCCTGTTGTGTATTAAGTAGTATCTCAACTATATAGATGTTGCTGAACTGATGCCTGTGCGACTCCTGCAAAAGTTTGTTAGGTTGTCTCTAACTTTGCTGATGAAGGGTTAATCCCAGACGATCAACACGGCTAAGCTGACTTTAATGCAATTTATCGAAGTTTATAGTCACTGAAATGGCTGTCTTAGTCTAGCTCTATGCCACTTTGTGCAATGTGTTTCTACCTGCCCTCTATTTCTTTTGCTGAGAGAGGTGTTAAACAACTACTCAGTCTATTATACTTAAGCTTACTGGAGCTGGATTAAACAGGAATCACTGAAGATATTTGCAGTCCTATCTAATAACAGGCCAAATACTGACTGCATTAGTGTTCTTTTTGTATTCACTGTAGGGCTGCGCTGGGGCTATAAAGTCTTGTAATGGTGTTGGTGGTATAGTTACTGCAATATGCAGCTGACAGACCTGCTCCGCGATTTCTGTCTTCCAGCACCCAGGACAGCGCTCTCTGCTCTGTCACTCCCCTCCGGCTGCCACTCACAGTCCAAGGAGGCAGGATCAGGGGAGGTCCCGGTGATGATGCCGTTTAAGGCAGGCTCCGGATGGCTTCCTCTCCGCTCCGATACCAGGGCTCCGCACACAACGATGGCAGCCGCGACAGGCTGTGTCCCCGGCATACAGGTAAGTCCCGTCTCTCCAGGCTCTCCCCGGTTCAGCTCCGGTAAGCGCAGGACACTCTCCACTGTCCGCTTACCACAGAGTCCCACACAGCACACCCAGCAGCCCCCGCGGGTGCCTCTCTTTATATCCTGGCTGTCGCGTGCGGGGCTCCTTCCTGCCGACCGCACGCGCCTGTCTCCCTATTGAGCCCCTTATCATAGACCAGAGGGAGTAGGTTTCCCCTCTGAAGTGGCCATAATGACCTGTCCCTGGCGCGTGCCTCCGTTGTGTTCCAATGCCGTCATGACGGGCTGCACCATACTTCCCTCCATGAGGGGGTCAGACAAGTGTCACTGGCAATAATTATAAAGTTCATATAATTATCTCAATCAGCATCTCCAGCTAAGAATTTCAGTGTAAATACATGAATTTTACAACAAAGCAACATACTTATTTATTTTTCTATATGACTGGCAACTTCTATGGTAAACCTTTTGTAGGTACATGAATGGGACAATAAAAATACTCTAGGGGTACCACACATTAACATTGGCTCCCGCCCACCAGCACATTATCATTGGCTCCCGCCCACCAGCACATTATCACTGGCTCCCGCCCACCAGCACATTATCATTAGCTCCCGCCCACCAGCACATTATCATTAGCTCCCGCCCGCCAGCACATTATCATTAGCTCCCGCCCACCAGCACATTATCGTTAGCTCCCTCCCACCAGCACATTATCATTGGCTCCCGCACACCAGCACATTATCATTGGCTCCCGCCCACCAGCGCATTATCATTGGCTCCCGCCCACCAGCGCATTATCATTGGCTCCCGCCTACCAGCGCATTATCATCGGCTCCCGCCCACCAGCGCATTATCGTTGGCTCCCGCCCACCAGCACATTATCCTTAGCTCCCGCCCACCAGCACATTATCATTGGCTCCCGCCCACCAGCACATTATCATTGGCTCCCGCACACCAGCACATTATCATTGGCTCCCGCCCACCAGCACATTATCATTGGCTCCCGCCCACCAGCACATTATCATTGGCTCCCGCCCGCCAGCACATTATCATTAGCTCCCGCCCACCAGCGCATTATCATTGGCTCCCGCCCACCAGCGCATTATCCTTAGCTCCCGCCCACCAGCACATTATCATTGGCTCCCGCCCACCAGCACATTATCATTGGCTCCCGCCCACCAGCACATTATCATTAGCTCCCGCCCACCAGCACATTATCATTAGCCCACCAGCACATTATCATTGGCTCCCGCCCACCAGCACATTATCATTGGCTCCCGCCCACCAGCACATTATCATTGGCTCCCGCCCACCAGCACATTATCATTAGCTCCCGCCCACCAGCACATTATCATTAGCTCCCGCTCACCAGCACATTATCATTAGCTCCCGCCCACCAGCACATTATCATTGGCTCCCGCTCACCAGCACATTATCATTGGCTCCCGCCCACCAGCACATTATCATTAGCTCCCGCCCACCAGCACATTATCATTAGCTCCCGCCCGCCAGCACATTATCATTAGCTCCCGCCCGCCAGCACATTATCGTTAGCTCCCTCCCACCAGCACATTATCATTGGCTCCCGCACACCAGCACATTATCATTGGCTCCCGCCCACCAGCGCATTATCATTGGCTCCCGCCCACCAGCGCATTATCATTGGCTCCCGCCTACCAGCGCATTATCATCGGCTCCCGCCCACCAGCGCATTATCGTTGGCTCCCGCCCACCAGCACATTATCCTTAGCTCCCGCCCACCAGCACATTATCATTGGCTCCCGCCCACCAGCACATTATCATTGGCTCCCGCACACCAGCACATTATCATTGGCTCCCGCCCACCAGCACATTATCATTGGCTCCCGCCCACCAGCACATTATCATTGGCTCCCGCCCGCCAGCACATTATCATTAGCTCCCGCCCACCAGCGCATTATCATTGGCTCCCGCCCACCAGCGCATTATCCTTAGCTCCCGCCCACCAGCACATTATCATTGGCTCCCGCCCACCAGCACATTATCATTGGCTCCCGCCCACCAGCACATTATCATTAGCTCCCGCCCACCAGCACATTATCATTAGCCCACCAGCACATTATCATTGGCTCCCGCCCACCAGCACATTATCATTGGCTCCCGCCCACCAGCACATTATCATTGGCTCCCGCCCACCAGCACATTATCATTGGCTCCCGCCCACCAGCACATTATCATTGGCTCCCGCCCACCAGCACATTATCATTAGCTCCCGCCCACCAGCACATTATCATTAGCTCCCGCTCACCAGCACATTATCATTAGCTCCCGCCCACCAGCACATTATCATTGGCTCCCGCCCACCAGCACATTATCATTGGCTCCCGCCCACAAGCACATTATCATTGGCTCCCGCGCACCAGCACATTATCATTAGCTCCCGCCCACCAGCACATTATCGTTGGCTCCCGCCCACCAGCACATTATCATTGGCTCCCGCCCACCAGCACATTATCATTGGCTCCCGCCCACCAGCACATTATCATTAGCTCCCGCCCACCAGCACATTATCATTAGCTCCCGCCCACCAGCACATTTGTAATGTCCACTCCCAGCTTACTGTGATGCAGGGTAATTTTTCTCTATTCAGCAAGCCACTGGGTTCCAGTTTACCTTCAGCAAAATATAGGAAGACCAATATACTGGCTTGTATTCGAATGACAGAGATACATTTATTTCAGTATATTCTCCCTAAGGAGTCAGATACCATTATACAACAGTAGGTAATTAATTAACAACACAATACAACTATACAAACATCACATTGAAAATTCAGTCAGTAAAAGTACACATAGGATCCCGGGGTAATTTATTTATCTGGAACACTGGATCTCCTTCGTATTTTCTGTGAAAGGGGGAAAAGTTAACTCATATTCATCACACATCAATCCCTGTAACCCATTAGCTACACAAGTAGTTCCAGAGTCCATTCACCTAACTGTGCACAGTAAATATTTTAAACTATTGCATGCAAGTAGTTGTTGGAGTTTGCGCAATAAAGTAACGGTGCCCGGGTTTTAATTACTCTCCCTAACGCTTAGACTTAGTAACGATGTGAACAATAGGGATTCTCCTTCCCTTCACGTTATAGTTCCTGTCTCCTGTTGTGTATTAAGTAGTATCTCAACTTTATAGATGTTGCTGAACTGATGCCTGTGCGACTCCTGCAAAAGTTTGTTAGGTTGTCTCTAACTTTGCGGATGAAGGGTTAATCCCAGACGATCAACACGGCTAAGCTGACTTTAATGCAATTTATCGAAGTTTATAGTCACTGAAATGGCTGTCTTAGTCTAGCTCTATGCCACTTTGTGCAATGTGTTTCTACCTGCCCTCTATTTCTTTTGCTGAGAGAGGTGTTAAACAACTACTCAGTCTATTATACTTAAGCTTACTGGAGCTGGATTAAACAGGAATCACTGAAGATATTTGCAGTCCTATCTAATAACAGGCCAAATACTGACTGCATTAGTGTTCTTTTTGTATTCACTGTAGGGCTGCGCTGGGGCTATAAAGTCTTGTAATGGTGTTGGTGGTATAGTTACTGCAATATGCAGCTGACAGACCTGCTCCGCGATTTCTGTCTTCCAGCACCCAGGACAGCGCTCTCTGCTCTGTCACTCCCCTCCGGCTGCCACTCACAGTCCAAGGAGGCAGGATCAGGGGAGGTCCCGGTGATGATGCCGTTTCCTGTCAGGCTCCGGATGGCTTCCTCTCCGCTCCGATACCAGGGCTCCGCACACAACGATGGCAGCCGCGACAGGCTGTGTCCCCGGCATACAGGTAAGTCCTGTCTCTCCAGGCTCTCCCCGGTTCAGCTCCGGTAAGCGCAGGACACTCTCCACTGTCCGCTTACCACAGAGTCCCACACAGCACACCCAGCAGCCCCCACGGGTGCCTCTCTTTATAACCTGGCTGTCGCGTGCGGGGCTCCTTCCCGCCGACCGCACGCGCCTGTCTCCCTATTGAGCCCCTTATCATAGACCAGAGGGAGTAGATTTCCCCTCTGAAGTGGCCATAATGACCTGTCCCTGGCGCGTGCCTCCGTTGTGTTCCAATGCAGCCATGACGGGCTGCACCATACTTCCCTCCATGAGGGGGTCAGACAAGTGTCACTGGCAATAATTATAAAGTTCATATAATTATCTCAATCAGCATCTCCAGCTAAGAATTTCAGTGTAAATACATGAATTTTACAACAAAGCAACATACTTATTTATTTTTCTATATGACTGGCAACTTCTATGGTAAACCTTTTGTAGGTACATGAATGGGACAATAAAAATACTCTAGGGGTACCACACATTATCATTGGCTCCCGCCCACCAGCACATTATCATTGGCTCCCGCCCACCAGCACATTATCATTAGCTCCCGCCCGCCAGCACATTATCATTAGCTCCCGCCCGCCAGCACATTATCATTAGCTCCCGCCCACCAGCGCATTATCATTGGCTCCCGCCCACCAGCGCATTATCGTTGGCTCCCGCCCACCAGCGCATTATCGTTGGCTCCCGCCCACCAGCACATTATCCTTAGCTCCCGCCCACCAGCACATTATCATTGGCTCCCGCCCACCAGCACATTATCATTGGCTCCCGCCCACCAGCACATTATCATTGGCTCCCGCCCACCAGCACATTATCATTGGCTCCCGCCCACCAGCACATTATCATTAGCCCACCAGCACATTATCATTGGCTCCCGCCCACCAGCACATTATCATTAGCTCCTGCCCACCAGCAGATTATCATTAGCTCCCGCTCACCAGCACATTATCATTAGCTCCCGCCCACCAGCACATTATCATTGGCTCCCGCCCACCAGCACATTATCATTAGCTCCCGCCCGCCAGCACATTATCATTGGCTCCCAACCACCAGCACATTATCATTGGCTCCCGCCCACCAGCACATTATCATTAGCTCCCGCCCACCAGCACATTATCATTCCAACCAGCCAACAAAAAGTGTATGGCCAGCTTCATGCCCAGGATTTTAGTGTTCTCTGTAGTGTATGGCCATCCTCATGCCTAGGGTTTGGGGTTCTCTGTAGCGTATGGCCAGCTTCATGCCCAAGAGAGGGGGCTATCTGTAGTGTATGGCCAGCTTCATACCCAGGAGATGGGGTTCTCTGTAGTGTATGGCCAGCTTCATCCCCAGGAGATGGGGTTCTCTGTAGCGTATGGCCAGCTTCATGCTCAGGAGATGGGGCTCTCTGTAGTGTATGGCCAGCTTCATGCCCAGGAGATGGGGTTCTCTGTAGCGTATGGCCAGCTTCATGCCTAGATGGGGCTCTCTGTAGTGTATGGCCAGCTTCATGCCCAGGAGATGGGGCTCTCTTTAGTGTATGGCCAGCTTCATGCCCAGATGGAGTTCTCTATAGTGTATGGCCAGCTTCATGCCCAGGAGATAGGGCTCTCCGTAGTGTATGGCCAGCTTCATGCCCAGGAGATGGGGCTCTCTGTAGTGTATGACCAGCTTCATGCCCAGGAGATGGGGCTCTCTGTAGTGTATGACCAGCTTCATGCCCAGGAGATGGGGCTCTCTGTAGTGTATGGCCAGCTTCATGCCCAGGAGATGGGGCTCTCTGTAGTGTATGACCAGCTTCATGCCCAGGAGATGGGGCTCTCTGCAGTGTATGGCCAGCTTCATCCCCAGGAGATGGGGTTCTCTGTAGCGTATGGCCAGCTTCATGCTCAGGAGATGGGGCTCTCTGTAGTGTATGGCCAGCTTCATGCCCAGGAGAGGGGGTTCTCTGTAGTGTATGGCCAGCTTCATGCCCAGATGTCGTTCTCTATAGTGTATGGCCAGCTTCATGCCCAGGAGATAGGGCTCTCCGTAGTGTATGGCCAGCTTCATGCCCAGGAGATGGGGCTCTCTGTAGTGTATGACCAGCTTCATGCCCAGGAGATGGGGCTCTCTGTAGTGTATGACCAGCTTCATGCCCAGGAGATAGGGCTCTCTGTAGTGTATGGCCAGCTTCATGCCCAGGAGATGGGGCTCTCTGTAGTGTATGACCAGCTTCATGCCCAGGAGATGGGGCTCTCTGCAGTGTATGGCCAGCTTCATCCCCAGGAGATGGGGTTCTCTGTAGCGTATGGCCAGCTTCATGCTCAGGAGATGGGGCTCTCTGTAGTGTATGGCCAGCTTCATGCCCAGGAGATGGGGTTCTCTGTAGCGTATGGCCAGCTTCATGCCCAGATGGGGTTCTCTGTAGTGTATGGCCAGCTTCATGCCCAGGAGATGGGGCTCTCTTTAGTGTATGGCCAGCTTCATGCCCAGATGGAGTTCTCTATAGTGTATGGCCAGCTTCATGCCCAGGAGATAGGGCTCTCCGTAGTGTATGGCCAGCTTCATGCCCAGGAGATGGGTCTCTCTGTAGTGTATGACCAGCTTCATGCCCAGGAGATGGGGCTCTCTGTAGTGTATGGCCAGCTTCATGCCCAGGAAATAGGGCTCTCTGTAGTGTATGGCCAGCTTCATGCCCAGGAGATGGGGCTCTCTGTAGTGTATGACCAGCTTCATGCCCAGGAGATGGGGTTCTCTGTAGCGTATGGCCAGCTTCATGCCCAGATGGGGTTCTCTGTAGTGTATGGCCAGCTTCATGCCCAGGAGATGGGGCTCTCTTTACTGTATGGCCAGCTTCATGCCCAGTTGGAGTTCTCTATAGTGTATGGCCAGCTTCATGCCCAGGAGATGGGGCTCTCTGTAGTGTATGGCCAGCTTCATGCCCAGGAGATAGGGCTCTCTGTAGTGTATGGCCAGCTTCATGCCCAGGAGATGGGGCTCTCTGTAGTGTATGACCAGCTTCATGCCCAGGAGATGGGGTTCTCTGTAGCGTATGGCCAGCTTCATGCCCAGATGGGGTTCTCTGTAGTGTATTGCCAGCTTCATGCCCAGGAGATGGGGCTCTCTGTAGTGTATGACCAGCTTCATGCCCAGGAGATGGGGCTCTCTGCAGTGTATGGCCAGCTTCATGCCCAGGAGATGGGGCTCTCTGTAGTGTATGACCAGCTTCATGCCCAGGAGATGGGGCTCTCTGCAGTGTATGGCCAGCTTCATGCCCAGATGGGGTTCTCTGTAGTGTATGGCCAGCTTCATGCCCAGGAGATGGGGTTCTCTGTAGCGTATGGCCAGCTTCATGCCCAGATGGGGTTCTCTGTAGTGTATGGCCAGCTTCATGCCCAGGAGATGGGGCTCTCTGTAGTGTATGACCAGCTTCATCCCCAGGAGATGGGGTTCTCTGTAGCGTATGGCCAGCTTCATGCTCAGGAGATGGGGCTCTCTGTAGTGTATGGCCAGCTTCATGCCCAGGAGATGGGGTTCTCTGTAGCTTATGGCCAGCTTCATGCCTAGATGGGGTTCTCTGTAGTGTATGGCCAGCTTCATGCCCAGATGTCGTTCTCTATAGTGTATGGCCAGCTTCATGCCCAGGAGATAGGGCTCTCCGTAGTGTATGACCAGCTTCATGCCCAGGAGATGGGGCTCTCTGTAGTGTATGACCAGCTTCATGCCCAGGAGATGGGGCTCTCTGTAGTGTATGACCAGCTTCATGCCCAGGAGATGGGGCTCTCTGCAGTGTATGGCCAGCTTCATGCCCAGGAGATGGGGCTCTCTGTAGTGTATGACCAGCTTCATGCCCAGGAGATGGGGCTCTCTGCAGTGTATGGCCAGCTTCATCCCCAGGAGATGGGGTTCTCTGTAGCGTATGGCCAGCTTCATGCTCAGGAGATGGGGCTCTCTGTAGTGTATGGCCAGCTTCATGCCCAGGAGATGGGGTTCTCTGTAGCTTATGGCCAGCTTCATGCCTAGATGGGGTTCTCTGTAGTGTATGGCCAGCTTCATGCCCAGATGTCGTTCTCTATAGTGTATGGCCAGCTTCATGCCCAGGAGATAGGGCTCTCCGTAGTGTATGACCAGCTTCATGCCCAGGAGATGGGGCTCTCTGTAGTGTATGACCAGCTTCATGCCCAGGAGATGGGGCTCTCTGTAGTGTATGACCAGCTTCATGCCCAGGAGATGGGGCTCTCTGCAGTGTATGGCCAGCTTCATGCCCAGGAGATTGGGCTCTCTGTAGTGTATGACCAGCTTCATGCCCAGGAGATGGGGCTCTCTGCAGTGTATGGCCAGCTTCATGCCCAGATGGGGTTCTCTGTAGTGTATGACCAGCTTCATGCCCAGGAGATGGGGCTCTCTGCAGTGTATGGCCAGCTTCATGCCCAGGAGATAGGGTTCTCTGTAGTGTATGGCCAGCTTCATGCCCAGGAGATGGGGCTCTCTGTAGTGTATAACCAGCTTCATGCCCAGGAGTTGGGGTTCTCTGTAGCGTATGGCCAGCTTCATGCCCAGATGGGGTTCTCTGTAGTGTATGGCCAGCTTCATGCCCAGGAGATGGGGCTCTCTGTAGTGTATGACCAGCTTCATGCCCAGGAGATGGGGCTCTCTGCAGTGTATGGCCAGCTTCATGCCCAGGAGATGGGGCTCTCTGTAGTGTATGACCAGCTTCATGCCCAGGAGATGGGGCTCTCTGCAGTGTATGGCCAGCTTCATGCCCAGATGGGGTTCTCTGTAGTGTATGGCCAGCTTCATGCCCAGGAGATGGGGTTCTCTGTAGCGTATGGCCAGCTTCATGCCCAGATGGGGTTCTCTGTAGTGTATGGCCAGCTTCATGCCCAGGAGATGGGGCTCTCTGTAGTGTATGACCAGCTTCATGCCCAGGAGATGGGGCTCTCTGTAGTGTATGACCAGCTTCATGCCCAGGAGATGGGGCTCTCTGTAGTGTATGGCCAGCTTCATGCCCAGGAGATGGGGCTCTCTGTAGTGTATGACCAGCTTCATGCCCAGGAGATGGGGCTCTCTGCAGTGTATGGCCAGCTTCATCCCCAGGAGATGGGGTTCTCTGTAGCGTATGGCCAGCTTCATGCTCAGGAGATGGGGCTCTCTGTAGTGTATGGCCAGCTTCATGCCCAGGAGATGGGGTTCTCTGTAGCTTATGGCCAGCTTCATGCCTAGATGGGGTTCTCTGTAGTGTATGGCCAGCTTCATGCCCAGATGTCATTCTCTATAGTGTATGGCCAGCTTCATGCCCAGGAGATAGGGCTCTCCGTAGTGTATGACCAGCTTCATGCCCAGGAGATGGGGCTCTCTGTAGTGTATGACCAGCTTCATGCCCAGGAGATGGGGCTCTCTGTAGTGTATGACCAGCTTCATGCCCAGGAGATGGGGCTCTCTGCAGTGTATGGCCAGCTTCATGCCCAGGAGATGGGGCTCTCTGTAGTGTATGACCAGCTTCATGCCCAGGAGATGGGGCTCTCTGCAGTGTATGGCCAGCTTCATGCCCAGATGGGGTTCTCTGTAGTGTATGGCCAGCTTCATGCCCAGGAGATGGGGTTCTCTGCAGTGTATGGCCAGCTTCATGCCCAGATGGGGTTCTCTGTAGTGTATGACCAGCTTCATGCCCAGGAGATGGGGCTCTCTGTAGTGTATGACCAGCTTCATGCCCAGGAGATGGGGCTCTCTGTAGTGTATGGCCAGCTTCATGCCCAGGAGATGGGGCTCTCTGTAGTGTATGACCAGCTTCATGCCCAGGAGATGGGGCTCTCTGCAGTGTATGGCCAGCTTCATCCCCAGGAGATGGGGTTCTCTGTAGCGTATGGCCAGCTTCATGCTCAGGAGATGGGGCTCTCTGTAGTGTATGGCCAGCTTCATGCCCAGGAGATGGGGTTCTCTGTAGCTTATGGCCAGCTTCATGCCTAGATGGGGTTCTCTGTAGTGTATGGCCAGCTTCATGCCCAGATGTCGTTCTCTATAGTGTATGGCCAGCTTCATGCCCAGGAGATAGGGCTCTCCGTAGTGTATGACCAGCTTCATGCCCAGGAGATGGGGCTCTCTGTAGTGTATGACCAGCTTCATGCCCAGGAGATGGGGCTCTCTGTAGTGTATGACCAGCTTCATGCCCAGGAGATGGGGCTCTCTGCAGTGTATGGCCAGCTTCATGCCCAGGAGATGGGGCTCTCTGTAGTGTATGACCAGCTTCATGCCCAGGAGATGGGGCTCTCTGCAGTGTATGGCCAGCTTCATGCCCAGATGGGGTTCTCTGTAGTGTATGGCCAGCTTCATGCCCAGGAGATGGGGTTCTCTGCAGTGTATGGCCAGCTTCATGCCCAGATGGGGTTCTCTGTAGTGTATGACCAGCTTCATGCCCAGGAGATGGGGCTCTCTGTAGTGTATGACCAGCTTCATGCCCAGGAGATGGGGCTCTCTGTAGTGTATGGCCAGCTTCATGCCCAGGAGATGTGGCTCTCTGTAGTGTATGACCAGCTTCATGCCCAGGAGATGGGGCTCTCTGCAGTGTATGGCCAGCTTCATCCCCAGGAGATGGGGTTCTCTGTAGCGTATGGCCAGCTTCATGCTCAGGAGATGGGGCTCTCTGTAGTGTATGGCCAGCTTCATGCCCAGGAGATGGGGTTCTCTGTAGCTTATGGCCAGCTTCATGCCTAGATGGGGTTCTCTGTAGTGTATGGCCAGCTTCATGCCCAGATGTCGTTCTCTATAGTGTATGGCCAGCTTCATGCCCAGGAGATAGGGCTCTCCGTAGTGTATGACCAGCTTCATGCCCAGGAGATGGGGCTCTCTGTAGTGTATGACCAGCTTCATGCCCAGGAGATGGGGCTCTCTGTAGTGTATGACCAGCTTCATGCCCAGGAGATGGGGCTCTCTGCAGTGTATGGCCAGCTTCATGCCCAGGAGATGGGGCTCTCTGTAGTGTATGACCAGCTTCATGCCCAGGAGATGGGGCTCTCTGCAGTGTATGGCCAGCTTCATGCCCAGATGGGGTTCTCTGTAGTGTATGGCCAGCTTCATGCCCAGGAGATGGGGCTCTCTGCAGTGTATGGCCAGCTTCATGCCCAGATGGGGCTCTCTCTCTCTTCCTCTTACCTGGAATGTGAGCACACATTTTTCTGTGCACATTAAGTCAAAACAAATTACCTATATTATCTTTACTGCAATTGGAGATAAAAGTACCAGCAACCAAGCAGTGTACAGCAGAGAATCTAGAAATAAACAAAAACTATTGTGCAGATTAAACCTTCTCCGCTCTGACAAAAGACTATTTAAGGCTGCAAACTGAGCACAAGCCGATTATTTATTTAGAGGCCCCCAGCAATCATTGCACCATGGTGAACGGTAAGCAGAGAGCTCCCTCTAGTGTCATTTATCATATCTGCAACTGATAGAAATAGGGGACAATTTAAACCATTTGTAATAATTTATAGGGTTCCAAAAAATCTAATTGTGTAACAGGGCTGTATGACTCCTCGTGTTGCAGCACTTCGGGTGACGGCTCTATAATGCCTGCTCGCATTATTTACTGAAGTGTAATTTAATGTGTATTTCACAAACCCTGCAATTTAGCAAGCCCCCCACATATACCTGCTGGGCACACCCTATACTTACTGCCTGTACACCCCATATACCCAGTGCTGGGCACACCCTATACTTACTGTCTGTACACCCCATATACCCACTGCTGGGCACACCCTATAATTACTGCCTGTACATCCCATATACCCACTGCTGGGCACACCCTATACTTACTGCCTGTACACCCCATATACCCACTGCTGGGCACACCCTATACTTACTGTCTGTACATCCCATATACCCACTGCTGGGTGCACCCTATACTTACTGTCTGTACACCCCATATACCTACTGCTGGGCACACCCTATACTTACTGCCTGTACACCCCATATAGCTACTGCTGGGCACACCCTATACTTACTGCCTGTACACCCCATATAGCTACTGCTGGGCACACCCTATACTTACTGCCTGTACACCCCATATACCCACTGCTAGGCGCACCCTATACTTACTGTCTGTACACCCCATATACCCACTGCTGGGTGCACCCTATACTTACTGTCTGTGCACACCATATACCTACTGCTGGGCACACCCTATACTTACTGCCTGTACACCCCATATACCTACTGCTGGGCACACCCTATACTTATTGCCTGTACACCCCATATACCCACTGCGAGACCCCCACATATACCTACTGCTGGGCACACCCTATACTTACTGCCTTTACACCCCATATACCCACTGCGAGACACCCTATACACCCAGCGACAGCACACCCCATATACCCAGCGGCAGCACACCTCATATACCCAGCGGCAGCACACCTCATATACCCAGTGGCAGCACACCACATACACAATGCACAGAACTATAAGGATAATTTGCGGTATTGCACGCGGACAGTCCCCTGCAGCCAGTTACCGCCATGCTCCATGAGACATTAAATCATCATTACATACTAAAAACTAGATGCAAAAATGAATGGAAGTGAGAAGGCGGCAAAGGGTTAAACATGCCTATTAATAATGTCATCATGTTTAACCAGATAATTGGCTTGAAGATCAGTTATTTTGTGCTTTACAGACGAGAACTCTGGCATCAAACGGCATAGGAGAGATCTGACTAGATGTATAATGAAGCCGCGTCCGGTGGTAATTGGGGGTCTAGATAATCATGGCCAGGAGTGGAAAGACAATTACCGGAGACTCACGAGGATCTAACTCGTCTCTATACCTCAAACAGAATCTCATATCAAAGTGTAAATGGAGCAGAAGTGACAGATAAGCCTCCATAGCGAGCGCAGCGTCTTACTAACGACTGATCTGATGGGAGAAGGCATCGTCTTATGAGATCCCTGTTCCCAAGAGCTTGCATCTTCATTCACTAATTACCCCAACACATTCTATGGGCACAGCATCAGGAGACGCGGTAACCGCGAGGGAGATGGGAACCCCGACTATCCTGACCAATCACCTCTCCCATCTACACAAGACTCTGCCATTGGTTGATTTGGGTCGGCCACTGACCACAGATCATCCGGTTACTGCTGCCTGTTCTATATGGGACAGAACCGGCAAAGATGTCAGCCAGGCACCGGGCTCCCATGCATGGGAACGCTCAGGAAACGGGAACCAGGGGGAGCCCCTAAGAATTTATTTTTTAACATAGTTTTTTTTATTATTTATTTATACATTCCTCTCTGACAGTTAATCCATAGAACCAATTCACTATCCGGTCTTTTAAGACTACTGACAAGTAGCCCATAAAATATGAGAGTTAAGGTAAAACTTACCTTTGTTAACTCTCTTTTGTCGAAGTCCATAGGGTCCACAGGGAGACCTTGGGGTGTAGGTGGTGGTTGAGGACCGGGCACCACGCAGTTAAAGCTTTCAGCTCCCAGGATGCATCAGTCCATCCCCCTATACCACGCCCCCGAGCCAGAAGCACCTCAGTTCGTGACAAGCCAAAGGCTGCAGGAAGAGAGGAGAGAAGGAAGACTGGTACAGACAAGAATCACACTCTCACGTAGAAGGAGACGGGAAACCGGAGACCAGAAACAGCCCATAAGAATCCAGATGCGTCAGATAGGGTGTCCTGTGGGGTGTAGTAGGTATTACCGCGGGCCGCACGGTTCAAATCCCAACAGCATAAGCCCGGCAGAGGTGAAGATCCTGAACGCTAAATAAGGTAAGTATCGCTAACCTAATTCCCTACCCTAACCCTCCCTTAGGGGTGCCTAACCCTAACCTCCACCCAAGTGCCTAAACCTAACCCCCCCCTTCCCTGCAGCCTAAACCTAAGTCTCCCGGGGAGGTGCCTAACCCTAAGCTTCCCCCGGGGGTGCCTAACCCTAACCCCCCATTCCTCTAGCCTAAACCTAAGTCTCCCGGGGGGTTGCCTAACCCTAATTCCCCCCGGGAGCCATAAAACCTAACCCACCGAGCGTGGCTGTCCTCGCCCGGTTTACCTTCGTTCGGTATGCCAGGCGTCGGTCTTCCAGTGTAGGTCTAGTGACAGGCATAGAGTTTTCGATGCCTGTCTTTAGTACCTTGGCGGGATATGGCGGTCGGGAGACCTTGGGGATGTCCCAAAGCAGTTATTCAAGGGTGGGGATGCTCCTGCGCTGAGAGGAGAATCCGGCATCCAAAGGAAGCATTCTGAGAGGCACATGTATCGAAGGCATAGAACCCCAGAAAGGTATGGACAGAGTACCACGTGGCCGCCTTACAAAGCTGTTCAGCTGAGGCGCCACGACGGGGTGCCCACGAGGGACTCACAGAGCAAGTAGAATGAGCAGCAATAGTAGCCGGTACAGGAATGCCTGCCTGCGTGTAAGCCAGTGCGATAGTCATGCGAAGCCATCTAGCCAATGTCTGTTTGTTGGCTGGCCAACCCTTCTTGTGAAATCCATAGAGCACAAATAAGGAGTCTGATTACAGTCCACGTAGAGCCTGAGGGCATGGATCACATCCAAGGAGGCCTCACATACCGATAGGTCTGGTGATTGAAAGGCTGGGACTACAATTTCCTCATTAATGTGGAAACGAGTAACAACTCTTGGAAGGAAACCAATGCGAATCTGTAGAACAGCCCTGTCCTGATGGAATATCAGAAATGGGGAGTGACAGGAGAGCGCCCCTAAATCTGACACCCTTCTGGCAGACGCCATAGCCAGAAGAAAAAGAGTCTTCGCTGTGAGCCACTTGAGTTCCACAGATTCCAGAGGTTCAAACGGAGGACCCTGGAGGGCACGGAGAACTACTGACCAATCCCATGGAGCCACTTGAACGACGAAAGGAGGATGTATATGTAGGACATCCTAGAGGAAGGTGTGGACATCCGGTAGTGGAGCAAGTCTACGCTGGAGCCAAATGGATAGAGCAGAGACATGCACTTTCAGCGAGGCAAGGTGGAGTCCAAAGTCCAATCCAGCTTGAAGGAAGGCCAGGACTCTGGAAATCCTAAATACTTGCGGGTTGTAGCTTCTGGTACAACACCATCCGAAATATGTATGCCACACTCTGTGGTAGATCCGAGCAGAGGCTGGCTTATGTGCTCTGAGCATAGTCTGGACCACAGAGCTAGAGAATCCTTTGGACTTCAGGAGGGATGTTTGAAGAGTCACGCCATCAAAGGCAAAGGAAGAGTCACGTAAAGGCAAGGACCCTGAGATAACAGATCCAGATGTTGAGTAGCAGGAACAGAGTGTCAATGTAGAGACTCCGAAGATCTAAGTACCAATAACGTCTGGACCAAGCTGGTGCCACCAGCAGGACAGTGCCTCAGTCTTGTTTGAACTTCCAAAGAACTTGACGAAGATGGGAGACTGTAGGGAATAGGTATGCTAACTGGAAGGTCCACATCACTGACAATGCATCTACAAAGGTTTCCTTGTGATTGTTTTCGGGAGGCCATGAGGTCCACCTGTGGTAGCCCCCATCTGTTCGCTAGGAGTTGAAAAACCTCTGGGTGAAGAGACCATTCCCTGGAATGCATGTCGTAACGGCTGAGGAAGTCTGCTTCCCAACTGAAGACCACAGAGATGGCCGGGAGGTGACCCTCGGCTCATGTCAGAATGCGAGACACTTCTGTCATAGCTGCCCAACTACAAGTGCCTCCTTGATGGTTGATGTAAGCAACTGTTGTCGCATTGTCGGACTGTACCTGTACAGGTTCTCCTTGAAGAATGTCCTGGGCCAGTATGAGGGCCATGTAGACAGCTCGAAGTTCCAATATATTGATTGGCAGGGTTTATTCGACCGATGTCCATCGGCCCTGGAAGAAGTGTTGACCGGTCACTGCACCCCAGCCCCGGAGACTGGCGTCCCTTGTTAGAAGTACCCAGTCCGGGATCCAAAATGTGCGACCCTTGGTTAGATGAGATGTCTGTAGCCACCAAGATAGGGACAGACGAACCTCTGGAGAGAGCACCATCATCTGAGCTCTGATCCAATGGGGCAACTTGTTCCACCTGGAGAGGATTAGCCTTTGCAGAGGCCTGGAGTGGAACTGAGCATACTCCACCACGTCGAAGGTGGATACCATGGACCCCAGAACTTGCATTGCCGAGTGGACTGACACTCGGCGACTGTGGAGGAATCTGCACACTTGTAGTTGAAGTGTGGAGATCTTATCTGATCTCAGAAAAATTCTCTGAGCCTGAGAATCTAGCAGGGATCCCATATGAACCATTTTCGTGAAGGATTCCGGGAGGACTTTTTCCAGTTGATTAACCATCCATGCTTTTGAAGGAAAGCGATGGTTAGCTGCAGATGGTGTTGAAGCACCTTCGGGGATCCTGCTAAGAGCAGGAGGTCATCCAGATATGGTAGCAGTCGGACACCCTGACCACGCAGGTGGGCCGCCATGATAGCCATAATTTTGGGAAATACCCGTGGAGCTGAGGATAGTCCAAAGGGCAGAGCCTGAAATTGGAAGTGTTGCTGTAGTATAGTAAACTAGATATTACTGATGAGGGGACGCTGTAGGTAAGCGTACTGAATATCCAGAGATACCATAAAGTCCCCAGGCTCCATGGCTAGGATGATAAAGTGTAGGGTTTCCATCCTGAACCTAGGTACCCTGAGGAATTTGTTCAGCGATTTGAGGTTGAGGGTAGGCCGATGAGACCCATTCGGCTTCTGAACTAGAAAGAGTGGAATAATAACCGGTCCCTCGATAAGATAGTGGGACTGGCACAATTACCCCTGCTTGCACCAAGAGCTGTATGGCTTTCTGGATTTGCAGGGCCTTGTTTGGGTCTGAAAGAGGGCCTATGCAGAAAAATTGGTGGGGTGGCTGTCTTAGAAATGAGAGGGCGTACCCGTGAGAGACAAACCACCACGGACACTTGGGTAAGAGAAGTTGACACCAGCAATGGGTAAACTGAAGAAGTCGGCCTCCTGCTCTGGGGTCCCCTAGGGGGAGGCCCGTCCCATCTTTCTATCAGTAGGGTCCTTCAGAGAGAATACTGTAGGGATAGGCAATGTAGCGCTCTTAATTAATCGCGTAACATGGGAATCCACCGCAGGGGGAGACTCCTATTTTGAACAATGAGCCGCAGGAAATGGATAACAGGTCAGACTTTTTTGGGCTGAGACCTCTTACCAGGCGTCTGCCATGTGTTCAGCTAGACTTTCTGTCTTTTAAACAGTGGGTGCTTTGATTTAGGGGCTGGCTCGTCATTTTCTATAAGTAAGAAGGATCTATCAGATCGCACCAAAGCAGGAATATTAATCTTTGACTGACTCTCTTCCTCCCCCAGAGGGGACTCAGGAGCTCATTCAGAGCCGCTCGCAAGCGCTGTGTGCTCACAATCGGCCCGATGCTTGCGCGCTGCGCATGCACCGCGTTCAGTCGCTACGGGGCTCGCAACAAGACGGGCCGGCTGTTGATGGTGAGTGACAGCTCGCCCCGTTTTGAGGGCGGGTAGGGGGGGTGGCTGGACAAACGCAGGCGTTCCCTTAGGAACGCCTGGCGTTTGTAGGGCGGGCAAACTGACATCATTACTGATGTCAGTAGTGGACTTCCTGCTCTATTAGGGCAGGGAGTCCACTCGGCCTTGTGGCAGCCTAGACCCTACTGCAGGGTCTAGTCACAAGGCCGATGGTCACGATTATCGCGATGGTCTCTCGGCCGCTCGTACAAGCTGTGGGTGGTCTCCCACAGCTTTGCGAGTGGCAGGAGAAAAAAATAAATAACGCCCACAGACCCTGCGAGTGGCCAGCAGCTGCGAGCGGGTCTGAATCAGGGCCTCAGTGCTAGAGAGATCAGCATCCTCTGTCCTCCTCGGATGACACCTCAGAATCTGAGAGCTGCATGGACTGTGATGATAACATAGGAGCTTAGACGTTTTACTGGGTGGGGGCTTCTCACCTTGCAACATAGTTTGAAAGGCTGTAGAGGTAGCCACCAGACTCTGTACCATACGTGCCGACTATCTGGCTGCCCCTTCCGGGAGGGAGCAGCCAGATCGGCTTTACTGGGGGGCGTGGCCAGCAAACGGGGGCGGGGCCGGCCAGATGACACATTTTGTGGGCGGAGCCACACAAGTGCGTCATTTTGGCCCCACCCCCGCTACACACTGCCGATATTACAGGCAGTGTGATGCAGGGGGCTGTGCCAAAATGACGCGAATCGCGTCACCGCCCCCCTTCGCTGCCGGGGTTTTACAAACAATTGGAGTGGGACAGGAGGGGTCGGTGGCAGCCGGGAGACTTGCCTGCCTTCCCGGGAGGTCGGGAGCGGCACCCGATTTTTGTGAGGCTCCCGAACAAATCGGGAGGGTAGGTAAGTATGCTCTGTACTGGAGGGGAACAGGAGCTACCTATAAGCTGAGTCTCTTGTGGGGTTACAGCCAGGACCGCTACGCGGCCCGCAATAGTAGCCAGCACCTGAGAAAAGGAAGCCCAGAGGGGCTCTTGTGCAGGAGATGGGGGGTCTGATGGGCCTGGTGGAGTATAACACTTACTACATAACCCATCTTGTATCAAATCCTCCTCGCTTAAGCCTGCAGCACATAATTTAAATGATAGCAGTATGGGTGCAGATGCTTGCTTGCTACTCCTGCCCTTACTAGACATAGCTGTAGAGTAGTACAGCACACAATATGGCACTGGGTTTAATGCAACCACTGGGTAAATAGAATACAAGTAGGAATACAATATACTGATCTTGTCTTATACTTGGGTAAGTTGCAGGAGCGCACAGCACAAATATGGCACAGTGCAGTAACCAACTGTATGTGACAACCCTCACAAATACAAGAGATGTGAGGGACAGGAAAACTGTGAACACACCTGTATGTTAGGGCACAATAAGGAGAAGAAAGGTATATGCTGACAGTATAGAGAAATATACAGACAGGCAGCGCTAGCATAAGTCACATACAATGCAGAAATACAATAGATCTGCAGAATGGGACTACAATCACCTACACAGATTCTGTGGTCAGAGACTCAACATCTGGTAGGCTATAGCACTACATAACCTGACTCCATGGTGAGACCACACCCAGCGTTTCCCTGAGAGAGCTGTGGCTGAGCCTGGAGAAAATGGCCGCCGGAGACCTCAGAGGGGCGTGGTCAGAGGAGAGCAGCTCAGGGAAGCGAGACCTCAGAGGAATGGCGCCCTAAGCGTAGGGGCCGCTATAATGGGGAAAGCTGACCTCCCCATGCTGACTATTCACCACTGGGATGCTGGATTTAGTGGATCACTGTGGACAAAGCCTGTGCTCACTCTTGGCACCTCCGGTCCGTCTCTGAGACCGTAGGTAAGATTGCCAATCTGCGGGTCACTGAGAGTGGTGACCCACCTTACCTGTCCCCTTGTGTCTGGGATGCAGTCTGGGTCTGTCCGCGGGGCCGGCTTGCAATGTCCCCGTGATTGCCCTCCGAAACTGTTGCGGTGCCCGGAGGGGTGACGGAGTGGGAGCGCAGACGCCCTGAGGACAGTCTGCTGCTACCTGCTCAGTAGAAATTCTCCGAAACATAAAAGCTATCTGGGCTAACTTAGCAGCCCACCGCAGAATGGTGACCCGACTCCGGTAGGGCACTGACGATACATCCTGGGAGCTGAAAGCTTTAACTGCTCCCTGTGGAGCCCTATGGACCCTGAAGAAGTCAATAATTACACTCCTGAGACAAGCAGACACATTGCACCAGATAGGTTTATGAATAAGAGGGGATTTATCATTAGTGATGCAGCAGGTTATCCGGGTTATGCTGGTGGTGCCCCCATCTAGCCGCACACCAAGAGATACCTCTGTGATGAGAGCCCCTGGCACTTCTCATCCCTGTGATGGCACAAGGGCTGCTATACTTACACCCACAGCCTGATACTGAGCCGCGCCCGATGCTGACGGAGCTGAGCGATCTTATGCTATTGCGCATGCGTCCAGATTGCATGCGCAGGCTCACAGTGGCAATTTCAGACACACAGAGGTGTTTTGTACCTAAATTGGGCGTTCCTAAGCACCCAGAGACGGTCTGCGTGTCGTGGGCGTATCACTGAGGTGGTTCTGTGTACACAGACGCTCATTCGTTCACTTTCGCGGCCATACTCCGAGGTAAGATCTCAATGGTGCACTGACGGAGGCGTATATAGATGGATGAGATGGTATTACAGCAGCTGACGCACAGAGTGGGCGTCAGTCCCTGCACATGCATACGGACACAAGGGAAGGACTGCGTAGCAGAATCTGCATACGGGAGACCACCAGCCATGGCCACCTCTGAATCAGACCCCCAACGTGAGCTCACATTTCCTCAGTGTATATAGAACAGCAGGACGAGGTCACCCGCTATATGTTCTCTCTGACTGTAACCTCCCTGTGTGACCAGTGTATACAGAGCAGCAGGACGAGGTCACCCGCTATATGTTCTCTCTGACTGTAACCTCCCTGTGTGACCAGTGTATATAGAGCAGCAGGATGAGGTCACCCGCTATATGTTCTCTCTGACTGTAACCTCCCTGTGTGACCAGTGTATACAGAGCAGCAGGACGAGGTCACCCGCTATATGTTCTCTCTGACTGTAACCTCCTGTGTGACCAGTGTATATAGAGCAGCAGGACGAGGTCACCCGCTATATGTTCTCTCTGACTGTAACCTCCCTGTGTGACCAGTGTATACAGAGCAGCAGGACGAGGTCACGCGCTATATGTTCTCTCTGTAACCTCCCTGTGTGACCAGTGTATATAGAGCAGCAGGATGAGGTCACCCGCTATATGTTCTCTCTGACTGTAACCTCCCTGTGTGACCAGTGTATATAGAGCAGCAGGACGAGGTCACCCGCTATATGTTCTCTCTGACTGTAACCTCCCTGTGTGACCAGTGTATATAGAACAGCAGGACGAGGTCACCCACTATATATGTTCTCACTGACTGTAACCTCCCTGTGTGTCCAGTGTATACAGAGCAGCAGGACGAGGTCACGCGCTATATGTTCTCTCTGACTGTAACCTCCCTGTGTGACCAGTGTATATAGAGCAGCAGGACGAGGTCACGCGCTATATATTCTCTCTGACTGTAACCTCCTGTGTGACCAGTGTATATAGAGCAGCAGGACGAGGTCACCCGCTATATGTTCTCTCTGACTGTAACCTCCTGTGTGACCAGTGTATATAGAGCAGCAGGACGAGGTCACCCGCTATATGTTTTCTCTGACTGTAACCTCCCTGTGTGACCAGTGTATATAGAGCAGCAGGACGAGGTCACCCGCTATATGTTCTCTGTGACTGTAACCTCCCTGTGTGACCAGTGTATATAGAGCAGCAGGACGAGGTCACCCGCTATATGTTCTCACTGACTGTAACCTCCCTGTGTGACCAGTGTATACAGAGCAGCAGGATGAGGTCACCCGCTATATATACTCTCTGACTGTAACCTCCCTGTGTGACCAGTGTATATAGAGCAGCAGGACGAGGTCACCCGCTATATGTTCTCTCTGACTGTAACCTCCCTGTGTGACCAGTGTATACAGAGCAGCAGGACGAGGTCACCCGCTATATGTTCTCTCTGACTGTAACCCCCGTGTGACCAGTGTATACAGAGCAGCAGGACGAGGTCACCCGCTATATGTTCTCTCTGACTGTAACCTCCCTGTGTGACCAGTGTATATAGAGCAGCAGGACGAGGTCACCCGCTATATGTTCTCACTGACTGTAACCTCCCTGTGTGACCAGTGTATACAGAGCAGCAGGACGAGGTCACCCGCTATATGTTCTCTCTGACTGTAACCTCCCTGTGTGACCAGTGTATACAGAGCAGCAGGACGAGGTCACCCGCTATATGTTCTCTCTGACTGTAACCTCCCTGTGTGACCAGTGTATACAGAGCAGCAGGTGAGGTCACGCGCTATATGTTCTCTCTGACTGTAACCTCCCTGTGTGACCAGTGTATATAGAGCAGCAGGACGAGGTCACCCGCTATATGTTCTCTCTGTCTGTAACCTCCCTGTGTGACCAGTGTATATAGAGCAGCAGGACGAGGTCACGCGCTATATGTTCTCTCTGACTGTAACCTCCCTGTGTGACCAGTGTATATAGAGCAGCAGGACGAGGTCACCCGCTATATGTTCTCTGTGACTGTAACCTCCCTGTGTGACCAGTGTATATAGAGCAGCAGGACGAGGTCACCCGCTATATGTTCTCTCTGACTGTAACCTCCCTGTGTGACCAGTGTATATAGAGCAGCAGGACGAGGTCACCCGCTATATGTTCTCTCTGACTGTAACCTCCCTGTGTGACCAGTGTATACAGAGCAGCAGGACGAGGTCACCCGCTATACGTTCTCTCTGACTGTAACCTCCCTGTGTGATCAGTGTATACAGAGCAGCAGGATGAGGTCACCCGCTATATATACTCTCTGACTGTAACCTCCCTGTGTGACCAGTGTATATAGAGCAGCAGGACGAGGTCACCCGCTATATGTTCTCTCTGACTGTAACCTCCCTGTGTGACCAGTGTATACAGAGCAGCAGGACGAGGTCACCCGCTATATGTTCTCTCTGTCTGTAACCTCCCTGTGTGACCAGTGTATATAGAGCAGCAGGACGAGGTCACCCGCTATATGTTCTCACTGACTGTAACCTCCCTGTGTGACCAGTGTATACAGAGCAGCAGGATGAGGTCACCCGCTATATATACTCTCTGACTGTAACCTCCCTGTGTGACCAGTGTATATAGAGCAGCAGGACGAGGTCACCCGCTATATGTTCTCTCTGACTGTAACCTCCCTGTGTGACCAGTGTATACAGAGCAGCAGGACATGAGGTCACCCGTTATATGTTCTCTCTGTCTGTAACCTCCCTGTGTGACCAGTGTATACAGAGCAGCAGGACGAGGTCACCCGCTATATGTTCTCTCTGACTGTAACCTCCCTGTGTGACCAGTGTATATAGAGCAGCAGGACGAGGTCACCCGCTATATGTTCTCTCTGTCTGTAACCTCCCTGTGTGACCAGTGTATACAGAGCAGCAGGACGAGGTCACGCGCTATATGTTCTCTCTGTAACCTCCCTGTGTGACCAGTGTATACAGAGCAGCAGGATGAGGTCACCCGCTATATGTTCTCTCTGACTGTAACCTCCCTGTGTGACCAGTGTATATAGAGCAGCAGGACGAGGTCACCCGCTATATGTTCTCTCTGACTGTAACCTCCCTGTGTGACCAGTGTATATAGAACAGCAGGACGAGGTCACCCACTATATATGTTCTCACTGACTGTAACCTCCCTGTGTGTCCAGTGTATACAGAGCAGCAGGACGAGGTCACGCGCTATATGTTCTCTCTGACTGTAACCTCCCTGTGTGACCAGTGTATATAGAGCAGCAGGACGAGGTCACGCGCTATATATTCTCTCTGACTGTAACCTCCCTGTGTGACCAGTGTATATAGAGCAGCAGGATGAGGTCACCCGCTATATGTTCTCTCTGACTGTAACCTCCTGTGTGACCAGTGTATATAGAGCAGCAGGACGAGGTCACCCGCTATATGTTCTCTCTGACTGTAACCTCCTGTGTGATCAGTGTATATAGAGCAGCAGGACGAGGTCACCCGCTATATGTTCTCTCTGACTGTAACCTCCCTGTGTGACCAGTGTATATAGAGCAGCAGGATGAGGTCACCCGCTATATGTTCTCTCTGACTGTAACCTCCCTGTGTGACCAGTGTATATAGAGCAGCAGGATGAGGTCACCCGCTATATGTTCTCTCTGACTGTAACCTCCCTGTGTGACCAGTGTATATAGAGCAGCAGGACGAGGTCACCCGCTATATGTTTTCTCTGACTGTAACCTCCCTGTGTGACCAGTGTATATAGAGCAGCAGGACGAGGTCACCCGCTATATGTTCTCTGTGACTGTAACCTCCCTGTGTGACCAGTGTATATAGAGCAGCAGGACGAGGTCACCCGCTATATGTTCTCACTGACTGTAACCTCCCTGTGTGACCAGTGTATACAGAGCAGCAGGATGAGGTCACCCGCTATATATACTCTCTGACTGTAACCTCCCTGTGTGACCAGTGTATATAGAGCAGCAGGACGAGGTCACCCGCTATATGTTCTCTCTGACTGTAACCTCCCTGTGTGACCAGTGTATACAGAGCAGCAGGACGAGGTCACCCGCTATATGTTCTCTCTGACTGTAACCCCCGTGTGACCAGTGTATACAGAGCAGCAGGACGAGGTCACCCGCTATATGTTCTCTCTGACTGTAACCTCCCTGTGTGACCAGTGTATATAGAGCAGCAGGACGAGGTCACCCGCTATATGTTCTCACTGACTGTAACCTCACTGTGTGACCAGTGTATACAGAGCAGCAGGACGAGGTCACCCGCTATATGTTCTCTCTGACTGTAACCTCCCTGTGTGACCAGTGTATACAGAGCAGCAGGACGAGGTCACCCGCTATATGTTCTCTCTGACTGTAACCTCCCTGTGTGACCAGTGTATACAGAGCAGCAGGTGAGGTCACGCGCTATATGTTCTCTCTGACTGTAACCTCCCTGTGTGACCAGTGTATATAGAGCAGCAGGACGAGGTCACCCGCTATATGTTCTCTCTGTCTGTAACCTCCCTGTGTGACCAGTGTATATAGAGCAGCAGGACGAGGTCACGCGCTATATGTTCTCTCTGACTGTAACCTCCCTGTGTGACCAGTGTATATAGAGCAGCAGGACGAGGTCACCCGCTATATGTTCTCTCTGACTGTAACCTCCCTGTGTGACCAGTGTATATAGAGCAGCAGGACGAGGTCACCCGCTATATGTTCTCTCTGACTGTAACCTCCCTGTGTGACCAGTGTATACAGAGCAGCAGGTGAGGTCACCCGCTATATGTTCTCTCTGACTGTAACCTCCCTGTGTGACCAGTGTATATAGAGCAGCAGGACGAGGTCACCCGCTATATGTTCTCTGTGACTGTAACCTCCCTGTGTGACCAGTGTATATAGAGCAGCAGGACGAGGTCACTCGCTATATGTTCTCTCTGACTGTAACCTCCCTGTGTGACCAGTGTATATAGAGCAGCAGGACGAGGTCACCCGCTATATGTTCTCTCTGACTGTAACCTCCCTGTGTGACCAGTGTATATAGAGCAGCAGGACGAGGTCACCCGCTATATGTTCTCTCTGACTGTAACCCCCCTGTGTGACCAGTGTATACAGAGCAGCAGGACGAGGTCACCCGCTATACGTTCTCTCTGACTGTAACCTCCCTGTGTGATCAGTGTATACAGAGCAGCAGGATGAGGTCACCCGCTATATATACTCTCTGACTGTAACCTCCCTGTGTGACCAGTGTATATAGAGCAGCAGGACGAGGTCACCCGCTATATGTTCTCTCTGACTGTAACCTCCCTGTGTGACCAGTGTATACAGAGCAGCAGGACGAGGTCACCCGTTATATGTTCTCTCTGTCTGTAACCTCCCTGTGTGACCAGTGTATATAGAGCAGCAGGACGAGGTCACCCGCTATATGTTCTCTCTGACTGTAACCTCCCTGTGTGACCAGTGTATACAGAGCAGCAGGACGAGGTCACCCGCTATATGTTCTCTCTGACTGTAACCTCACTGTGTGACCAGTGTATATAGAGCAGCAGGATGAGGTCACCCGCTATATGTTCTCTCTGTCTGTAACCTCCCTGTGTGACCAGTGTATACAGAGCAGCAGGACGGGGTCACCCGCTATATGTTCTCTCTGACTGTAACCTCCCTGTGTGACCAGTGTATATAGAGCAGCAGGACGGGGTCACCCGCTATATGTTCTCTCTGACTGTTACCTGCTTGTGTGACCAGTGTATATAGAGCAGCAGGACGAGGTCACGCGCTATATGTTCTCTCTGATTGTAACCTCCCTGTGTGACCAGTGTATATAGAGCAGCAGGACGAGGTCACGCGCTATATGTTCTCTCTGATTGTAACCTCCCTGTGTGACCAGTGTATATAGAGCAGCAGGATGAGGTCACGCGCTATATGTTCTCTCTGACTGTAACCTCCCTGTGTGACCAGTGTATATAGAGCAGCAGGACGAGGTCACGCGCTATACGTTCTCTCTGACTGTAACCTCCCTGTGTGACCAGTGTATATAGAGCAGCAGGACGAGGTCACCCGCTATATGTTCTCTCTGACTGTAACCTCCCTGTGTGACCAGTGTATATAGAGCAGCAGGATGAGGTCACCCGCTATATGTTCTCTCTGTCTGTAACCTCCCTGTGTGACCAGTGTATACAGAGCAGCAGGATGAGGTCACTCGCTATATGTTCTCTCTGACTGTAACCTCCCTGTGTGACCAGTGTATATAGAGCAGCAGGACGAGGTCACCCGCTATATGTTCTCTCTGTCTGTAACCTCCCTGTGTGACCAGTGTATACAGAGCAGCAGGATGAGGTCACTCGCTATATGTTCTCTCTGACTGTAACCTCCCTGTGTGACCAGTGTATACAGAGCAGCAGGACGAGGTCACCCGCTATATGTTCTCTCTGACTGTAACCTCCCTGTGTGACCAGTGTATACAGAGCAGCAGGACGAGGTCACCCGCTATATGTTCTCTCTGACGGTAACCTCCCTGTGTGACCAGTGTATACAGAGCAGCAGGACGAGGTCACCCGCTATATGTTCTCTCTGACGGTAACCTCCCTGTGTGACCAGTGTATATAGAGCAGCAGGACGAGGTCACCCGCTATATGTTCTCTCTGACTGTAACCTCCCTGTGTGACCAGTGTATACAGAGCAGCAGGACGAGGTAACCCGCTATATGTTCTCTCTGACTGTAACCTCCCTGTGTGACCAGTGTATATAGAGCAGCAGGACGAGGTCACCCGCTATATGTTCTCTCTGACTGTAACCTCCCTGTGTGACCAGTGTATATAGAGCAGCAGGACGAGGTCACCCGCTATATGTTCTCTCTGACTGTAACCTCCCTGTGTGACCAGTGTATACAGAGCAGCAGGACGAGGTCACCCGCTATATGCTCTCTCTGACTGTAACCCCCCTGTGTGACCAGTGTATACAGAGCAGCAGGACGAGGTCACCCGCTATATGTTCTCTCTGTAACCTCCCTGTGTGACCAGTGTATATAGAGCAGCAGGATGAGGTCACCCGCTATATGTTCTCTCTGTCTGTAACCTCACTGTGTGACCAGTGTATATAGAGCAGCAGGATGAGGTCACCCGCTATATGTTCTCTCTGTAACCTCCCTGTGTGACCAGTGTATATAGAGCAGCAGGATGAGGTCACCCGCTATATGTTCTCTCTGACTGTAACCTCACTGTGTGACCAGTGTATATAGAGCAGCAGGATGAGGTCACCCGCTATATGTTCTCTCTGACTGTAACCTCCCTGTGTGACCAGTGTATATAGAGCAGCAGGACGAGGTCACCCGCTATATGTTCTCTCTGTAACCTCCCTGTGTGACCAGTGTATATAGAGCAGCAGGATGAGGTCACCCGCTATATGTTCTCTCTGTCTGTAACCTCACTGTGTGACCAGTGTATATAGAGCAGCAGGACGAGGTCACGCGCTATATGTTCTCTCTGATTGTAACCTCCCTGTGTGACCAGTGTATATAGAGCAGCAGGACGAGGTCACCCGCTATATGTTCTCTCTGACTGTAACCTCCCTGTGTGACCAGTGTATATAGAGCAGCAGGACGAGGTCACCCGCTATATGTTCTCTCTGACTGTAACCTCCCTGTGTGACCAGTGTATATAGAGCAGCAGGATGAGGTCACCCGCTATATGTTCTCTCTGACTGTAACCTCCCTGTGTGACCAGTGTATACAGAGCAGCTGGACGAGGTCACCCGCTATATGTTCTCTCTGACTGTAACCTCCCTGTGTGACCAGTGTATATAGAGCAGCAGGACGAGGTCACCCTCCATATGTTCTCTCTGACTGTAACCTCCCTGTGTGACCAGTGTATATAGAGCAGCAGGACGAGGTCACCCGCTATATGTTCTCTCTGACTGTAACCCCCCTGTGTGACCAGTGTATACAGAGCAGCAGGACGAGGTCACGCGCTATATATTCTCTCTGACTGTAACCTCCCTGTGTGACCAGTGTATACAGAGCAGCAGGACGAGGTCACCTGCTATATGTTCTCTCTGACTGTAACCTCCCTGTGTGACCAGTGTATATAGAGCAGCAGGATGAGGTCACCCGCTATATATTCTCTCTGACTGTAACCTCCCTGTGTGACCAGTGTATATAGAGCAGCAGGACGAGGTCACCCGCTATATGTTCTCTCTGACTGTAACCTCCCTGTGTGACCAGTGTATATAGAGCAGCAGGACGAGGTCACCCGCTATATGTTCTCTCTGACTGTAACCTCCCTGTGTGATCAGTGTATATAGAGCAGCAGGACGAGGTCACGCGCTATATGTTCTCTCTGACTGTAACCTCCCTGTGTGACCAGTGTATACAGAGCAGCAGGATGAGGTCACGCGCTATATATTCTCTCTGACTGTAACTTCCCTGTGTGACCAGTGTATACAGAGCAGCAGGATGAGGTCACCCGCTATATGTTCTCTCTGACTGTAACCTCCTGTGTGACCAGTGTATACAGAGCAGCAGGACGAGGTCACCCGCTATATGTTCTCTCTGACTGTAACCTCCCTGTGTGACCAGTGTATACAGAGCAGCAGGATGAGGTCTTCCGCTATATGTTCTCTCTGTCTGTAACCTCCCTGTGTGACCAGTGTATATAGAGCAGCAGGACGAGGTCACGCGCTATATGTTCTCTCTGACTGTAACCTCCCTGTGTGACCAGTGTATACAGAGCAGCAGGACGAGGTCACCCGCTATATGTTCTCTCTGACTGTAACCTCCCTGTGTGACCAGTGTATATAGAGCAGCAGGACGAGGTCACCCGCTATATGTTCTCTCTGACTGTAACCTCCTGTGTGACCAGTGTATATAGAGCAGCAGGACGAGGTCACCCGCTATATGTTCTCTCTGACTGTAACCTCCCTGTGTGACCAGTGTATATAGAGCAGCAGGACGAGGTCACGCGCTATATGTTCTCTCTGACTGTAACCTCCCTGTGTGACCAGTGTATATAGAGCAGCAGGACGAGGTCACGCGCTATATGTTCTCTCTGACTGTAACCTCCCTGTGTGACCAGTGTATACAGAGCAGCAGGACGAGGTCACCCGCTATATGTTCTCTCTGACTGTAACCTCCCTGTGTGACCAGTGTATACAGAGCAGCAGGACGAGGTCACCCGCTATATGTTCTCTCTGACTGTAACCTCCCTGTGTGACCAGTGTATATAGAGCAGCAGGATGAGGTCACCCGCTATATGTTCTCTCTGACTGTAACCTCCCTGTGTGACCAGTGTATACAGAGCAGCAGGATGAGGTCACGCGCTATATGTTCTCTCTGACTGTAACCTCCCTGTGTGACCAGTGTATATAGAGCAGCAGGACGAGGTCACCCGCTATATGTTCTCTCTGTCTGTAACCTCCCTGTGAGACCAGTGTATATAGAGCAGCAGGACGAGGTCACGCGCTATATATTCTCTCTGACTGTAACCTCCCTGTGTGACCAGTGTATACAGAGCAGCAGGACGAGGTCACGCGCTATATGTTCTCTCTGACTGTAACCTCCCTGTGTGACCAGTGTATACAGAGCAGCAGGACGAGGTCACCCGCTATATGTTCTCTCTGACTGTAACCTCCCTGTGTGACCAGTGTATACAGAGCAGCAGGACGAGGTCACCCGCTATATGCTCTCTCTGACTGTAACCTCCCTGTGTGACCAGTGTATACAGAGCAGCAGGACGAGGTCACCCGCTATATGTTCTCTCTGACTGTAACCTCCCTGTGTGACCAGTGTATATAGAGCAGCAGGATGAGGTCACCCGCTATATGTTCTCTCTGACTGTAACCTCCCTGTGTGACCAGTGTATACAGAGCAGCAGGATGAGGTCTTCCGCTATATGTTCTCTCTGACTGTAACCTCCCTGTGTGACCAGTGTATACAGAGCAGCAGGATGAGGTCACGCGCTATATGTTCTCTCTGACTGTAACCTCCCTGTGTGACCAGTGTATATAGAGCAGCAGGACGAGGTCACCCGCTATATGTTCTCTCTGTCTGTAACCTCCCTGTGAGACCAGTGTATATAGAGCAGCAGGACGAGGTCACGCGCTATATATTCTCTCTGACTGTAACCTCCCTGTGTGACCAGTGTATATAGAGCAGCAGGACGAGGTCACCCGCTATATGTTCTCTCTGTCTGTAACCTCCCTGTGTGACCAGTGTATATAGAGCAGCAGGATGAGGTCACCCGCTATATATACTCTCTGACTGTAACCTCCCTGTGACCAGTGTATATAGAGCAGCAGGACGAGGTCACCCGCTATATGTTCTCTCTGACTGTAACCTCCCTGTGTGACCAGTGTATACAGAGCAGCAGGACATGAGGTCACCCGCTATATATTCTCTCTGACTGTAACCTCCCTGTGTGACCAGTGTATACAGAGCAGCAGGACGAGGTCACCCGCTATATGTTCTCTCTGACTGTAACCTCCCTGTGTGACCAATGTATATAGAGCAGCAGGACGAGGTCACCCGCTATATGTTCTCTCTGTCTGTAACCTCCCTGTGAGACCAGTGTATATAGAGCAGCAGGACGAGGTCACGCGCTATATATTCTCTCTGACTGTAACCTCCCTGTGTGACCAGTGTATATAGAGCAGCAGGACGAGGTCACGCGCTATATGTTCTCTCTGACTGTAACCTCCTGTGTGACCAGTGTATATAGAGCAGCAGGACGAGGTCACGCGCTATATGTTCTCTCTGTCTGTAACCTCCCTGTGTGATCAGTGTATACAGAGCAGCAGGACGAGGTCACCCGCTATATGTTCTCTCTGACTGTAACCTCCCTGTGTGACCAGTGTATATAGAGCAGCAGGACGAGGTCACCCGCTATATGTTCTCTCTGACTGTAACCTCCTGTGTGACCAGTGTATATAGAGCAGCAGGACGAGGTCACGCGCTATATGTTCTCTCTGTCTGTAACCTCCCTGTGTGACCAGTGTATATAGAGCAGCAGGACGAGGTCACCCGCTATATGTTCTCTCTGACTGTAACCTCCCTGTGTGACCAGTGTATATAGAGCAGCAGGACGAGGTCACCCGCTATATGTTCTCTCTGACTGTAACCTCCCTGTGTGACCAGTGTATATAGAGCAGCAGGACGAGGTCACGCGCTATATGTTCTCTCTGACTGTAACCTCCTGTGTGACCAGTGTATATAGAGCAGCAGGACGAGGTCACCCGCTATATGTTCTCTCTGACTGTAACCTCCCTGTGTGACCAGTGTATATAGAGCAGCAGGACGAGGTCACGCGCTATATGTTCTCTCTGACTGTAACCTCCCTGTGTGACCAGTGTATATAGAGCAGCAGGACGAGGTCACGCGCTATATGTTCTCTCTGACTGTAACCTCCCTGTGTGACCAGTGTATACAGAGCAGCAGGACATGAGGTCACCCGCTATATGTTCTCTCTGACTGTAACCTCCCTGTGTGACCAGTGTATACAGAGCAGCAGGACGAGGTCACCCGCTATATGTTCTCTCTGACTGTAACCTCCCTGTGTGACCAGTGTATATAGAGCAGCAGGATGAGGTCACCCGCTATATGTTCTCTCTGACTGTAACCTCCCTGTGTGACCAGTGTATATAGAGCAGCAGGACGAGGTCACCCGCTATATGTTCTCTCTGACTGTAACCTCCCTGTGTGACCAGTGTATATAGAGCAGCAGGACGGGGTCACCCGCTATATGTTCTCTCTGACTGTTACCTGCTTGTGTGACCAGTGTATATAGAGCAGCAGGACGAGGTCACCCGCTATATGTTCTCTCTGACTGTAACCTCCCTGTGTGACCAGTGTATACAGAGCAGCAGGATGAGGTCACGCGCTATATGTTCTCTCTGACTGTAACCTCCCTGTGTGACCAGTGTATACAGAGCAGCAGGACGAGGTCACCCGCTATATGTTCTCTCTGACTGTAACCTCCCTGTGTGACCAGTGTATATAGAGCAGCAGGACGAGGTCACGCGCTATATGTTCTCTCTGACTGTAACCTCCTGTGTGACCAGTGTATATAGAGCAGCAGGACGAGGTCACCCGCTATATGTTCTCTCTGACTGTAACCTCCCTGTGTGACCAGTGTATACAGAGCAGCAGGACGAGGTCACGCGCTATATGTTCTCTCTGACTGTAACCTCCCTGTGTGACCAGTGTATACAGAGCAGCAGGACGAGGTCACCCGCTATATGTTCTCTCTGTCTGTAACCTCCCTGTGTGATCAGTGTATATAGAGCAGCAGGACGAGGTCACGCGCTATATGTTCTCTCTGACTGTAACCTCCCTGTGTGACCAGTGTATACAGAGCAGCAGGACGAGGTCACCCGCTATATGTTCTCTCTGACTGTAACCTCCCTGTGTGACCAGTGTATATAGAGCAGCAGGACGAGGTCACCCGCTATATGTTCTCTCTGACTGTAACCTCCTGTGTGACCAGTGTATATAGAGCAGCAGGACGAGGTCACCCGCTATATGTTCTCTCTGACTGTAACCTCCCTGTGTGACCAGTGTATATAGAGCAGCAGGACGAGGTCACGCGCTATATGTTCTCTCTGACTGTAACCTCCCTGTGTGACCAGTGTATATAGAGCAGCAGGACGAGGTCACGCGCTATATGTTCTCTCTGACTGTAACCTCCCTGTGTGACCAGTGTATACAGAGCAGCAGGACGAGGTCACCCGCTATATGTTCTCTCTGACTGTAACCTCCCTGTGTGACCAGTGTATACAGAGCAGCAGGACGAGGTCACCCGCTATATGTTCTCTCTGACTGTAACCTCCCTGTGTGACCAGTGTATATAGAGCAGCAGGATGAGGTCACCCGCTATATGTTCTCTCTGACTGTAACCTCCCTGTGTGACCAGTGTATACAGAGCAGCAGGATGAGGTCACGCGCTATATGTTCTCTCTGACTGTAACCTCCCTGTGTGACCAGTGTATATAGAGCAGCAGGACGAGGTCACCCGCTATATGTTCTCTCTGTCTGTAACCTCCCTGTGAGACCAGTGTATATAGAGCAGCAGGACGAGGTCACGCGCTATATATTCTCTCTGACTGTAACCTCCCTGTGTGACCAGTGTATACAGAGCAGCAGGACGAGGTCACGCGCTATATGTTCTCTCTGACTGTAACCTCCCTGTGTGACCAGTGTATACAGAGCAGCAGGACGAGGTCACCCGCTATATGTTCTCTCTGACTGTAACCTCCCTGTGTGACCAGTGTATACAGAGCAGCAGGACGAGGTCACCCGCTATATGCTCTCTCTGACTGTAACCTCCCTGTGTGACCAGTGTATACAGAGCAGCAGGACGAGGTCACCCGCTATATGTTCTCTCTGACTGTAACCTCCCTGTGTGACCAGTGTATATAGAGCAGCAGGATGAGGTCACCCGCTATATGTTCTCTCTGACTGTAACCTCCCTGTGTGACCAGTGTATACAGAGCAGCAGGATGAGGTCTTCCGCTATATGTTCTCTCTGACTGTAACCTCCCTGTGTGACCAGTGTATACAGAGCAGCAGGATGAGGTCACGCGCTATATGTTCTCTCTGACTGTAACCTCCCTGTGTGACCAGTGTATATAGAGCAGCAGGACGAGGTCACCCGCTATATGTTCTCTCTGTCTGTAACCTCCCTGTGAGACCAGTGTATATAGAGCAGCAGGACGAGGTCACGCGCTATATATTCTCTCTGACTGTAACCTCCCTGTGTGACCAGTGTATATAGAGCAGCAGGACGAGGTCACCCGCTATATGTTCTCTCTGTCTGTAACCTCCCTGTGTGACCAGTGTATATAGAGCAGCAGGATGAGGTCACCCGCTATATATACTCTCTGACTGTAACCTCCCTGTGTGACCAGTGTATATAGAGCAGCAGGACGAGGTCACCCGCTATATGTTCTCTCTGACTGTAACCTCCCTGTGTGACCAGTGTATACAGAGCAGCAGGACATGAGGTCACCCGCTATATATTCTCTCTGACTGTAACCTCCCTGTGTGACCAGTGTATACAGAGCAGCAGGACGAGGTCACCCGCTATATGTTCTCTCTGACTGTAACCTCCCTGTGTGACCAATGTATATAGAGCAGCAGGACGAGGTCACCCGCTATATGTTCTCTCTGTCTGTAACCTCCCTGTGAGACCAGTGTATATAGAGCAGCAGGACGAGGTCACGCGCTATATATTCTCTCTGACTGTAACCTCCCTGTGTGACCAGTGTATATAGAGCAGCAGGACGAGGTCACGCGCTATATGTTCTCTCTGTCTGTAACCTCCCTGTGTGACCAGTGTATACAGAGCAGCAGGACGAGGTCACCCGCTATATGTTCTCTCTGACTGTAACCTCCCTGTGTGACCAATGTATACAGAGCAGCAGGATGAGGTCTTCCGCTATATGTTCTCTCTGACTGTAACCTCCCTGTGTGACCAGTGTATATAGAGCAGCAGGACGAGGTCACCCGCTATATGTTCTCTCTGACTGTAACCTCCTGTGTGACCAGTGTATATAGAGCAGCAGGACGAGGTCACGCGCTATATGTTCTCTCTGTCTGTAACCTCCCTGTGTGATCAGTGTATACAGAGCAGCAGGACGAGGTCACCCGCTATATGTTCTCTCTGACTGTAACCTCCCTGTGTGACCAGTGTATATAGAGCAGCAGGACGAGGTCACCCGCTATATGTTCTCTCTGACTGTAACCTCCTGTGTGACCAGTGTATATAGAGCAGCAGGACGAGGTCACGCGCTATATGTTCTCTCTGTCTGTAACCTCCCTGTGTGACCAGTGTATATAGAGCAGCAGGACGAGGTCACCCGCTATATGTTCTCTCTGACTGTAACCTCCCTGTGTGACCAGTGTATATAGAGCAGCAGGACGAGGTCACCCGCTATATGTTCTCTCTGACTGTAACCTCCCTGTGTGACCAGTGTATACAGAGCAGCAGGACGAGGTCACCCGCTATATGTTCTCTCTGACTGTAACCTCCTGTGTGACCAGTGTATATAGAGCAGCAGGACGAGGTCACCCGCTATATGTTCTCTCTGACTGTAACCTCCCTGTGTGACCAGTGTATATAGAGCAGCAGGACGAGGTCACGCGCTATATGTTCTCTCTGACTGTAACCTCCCTGTGTGACCAGTGTATATAGAGCAGCAGGACGAGGTCACGCGCTATATGTTCTCTCTGACTGTAACCTCCCTGTGTGACCAGTGTATACAGAGCAGCAGGACATGAGGTCACCCGCTATATGTTCTCTCTGACTGTAACCTCCCTGTGTGACCAGTGTATACAGAGCAGCAGGACGAGGTCACCCGCTATATGTTCTCTCTGACTGTAACCTCCCTGTGTGACCAGTGTATATAGAGCAGCAGGATGAGGTCACCCGCTATATGTTCTCTCTGACTGTAACCTCCCTGTGTGACCAGTGTATATAGAGCAGCAGGACGAGGTCACCCGCTATATGTTCTCTCTGACTGTAACCTCCCTGTGTGACCAGTGTATATAGAGCAGCAGGACGGGGTCACCCGCTATATGTTCTCTCTGACTGTTACCTGCTTGTGTGACCAGTGTATATAGAGCAGCAGGACGAGGTCACCCGCTATATGTTCTCTCTGACTGTAACCTCCCTGTGTGACCAGTGTATACAGAGCAGCAGGATGAGGTCACGCGCTATATGTTCTCTCTGACTGTAACCTCCCTGTGTGACCAGTGTATACAGAGCAGCAGGACGAGGTCACCCGCTATATGTTCTCTCTGACTGTAACCTCCCTGTGTGACCAGTGTATATAGAGCAGCAGGACGAGGTCACCCGCTATATGTTCTCTCTGTCTGTAACCTCCCTGTGAGACCAGTGTATATAGAGCAGCAGGACGAGGTCACGCGCTATATATTCTCTCTGACTGTAACCTCCCTGTGTGACCAGTGTATACAGAGCAGCAGGACGAGGTCACGCGCTATATGTTCTCTCTGACTGTAACCTCCCTGTGTGACCAGTGTATACAGAGCAGCAGGACGAGGTCACGCGCTATATGTTCTCTCTGACTGTAACCTCCCTGTGTGACCAGTGTATACAGAGCAGCAGGATGAGGTCACGCGCTATATGTTCTCTCTGTCTGTAACCTCCCTGTGTGACCAGTGTATACAGAGCAGCAGGACGAGGTCACCCGCTATATGTTCTCTCTGACTGTAACCTCCCTGTGTGACCAGTGTATATAGAGCAGCAGGACGAGGTCACGCGCTATATGTTCTCTCTGACTGTAACCTCCTGTGTGACCAGTGTATATAGAGCAGCAGGACGAGGTCACCCGCTATATGTTCTCTCTGACTGTAACCTCCCTGTGTGACCAGTGTATACAGAGCAGCAGGACGAGGTCACGCGCTATATGTTCTCTCTGACTGTAACCTCCCTGTGTGACCAGTGTATACAGAGCAGCAGGACGAGGTCACCCGCTATATGTTCTCTCTGACTGTAACCTCCCTGTGTGACCAGTGTATACAGAGCAGCAGGACGAGGTCACCCGCTATATGTTCTCTCTGACTGTAACCTCCCTGTGTGACCAGTGTATATAGAGCAGCAGGATGAGGTCACCCGCTATATGTTCTCTCTGACTGTAACCTCCCTGTGTGACCAGTGTATATAGAGCAGCAGGACGAGGTCACCCGCTATATGTTCTCTCTGACTGTAACCTCCCTGTGTGACCAGTGTATACAGAGCAGCAGGACGAGGTCACCCGCTATATGTTCTCTCTGACTGTAACCTCCCTGTGTGACCAGTGTATATAGAGCAGCAGGACGAGGTCACCCGCTATATGTTCTCTCTGACTGTAACCTCCCTGTGTGACCAGTGTATACAGAGCAGCAGGATGAGGTCACGCGCTATATGTTCTCTCTGACTGTAACCTCCCTGTGTGACCAGTGTATATAGAGCAGCAGGACGAGGTCACCCGCTATATGTTCTCTCTGTCTGTAACCTCCCTGTGAGACCAGTGTATATAGAGCAGCAGGACGAGGTCACGCGCTATATATTCTCTCTGACTGTAACCTCCCTGTGTGACCAGTGTATACAGAGCAGCAGGACGAGGTCACGCGCTATATGTTCTCTCTGACTGTAACCTCCCTGTGTGACCAGTGTATACAGAGCAGCAGGACGAGGTCACCCGCTATATGTTCTCTCTGACTGTAACCTCCCTGTGTGACCAGTGTATATAGAGCAGCAGGACGAGGTCACCCGCTATATGTTCTCTCTGACTGTAACCTCCTGTGTGACCAGTGTATATAGAGCAGCAGGACGAGGTCACGCGCTATATGTTCTCTCTGTCTGTAACCTCCCTGTGTGACCAGTGTATACAGAGCAGCAGGATGAGGTCACCCGCTATATGTTCTCTCTGACTGTAACCTCCCTGTGTGACCAGTGTATACAGAGCAGCAGGATGAGGTCACCCGCTATATGTTCTCTCTGTCTGTAACCTCCCTGTGTGACCAGTGTATATAGAGCAGCAGGACGAGGTCACGCGCTATATGTTCTCTCTGACTGTAACCTCCTGTGTGACCAGTGTATACAGAGCAGCAGGACATGAGGTCACCCGCTATATGTTCTCTCTGACTGTAACCTCCCTGTGTGACCAGTGTATACAGAGCAGCAGGATGAGGTCACCCGCTATATGTTCTCTCTGTCTGTAACCTCCCTGTGTGACCAGTGTATATAGAGCAGCAGGACGAGGTCACGCGCTATATGTTCTCTCTGACTGTAACCTCCTGTGTGACCAGTGTATACAGAGCAGCAGGACGAGGTCACCCGCTATATGTTCTCTCTGACTGTAACCTCCCTGTGTGACCAGTGTATATAGAGCAGCAGGACATGAGGTCACCCGCTATATGTTCTCTCTGACTGTAACCTCCCTGTGTGACCAGTGTATACAGAGCAGCAGGACGAGGTCACCCGCTATATGTTCTCTCTGACTGTAACCTCCCTGTGTGACCAGTGTATATAGAGCAGCAGGACGAGGTCACCCGCTATATGTTCTCTCTGTCTGTAACCTCCCTGTGTGACCAGTGTATACAGAGCAGCAGGATGAGGTCACCCGCTATATGTTCTCTCTGACTGTAACCTCCCTGTGTGACCAGTGTATATAGAGCAGCAGGACGAGGTCACCCGCTATATGTTCTCTCTGTAACCTCCCTGTGTGACCAGTGTATATAGAGCAGCAGGACGAGGTCACCCGCTATATGTTCTCTCTGTCTGTAACCTCCCTGTGTGACCAGTGTATACAGAGCAGCAGGACAAGGTCACCCTCCATATGTTCTCTTTGACTGTAACCTCCCTGTGTGACCAGTGTATACAGAGCAGCAGGACGAGGTCACGCGCTATATATTCTCTCTGACTGTAACCTCCCTGTGTGACCAGTGTATACAGAGCAGCAGGACGAGGTCACCCGCTATATGTTCTCTCTGACTGTAACCTCCTGTGTGACCAGTGTATATAGAGATCAGCAGGACGAGGTCACCCGCTATATGTTCTCTCTGACTGTAACCTCCCTGTGTGACCAGTGTATACAGAGCAGCAGGACGAGGTCACGCGCTATATATTCTCTCTGACTGTAACCTCCCTGTGTGACCAGTGTATACAGAGCAGCAGGACGAGGTCACCCGCTATATGTTCTCTCTGACTGTAACCTCCCTGTGTGACCAGTGTATACAGAGCAGCAGGACGAGGTCACCCGCTATATGTTCTCTCTGACTGTAACCTCCCTGTGTGACCAGTGTATATAGAGCAGCAGGACGAGGTCACCCGCTATATGTTCTCTCTGACTGTAACCTCCCTGTGTGACCAGTGTATACAGAGCAGCAGGATGAGGTCACCCGCTATCTGTTCTCTCTGACTGTAACCTCCCTGTGTGACCAGTGTATATAGAGATCAGCAGGACGAGGTCACCCGCTATATGTTCTCTCTGACTGTAACCTCCCTGTGTGACCAGTGTATACAGAGCAGCAGGACGAGGTCACCCGCTATATGTTCTCTCTGACTGTAACCTCCCTGTGTGACCAGTGTATATAGAGCAGCAGGACGAGGTCAACCGCTATATGTTCTCTCTGACTGTAACCTCCCTGTGTGACCAGTGTATACAGAGCAGCAGGACGAGGTCACCCGCTATATGTTCTCTCTGTAACCTCCCTGTGTGACCAGTGTATATAGAGCAGCAGGATGAGGTCACCCGCTATATGTTCTCTCTGACTGTAACCTCCCTGTGTGACCAGTGTATATAGAGCAGCAGGATGAGGTCACCCGCTATATGTTCTCTCTGTAACCTCCCTGTGTGACCAGTGTATATAGAGATCAGCAGGACGAGGTCACCCGCTATATGTTCTCTCTGTAACCTCCCTGTGTGACCAGTGTATATAGAGCAGCAGGACGAGGTCACCCGCTATATGTTCTCTCTGACTGTAACCTCCCTGTGTGACCAGTGTATATAGAGCAGCAGGATGAGGTCACCCGCTATATGTTCTCTCTGACTGTAACCTCCCTGTGTGACCAGTGTATACAGAGCAGCAGGTGAGGTCACCCGCTATATGTTCTCTCGGACTGTAACCTCCCTGTGTGACCAGTGTATACAGAGCAGCAGGATGAGGTCTCCCGCTATATGTTCTCTCTGACTGTAACCTCCCTGTGTGACCAGTGTATATAGAGCAGCAGGATGAGGTCACCCGCTATATGTTCTCTCTGACTTTTACCTCCCTGTGTGACCAGTGTAGCCTTTCCCTCTCTGCATGTGGCCATTCTGCCCGGCTTATGCTTTGTACTTATAGTGAATATTGGTGCCAATTGCTAAAAACAAATTTTCCATCAACCCGTAACCCAGGAAACCCCCCTCACATGGCACATTCATCCCTTCTGTCCTACTCATCCTCGTCTTCTCCAGCAGGGAATAGTAACACGTACTCGTCACCTGATAGATGCTGCACACAAGGCCCCTATAGACACCGCCACATCTTATGTGACATCTGCCCCCACCAGGGGGTATATAGCTGGTCTTAGTTCTGCCATATTGAAAGCTTTGATCAGTTAAGGTGCGTATCCATTTGCCGACTGTGAAACGAGTGCACAATGACGACATTGTAATGGTACAGTCGTTTCCGTCTGTGCTGTGAACGATCAGTCGGTCAGTGCAGGCTCCTCAATCATCCCCCTAACATGCTCAACCTGACGTCGTCGGGTTGACCAGCATATTCAGGCGAAGACAGATGTCAAAAACGACCAGCGGGCGTGCGCATCACTGGTCGTTTTTTACATTAAACTGCCCGATTTGCAAGCGATTAACAAGCGAATGAACGATAACTATGTCGTTCAATCGCACTGTTTAATCGTGTAGTGGATGCGCACCTTAACACTCTCAAACACTATTATATCCACACTATAGTGTTGCACCAATATGAACTACAAGTCCCAGCATGCATAGTGCAGCCACATTAACAAACACAGAACCAATAAACCAAGCTCCATCACCTGGACTCTGGAGCATCCACCGGCCCAAGCCTGCCGATGCTCATTACACTGCGGCTGTATTTCTCCTCCATAGCTGCTGCTGCCCAGACCTCATCTAGGAGTGCCTGGGTACACTAAAAGGAATCAGCACCTGCAGCACCCGTGCTCATCTCCAAGCCCCACTCCAGTTGCTGGAAGCGTCTGCAGCAGCACACAGGAGACACATGCCAGATACACAGGCTGCGGCACTGCCAGCTAGCCGGTCTGTGCCGGTGATGGAGAAGGCAGCGCCACCCCACAGGAATAATCACCATCGCTCGGTTTCATCCTGCCATCATTAAACTGCAGAATATCCGGACACTGCCCGTCCAGGTACCAACGCTCAGGACAGATGTCCAGAGTTCCGGACTGTTGGGAGCAATCTGTACTGCTAATTACAGTCCACTCAATAAATACATTTGCTGGGTGTGTTACTTCCACCGCAAGAAGTTACCGGAACTAAAATTCAGACACCCTGTCTGAGGCCCCTCTCTGGTATGTGACGAGGACTGTCGGACGAGAACTACCAATGCCAGCCTGGCCAGCTACAGTTCCTACACGTAAGTGTCGCCATCACCCGTCGCCCTATTCCTACTTCCTGCCCCGTTATCGGGTTACACAGTGCAAACTCCCAGAACAGCTGTCAGCGGGGAGAGATGAATTGTTCCAATGTAGATGTTACACAGTGGACAGGTCTCAGAGCGGACTGGCTGATTTCCAGAAAAGTCTCCTGGTAATGTCCAGAATTGAGCGTATAAACAGTGTCCTAACCATCCTGTATAATGGAAGTAATCTGACCAAATGTAGATTAAAAGAACCACAAAAGGAAATAAGATCCTGAGCAAGGCTGAGATTGTAAGAAAATACACATTTATTGTGAGATAAGGCCCAGCATCCAGACTGCAGTTAGTTGGTGCACATTGCCATATCAGAGACATAGTCACATCTATGAAACAGCCAGATGTACAATATGTCAGAGTTAACACATAAATAAATCGTTATAATTCCCTCAATATACATTCTCTGCAAATAACTTTACTAAAAATATAGAAATACCTGGTGAAATTTCTGATAATGGCTATTATATGTCACTGAAGGTGTATGTATCTATAATATAGATATATAACAGGGCTGTCACATTCGAGTCTTCAGTTGGCGCCATCAAGCCAGGATTTTTTGTAAATATAGGTTAGTAATATACAGACACATACACAGCCAAACGTTGCCAGGGCAGGAACCAGGTGCCCCTGAGGACACAACACGTTATGTTTCAGTCCTACACCTTATGTCTTCTTTGGCACCTCACCACGTCCTCCAGATGGTCGAAGCTGCTTTCTTCCATTTGCTCCCCCTCTACCCACCCCTGGTCTCCTTCTTTTTGGCCCCTGGTTCTCCACTTTCAGTTCCTGGATCCATTGGGAGTCATAGTTGCCTGGGGCTTGGTACCCGGGTTCAGAAGCATCAAGGGGGTCTTTACTCAGCAGAACGCAGATAGAGGGTCTGTTCCTCTTCACAGTCAGAGGATCTAGCCCCACCTCGGGCACGATGGGCTCCCAGATCTCTTCAGTCTGTCTGTAAAGGATCTTTGTGATCTGGTGTAAATCCTTTACAGTCCTCTTCAGGATCTCCACACAGGTGATGGTCTTGCTGAGGGCTTTCCCGGTACCGCTGAACATGATCTGCCGCACACTCTCGCTCTCCATCTTGCTTATAGCGAAGCCCATCAGGTTCCGAATCTTGCTGCCATCTTTCACCTTCATCTCAATGATGTCTGGCGAGAGGACAGCAAAGGGCCTCTCTAAGGGCTTCTCTTCCACTCTCATCTTCTTATAGTTCTCCATGGTCAGGTCACGGAGCTGTGTGCCAGACAGAGCAAAGGGTTATTCCCAGACAGGACAATGAGCTATGACCTCTGCGCTATCATTAGCATCAATGTACTGTATAAGACAATACATTCGGAAATGTACGTTCTGGACAGTGCTGAGGAGATAAATTGCTAATCATGAAGTTTACTTTGCACATTCTGCATCCGAGTTATCCTCCATCTTATAGTCCAACATCAAAACTAACAACTCTCCACCCCAATCTGATGAGACATGGCGCTCACTGTGCCTGCACTACCCCATCCTCCCCTGCACCACTCTGCCGCCTCTCCTCCAGTACCCATGCCACTCTACTGCCCCTCTACCACTCTACCACCAACTCCCCTGCACCACTCTGCCGCCTCTCCTCCAGTACCCATGCCACTCTACTGCCCCTCTACCACCAACTCCCCTGTACCACTCTGCTCTACTGCCCTTGTACCACTCTGCTGCCTCCCCTCCAGTACCCATCCTGCTCTACTGCCCTTGTACCACTCTTCCACCTACCATCAACTCCCCCACAGCACTCTGCAACCTGCCCAACTTCTCCTACCCAAATCTGCCATCTCCCCTCCAGTACCCATGCCACTCTACTGCCCCTGTACCACTCTGCCACCATACCACCAACTCCCCCGTACCACTCTGCACCCAGGCAGAGACTGACACCGGAGGCCGATGGTTGGCAGCCACCGAGAGATACAGTATATACCCACATATATATATATACACATTGTACATAGGCAGTGCCGCCGCCGGCCCCGCACATGGTCATGGGGGGGGAGGCGCTCGGACACCTCGCACCTCATTACTTACCTCGCACAAATCCCCGGATGTCTCCACACTCCTCAGCTACACAGGGCGCCGCCATTACACGCAGTGACATCACCCAAGAGGGGCGTGACCACAACATGCACCAATCACTGACGCGTCTGGGTTCCGTCACGCTGACATCACGCCCAAATCGTCATCCCGGATTCTGAGGGCGGCTGCTGACATCTGCTGGAGACTGGCGGTACTGCGGCTCAGTCGATACCCTATTACTCCCAGTGATCTACTAGTGCCCTTTCTCTCCTGTATCCCACCAGCCAGTGTCCCCCTATTACTCCCAGTGTCCGCTATTACCCTGTGTCCTCCTATCACATCCAGTGTCCCCCTATCACCCCCAGTGTCCCCCTATCACCCCCAGTGTCCCCTTATTACTCCCAGTGTCCTCCAATTACCCCCAGTGTCCCCCTATTACTCCCAGTATCCTTCTATTACCCCCTATTACCCCCAGTGTCCCACTATTACTCTGCGTCCTCCTATTAACCCCAGTATCCCCCTATTACTCCCAGTGTCCCCCTATTACTCCGTGTCCTATCACCCAGTGTCCCCTTATTACTCCCAGTGTCCTCCTATCACCCAGTGTCCCCCTATCACCCCAAGTGTCCTCCAATTACCCCGTGTCCCCTTATTACTCCCAGTGTCCCCCTATTACTCCATGTCCCCCTATTACCCCCATTGTCCCCCTATTACTCCCAGTGTCCTTCTATTACCCCCTATTACTCCCCGTGTCCTCCTATTACCCCGTCTCCCACTATTACTCCCAGTGTCCTCCTATTACTCCACGTGTCCTCATATTACCCCCAGTGTCCCCCTATTACTCTTGTATCCTCCTATTACTCCCCGTTTCCTCCTATTACCCCCAGTGTCCTCCTATTACCCCCAGTGTCCCCCTATTACTCCGTGTCCTTCTATTACCCCCTATTACTCCGTGTCCTCCTATTACACCTTGTCCCCCTATTACCACCAGTGTCCTCCTATTACCCCCAGTCTCCCCCTATTACTCCATGTCCTTCTATTACCCCCTATTACTCCGTGTCCTCCTATTACACCTTGTCCCCCTATTACCACCAGTGTCCTCCTATTACCCCCAGTCTCCCCCTATTACTCCATGTCCTTCTATTACCCCCTATTACTCTGTGTCCTCCTATTACACATTGTCCCCCTATTACCACCAGTGTCCCCCTATTACTCCCAGTGTCCTCCTATTACCCCCAGTCTCCCCCTATTACTCTTGTGTCCTCCTATTACTCCGTGTCCTCCTATTACCCCCAGTGTCCCCCTATTACTCCGTGTCCTTCTATTACCCCCTTTTACTCCGTGTCCTCCTATTACCCCCAGTGTCCCCTATTACCACCAGTGTCCTCCTATTACCCCCAGTCTCCCCCTATTACCCGTGTCCTTCTAGTACCCCCTATTACTCCGTGTCCCCCTATTACTCAGTGTCCTTCTATTACCCCCTATTACTCGTGTCCTCCTATTACACCTTGTCCCCCTATTACCACCAGTGTCCCCCTATTAACCCCAGTGTCCCATTAACCCCAGTGTCCTCCTATCACCCAGTGTCCCCCTATCACCCCAAGTGTCCTCCAATTACCCCCAGTGTCCCCCTATTACCCCCAGTGTCCCCCTATTACCACCAGTGTCCCCATATTACTCCCAGTGTCCTCCTATTACCCCCAGTGTCCCCCTATTACCCCGTGTCCTCCTTATAACCCCAGTGTCCTATTACCCCTTTTCCTGTATCCCACCACTTAATGTCTTATTACCCCCAGTGTCCTTTTATTACCCCATCTCTAATCTATACCAACATCCACTGTCTTATTACTCCATATCAAACCATTACACCCAGTGTTCTACTAAAATCCGTTCTATGTTGTATCAAACCAAGCCACTATCCTCTGATTACCCTCAGTATGCTCTAATTACCCCTTTCTCTCCTGTATCACACCAGTCAGTGACCGCCTATTACACCGGTCAATGTCCTATCATTGCCCCTTTCTCTCCTGTACATTATCATTACCCTTTCCCTGCTATAGACACAGCTGAAGCCCTCTAACAGCTCACTATCCACCAGTCATCCAATGTGTATCACACTACTGCCCTCAATAAGCCCCTTTTATATAGAAGCGTGGGGCAGTTATGGGCTAGTGGGGGGGTCCGGCGCAGTCCAGGCCTGATGTACACTGTATAGCTTAGTGACAGAACTATAAGATAATCATTGTGTGGTCACCAGCGAGGAGGAAGCCACCAGCATGATGACTAGGAATCACTAATACTCCTTTTACACCGGAGCTAAAACCCGGGTTTTTGAAGGGTTAACCTGGGCAACTCCCTGGTGTAAGAGGGGAGAGAGTTGGATCGCCCGGTCGAGTGACCCGGCAATCCAACCCAGGTAACTAGCAGGGTTTAACACGGGCGTAGCCCGTGACACCCTGCTATGAGAACAGCGCACTCCGGGTCACGATGACCTGGAGTGCGGTGCTAGCCAGCCGATTGGTCCGGCTTCAGTGGCGCTTGGAGATGACGTCATCTCCAAGCGATCACTTTCACTCCGCAAAAGCCGGGTCTATGCAGACCCGACTGCGGTGTGAGCGGCGCTGACTCGGGAATATCCCGAGTCGGCGCTGGCAAAATGCCGGGTCTGATCCGGATAGGAACTTTGTTCCAACTCCGGGTCAGACCCAGAATTTAGGTGGAAAAGGGGTATTAGTGGTCCCCAGACCCCTCGGGTATCTCTGCTGAGATCACAGCACCCGCGGGGAGTTCTGCAGGTGATAACAGGAGTATTACACGAGGGGTATACAGAGGATGGGACTAACATGGCGGATGTGCCAAGGGCAGGTGCTAGAGGCACTGAGTCACTGTGACAGCAGATATGACTGAGGCGCACCCGTGTATAGACTAAGGCAGGCAAACTCGGTCATCAAGGCATGCTAACAGTCCAGGTTTTGAGAATATCCATGCTTGACCACAGGTGACTCAATTAGTACCTCAGTCAATTTGATTTAACCATCTGTGTTCAAGGGATGCAATCGGGAAGCCGGCTGACATTATACCGACAGCCGGCTTCCCGACTGTCATATCCCGGCGAGGGTGAAATGCCTGGCGTCTAGATGTAGACGCTGCTCATTTCACCAACGCCGGGAGCCCGCCATCCCGACCGAAAGGGGGCAGCAGGGTTAGGGCTCCCGGGGGGGACTTTGGGTTAGGCACCACCCCAGGAGGTTAGGTTTAGGCAGCAGGGAGGGGGGTTAGGTTTACGCACTTAGAGGATTAGGGTTGGGCAATTGGGGGGGAGGTTAGGGTTAGGTACCCCTAAGGGAGGGTTAGGTGGGCAGGTTAGGTTTGTTAATACTTAACTAGGGACGATCGGGATTTCCAGCGCTGTCGGGCTGCCGCTGCCGGGATCTGTTCCAGTGTCAGGCTGTCGCTGCCGGGAATCGAACCGCCGGTATTTCATACCGATTGCGTGTTCAACCATGGACATCTCTAAAACCTAAAGTGTTGGGGTGCCTTGAGGAGCATGTACGGGAACCTCTGGACTAAGTTCCTGATTCATTACGGATCACAACTGCAACAGCATACGCAGATCGGTCGATGGTGCGTACTGCGCCTGTGTATGCACCACAGTGCGCGTGCGTGAGTTGGCATTGCAATAGTGATCTGTAGTGAATCAGGCCTTAAGGCCCTTATTCCATTGCAAACTACAAGCTACTGTTCTCATGTACACACTTTTCATCATACATACTGTACATAGGCTGTGTATATCTTCTCCATGTACCACTTACCCTGACTGACACTTTCCGTACACAACTGACCCAGCAACCTTTGCCACACACGTAACACGTGAGCATGTACACGCCAACATTATCGCTGCTGGGGGTTTTCTCACCTTTGTGCTAAGACCATTCCCCGACGTTAGCCCTCGTCATGTCCAACATCAATATCGCTGGTTATTTATGCAGGGACCACACATTATACCGATGTATCTGCAGAAATACCATCAGTCATTTTACACATTCTAACACCTAAAGACATTTTGAAACCATATGGCCAAAAAAGTGTTTTACTTTCATTGAAATTTGAAGAAAGGGAACAAGAAGCGAATGTCTTATAACCACCACAAAGAGATCGTCTGTGGTTCTCGTTTTCCCAATAATCCATCCTTCCAAAATAGTAAAAAGCTGAATTCTATGTGAAGGTTCCGACAAAAATAAATCTGCACTTAGCATGAAAAGACCATTGTATTCTCTTACAAATTATTCCTGGCTCAGTTTAAACACTTCCGACAGCTGTGCCCCTCGTTCCCTTCCTCCAGCTGTGCCCCTCGTTCACTTCCTCCAGCTGTGCCCCTCGTTCCCTTTCTCCAGCTGTGCCCCTCGTTCCCTTTCTCCAGCTGTGCCCCTCGTTCCCTTCCTCCAGCTGTGCCCCTCGTTCCCTTCCTCCAGCTGTGCCCCTCGTTCCCTTCCGACCGCTGTGCCCCTCGTTCCCTTCCGACCGCTGTGCCCCTCGTTCCCTTCCGACCGCTGTACCATAATTAATCTTGCCAAACAGCCCCTTCTCAGCTCGCCTGGTCCTATGAGAGACTGCTAGTACTGGGCATCTTTTTTGCCAAAAAGTAAGTCTCATTCGCAATGCGATGCGGCTAGGACACACCAGGAGACTATGCTCATTAATTTGATATGTGACACTTGTCTGTATGTGACCGAGTCTCTCAATCAGCATGCAAAGTGCTACGATGCAACGACAGCAGCTTTTTTTTCCAAGCCAAGTTCCGTTTACAGTCTCCCATATACAGACTCAGGAGCACACAGATATACTTGTGTCACCTATCACATTACTCAGCGCCGTCTCCTATATACAGACTCAGGAGCACACAGATATACAGGTGTCATATATCACATTACTCAGCGCCGTCTCCTATATACAGACTCAGGAGCACACAGATATACAGGTGTCACATATCACATTACTCAGCGCCGTCTCCTATATACAGACTCAGGAGCACACAGATATACAGGTGTCACCTATCACATTACTCAGCGCCGTCTCCTATATACAGACTCAGGAGCACACAGATATACAGGTGTCACATATCACATTACTCAGCGCCGTCTCCTATATACAGACTCAGGAGCACACAGATATACAGGTGTCATATATCACATTACTCAGCGCCGTCTCCTATATACAGACTCAGGAGCACACAGATATACAGGTGTCACCTATCACATTACTCAGCGCCGTCTCCTATATACAGACTCAGGAGCACACAGATATACAGGTGTCACATATCACATTACTCAGCGCCGTCTCCTATATACAGACTCAGGAGCACACAGATATACAGGTGTCACATATCACATTACTCAGCGCAGTCTCCCATATACAGACTCAGGAGCACACAGATATACAGGTGTCACCTATCACATTACTCAGCGCCGTCTCCTATATACAGACTCAGGAGCACACAGATATACAGGTGTCACATATCACATTACTCAGCGCCGTCTCCTATATACAGACTCAGGAGCACACAGATATACAGGTGTCATATATCACATTACTCAGCGCCGTCTCCTATATACAGACTCAGGAGCACACAGATATACAGGTGTCACATATCACATTACTCAGCGCAGTCTCCTATATACAGACTCAGGAGCACACAGATATACAGGTGTCACATTACTCAGCGCCGTCTCCTATATACAGACTCAGGAGCACACAGATATACAGGTGTCACATATCTCATTACTCAGCGCAGTCTCCTATATACAGACTCAGGAGCACACAGATATACAGGTGTCACCTATCACATTACTCAGCGCAGTCTCCTATATACAGACTCAGGAGCACACAGATATACAGGTGTCATATATCACATTACTCAGCGCAGTCTCCTATATACAGACTCAGGAGCACACAGATATACAGGTGTCATATATCACATTACTCAGCGCCGTCTCCTATATACAGACTCAGGAGCACACAGATATACAGGTGTCACATATCTCATTACTCAGCGCAGTCTCCTATATACAGACTCAGGAGCACACAGATATACAGGTGTCACCTATCACATTACTCAGCGCAGTCTCCTATATACAGACTCAGGAGCACACAGATATACAGGTGTCACATATCACATTACTCAGCGCAGTCTCCTATATACAGACTCAGGAGCACACAGATATACAGGTGTCACCTATCACATTACTCAGCGCAGTCTCCTATATACAGACTCAGGAGCACACATATATACAGGTGTCACATATCACATTACTCAGCGCAGTCTCCTATATACAGACTCAGGAGCACACATATATACATGTGTCACAAATCACATTACTCAGCGCAGTCTCCCGTATACAGACTCAGGAGCACACAGATATACAGGTGTCACACATCACATTACTCAGCGCAGTCTCCCATATACAGACTCAGGAGCACACAGATATACAGGTGTCACATATCACATTACTCAGCGCAGTCTCCTATATACAGACTCAGGAGCACACATATATACATGTGTCACAAATCACATTACTCAGCGCAGTCTCCCGTATACAGACTCAGGAGCACACAGATATACAGGTGTCACACATCACATTACTCAGCGCAGTCTCCCATATACAGACTCAGGAGCACACAGATATACAGGTGTCACATATCACATTACTCAGCGCAGTCTCCCATATACAGACTGAGGAGCACACAGATATACAGGTGTCACCTATCACATTACTCAGCGCAGTCTCCCATATACAGACTCAGGAGCACACAGATATACAGGTGTCACATATCACATTACTCAGCGCAGTCTCCCATATACAGACTCAGGAGCACACAGATATACATGTGTCACCTATCACATTACTCAGCGCAGTCTCCTATATACAGACTCAGGAGCACACAGATATACATGTGTCACCTATCACATTACTCAGCGCAGTCACCCATATACAGACTCAGGAGCACACAGATATACAGGTGTCACATATCACATTACTCAGCACAGTCTCCCATATACAGACTCAGGAGCACACAGATATACAGGTGTCACATATCACATTACTCAGCGCAGTCTCCCATATACAGACTCAGGAGCAAACAGATATACAGGTGTCACATATTACATTACTCAGCGCAGTCTCCCATATACAGACTCAGGAGCACACAGATATACAGGTGTCACATATCACATTACTCAGCGCAGTCTCCCATATACAGACTCAGGAGCACACAGATATACAGGTGTCACATATCACATTACTCAGCGCAGTCTCCCATATACAGACTCAGGAGCACACAGATATACAGGTGTCACCTATCACATTACTCAGCGCAGTCTCCTATATACAGACTCAGGAGCACACAGATATACATGTGTCACATATCACATTACTCAGCGCAGTCTCCCATATACAGACTCAGGAGCAAACAGATATACAGGTGTCACATATTACATTACTCAGCGCAGTCTCCCATATACAGACTCAGGAGCACACAGATATACAGGTGTCACATATCACATTATTCAGCACAGTCTCCCATATACAGACTCAGGAGCACACAGATATACAGGTGTCACATATCACATTACTCAGCGCAGTCTCCCATATACAGACTCAGGAGCACACAGATATACAGGTGTCACATATCACATTACTCAGCGCAGTCTCCTATATACAGACTCAGGAGCACACAGATATACAGGTGTCACCTATCACATTACTCAGCGCAGTCTCCTATATACAGACTCAGGAGCACACAGATATACAGGTGTCACATATCACATTACACAGCGCAGTCTCCTATATACAGACTCAGGAGCACACAGATATACAGGTGTCACATATCACATTACTCAGCGCAGTCTCCATATACAGACTCAGGAGCACACAGATATACAGGTGTCACATATCACATTACTCAGCGCAGTCTCCTATATACAGACTCAGGAGCACACAGATATACAGGTGTCACATATCACATTACTCAGCGCAGTCTCCCATATACAGACTCAGGAGCACACAGATATACAGGTGTCACATATCACATTACTCAGCGCAGTCTCCTATATACAGACTCAGGAGCACACAGATATACAGGTGTCACCTATCACATTACTCAGCGCAGTCTCCTATATACAGACTCAGGAGCACACAGATATACAGGTGTCACATATCACATTACACAGCGCAGTCTCCTATATACAGACTCAGGAGCACACAGATATACAGGTGTCACATATCACATTACTCAGCGCAGTCTCCTATATACAGACTCAGGAGCAAACAGATATACAGGTGTCACATATTACATTACTCAGCGCAGTCTCCCATATACAGACTCAGGAGCACACAGATATACAGGTGTCACATATCACATTACTCAGCGCAGTCTCCCATATACAGACTCAGGAGCACACAGATATACAGGTGTCACATATCACATTACTCAGCGCAGTCTCCCATATACAGACTCAGGAGCACACAGATATACAGGTGTCACCTATCACATTACTCAGCGCAGTCTCCTATATACAGACTCAGGAGCACACAGATATACATGTGTCACATATCACATTACTCAGCGCAGTCTCCCATATACAGACTCAGGAGCAAACAGATATACAGGTGTCACATATTACATTACTCAGCGCAGTCTCCCATATACAGACTCAGGAGCACACAGATATACAGGTGTCACATATCACATTATTCAGCACAGTCTCCCATATACAGACTCAGGAGCACACAGATATACAGGTGTCACATATCACATTACTCAGCGCAGTCTCCCATATACAGACTCAGGAGCACACAGATATACAGGTGTCACATATCACATTACTCAGCGCAGTCTCCTATATACAGACTCAGGAGCACACAGATATACAGGTGTCACCTATCACATTACTCAGCGCAGTCTCCTATATACAGACTCAGGAGCACACAGATATACAGGTGTCACATATCACATTACACAGCGCAGTCTCCTATATACAGACTCAGGAGCACACAGATATACAGGTGTCACATATCACATTACTCAGCGCAGTCTCCATATACAGACTCAGGAGCACACAGATATACAGGTGTCACATATCACATTACTCAGCGCAGTCTCCTATATACAGACTCAGGAGCACACAGATATACAGGTGTCACATATCACATTACTCAGCGCAGTCTCCCATATACAGACTCAGGAGCACACAGATATACAGGTGTCACATATCACATTACTCAGCGCAGTCTCCTATATACAGACTCAGGAGCACACAGATATACAGGTGTCACCTATCACATTACTCAGCGCAGTCTCCTATATACAGACTCAGGAGCACACAGATATACAGGTGTCACATATCACATTACACAGCGCAGTCTCCTATATACAGACTCAGGAGCACACAGATATACAGGTGTCACATATCACATTACTCAGCGCAGTCTCCTATATACAGACTCAGGAGCACACAGATATACAGGTGTCACATATCACATTACTCAGCGCAGTCTCCCATATACAGACTCAGGAGCACACAGATATACAGGTGTCACATATCACATTACTCAGCGCAGTCTCCTATATACAGACTCAGGAGCACACAGATATACAGGTGTCACATATCACATTACTCAGCACAGCCTCCTATATACAGACTCAGGAGCACACAGATATACAGGTGTCACATATCACATTACTCAGCGCAGTCTCCTATATACAGACTCAGGAGCACACAGATATACAGGTGTCACCTATCACATTACTCAGCACAGTCTCCCATATACAGACTCAGGAGCACACAGATATACAGGTGTCACCTATCACATTACTCAGCGCAGTCTCCCATATACAGACTCAGGAGCACACAGATATACAGGTGTCACATATCACATTACTCAGCGCAGTCTCCCATATACAGACTGAGGAGCACACAGATATACAGGTGTCACATATCACATTACTCAGCGCAGTCTCCCATATACAGACTCAGGAGCACACAGATATACAGGTGTCACATATTACATTACTCAGCGCAGTCTCCCATATACAGACTCAGGAGCACACAGATATACAGGTGTCACATATCACATTACTCAGCGCAGTCTCCCATATACAGACTCAGGAGCACACAGATATACAGGTGTCACATATCACATTACTCAGCGCAGTCTCCCATATACAGACTGAGGAGCACACAGATATACAGGTGTCACCTATCACATTACTCAGCGCAGTCTCCATATACAGACTCAGGAGCAGACAGATATACAGGTGTCACATATTACATTACTCAGCGCAGTCTCCCATATACAGACTCAGGAGCACACAGATATACAGGTGTCACATATCACATTACTCAGCGCAGTCTCCCATATACAGACTGAGGAGCACACAGATATACAGGTGTCACCTATCACATTACTCAGCGCAGTCTCCATATACAGACTCAGGAGCACACAGATATACAGGTGTCACCTATCACATTACTCAGCACAGTCTCCCATATACAGACTCAGGTGCACACAGATATACAGGTGTCACATATCACATTACTCAGTGCAGTCTCCCATATACAGACTCAGGAGCACACAGATATACAGGTGTCACCTATCACATTACTCAGCACAGTCTCCCATATACAGACTCAGGTGCACACAGATATACAGGTGTCACATATCACATTACTCAGTGCAGTCTCCCATATACAGACTCAGGAGCACACAGATATACAGGTGTCACCTATCACATTACTCAGCGCAGTCTCCCATATACAGACTCAGGAGCACACAGATATACAGGTGTCACATATCACATTACTCAGCGCAGTCTCCATATACAGACTTAGGTGCACACAGATATACAGGTGTCACATATCACATTACTCAGCGCAGTCTCCCATATACAGACTCAGGAGCACACAGATATACAGGTGTCACATATCACATTACTCAGCACAGTCTCCTATATATAGACTCAGGAGCACACAGATATACAGGTGTCACATATCACATTACTCAGCGCAGTCTCCCATATACAGACTCAGGAGCACACAGATATACAGGTGTCACATATCACATTACTCAGCGCAGTCTCCTATATACAGACTCAGGAGCACACAGATATACAGGTGTCACATATCACATTACTCAGCGCAGTCTCCCATATACAGACTCAGGAGCACACAGATATACAGGTGTCACATATCACATTACTCAGCACAGTCTCCCATATACAGACTCAGGAGCACAGATATATACAGGTGTCACATATCACATTACTCAGCGCAGTCTCCTATATACAGACTCAGGAGCACACAGATATACAGGTGTCACATATCACATTACTCAGCGCAGTCTCCCATATACAGACTCAGGAGCACACAGATATACAGGTGTCACCTATCACATTACTCAGCGCAGTCTCCTATATACAGACTGAGGAGCACACAGATATACAGGTGTCACATATCACATTACTCAGCGCAGTCTCCTATATACAGACTGAGGAGCACACAGATATACAGGTGTCACATATCACATTACTCAGCGCAGTCTCCTATATACAGACTCAGGAGCACACAGATATACAGGTGTCACCTATCACATTACTCAGCGCAGTCTCCCATATACAGACTCAGGAGCACACAGATATACAGGTGTCACATATCACATTACTCAGCGCAGTCTCCCATATACAGACTGAGGAGCACACAGATATACAGGTGTCACATATCACATTACTCAGCGCAGTCTCCCATATACAGACTCAGGAGCACACAGATATACAGGTGTCACATATTACATTACTCAGCGCAGTCTCCCATATACAGACTCAGGAGCACACAGATATACAGGTGTCACATATCACATTACTCAGCGCAGTCTCCCATATACAGACTCAGGAGCACACAGATATACAGGTGTCACATATCACATTACTCAGCGCAGTCTCCCATATACAGACTGAGGAGCACACAGATATACAGGTGTCACCTATCACATTACTCAGCGCAGTCTCCATATACAGACTCAGGAGCAGACAGATATACAGGTGTCACATATTACATTACTCAGCGCAGTCTCCCATATACAGACTCAGGAGCACACAGATATACAGGTGTCACATATCACATTACTCAGCGCAGTCTCCCATATACAGACTGAGGAGCACACAGATATACAGGTGTCACCTATCACATTACTCAGCGCAGTCTCCATATACAGACTCAGGAGCACACAGATATACAGGTGTCACCTATCACATTACTCAGCACAGTCTCCCATATACAGACTCAGGTGCACACAGATATACAGGTGTCACATATCACATTACTCAGTGCAGTCTCCCATATACAGACTCAGGAGCACACAGATATACAGGTGTCACCTATCACATTACTCAGCACAGTCTCCCATATACAGACTCAGGTGCACACAGATATACAGGTGTCACATATCACATTACTCAGTGCAGTCTCCCATATACAGACTCAGGAGCACACAGATATACAGGTGTCACCTATCACATTACTCAGCGCAGTCTCCCATATACAGACTCAGGAGCACACAGATATACAGGTGTCACATATCACATTACTCAGCGCAGTCTCCATATACAGACTTAGGTGCACACAGATATACAGGTGTCACATATCACATTACTCAGCGCAGTCTCCCATATACAGACTCAGGAGCACACAGATATACAGGTGTCACATATCACATTACTCAGCACAGTCTCCTATATATAGACTCAGGAGCACACAGATATACAGGTGTCACATATCACATTACTCAGCGCAGTCTCCCATATACAGACTCAGGAGCACACAGATATACAGGTGTCACATATCACATTACTCAGCGCAGTCTCCTATATACAGACTCAGGAGCACACAGATATACAGGTGTCACATATCACATTACTCAGCGCAGTCTCCCATATACAGACTCAGGAGCACACAGATATACAGGTGTCACATATCACATTACTCAGCACAGTCTCCCATATACAGACTCAGGAGCACAGATATATACAGGTGTCACATATCACATTACTCAGCGCAGTCTCCTATATACAGACTCAGGAGCACACAGATATACAGGTGTCACATATCACATTACTCAGCGCAGTCTCCCATATACAGACTCAGGAGCACACAGATATACAGGTGTCACATATCACATTACTCAGCGCAGTCTCCTATATACAGACTCAGGAGCACACAGATATACAGGTGTCACCTATCACATTACTCAGCGCAGTCTCCTATATACAGACTCAGGAGCACACAGATATACAGGTGTCACATATCACATTACTCAGCACAGTCTCCCATATACAGACTCAGGTGCACACAGATATACAGGTGTCACATATCACATTACTCAGCGCAGTCTCCCATATACAGACTCAGGAGCACACAGATATACAGGTGTCACATATCACATTACTCAGCACAGTCTCCTATATATAGACTCAGGAGCACACAGATATACAGGTGTCACATATCACATTACTCAGCGCAGTCTCCCATATACAGACTCAGGAGCACACAGATATACAGGTGTCACATATCACATTACTCAGCGCAGTCTCCTATATACAGACTCAGGAGCACACAGATATACAGGTGTCACATATCACATTACTCAGCGCAGTCTCCCATATACAGACTCAGGAGCACACAGATATACAGGTGTCACATATCACATTACTCAGCGCAGTCTCCCATATACAGACTCAGGAGCACAGATATATACAGGTGTCACATATCACATTACTCAGCGCAGTCTCCTATATACAGACTCAGGAGCACACAGATATACAGGTGTCACATATCACATTACTCAGCGCAGTCTCCCATATACAGACTGAGGAGCACACAGATATACAGGTGTCACATATCACATTACTCAGCGCAGTCTCCCATATACAGACTCAGGAGCACACAGATATACAGGTGTCACATATCACATTACTCAGCGCAGTCTCCCATATACAGACTCAGGTGCACACAGATATACAGGAGTCACATATTACATTACTCAGCGCAGTCTCCCATATACAGACTCAGGAGCACACAGATATACAGATGTCACATATCACATTACTCAGCGCAGTCTCCCATATACAGACTCAGGAGCACACAGATATACAGGTGTCACATATCACATTACTCAGCGCAGTCTCCCATATACAGACTCAGGAGCACACAGATATACAGGAGTCACATATTACATTACTCAGCGCAGTCTCCCATATACAGACTCAGGTGCATACAGATATACAGGTGTCACATATTACATTACTCAGCGCAGTCTCCCATATACAGACTCAGGAGCACACAGATATACAGGTGTCACATATCACATTACTCAGCGCAGTCTCCCATATACAGACTCAGGAGCACACAGATATACAGGAGTCACATATTACATTACTCAGCGCAGTCTCCCATATACAGACTCAGGTGCATACAGATATACAGGTGTCACATATTACATTACTCAGCGCAGTCTCCCATATACAGACTCAGGAGCACACAGATATACAGGTGTCACATATCACATTACTCAGCGCAGTCTCCCATATACAGACTCAGGAGCACACAGATATACAGGTGTCACCTATCACATTACTCAGCACAGTCTCCTATATACAGACTCAGGAGCACACAGATATACAGGTGTCACATATCACATTACTCAGCGCAGTCTCCCATATACAGACTCAGGAGCACACAGATATACAGGTGTCACATATCACATTACTCAGCGCAGTCTCCTATATACAGACTCAGGAGCACACAGATATACAGGTGTCACATATCACATTACTCAGCGCAGTCTCCCATATACAGACTCAGGAGCACACAGATATACAGGTGTCACATATCACATTACTCAGCGCAGTCTCCCATATACAGACTCAGGTGCACACAGATATACAGGTGTCACATATTACATTACTCAGCGCAGTCTCCCATATACAGACTCAGGAGCACACAGATATACAGGTGTCACATATCACATTACTCAGCGCAGTCTCCCATATACAGACTCAGGAGCACACAGATATACAGGTGTCACCTATCACATTACTCAGCACAGTCTCCTATATACAGACTCAGGAGCACACAGATATACAGGTGTCACATATCACATTACTCAGCGCAGTCTCCTATATACAGACTCAGGAGCACACAGATATACAGGTGTCACATATCACATTACTCAGCGCAGTCTCCCATATACAGACTCAGGAGCACACAGATATACAGGTGTCACATATCACATTACTCAGCGCAGTCTCCCATATACAGACTCAGGAGCACACAGATATACAGGTGTCACATATCACATTACTCAGCGCAGTCTCCATATACAGACTCAGGAGCACACAGATATACAGGTGTCACATATCACATTACTCAGCGCAGTCTCCTATATACAGACTCAGGAGCACACAGATATACAGGTGTCACATATCACATTACTCAGCGCAGTCTCCCATATACAGACTCAGGAGCACACAGATATACAGGTGTCACATATCACATTACTCAGCGCAGTCTCCTATATACAGACTCAGGAGCACACAGATATACAGGTGTCACCTATCATATTACTCAGCGCAGTCTCCCATATACAGACTCAGGAGCACACAGATATACAGGTGTCACATATCACATTACTCAGCGCAGTCTCCTATATACAGACTGAGGAGCACACAGATATACAGGTATCACCTATCACATTACTCAGCGCAGTCTCCTATATACAGACTCAGGAGCACACAGATATACAGGTGTCACCTATCACATTACTCAGCGCAGTCTCCCATATACAGACTCAGGAGCACACAGATATACATGAGTCACCTATCACATTACTCAGCACAGTCTCCGAAAAACAGACTCAGGAGCACACAGATATACAGGTGTCACCTATCACATTACTCAGCGCAGTCTCCCATATACAGACTCAGGAGCACACAGATATACAGGTGTCACATATCACATTACTCAGCGCAGTCTCCTATATACATACTCAGGAGCACACAGATATACATGTGTCACATACCACATTACTCAGCGCAGTCTCCTATATACAGACTCAGGAGCACACAGATATACAGGTGTCACATATCACATTACTCAGCGCAGTCTCCCATATACAGACTCAGGAGCACACAGATATACAGGTGTCACATATCACATTACTCAGCACAGTCTCCTATATACAGACTCAGGAGCACACAGATATACAGGTGTCACCTATCACATTACTCAGCGCAGTCTCCCATATACAGACTCAGGAGCACACAGATATACAGGTGTCACATATCACATTACTCAGCGCAGTCTCCTATATACAGACTCAGGAGCACACATATATACATGTGTCACAAATCACATTACTCAGCGCAGTCTCCCGTATACAGACTCAGGAGCACACAGATATACAAGTGTCACAAATCACATTACTCAGCGCAGTCTCCCGTATACAGACTCAGGAGCACACAGATATACAGGTGTCACATATCACATTACTCAGCGCAGTCTCCCATATACAGACTCAGGAGCACACAGATATACATGTGTCACATATCACATTACTCAGCGCAGTCTCCCATATACAGACTCAGGAGCACACAGATATACATGTGTCACATATCACATTACTCAGCGCAGTCTCCCATATACAGACTCAAATCTAAATCAAATCAATGTTTGGTGTGACCACCCTTTGCCTTCAAAACAGCATGAATTCTTCTAGGCATATACATACATACATACAGCGGGTAAAATAAGTATTGAACACATCAACATTTTTCTCAGTACATATATATGTAATGGGGATATTGTAATGACATTTTCACCGAATGTCAGCAACAACCCATATGGACACATGCAAAGACATCAAACCATAAATGTCCATAAATTAAGTTGTTATGTGTAATAATGTGAAATGACACATGGACAATGTATTGAACACACTTACTGACAATTATTTACTAGTTTGTAAAAAAGCCCTTGTTGGTAATGACAGCTATAAGACGCCTCCTGTATGGAGAAACTAGTCGCACACATTGCTCAGGTGGGACTTTGGCCCATTCTTCCACACAAACAGTCTTCAAATCCGTAAGGTCCCGAGGTCTCTTCTATAAACTCTGATCTTTAGTCTTTCCATAGATTTTCAATTGGATACAAGTCAGGTGATTGGCTGGGTCATTCTAGCAGCTTTATTTTCTCTCTATGAAACCAATTGAGAGTGTCCTTGGCTGTGTGTTTGGGATCATTGTCTTGCTGTAATGTCCTCCCTCGTTTCATCTTCAGCAGATTTTTATCAAGAATGTCTTAGTACATTTTTCCATTCATCCTTCCTTCAACTATATGAAGTATGCCAGCACCGTATGCTGGAAAACAGCCCCACACCATGATGTTCCCACCTCCAAACGTCACTGCTGGTATGGTGTTTTTGGGGTAATGAGAAGCGCCATTTCTCCTCCAAACATTGTGTGTATTATGGCATCCAAAGAGTTCAATTATGGTCTCATCTGACCAAACTTTATTCTACCAGCATTTCACAGGCTTGTCCAAATGTTGTGCAGCAAACTTTAAACGAGCTTCAACATGCTCTTTCTTCAGCAATGGAGTCTTGCATGGTGAGCGTGAAACATTTGTACCTGCTAATTCCAGGTTTTTCTGAAGCTCTCCACAAGTGTTCCTTGGCTCTTGGACAACTCTTCTGATAATTCTTTTTACTCCTCTGTCAGAAATCTTGCGAGGAGCACCTAGTCGTGGCCGGTTTATGGTGAAATTTAGTTCTTTCCACTTCTGGATTATGGCCCCAACAGTGCTGACTGGAACATTCAGAAGTTTAGAAATCCTTCTATAACCAATGCCATCAGTATGTTTTGCAACAATAAGGTTGTGAAGGTCTTGAGAGAGCTCTTTGCTTTTACCCATCATGAGATGTATCTTGTGTGACACCTTGGTAATAAGACACCTTTTTATAGGCCATCATTTGGGACTGAACCAGCTTATATTAATTTGCACTAACAAGGGGCAGGATTGCTTTCTAATTACTGATAGATGTCAGCTGGTGTCTTGGCTTTCCATGCCTTTTTGCACCTCCCTTTCTTCATGTGTTCAATACTTTTTCCCGTGTCATTTCATATTATTACACATAATCTAATTTATGGACATCTATGGTTTGATTTCTCTGCATGTGTGGATTATATGGGTTGTTGCTGACATTTGGTGAAAATTTCATTACAATAGCCCCATCACACATATATAGTTACTGAGAATTGTTGATGTACTCAATTCTTATTTTACCCGCTGCATGTGTGCATTATATTATATATATATATATATATATATATACACACACACACACACACACACATACATACACACAGGGTAGGGCAGCAATTTTACAGATTTTCTGCGCAGGGGTATGGTGGGGGGGGGGGGGGGGGGATACATTACCTTACACCCTCTTGTCCACATCCTTCCATTTAGCAGCAGAGTCACTAAGAGGGTGTAGGCCGCTCCCGGTTGTCACCCAATGAGGGGTGACACCAAAAAGCCGGTATAAGAGTTGGCATTGCAGACAGTCTCTGGAGGCAGCCCAGCATCTCGGGAAATACTGAGTGATGAAAACAAGGGTCAGGCTGTGAGGCCACGCCCCACGCCGCTAGGCCACAGCCCCTTTTGCACCAAGTGCCACAAAGCACAGTGACACCCCTGCATCGGAGTAGTGCACAATGTACTTTCGCCGTCAAGGCATATTACAAAAACGATTGACTCGTGGCTGCTTGACATTAATTTCATGTTCACTTTAATCTTCAGCATCATGATCCTGCAACGTCTGCTCACGCCATTAAACATGGGGGTGTCATTTTGAATAAACTGGTTCTGCTGAATTTCAAAATTGCCCCAATCCCTGCCCCACCCACAGGAAACTGCAGGATCTGTTTTGGAGATGCTACGCTGCGTTATGGTAAACATGCACGGAAGACTGCGCAGTAACGGCATATCTGTAATTTTCCCCGCCACGCACGCACACACTAATATTATATCTATTTATTTATATTATAGTATTTCTTTTCCCAGATGTGCCATAACTGTGCAATAGGATCAAAATCAGCTTCCTCCAAGCTACTATTAAAATGACTACAAAACATTATATAATAATAAGTTGAAGGTGACTATAGAACCCCAGATATTGGGCATGTACCTGCAGAGAGATGGGCATAGGGGCAGTCAGGAGCCAGACAAGTATTTCATGTGTCAACTTTATTACAGAGCAGACTCAGCACAGAGGAGATTATACAAAACTAAGCAACGAGAGAATGTGGAGCGCGGCGTGTTTGGTAACGGACATACACTCGGGAATGATGGGAGACAGATACTGTACTGGGACATAGATATACGTAAATATTTAACACATACGATAGGGGCAAATAATTCTGGTATTTAAAAAACTTTTCTCTTGAAGGTTTGAATTGCTTAAATGCACAGCTCCCATGCGTATCACTGTACATTACCTCCACAAATATAGTAGTGTAAAGAGACTATTACTGAATTATGTCTGGGGTCAGATGACAGCCCCTCGGTGCAGGGAGATGAAAGCGTTAATGGCCCCCACCGTTGAATAACCTGTAACGTGACCTGCCCGGCGTGTAGTAATAAGTGAGATGCTGACTCTAGGCTCTGCCACTAATAAGGGTACAGGATACCACGTAATGTAACGTCTCGTAGGGCTGAGCTGGACAATCAGTAATCCTTGTATTAGCGCAGAGGTTAGACACAAGTAATAAAATGACCTGCGCTACAACCGGACAACGCACTGGAGAGTCTCATCCCCGCCCCATAGCCCGGTCACACTGCAGCTTAAACCCTATGAGAATCTGCCGCGGAGAGACCATAAATATCTCTGCATTTCTGGGGACAGACAAAGCATTTCCAGGACCCATAACATAGAGGAGACTGCGTCCGGTACAGGCGACACACATGCGGAGTCTTATAAATAATAGACGGTGACGGACGCTGGCGGCGAAGGGCGATATCACTCAGAAAGCGGTTTCACTTGTTTCGCTGCCTCCAGTTGGGACAGGGTCTCATCCCACATAACAAACTGCTTGGACAGGAGCACGGTCTGGGTGCGCTGGTTAAGGACATACAGAATAGAGACAGTCACTCTTGTATCCCCCCCATACAGCCCACAGAGCATTGCGCATAACCATGAGCCCCAATACTCATCAGTAAAGGAATAATAGAGGAACGGACGCAACAAAACCCTTCACATGAGCAATAAGCAGTCTGCGGCTATGTCGTGTAACCATAGAATATACTTACTGCCGCTCGCCATAAATAAATGACGTTCCCTGTAAGGAGTGACCCAGTTTCTCAAATGTATATACAGAAAAGGACTATATGTAGTTACAGCTCTATCATCTATATAGTGACACCTCTGAACAATTTCAAATAAATAAAGGCACCCTACCGGCACCAGTAACGGAGCTCACCATTTTCTGTGCCACAAACGCGGAGGAGAGCCAGGGTGGGTGTGAGGCTGCTATTACCTATAACATAGAGATCCTGGCAGGGACCTCTGTCCACTGTGTAATCCGCCCTCACACCGGGTCTATACATACAAAGGATACCATTTTGTTGTAATCCTCAAAGAGCTTCTTCGTTTCGGCTGAAACCTCCTCACACTGGTCCTGGCAATAAGCAGCCAATGGTTAGAACATGTCTGTCTGGGTGGTCAGTGGGCGCCTCTCATGTGACCCAGCCACCAGCTGATCCCTTCCGTATATAAAGCATGATACATAGGCTTGCCGTAACATCCCTTTCATTCCGAATTACACAGAGTCTCCGGCAAGCTGTGGTCTCATCTCACCTGGTTATAATCAGCCACATAACCTGTGTAATTCATATGTCCCGAAATTAAAGGGATGATATGGCAAGCCTAATTATAGACAATCACATATACATGGAAATATAGACTTAGTACCTATATACCCCTGCCTGTGATCCCTACAGTGTCATATTAGTTCCCTACATCCCCTGCATGTGATCCCTACAGTGTCATATTAGTTCCCTACATCCCCTGCATGTGATCCCTACAGTGATATTACTCCCTACACCCCCATCAGATAATCCCTACTGTCATATTACTCCACACACCCACAGCAGATAATCCCTACAGTGTCATATTACTCCCCACACCCAGAGCAGATAATCCCTACAGTGTCATATTACTCCCCAAACGCACAGCAGATAATCCCTACAGTGTCATATTACTCCCCACACCCAGAGCAGATAATCCCTACAGTGCCATATTACTCCCCACACCCACAGAAGATAATCCCTACAGTGTCATATTACTCCCCACACCCAGAGCATATAATCCCTACAGTGTCCTATTACTCCCCACACCCAGAGCAGATAATCCCTACAGTGTCATATTACTCCTCACACCCAGAGCAGATAATCCCTAGTGTCATATTACTCCCCACACCCACAGCAGATAATCCCTACAGTGTCATATTACTCCCCACACCCACAGCAGATAATCCCTACAGTGTCATATTACTCCCCACACCCACAGCAGATAATCCCTACAGTGTCATATTACTCCCCACACCCAGAGCAGATAATCCCTACAGTGCCATATTACTCCCCACACCCAGAGCAGATAATCCCTACAATGTCATATTACTCCCCAAACCCACATCAGATAATCCCTAGTGTCATATTACTCCCCACACCCAGAGCAGATAATCCCTAGTGTCATATTACTCCTCACACCCAGAGCAGATAATCCCTACAGTGTCATATTACTCCCCACACCCACAGCAGATAATCCCTACAGTGTCATATTACTCCCCACACCCAGAGCAGATAATTCCTAGTGTCATATTACTCCCCACACCCACAGAAGATAATCCCTACAGTGTCATATTACTCCCCACACCCAGAGCAGATAATCCCTACAGTGTCATATTACTCCCCACACCCACAGAAGATAATCCCTACAGTGTCATATTACTCCCCACACCCAGAGCAGATAATCCCTACAGTGCCATATTACTCCCCAAACCCACATCAGATAATCCCTACAGTGTCATATTACTCCCCACACCCAGAGCAGATAATCCCTACAGTGCCATATTACTCCCCACACCCACAGAAGATAATCCCTAGTGTCATATTACTCCCCACACCCAGAGCAGATAATCCCTACAGTGTCATATTACTCCCCACACCCACAGCAGATAATCCCTAGTGTCATATTACTCCCCTGTACGTGATCCCAACAATGTCATATTGCCCCCCCCCCCCCACACTATCCCTGCAGGTGATCCCTACAGTGTCTTATTACTCCCCCACATCCCCTGCAAGTGATCCCTACAGAGTCCTATTACTCCCCACATCCCCTGCAGGTGATCCCTACAGAGTCCTATTACTCCCCACATCCCCTGCAAGTGATCCCTACAGAGTCCTATTACTCCCCACATCCCCTGCAGGTGATCCCTACAGAGTCCTATTACTCCCCACATACCCTACACCACTGAGACTGTAAGAGGTCCCAGAGTACTGAGGGAAGCAGCTTTCTGGGACCCCCACAACTAGTAGAGATTGTCCATGGTGACCATTACCACATTTTACAGGAACCCTCAGTCATTGCTGGAAACAAACCTGTTGTTTGATGTGGATCTGGGACAGAGCCTGTAGCTTGGAGGCCTGTGCTGGGACCGCTGAGGATAGAGACAAAGAGCAATGTGATATATAGACATGGCACAATGCGCTCATCAGCCAGTTACTGACCATCTCCTGTAATAACGCCTTTATAATGACTGTATTACACTCCAATATACTGCCACCACGTCACAGGGCTGTCCCCATAATGACATTCACGTGCTCTAACTTCACATGCATCCTGTACAGCACCTCCCTACCCCCAGACCCCTTCCCCAGGACAGTACGTAGTAAATACAGCTTTATACATAGTGACTACAGAATATTTCTCTGGACATCTCTGGATTATTAATCTCAGCACAGATTCTCCTCCATTTACAGTAAACCTGCATGAGAATGTAGTAACAGCCCTAAGTATATTTATGTAACATGATTCCAAGAGGAGATGTATGAACACTGGTATACTGGAAACATTGGGGAAGAAGTGGAATAACCCATAGCAACCGTAAGCCCTGAAGAATGAAACGTAGAATCTGATAGGCAAAGATCTTTCCAATCCATTCTCATAACCATCCTGTTTACAGCGGGTAATGGTACAGTACCAGGCTGGTGGGATGAGAAGCAGTGGGTAATGGTACAGTACCGGGCTGGTGGGAAAAGAAGCAGTGGGTAATGGTACAGTACTGGGCTGGTGGGAAAAGAAGCAGTGGGTAATGGTACAGTACTGGGCTGGTGGGAAAAGAAGCAGTGGGTAATGGTACAGTACCGGGCTGGTGGGAAGAGAAGCAGTGGGTATGGTACAGTACCAGGCTGGTGGGATGAGAAGCAGTGGGTAATGGTACAGTACTGGGCTGGTGGGATGAGAAGCAGTGGGTAATGGTACAGTACTGGGCTGGTGGGATGAGAAGCAGTGGGTAATGGTACAGTACCAGGCTGGTGGGATGAGAAGCAGTGGGTAATGGTACAGTACCGGGCTGGTGGGAAAAGAAGCAGTGGGTAATGGTACAGTACTGGGCTGGTGGGAAAAGAAGCAGTGGGTAATGGTACAGTACTGGGCTGGTGGGAAAAGAAGCAGTGGGTAATGGTACAGTACCGGGCTGGTGGGAAGAGAAGCAGTGGGTATGGTACAGTACCAGGCTGGTGGGATGAGAAGCAGTGGGTAATGGTACAGTACTGGGCTGGTGGGAAGAGAAGCAGTGGGTAATGGTACAGTACTGGGCTGGTGGGATGAGAAGCAGTGGGTAATGGTACAGTACTGGGCTGGTGGGATGAGAAGCAGTGGGTAATGGTACAGTACCGGGCTGGTGGGAAGAGAAGCAGTGGGTATGGTACAGTACCAGGCTGGTGGGATGAGAAGCAGTGGGTAATGGTACAGTACTGGGCTGGTGGGAAGAGAAGCAGTGGGTAATGGTACAGTACTGGGCTGGTGGGAAGAGAAGCAGTGGGTAATGGTACAGTACCGGGCTGGTGGGAATAGAAGCAGTGGGTAATGGTACAGTACCAGGCTGGTGGGATGAGAAGCAGTGGGTAATGGTACAGTACCAGGCTGGTGGGATGAGAAGCAGTGGGTAATGGTACAGTACCAGGCTGGTGGGAAGAGAAGCAGTGGGTAATGGTACAGTACTGGGCTGGTGGGAATAGAAGCAGTGGGTAATGGTACAGTACCGGGCTGGTGGGAATAGAAGCAGTGGGTAATGGTACAGTACCAGGCTGGTGGGAATAGAAGCAGTGGGTAATGGTACAGTACCAGGCTGGTGGGATGAGAAGCAGTGGGTAATGGTACAGTACCAGGCTGGTGGGATGAGAAGCAGTGGGTAATGGTACAGTACCAGGCTGGTGGGATGAGAAGCAGTGGGTAATGGTACAGTACCAGGCTGGTGGGATGAGAAGCAGTGGGTAATGGTACAGTACCAGGCTGGTGGGATGAGAAGCAGTGGGTAATGGTACAGTACCAGGCTGGTGGGATGAGAAGCAGTGGGTAATGGTACAGTACCGGGCTGGTGGGAAGAGAAGCAGTGGGTAATGGTACAGTACTGGGCTGGTGGGAACAGAAGCAGTGGGTAATGGTACAGTACCGGGCTGGTGGGATGAGAAGCAGTGGGTAATGGTACAGTACCAGGCTGGTGGGATGAGAAGCAGTGGGTAATGGTACAGTACCAGGCTGGTGGGATGAGAAGCAGTGGGTAATGGTACAGTACCAGGCTGGTGGGATGAGAAGCAGTGGGTAATGGTACAGTACCGGGCTGGTGGGAAAAGAAGCAGTGGGTAATGGTACAGTACTGGGCTGGTGGGAAAAGAAGCAGTGGGTAATGGTACAGTACTGGGCTGGTGGGAAAAGAAGCAGTGGGTAATGGTACAGTACCGGGCTGGTGGGAAGAGAAGCAGTGGGTATGGTACAGTACCAGGCTGGTGGGATGAGAAGCAGTGGGTAATGGTACAGTACTGGGCTGGTGGGAAGAGAAGCAGTGGGTAATGGTACAGTACTGGGCTGGTGGGATGAGAAGCAGTGGGTAATGGTACAGTACTGGGCTGGTGGGATGAGAAGCAGTGGGTAATGGTACAGTACCGGGCTGGTGGGAAGAGAAGCAGTGGGTATGGTACAGTACCAGGCTGGTGGGATGAGAAGCAGTGGGTAATGGTACAGTACTGGGCTGGTGGGAAGAGAAGCAGTGGGTAATGGTACAGTACTGGGCTGGTGGGAAGAGAAGCAGTGGGTAATGGTACAGTACCGGGCTGGTGGGAATAGAAGCAGTGGGTAATGGTACAGTACCAGGCTGGTGGGATGAGAAGCAGTGGGTAATGGTACAGTACCAGGCTGGTGGGATGAGAAGCAGTGGGTAATGGTACAGTACCAGGCTGGTGGGAAGAGAAGCAGTGGGTAATGGTACAGTACTGGGCTGGTGGGAATAGAAGCAGTGGGTAATGGTACAGTACCGGGCTGGTGGGAATAGAAGCAGTGGGTAATGGTACAGTACCAGGCTGGTGGGAATAGAAGCAGTGGGTAATGGTACAGTACCAGGCTGGTGGGATGAGAAGCAGTGGGTAATGGTACAGTACCAGGCTGGTGGGATGAGAAGCAGTGGGTAATGGTACAGTACCAGGCTGGTGGGATGAGAAGCAGTGGGTAATGGTACAGTACCAGGCTGGTGGGATGAGAAGCAGTGGGTAATGGTACAGTACCAGGCTGGTGGGATGAGAAGCAGTGGGTAATGGTACAGTACCAGGCTGGTGGGATGAGAAGCAGTGGGTAATGGTACAGTACCGGGCTGGTGGGAAGAGAAGCAGTGGGTAATGGTACAGTACTGGGCTGGTGGGAACAGAAGCAGTGGGTAATGGTACAGTACCGGGCTGGTGGGATGAGAAGCAGTGGGTAATGGTACAGTACCAGGCTGGTGGGATGAGAAGCAGTGGGTAATGGTACAGTACCAGGCTGGTGGGATGAGAAGCAGTGGGTAATGGTACAGTACCAGGCTGGTGGGATGAGAAGCAGTGGGTAAAGGTACAGTACAGGAGTGGTGGGAAGAGAAGCAGTGGGTAATGGTACAGTACTGGGCTGGTGGGAAGAGAAGCAGTGGGTAATGGTACAGTACAGGACTGGTGGGAAGAGAAGCAGTGGGTAATGGTACAGTACTGGGCTGGTGGGAAGAGAAGCAGTGGGTAATGGTACAGTACTGGGCTGGTGGGAAGAGAAGCAGTGGGTAATGGTACAGTACTGGGCTGGTGGGAAGAGAAGCAGTGGGTAGTGGTACAGTACTGGGCTGGTGGGAAGAGAAGCAGTAGGTAATGGTACAGTACAGGACTGGTGGGATGAGAAGCAGTGGGTAGCGGTACAGTACAGGACTGGTGGGAAGAGAAGCAGTGGGTAATGGTACAGTAGAGGACTGGTGGGATGAGAAGCAGTGGGTAATGGTACAGTACAGGACTGGTGGGATGAGAAGCAGTGGGTAATGGTACAGTACAGGACTGGTGGGATGAGAAGCAGTGGGTAATGGTACAGTACCAGGCTGGTGGGATGAGAAGCAGTGGGTAGCGGTACAGACCCGGGTTTGTGAATACCTTTGATGTGCTCGCTGTCCAGTAGCGGCTGCAGAGTGTGTAGTTCTTCCAGCAGCGCAGCCTGGGTCAGGATATACTGCTCTTCTGCAGGGAGAGGGGGACACAGGAAACATCATTCACACAACTGATCATTTTATGTGACAATTCCCCTATTTCCCTGGTCTGCAAACTACCCCAAATAAATCTGTCTGTCCCTACTTTTGTGGAACTGTAAATTCGACTAGAAGATTGCACCCAGCATTGATCAAAACAATTAACTTTTTCTTCTAAAACAGAGTTTTGGTTATCCTCAATTATATACGGAAAAGCGTTAATTACAGGTTCTGAACCTGACACTGACCCTTATACTAAGTTACTGTGCTCTATATAGCAGCTATACAGCCACACTCACAGCACCATATATAACACCCATGTGTGCCGGAACCTGACACTGACCCTTATACTAAGTTACTGCATTCTATATAGCAGCTATACAGCCACACTCACAGCAGCATATATAACACCCATGTGTGCCGGAACCTGACACTGACCCTTATACTAAGTTACTGCATTCTATATAGCAGCTATACAGCCACGCTCACAGCACCATATATAACACTCATGTGTGCCGGAACCTGACACTGACCCTTATACTAAGTTACTGCATTCTATATAGCAGCTATACAGCCACACTCACAGCAGCATATTTAACACCCATGTGTGCCGGAACCTGACACTGACCCTTATACTAAGTTACTGCATTCTATATAGCAGCTATACAGCCACACTCACAGCAGCATATATAACACCCATGTGTGCCGGAACCTGACACTGACCCTTATACTAAGTTACTGTAATCTATATAGCAGCTATACAGCCACACTCACAGCAGCATATATAACACCCATGTGTGCCGGAACCTGACACTGACCCTTATACTAAGTTACTGTGCTCTATATAGCAGCTATACAGCCACACTCACAGCACCATATATAACACCCATGTGTGCCGGAACCTGACACTGACCCTTATACTAAGTTACTGCATTCTATATAGCAGCTATACAGCCACACTCACAGCAGCATATATAACACCCATGTGTGCCGGAACCTGACACTGACCCTTATACTAAGTTACTGCATTCTATATAGCAGCTATACAGCCACACTCACAGCAGCATATATAACACCCATGTGTGCCGGAACCTGACACTGACCCTTATACTAAGTTACTGCATTCTATATAGCAGCTATACAGCCACACTCACAGCACCATATATAACACCCATGTGTGCCGCAACCAGACACTGACCCTTATACTAAGTTACTGCATTCTATATAGCAGGTATAAAGCCACGCTCACAGCAGCATATATAACACCCATGTGTGCTGGAACCTGACACTGACCCTTATACTAAGTTACTGCATTCTATATAGCAGCTATACAGCCATGCTCACAGCACCATATATAACACCCATGTGTGCCGGAACCTGACACTGACCCTTATACTAAGTTACTGTGCTCTATATAGCAGCTATACAGCCACACTCACAGCAGCATATATAACACCCATGTGTGCCGGAACCTGACACTGACCCTTATACTAAGTTACTGAATTCTATATAGCAGCTATACAGCCACACTCACAGCACCATATATAACACCCATGTGTGCCGGAACCTGACACTGACCCTTATACTAAGTTACTGCATTCTATATAGCAGCTATACAGCCACGCTCACAGCAGCATATATAACACCCATGTGTGCCGGAACCTGACACTGACCCTTATACTAAGTTACTGTGCTCTATATAGCAGCTATACAGCCACACTCACAGCAGCATATATAACACCCATGTGTGCCGGAACCTGACACTGACCCTTATACTAAGTTACTGCATTCTATATAGCAGCTATACAGCCACACTCACAGCACCATATATAACACCCATGTGTGCCGGAACCTGACACTGACCCTTATACTAAGTTACTGCATTCTACATAGCAGCTATACAGCCACGCTCACAGCAGCATATATAACACCCATGTGTGCCGGAACCTGACACTGACCCTTATACTAAGTTACTGCATTCTATATAGCAGCTATACAGCCACACTCACAGCACCATATATAACACCCATGTGTGCCGGAACCTGACACTGACCCTTATACTAAGTTACTGCATTCTATATAGCAGCTATACAGCCACACTCACAGCAGCATATATAACACCCATGTGTGCCGGAACCTGACACTGACCCTTATACTAAGTTACTGCATTCTATATAGCAGCTATACAGCCACGCTCACAGCAGCATATATAACACCCATGTGTGCCGGAACCTGACACTGACCCTTATACTAAGTTACTGCATTCTATATAGCAGCTATACAGCCACGCTCACAGCAGCATATATGACACCCATGTGTGCCGGAACCCGACACTGACCCTTATACTAAGTTACTGCGCTCTATATAGCCGCTATACAGCCACACTCACAGCACCATATATAACACCCATGTGTGCTGGAACCTGACACTGACCCTTATACTAACTTACTGCATTCTATATAGCAGCTATACAGCCACACTCACAGCACCATATATAACATCCATGTGTGCCGGAACCTGACACTGACCCTTATACTAAGTTACTGCATTCTATATAGCAGCTATACAGCCACGCTCACAGCACCATATATAACACCCATGTGTGCTGGAACCTGACACTGACCCTTATACTAAGTTACTGCATCCTATATAGCAGCTATACAGCCACACTCACAGCACCATATATAACACCCATGTGTGCCGGAACCTGACACTGACCCTTATACTATGTTACTGCATTCTATATAGCAGCTATACAGCCACACTCACAGCACCATATATAACACCCATGTGTGCCGGAACCTGACACTGACCCTTATACTAAGTTACTGTGCTCTATATAGCAGCTATACAGCCACGCTCACAGCACCATATATAACACCCATGTGTGCCGGAACCTGACACTGACCCTTATACTAAGTTACTGCATTCTATATAGCAGCTATACAGCCACACTCACAGCAGCATATATAACACCCATGTGTGCCGGAACCTGACACTGACCCTTATACTAAGTTACTGCATTCTATATAGCAGCTATACAGCCACGCTCACAGCACCATATATAACACCCATGTGTGCCGGAACCTGACACTGACCCTTATACTAAGTTACTGTGCTCTATATAGCAGCTATACAGCCACACTCACAGCAGCATATATAACACCCATGTGTGCCGGAACCTGACACTGACCCTTATACTAAGTTACTGAATTCTATATAGCAGCTATACAGCCACACTCACAGCACCATATATAACACCCATGTGTGCCGGAACCTGACACTGACCCTTATACTAAGTTACTGCATTCTATATAGCAGCTATACAGCCACGCTCACAGCAGCATATATAACACCCATGTGTGCCGGAACCTGACACTGACCCTTATACTAAGTTACTGTGCTCTATATAGCAGCTATACAGCCACACTCACAGCAGCATATATAACACCCATGTGTGCCGGAACCTGACACTGACCCTTATACTAAGTTACTGCATTCTATATAGCAGCTATACAGCCACACTCACAGCACCATATATAACACCCATGTGTGCCGGAACCTGACACTGACCCTTATACTAAGTTACTGCATTCTATATAGCAGCTATACAGCCACGCTCACAGCACCATATATAACACCCATGTGTGCTGGAACCTGACACTGACCCTTATACTAAGTTACTGCATTCTATATAGCAGCTATACAGCCACGCTCACAGCACCATATATAACACCCATGTGTGCCGGAACCTGACACTGACCCTTATACTAAGTTACTGTGCTCTATATAGCAGCTATACAGCCACACTCACAGCAGCATATATAACACCCATGTGTGCCGGAACCTGACACTGACCCTTATACTAAGTTACTGAATTCTATATAGCAGCTATACAGCCACACTCACAGCACCATATATAACACCCATGTGTGCCGGAACCTGACACTGACCCTTATACTAAGTTACTGCATTCTATATAGCAGCTATACAGCCACGCTCACAGCAGCATATATAACACCCATGTGTGCCGGAACCTGACACTGACCCTTATACTAAGTTACTGTGCTCTATATAGCAGCTATACAGCCACACTCACAGCAGCATATATAACACCCATGTGTGCCGGAACCTGACACTGACCCTTATACTAAGTTACTGCATTCTATATAGCAGCTATACAGCCACACTCACAGCACCATATATAACACCCATGTGTGCCGGAACCTGACACTGACCCTTATACTAAGTTACTGCATTCTACATAGCAGCTATACAGCCACGCTCACAGCAGCATATATAACACCCATGTGTGCCGGAACCTGACACTGACCCTTATACTAAGTTACTGCATTCTATATAGCAGCTATACAGCCACACTCACAGCACCATATATAACACCCATGTGTGCCGGAACCTGACACTGACCCTTATACTAAGTTACTGCATTCTATATAGCAGCTATACAGCCACACTCACAGCAGCATATATAACACCCATGTGTGCCGGAACCTGACACTGACCCTTATACTAAGTTACTGCATTCTATATAGCAGCTATACAGCCACGCTCACAGCAGCATATATAACACCCATGTGTGCCGGAACCTGACACTGACCCTTATACTAAGTTACTGCATTCTATATAGCAGCTATACAGCCACGCTCACAGCAGCATATATGACACCCATGTGTGCCGGAACCCGACACTGACCCTTATACTAAGTTACTGCGCTCTATATAGCCGCTATACAGCCACACTCACAGCACCATATATAACACCCATGTGTGCCGGAACCTGACACTGACCCTTATATTAAGTTACTGCATTCTATATAGCAGCTATACAGCCACACTCACAGCAGCATATATAACACCCATGTGTGCCGGAACCTGACACTGACCATTATACTAAGTTACTGCGCTCTATATAGCAGCTATACAGCCACACTCACAGCACCATATATAACACCCATGTGTGCTGGAACCTGACACTGACCCTTATACTAAGTTACTGCATTCTATATAGCAGCTATACAGCCACGCTCACAGCACCATATATAACACCCATGTGTGCCGGAACCTGACACTGACCCTTACACTAAGCTACTGCATTCTATATAGCAGCTATACAGCCACACTCACAGCACCATATATAACACCCATGTGTGCCGGAACCTGACACTGACCCTTATACTAAGTTACTGCATTCTATATAGCAGCTATACAGCCACGCTCACAGCACCATATATAACACCCATGTGTGCCGGAACCTGACACTGACCCTTATACTAAGTTACTGCATTCTATATAGCAGCTATACAGCCACGCTCACAGCACCATATATAACACCCATGTGTGCCGGAACCTGACACTGACCCTTATACTAAGTTACTGCATTCTATATAGCAGCTATACAGCCACACTCACAGCACCATATATAACACCCATGTGTGCTGGAACCTGACACTGACCCTTATACTATGTTACTGCATTCTATATAGCAGCTATACAGCCACACTCACAGCACCATATATAACACCCATGTGTGCCGGAACCTGACACTGACCCTTATACTAAGTTACTGTGCTCTATATAGCAGCTATACAGCCACGCTCACAGCACCATATATAACACTCATGTGTGCCGGAACCTGGCACTGACCCTTATACTAAGTTACTGCATTCTATATAGCAGCTATACAGCCACGCTCACAGCAGCATATATAACACCCATGTGTGCCGGAACCTGACACTGACCCTTATACTAAGTTACTGTGCTCTATATAGCAGCTATACAGCCACGCTCACAGCACCATATATAACACCCATGTGTGCTGGAACCTGACACTGACCCTTATACTATGTTACTGCATTCTATATAGCAGCTATACAGCCACACTCACAGCACCATATATAACACCCATGTGTGCCGGAACCTGACACTGACCCTTATACTAAGTTACTGTGCTCTATATAGCAGCTATACAGCCACGCTCACAGCACCATATATAACACTCATGTGTGCCGGAACCTGGCACTGACCCTTATACTAAGTTACTGCATTCTATATAGCAGCTATACAGCCACGCTCACAGCAGCATATATAACACCCATGTGTGCCGGAACCTGACACTGACCCTTATACTAAGTTACTGTGCTCTATATAGCAGCTATACAGCCACACTCACAGCACCATATATAACACCCATGTGTGACGGTACCTTACAATGACCCTTATACTAAGTCCATCAGCCATGACACAAAACTCACCTGCCAAAATTATTTCTAGTTTTATGGAGTCAGGAACAGCAATTCTGTCGATGTAATGTGGGTCAAGATATTTTATCAGGTCCTCAACTATAACGGGAGAAAGACAGAGAGGCAGCTGTGTGAGCCGGAACGGCACCGATTACAGTGATAAATGTGAGGAAAATAATGAACTCAGAGAAAATGTGATACACAAAACAGCAGAGTATATAACAAGTCAGCACAGAGCACCTAATATCTCTCCAGCCGAAAGGGCAGCGGCTATAATTCATATCTTCTGGCTAATGGACCAGCACAACAACTGTAATGGGAGCACTGGAGTAGCGCTACTGTACTGTATGGCGGAAGACACAATATTAGTTTCCACAAAAATGAAGTGACACAGAAAGTTTAAATGATAAAAACACACAGGCAGCGATGTTACCAGGGTCAGACTTCGGGGGCTTGTTAGGAGGATACGGGCTGTAGGGTTGGAAATGATGATTAATCTGTCTGATTGTACATATAGATCAGTTACACTCACCGGGATAATATCACAATGCACAATATACATTCATGTAATTTCTACATAATCCCAGAACTGAGCACATTACTGGTAATATAATGTCAGTCACATAGAAGGCTCCGTGCTTCCCTCAGATCGTCAGACCTATGACTGCAACCATAATGTGTCCATAGCACAAAGGTCATAGACAAGGAACCTGGGGTACTATAAGTAACAGCAAGCCATGGCTGACTGAGGGGGCCACAGGCTTCCCTATGGAGAAGGTGCTGCCAGGACAAAGGGGTGACCTGTATAAATAGAGGTCAGATCAGGGACGCAGCGGGGTCTATGGCTGAGCATCGGAGGCCTGTCCAGCGTTCCTGGGGCGGGTGACTGGCACATTGGGGGACTTACCCCGACATACAGGAACACTTACTCTTCTTATACAGCGTCTTCACTCGCTCCCGCTTGCTGGCGACGTTCCCCAGCGCACCCTGCACCCTTATCAATCCGTCTGCAACCTGGAACATAGAGGACATCTGGTCAGAGCCTGTTCCTGAGATGGTTATTACTGAGCAATAATGTGACAGGGGAGACCCCCATTATAGGAAACTGCCCCCTGGGAGCAGGCACACCATCCCCAATCCCCACACACCCACGGGAGAAACACGCCATCCCCAATCCCCCCACCCTAGGAGCAGGCACGCCATCCCCAGTCCTCATACCCCGGGAGCAGGCACGCCATCCCCAGTCCCCCACCTGTCACCCGGCACAGGGAGCCCCCCTCCCCACCTGTCACCCAGCACAGGGAGCCCCCCTCCCCACCTGTCTCTCGGCACAGGGAGCCCCCCTCCGAACCTGTCACCCGGCACAGGGAGCCCCCCTCCCCACCTGTCACCCGGCACAGGGAGCCCCCCTCCCCACCTGTCTCTCGGCACAGGGAGCCCCCCTCCCCACCTGTCACCCGGCACAGGGAGCCCCCCTCCCCACCTGTCACCCGGCACAGGGAGCCCCCCTCCCCACCTGTCTCCCGGCACAGGGAGCCCCCCTCCCCACCTGTCTCCCGGCACAGGGAGCCCCCCTCCCCACCTGTCTCCCGGCACAGGGAGCCCCCCTCCCCACCTGTCGCCCTGCGCATGGAGCCCCCCTCCCCACCTGTCTCCCGGCACAGGGAGCCCCCTCCCCACCTGTCACCCAGCACAGAGAGCCCCCTCCCCACTTGTCACCCAGCACAGGGAGCCCCCTCCCCACCTGTCACCCAGCACAGGGAGCCCCCCTCCCCACCTGTCACCCAGCACAGGGAGCCCCCCTCCCCACCTGTCACCCAGCACAGGGAGCCCCCCTCCCCACCTGTCGCCCTGCACATGGAGCCCCCCTCCCCACCTGTCTCCCGGCACAGGGAGCCCCCCTCCGAACCTGTCACCCGGCACAGGGAGCCCCCCTCCCCACCTGTCACCCAGCACAGGGAGCCCCCCTCCGAACCTGTCACCCGGCACAGGGAGCCCCCCTCCCCAACTGTCACAGACAGCCCCCCTCCCCACCTGTCACCCAGGACAGACAGCCCCCATCCCCACCTGTCACCCAGGACAGACAGCCCCCATCCCCACCTGTCACCCAGGACAGACAGCCCCCCTCCCCACCAGTCCCCTGCACAGAGAGCCCCCTCCCCACCTGTCACCCAGCACAGAGAGCCCCCTCCCCACCTGTCACCCAGCACAGGGAGCCCCTTCCCCACCTGTCACCCAGCACAGGGAGCCCCCCTCCCCACCTGTCACCCAGCACAGGGAGCCCCCCTCCCCACCTGTCACCCAGCACAGGGAGCCCCCCTCCCCACCTGTCGCCCTGCACATGGAGCCCCCCTCCCCACCTGTCTCCCGGCACAGGGAGCCCCCCTCCCCACCTGTCACCCAGCACAGGGAGCCCCCCTCCGAACCTGTCACCCGGCACAGGGAGCCCCCCTCCCCAACTGTCACAGACAGCCCCCCTCCCCACCTGTCACCCAGGACAGACAGCCCCCCTCCCCACCAGTCCCCTGCACAGAGAGCCCCCTCCCCACCTGTCACCCAGCACAGAGAGCCCCCTCCCCACCTGTCACCCAGCACAGGGAGCCCCTTCCCCACCTGTCACCCAGCACAGGGAGCCCCCCTCCCCACCTGTCACCCAGCACAGGGAGCCCCCCTCCCCACCTGTCACCCAGCACAGGGAGCCCCCCTCCCCACCTGTCGCCCTGCACATGGAGCCCCCCTCCCCACCTGTCTCCCGGCACAGGGAGCCCCCCTCCCCACCTGTCACCCAGCACAGGGAGCCCCCCTCCGAACCTGTCACCCGGCACAGGGAGCGCCCCTCCCCAACTGTCACAGACAGCCCCCCTCCCCACCTGTCACCCAGGACAGACAGCCCCCCTCCCCACCAGTCCCCTGCACAGAGAGCCCCCTCCCCACCTGTCACCCAGCACAGAGAGCCCCCTCCCCACCTGTCACCCAGCACAGGGAGCCCCCTCCCCACCTGTCACAGCACATGGGGAGCGGGCTGTGCGGTATCTCACCTTCCGGGCCGGGACCCCGCTCTCCCCGTACAGCCGCCTCTCCACCTCCCGCACCCGGCTCTGCAGCTCCCGCACCTCCGCCATCCTCACTCTGACACTTCCGGGACCACAGGATCTGACGTCATCACCGGCCCCGCCCCCGACTCAGTCTGTACCAGGATGTTATCTTCAATAACTTTATTGTTTGTTATTAGTCTGTTACACAGACACGGTGCTGTAATATGTAACATGTAAGGGGCACGGTGCTGTAATATGTAACATGTAAGGGGCACGGTGCTGTAATATGTAACATGTAAGGGGCACGGTGCTGTAATATGGAACATGTAAGGGGCACGGTGCTGTAATATGTAACATGTAAGGGGCACGGTGCTGTAATATGGAACATGTAAGGGGCACGGTGCTGTAATATGTAACATGTAAGGGGCACGGTGCTGTAATATGGAACATGTAAGGGGCACGGTGCTGTAATATGTAACATGTAAGGGGCACGGTGCTGTAATATGGAACATGTAAGGGGCACGGTGCTGTAATATGGAACATGTAAGGGGCACGGTGCTGTAATATGTAACATGTAAGGGGCACGGTGCTGTAATATGGAACATGTAAGGGGCACGGTGCTGTAATATGTAACATGTAAGGGGCACGGTGCTGTAATATGGAACATGTAAGGGGCACGGTGCTGTAATATGTAACATGTAAGGGGCACGGTGCTGTAATATGGAACATGTAAGGGGCACGGTGCTGTAATATGTAACATGTAAGGGGCACGGTGCTGTAATATGGAACATGTAAGGGGCACGGTGCTGTAATATGGAACATGTAAGGGGCACGGTGCTGTAATATGGAACATGTAAGGGGCACGGTGCTGTAATATGTAACATGTAAGGGGCACGGTGCTGTAATATGGAACATGTAAGGGGCACGGTGCTGTAATATGGAACATGTAAGGGGCACGGTGCTGTAATATGTAACATGTAAGGGGCACGGTGCTGTAATATGGAACATGTAAGGGGCACGGTGCTGTAATATGGAACATGTAAGGGGCACGGTGCTGTAATATGGAACATGTAAGGGGCACGGTGCTGTAATATGTAACATGTAAGGGGCACGGTGCTGTAATATGGAACATGTAAGGGGCACGGTGCTGTAATATGTAACATGTAAGGGGCACGGTGCTGTAATATGGAACATGTAAGGGGCACGGTGCTGTAATATGTAACATGTAAGGGGCACGGTGCTGTAATATGTAACATGTAAGGGGCACGGTGCTGTAATATGTAACATGTAAGGGGCACGGTGCTGTAATATGGAACATGTAAGGGGCACGGTGCTGTAATATGGAACATGTAAGGGGCACAGGCACAGTGCTGTAATATGTAACATGTAAGGGGCACGGTGCTGTAATACGTAACATGTAAGGGGCACGGTGCTGTAATATGTAACATGTAAGGGGCACAGGCACGGTGCTGTAATATGGAACATGTAAGGGGCACGGTGCTGTAATATGTAACATGTAAGGGGCACGGTGCTGTAATATGGAACATGTAAGGGGCACGGTGCTGTAATATGGAACATGTAAGGGGCACGGTGCTGTAATATGTAACATGTAAGGGGCACGGTGCTGTAATATGGAACATGTAAGGGGCACGGTGCTGTAATATGGAACATGTAAGGGGCACGGTGCTGTAATATGGAACATGTAAGGGGCACGGTGCTGTAATATGGAACATGTAAGGGGCACGGTGCTGTAATATGGAACATGTAAGGGGCACGGTGCTGTAATATGTAACATGTAAGGGGCACGGTGCTGTAATATGTAACATGTAAGGGGCACGGTGCTGTAATATGTAACATGTAAGGGGCACGGTGCTGTAATATGGAACATGTAAGGGGCACGGTGCTGTAATATGGAACATGTAAGGGGCACGGTGCTGTAATATGTAACATGTAAGGGGCACGGTGCTGTAATATGGAACATGTAAGGGGCACGGTGCTGTAAAATGGAACATGTAAGGGGCACGGTGCTGTAATATGTAACATGTAAGGGGCACGGTGCTGTAATATGGAACATGTAAGGGGCACGGTGCTGTAATATGTAACATGTAAGGGGCACGGTGCTGTAATATGGAACATGTAAGGGGCACGGTGCTGTAATATGTAACATGTAAGGGGCACGGTGCTGTAATATGGAACATGTAAGGGGCACGGTGCTGTAATATGTAACATGTAAGGGGCACGGTGCTGTAATATGGAACATGTAAGGGGCACGGTGCTGTAATATGTAACATGTAAGGGGCACGGTGCTGTAATATGTAACATGTAAGGGGCACGGTGCTGTAATATGTAACATGTAAGGGGCACGGTGCTGTAATATGGAACATGTAAGGGGCACGGTGCTGTAATATGGAACATGTAAGGGGCACAGGCACAGTGCTGTAATATGTAACATGTAAGGGGCACGGTGCTGTAATATGTAACATGTAAGGGGCACGGTGCTGTAATATGTAACATGTAAGGGGCACAGGCACGGTGCTGTAATATGGAACATGTAAGGGGCACGGTGCTGTAATATGTAACATGTAAGGGGCACGGTGCTGTAATATGGAACATGTAAGGGGCACGGTGCTGTAATATGGAACATGTAAGGGGCACGGTGCTGTAATATGTAACATGTAAGGGGCACGGTGCTGTAATATGGAACATGTAAGGGGCACGGTGCTGTAATATGGAACATGTAAGGGGCACGGTGCTGTAATATGGAACATGTAAGGGGCACGGTGCTGTAATATGTAACATGTAAGGGGCACGGTGCTGTAATATGGAACATGTAAGGGGCACGGTGCTGTAATATGTAACATGTAAGGGGCACGGTGCTGTAATATGTAACATGTAAGGGGCACGGTGCTGTAATATGGAACATGTAAGGGGCACGGTGCTGTAATATGTAACATGTAAGGGGCACGGTGCTGTAATATGGAACATGTAAGGGGCACGGTGCTGTAATATGGAACATGTAAGGGGCACGGTGCTGTAATATGTAACATGTAAGGGGCACGGTGCTGTAATATGGAACATGTAAGGGGCACGGTGCTGTAATATGGAACATGTAAGGGGCACGGTGCTGTAATATGGAACATGTAAGGGGCACGGTGCTGTAATATGGAACATGTAAGGGGCACGGTGCTGTAATATGGAACATGTAAGGGGCACGGTGCTGTAATATGGAACATGTAAGGGGCACGGTGCTGTAATATGTAACATGTAAGGGGCACGGTGCTGTAATATGGAACATGTAAGGGGCACGGTGCTGTAATATGGAACATGTAAGGGGCACGGTGCTGTAATATGTAACATGTAAGGGGCACGGTGCTGTAATATGGAACATGTAAGGGGCACGGTGCTGTAATATGGAACATGTAAGGGGCACGGTGCTGTAATATGTAACATGTAAGGGGCACGGTGCTGTAATATGTAACATGTAAGGGGCACGGTGCTGTAATATGGAACATGTAAGGGGCACGGTGCTGTAATATGGAACATGTAAGGGGCACAGGCACAGTGCTGTAATATGTAACATGTAAGGGGCACGGTGCTGTAATATGTAACATGTAAGGGGCACGGTGCTGTAATATGTAACATGTAAGGGGCACAGGCACGGTGCTGTAATATGGAACATGTAAGGGGCACGGTGCTGTAATATGTAACATGTAAGGGCACGGTGCTGTAATATGGAACATGTAAGGGGCACGGTGCTGTAATATGGAACATGTAAGGGGCACGGTGCTGTAATATGTAACATGTAAGGGGCACGGTGCTGTAATATGGAACATGTAAGGGGCACGGTGCTGTAATATGAACATGTAAGGGGCACGGTGCTGTAATATGAACATGTAAGGGGCACGGTGCTGTAATATGGAACATGTAAGGGGCACGGTGCTGTAATATGAACATGTAAGGGGCACGGTGCTGTAATATGGAACATGTAAGGGGCACGGTGCTGTAATATGTAACATGTAAGGAGGCACGGTGCTGTAATATGGAACATGTAAGGGGCACGGTGCTGTAATATGGAACATGTAAGGGGCACGGTGCTGTAATATGTAACATGTAAGGGGCACGGTGCTGTAATATGGAACATGTAAGGGGCACGGTGCTGTAATATGTAACATGTAAGGGGCACGGTGCTGTAATATGGAACATGTAAGGGGCACGGTGCTGTAATATGGAACATGTAAGGGGCACGGTGCTGTAATATGTAACATGTAAGGGCACGGTGCTGTAATATGGAACATGTAAGGGGCACGGTGCTGTAATATGTAACATGTAAGGGGCACGGTGCTGTAATATGTAACATGTAAGGGGCACGGTGCTGTAATATGTAACATGTAAGGGGCACGGTGCTGTAATATGTAACATGTAAGGGGCACGGTGCTGTAATATGGAACATGTAAGGGGCACGGTGCTGTAATATGGAACATGTAAGGGGCACGGTGCTGTAATATGTAACATGTAAGGGGCACGGTGCTGTAATATGTAACATGTAAGGGGCACGGTGCTGTAATATGTAACATGTAAGGGGCACGGTGCTGTAATATGGAACATGTAAGGGGCACGGTGCTGTAATATGGAACATGTAAGGGGCACGGTGCTGTAATATGTAACATGTAAGGGGCACGGTGCTGTAATATGGAACATGTAAGGGCACGGTGCTGTAATATGGAACATGTAAGGGGCACGGTGCTGTAATATGGAACATGTAAGGGGCACGGTGCTGTAATATGAACATGTAAGGCCGGCACGGTGCTGTAATATGGAACATGTAAGGGGCACGGTGCTGTAATATGGAACATGTAAGGGGCACGGTGCTGTAATATGTAACATGTAAGGGGCACGGTGCTGTAATATGTAACATGTAAGGGCACGGTGCTGTAATATGTAACATGTAAGGGGCACGGTGCTGTAATATGGAACATGTAAGGGGCACGGTGCTGTAATATGGAACATGTAAGGGGCACGGTGCTGTAATATGTAACATGTAAGGGGCACGGTGCTGTAATATGTAACATGTAAGGGCACGGTGCTGTAATATGGAACATGTAAGGGCACGGTGCTGTAATATGGAACATGTAAGGGGCACAGGCACAGTGCTGTAATATGTAACATGTAAGGGGCACGGTGCTGTAATATGTAACATGTAAGGGGCACGGTGCTGTAATATGTAACATGTAAGGGGCACAGGCACGGTGCTGTAATATGGAACATGTAAGGGGCACGGTGCTGTAATATGGAACATGTAAGGGGCACGGTGCTGTAATATGTAACATGTAAGGGGCACGGTGCTGTAATATGTAACATGTAAGGGGCACGGTGCTGTAATATGGAACATGTAAGGGGCACGGTGCTGTAATATGGAACATGTAAGGGGCACGGTGCTGTAATATGGAACATGTAAGGGGCACGGTGCTGTAATATGGAACATGTAAGGGGCACAGGCACGGTGCTGTAATATGGAACATGTAAGGGGCAACGGTGCTGTAATATGGAACATGTAAGGGGCACGGTGCTGTATATGTAACATGTAAGGGGCACGGTGCTGTAATATGTAACATGTAAGGGGCACGGTGCTGTAATATGTAACATGTAAGGGGCACGGTGCTGTAATATGGAACATGTAAGGGGCACGGTGCTGTAATATGGAACATGTAAGGGGCACGGTGCTGTAATATGTAACATGTAAGGGGCACGGTGCTGTAATATGTAACATGTAAGGGGCACGGTGCTGTAATATGGAACATGTAAGGGGCACGGTGCTGTAATATGAACATGTAAGGGAGGCACAGTGCTGTAATATGTAACATGTAAGGGGCACGGTGCTGTAATATGTATCATGTAAGGGGCACGGTGCTGTAATATGTAACATGTAAGGGGCACAGGCACAGTGTTGTAATATGTAACATGTAAGGGGCACGGTGCTGTAATATGTAACATGTAAGGGGCACGGTGCTGTAATATGTAACATGTAAGGGGCACGGTGCTGTAATATGTAACATGTAAGGGGCACAGGCACAGTGCTGTAATATGTAACATGTAAGGGGCACGGTGCTGTAATATGTAACATGTAAGGGGCACGGTGCTGTAATATGTAACATGTAAGGGGCACGGTGCTGTAATATGTAACATGTAAGGGGCACGGTGCTGTAATATGTAACATGTAAGGGGCACAGGCACAGTGCTGTAATATGTAACATGTAAGGGGCACGGTGCTGTAATATGTAACATGTAAGGGGCACAGGCACAGTGCTGTAATATGTAACATGTAAGGGGCACGGTGCTGTAATATGTAACATGTAAGGGGCACGGTGCTGTAATATGTAACATGTAAGGGCACGGTGCTGTAATATGGAACATGTAAGGGGCACGGTGCTGTAATATGGAACATGTAAGGGGCACGGTGCTGTAATATGGAACATGTAAGGGGCACAGGCACAGTGCTGTAATATGTAACATGTAAGGGGCACGGTGCTGTAATATGTAACATGTAAGGGGCACGGTGCTGTAATATGTAACATGTAAGGGGCACGGTGCTGTAATATGTAACATGTAAGGGGCACGGTGCTGTAATATGGAACATGTAAGGGGCACGGTGCTGTAATATGGAACATGTAAGGGGCACAGGCACAGTGCTGTAATATGTAACATGTAAGGGGCACGGTGCTGTAATATGTAACATGTAAGGGGCACGGTGCTGTAATATGTAACATGTAAGGGGCACAGGCACAGTGCTGTAATATGTAACATGTAAGGGGCACGGTGCTGTAATATGTAACATGTAAGGGGCACGGTGCTGTAATATGTAACATGTAAGGGGCACGGTGCTGTAATATGTAACATGTAAGGGGCACGGTGCTGTAATATGTAACATGTAAGGGGCACGGTGCTGTAATATGGAACATGTAAGGGGCACGGTGCTGTAATATGGAACATGTAAGGGGCACAGGCACAGTGCTGTAATATGTAACATGTAAGGGGCACGGTGCTGTAATATGTAACATGTAAGGGGCACAGGCACGGTGCTGTAATATGGAACATGTAAGGGAACGGTGCTGTAATATGGAACATGTAAGGGGCACGGTGCTGTAATATGTAACATGTAAGGGGCACGGTGCTGTAATATGTAACATGTAAGGGGCACGGTGCTGTAATATGTAACATGTAAGGGGCACGGTGCTGTAATATGGAACATGTAAGGGGCACGGTGCTGTAATATGGAACATGTAAGGGGCACGGTGCTGTAATATGTAACATGTAAGGGGCACGGTGCTGTAATATGTAACATGTAAGGGGCACGGTGCTGTAATATGGAACATGTAAGGGGCACGGTGCTGTAATATGGAACATGTAAGGGGCACAGGCACAGTGCTGTAATATGTAACATGTAAGGGGCACGGTGCTGTAATATGTAACATGTAAGGGGCACGGTGCTGTAATATGTAACATGTAAGGGGCACAGGCACGGTGCTGTAATATGGAACATGTAAGGGGCACGGTGCTGTAATATGGAACATGTAAGGGGCACGGTGCTGTAATATGTAACATGTAAGGGGCACGGTGCTGTAATATGTAACATGTAAGGGGCACGGTGCTGTAATATGGAACATGTAAGGGGCACGGTGCTGTAATATGGAACATGTAAGGGGCACGGTGCTGTAATATGGAACATGTAAGGGGCACGGTGCTGTAATATGGAACATGTAAGGGGCACAGGCACGGTGCTGTAATATGGAACATGTAAGGGGCACGGTGCTGTAATATGGAACATGTAAGGGGCACGGTGCTGTAATATGTAACATGTAAGGGGCACGGTGCTGTAATATGTAACATGTAAGGGGCACGGTGCTGTAATATGTAACATGTAAGGGGCACGGTGCTGTAATATGGAACATGTAAGGGGCACGGTGCTGTAATATGGAACATGTAAGGGGCACGGTGCTGTAATATGGAACATGTAAGGGGCACAGGCACAGTGCTGTAATATGTAACATGTAAGGGGCACGGTGCTGTAATATGGAACATGTAAGGGGCACGGTGCTGTAATATGTAACATGTAAGGGGCACAGGCACGGTGCTGTAATATGGAACATGTAAGGGGCACGGTGCTGTAATATGGAACATGTAAGGGGCACGGTGCTGTAATATGTAACATGTAAGGGGCACGGTGCTGTAATATGTAACATGTAAGGGGCACGGTGCTGTAATATGTAACATGTAAGGGGCACGGTGCTGTAATATGGAACATGTAAGGGGCACGGTGCTGTAATATGGAACATGTAAGGGGCACGGTGCTGTAATATGTAACATGTAAGGGGCACGGTGCTGTAATATGTAACATGTAAGGGGCACGGTGCTGTAATATGGAACATGTAAGGGGCACGGTGCTGTAATATGGAACATGTAAGGGGCACAGGCACAGTGCTGTAATATGTAACATGTAAGGGGCACGGTGCTGTAATATGTAACATGTAAGGGGCACGGTGCTGTAATATGTAACATGTAAGGGGCACAGGCACGGTGCTGTAATATGGAACATGTAAGGGGCACGGTGCTGTAATATGGAACATGTAAGGGGCACGGTGCTGTAATATGTAACATGTAAGGGGCACGGTGCTGTAATATGTAACATGTAAGGGGCACGGTGCTGTAATATGGAACATGTAAGGGGCACGGTGCTGTAATATGGAACATGTAAGGGGCACGGTGCTGTAATATGGAACATGTAAGGGGCACGGTGCTGTAATATGGAACATGTAAGGGGCACAGGCACGGTGCTGTAATATGGAACATGTAAGGGGCACGGTGCTGTAATATGGAACATGTAAGGGGCACGGTGCTGTAATATGTAACATGTAAGGGGCACGGTGCTGTAATATGTAACATGTAAGGGGCACGGTGCTGTAATATGTAACATGTAAGGGGCACGGTGCTGTAATATGGAACATGTAAGGGGCACGGTGCTGTAATATGGAACATGTAAGGGGCACGGTGCTGTAATATGTAACATGTAAGGGGCACGGTGCTGTAATATGTAACATGTAAGGGGCACGGTGCTGTAATATGGAACATGTAAGGGGCACGGTGCTGTAATATGGAACATGTAAGGGGCACAGGCACAGTGCTGTAATATGTAACATGTAAGGGGCACGGTGCTGTAATATGTATCATGTAAGGGGCACGGTGCTGTAATATGTAACATGTAAGGGGCACAGGCACAGTGTTGTAATATGTAACATGTAAGGGGCACGGTGCTGTAATATGTAACATGTAAGGGGCACGGTGCTGTAATATGTAACATGTAAGGGGCACGGTGCTGTAATATGTAACATGTAAGGGGCACAGGCACAGTGCTGTAATATGTAACATGTAAGGGGCACGGTGCTGTAATATGTAACATGTAAGGGGCACGGTGCTGTAATATGTAACATGTAAGGGGCACGGTGCTGTAATATGTAACATGTAAGGGGCACAGGCACAGTGCTGTAATATGTAACATGTAAGGGGCACGGTGCTGTAATATGTAACATGTAAGGGGCACAGGCACAGTGCTGTAATATGTAACATGTAAGGGGCACGGTGCTGTAATATGTAACATGTAAGGGGCACAGGCACAGTGCTGTAATATGTAACATGTAAGGGGCACGGTGCTGTAATATGTAACATGTAAGGGGCACGGTGCTGTAATATGTAACATGTAAGGGGCACGGTGCTGTAATATGGAACATGTAAGGGGCACGGTGCTGTAATATGGAACATGTAAGGGGCACGGTGCTGTAATATGGAACATGTAAGGGGCACAGGCACAGTGCTGTAATATGTAACATGTAAGGGGCACGGTGCTGTAATATGTAACATGTAAGGGGCACGGTGCTGTAATATGGAACATGTAAGGGGCACGGTGCTGTAATATGTAACATGTAAGGGGCACGGTGCTGTAATATGGAACATGTAAGGGGCACGGTGCTGTAATATGGAACATGTAAGGGGCACAGGCACAGTGCTGTAATATGTAACATGTAAGGGGCACGGTGCTGTAATATGTAACATGTAAGGGGCACGGTGCTGTAATATGTAACATGTAAGGGGCACAGGCACAGTGCTGTAATATGTAACATGTAAGGGGCACGGTGCTGTAATATGTAACATGTAAGGGGCACGGTGCTGTAATATGTAACATGTAAGGGGCACGGTGCTGTAATATGTAACATGTAAGGGGCACGGTGCTGTAATATGTAACATGTAAGGGGCACGGTGCTGTAATATGGAACATGTAAGGGGCACGGTGCTGTAATATGGAACATGTAAGGGGCACAGGCACAGTGCTGTAATATGTAACATGTAAGGGGCACGGTGCTGTAATATGTAACATGTAAGGGGCACAGGCACGGTGCTGTAATATGGAACATGTAAGGGGAACGGTGCTGTAATATGGAACATGTAAGGGGCACGGTGCTGTAATATGGAACATGTAAGGGGCACAGGCACAGTGCTGTAATATGTAACATGTAAGGGGCACGGTGCTGTAATATGTAACATGTAAGGGGCACGGTGCTGTAATATGTAACATGTAAGGGGCACGGTGCTGTAATATGTAACATGTAAGGGGCACGGTGCTGTAATATGGAACATGTAAGGGGCACGGTGCTGTAATATGGAACATGTAAGGGGCACAGGCACAGTGCTGTAATATGTAACATGTAAGGGGCACGGTGCTGTAATATGTAACATGTAAGGGGCACGGTGCTGTAATATGTAACATGTAAGGGGCACAGGCACAGTGCTGTAATATGTAACATGTAAGGGGCACGGTGCTGTAATATGTAACATGTAAGGGGCACGGTGCTGTAATATGTAACATGTAAGGGGCACGGTGCTGTAATATGTAACATGTAAGGGGCACAGGCACAGTGCTGTAATATGTAACATGTAAGGGGCACGGTGCTGTAATATGTAACATGTAAGGGGCACGGTGCTGTAATATGTAACATGTAAGGGGCACGGTGCTGTAATATGTAACATGTAAGGGGCACAGGCACAGTGCTGTAATATGTAACATGTAAGGGGCACGGTGCTGTAATATGTAACATGTAAGGGGCACAGGCACAGTGCTGTAATATGTAACATGTAAGGGGCACGGTGCTGTAATATGTAACATGTAAGGGGCACAGGCACAGTGCTGTAATATGTAACATGTAAGGGGCACGGTGCTGTAATATGGAACATGTAAGGGGCACGGTGCTGTAATATGGAACATGTAAGGGGCACGGTGCTGTAATATGGAACATGTAAGGGGCACGGTGCTGTAATATGGAACATGTAAGGGCACGGTGCTGTAATATGGAACATGTAAGGGGCACGGTGCTGTAATATGGAACATGTAAGGGGCACGGTGCTGTAATATGGAACATGTAAGGGGCACGGTGCTGTAATATGGAACATGTAAGGGGCACGGTGCTGTAATATGGAACATGTAAGGGGCACGGTGCTGTAATATGGAACATGTAAGGGGCACGGTGCTGTAATATGGAACATGTAAGGGGCACGGTGCTGTAATATGGAACATGTAAGGGGCACGGTGCTGTAATATGGAACATGTAAGGGGCACGGTGCTGTAATATGGAACATGTAAGGGGCACGGTGCTGTAATATGGAACATGTAAGGGGCACGGTGCTGTAATATGGAACATGTAAGGGGCACGGTGCTGTAATATGGAACATGTAAGGGGCACGGTGCTGTAATATGGAACATGTAAGGGGCACGGTGCTGTAATATGGAACATGTAAGGGGCACGGTGCTGTAATATGTAAGGGGCACGGTGCTGTAATATGTAACATGTAAGGGGCACGGTGCTGTAATATGTAACATGTAAGGGGCACGGTGCTGTAATATGTAACATGTAAGGGGCACGGTGCTGTAATATGTAACATGTAAGGGGCACGGTGCTGTAATATGTAACATGTAAGGGGCACGGTGCTGTAACATGTAAGGGGCACGGTGCTGTAACATGTAAGGGGCACGGTGCTGTAATATGTAACATGTAAGGGGCACGGTGCTGTAATATGTAACATGTAAGGGGCACGGTGCTGTAACATGTAACATGTAAGGGGCACGGTGCTGTAACATGTAACATGTAAGGGGCACGGTGCTGTAATATGTAACATGTAAGGGGCACGGTGCTGTAACATGTAACATGTAAGGGGCACGGTGCTGTAACATGTAACATGTAAGGGGCACGGTGCTGTAACATGTAACATGTAAGGGGCACGGTGCTGTAATATGTAACATGTAAGGGGCACGGTGCTGTAATATGTAACATGTAAGGGGCACGGTGCTGTAATATGTAACATGTAAGGGGCACGGTGCTGTAATATGTAACATGTAAGGGGCACGGTGCTGTAACATGTAACATGTAAGAGGCACGGTGCTGTAACATGTAAGGGGCACAGTGCTGTAACATGTAACATGTAAGGGGCGCAGGCACGGTGCTGTATTATGTAACGTGTTGAATTTGTAAATAAACCTTTTAATACGTTCCTGCCTATAAACCTCTAAGATTCACCTGCCTAGAACCTCTAAGACTAAACCTGCCTATAAACCTCTAAACACAACGCTAATTGCGTACGCAGTATGACCGCAAATAAAGACAGGAGTGGAATCTGTGGTTCCAACGCACAAGTATTATTCAGGTAAAAGTACAGTCAGTTACACGCAATCTATACATACATAATTTAGGCGTAAAAAGGAAATAATACAGACCCAAGTACGGTTATACATACGCTGCGCCTCTGGACCCAGAGATAGACTTCTGACTAGATATCCTCAAAATTCAGCATGAACTGGCAAACCAGTGTTCGGACACATGTATTTATTCCCACCCAGACTGAAACAGGACAAAGGGAGAACTTCCTGCTGATCTCCTTGGTTTGAGGAGAAGCATATGTAACGACACATATAACAGGTTGTTTCAAATAGACTTTCCCTGCCTCTAACAGCCGGAGTCTTTCCGGTAACGCCTCCTTTAGCATCCTAACAGTTGAATCTAAAATATACATTTTGGTTGCTTGTAGGTTCTGCGGTCCATAACTCGAGAATGCATAATGCGATCTCCTCACCGATAGCACCGGGAAACTGTGGAAAGAGTATGCATCAGAACAACTCCAAGAATGACATGTTTATCTTGTATAATTCCTTAGTTAACAAATATCTTTATTTCTTAGCATTTAAACTAACTGAACCTTCTTGAATCATACATTTTGATGCTTATGGAACCTTATGTGCGAATATGTAGTGTGTGAGTATTCGGGGTTTGATATAAGGACGCTAGTTATTAATGGGTGAGATTTAAGTGCATAATTTCTCATACACGAAGTGAACATCCAGCAGTGTGGATGGGTAAGGGTTGTAGTTCTACATGCCCTCTGTCAGCAGGCCCCCACCTGTTGTGTGTTCAAAGGAAAACAAAACCTCTTTTGTTCTCACAGACTCTTGTGTGAAGTGCAAATGTATTATCACCTCAAGCTGTGGAATTTGGGGCCATTCTGTCTAGGATTCAGACAAATCCAATTGTGTAGATATTATATTACAATTGCCACAACTATACTTTATCTGCATCCAGGGATTCCCAATTTGTATGTAAAAATACCCATTGTCTCTTCTTATTTACTTTTACTCAGAAAGCTTGTTTTTTTCAGTTGCCCTTGGTAGGTTAACAAAAACATTGCCATCTGTTCTTAGCTCCTGAGTTATAACTTGAATTGGCTGACCACAAAAATGGTGTCTTGCGATCTCATTTCCAAAATGGAGTCTTGCGGCCATTCGCAAGATGGCGTCGCCGCGATTAAATTTTAAACTGAACTTGTCTCACTCAATTATTCAGCTTCGACACATGTAAGGGGCACAGGCACGGTGCTGTAATATGTAACATGTAAGGGGCACAGGCACGGTGCTGTTACATGTAACATGTAAGGGGCACAGGCACAGTGCTGTAACATGTAAGGGACATAGGCACAGTGCTGTAACATGTAAGGGGCACAGGCACAGTGCTGTAACATGTAAGGGGCACAGGCACAGTGCTGTAATATGTACAATGTAAGGGGCACAGGCACAGTGCTGTAATATGTAACATGTAAGGGGCACAGAGACAGTGTTGTAATATGCAACATGTAGGGGGCACAGACACAGTGCTGTAATATGTAACATGTAAGGGGCACAGGCACAGTGCTGTAATATGTAACATGTAAGGGGCACAGGCACTGTGCTGTAACATGTAAGGTGTACAGACACAGTGCTATAACATGTAAGGGGCACAGGCACAGTGCTGTAATATGTAACATGTAAGGGGCTCAGACACAGTGCTGTAACATGTAACATGTAAGGTGTACAGACACAGTGCTGTAACATGTAACATGTAAGGGGCACAGACACAGTGCTGTAACATGTAAGGGGCACAGAGACAGTGCTGTAACATGTAACATGTAAGGGGCACAGTGCTGTAACATGTAACATGTAAGGGGCACAGGCACGGTGCTGTAATATGTAACATGTAAGGTGAACAGACACGGTGCTGTAATATGTAACATGTAAGGGGCACAGACACGGTGCTGTAATATGTAACATGTAAGGTGAACAGACACAGTGCTGTAATATGTAACATGTAAGGGGCACAGACACAGTGCTGTAATATGTAACATGTAAGGGGCACAGGCACAGTGCTGTAATATGTAACATGTAAGGGGCACAGGCACAGTGCTGTAATATGTAACATGTAAGGGGCAGAGGCACAGTGCTGTAATATGTAACATGTAAGGGGCAGAGGCACAGTGCTGTAATATGTAACATGTAAGGTGTACAGACACAGTGCTGTAACATGTAAGGGGCACAGACACAGTGCTGTAACATGTAAGGGGCACAGACACAGTATTGTAACTTGTAAGGGGCACAGGCACAGTGCTGTAACATGTAACATGTAAGGGGCACAGGCACAGTGCTGTAACATGTAAGGGGCACAGACACAGTGCTGTAACATGTAAGGGGCACAGGCACAGTGCTGTAACATGTAAGGGGCACAGGCACAGTGCTGTTACATGTAACATGTAAGGGGCACAGGCACAGTGCTGTAACATGTAAGGGGCACAGTCACAGTGCTGTAACATGTAAGGGACACAGGCACAGTGCTGTAACATGTAAGGGGCACAGGCACAGTGCTTTAATATGTACAATGTAAGGGGCACAGGCACAGTGCTGTAATATGTAACATGTAAGGGGCACAGAGACAGTGCTGTAATATGTAACATGTAAGGGGCACAGACACAGTGCTATAATATGTAACATGTAATGGGCACAGGCACTGTGCTGTAATATGTAACATGTAAGGGGCACAGACACAGTGCTGTAACATGTAACATGTAAGGTGTACAGACACAGTGCTGTAACATGTAACATGTAAGGGGCACAGACACAGTGCTGTAACATGTAAGGGGCACAGAGACAGTGCTGTAACATGTAACATGTAAGGGGCACAGTGCTGTAACATGTAAGGGGCACAGGCACAGTGCTGTAACATGTAAGGGGCACAGAGACAGTGCTGTAATATGTAACATGTAAGGGGCACAGACACAGTGCTATAATATGTAACATGTAATGGGCACAGGCACTGTGCTGTAATATGTAACATGTAAGGGGCACAGACACAGTGCTGTAACATGTAACATGTAAGGTGTACAGAGACAGTGCTGTAACATGTAACATGTAAGGGGCACAGTGCTGTAACATGTAATGGGCACAGACACAGTGCTGTAATATGTAACATGTAAGGGGCACAGGCACAGTGCTGTAATATGTAACATGTAAGGGGCACAGGCACAGTGCAGTAATATGTAACATGTAAGGGGCACAGGCACAATGCTGTAATATGTAACATGTAAGGGGCACAGGCACAGTGCTGTAATATGTAACATGTAAGGGGCACATGCACAGTGCTGTAATATGTAACATGTAAGGTGTACAGACACAGTGCTGTAACATGTAAGGGGTACAGACACAGTGCTGTAACATGTAAGGGGCACAGACACAGTGCTGTAATATGTAACATGTAAGGGGCACAGGCACAATGCTGTAATATGTAACATGTAAGGGGCACAGGCACAGTGCTGTAATATGTAACATGTAAGGGGCACAGACACAGTGCTGTTATATGTAACATGTAAGGTGTACAGACACAGTGCTGTAACATGTAAGGGGCACAGACACAGTGCTGTAACATGTAAGGGGCACAGACACAGTGCAGTAACATGTAAGGGGCACAGGCACAGTGCTGTAACATGTAAGGGGCACAGGCACAGTGCTGTTACATGTAACATGTAAGGGGCACAGGCACAGTGCTGTAACATGTAAGGGACACAGGCACAGTGCTGTAACATGTAAGGGGCACAGGCACAGTGCTGTAATATGTAACATGTAAGGGGCTCAGACACAGTGCTGTAACATGTAACATGTAAGGTGTACAGACACAGTGCTGTAACATGTAACATGTAAGGGGCACAGACACAGTGCTGTAACATGTAAGGGGCACAGAGACAGTGCTGTAACTTGTAACATGTAAGGGGCACAGTGCTGTAACATGTAACATGTAAGGGGCACAGGCACGGTGCTGTAATATGTAACATGTAAGGTGAACAGACACAGTGCTGTAATATGTAACATGTAAGGGGCACAGGCACAGTGCTGTAATATGTAACATGTAAGGTGAACAGACACAGTGTTGTAATATGTAACATGTAAGGGGCACAGACACAGTGCTGTAATATGTAACATGTAAGGGGCACAGGCACAGTGCTGTAATATGTAACATGCAAGGGGCACAGGCACAGTGCTGTAATATGTAACATGTAAGGGGCACAGGCACAGTGCTGTAATATGTAACATGTAAGGGGCACAGGCACAATGCTGTAATATGTAACATGTAAGGGGCACAGGCACAGTGCTGTAATATGTAACATGTAAGGGGCACATACATAGTGCTGTAATATGTAACATGTAAGGTGTACAGACACAGTGCTGTAACATGTAAGGGGCACAGACACAGTGCTGTAACATGTAAGGGGCACAGACACAGTATTGTAACATGTAAGGGGCACAGGCACAGTGCTGTAACATGTAACATGTAATGGGCACAGGCACAGTGCTGTAACATGTAAGGGGCACAGACACAGTGCTGTAACATGTAAGGGGCACAGGCACAGTGCTATAACATGTAAGGGGCACAGGCACAGTGCTGTAACAAGTAACATGTAAGGGGCACAGGCACAGTGCTGTAACATGTAAGGGGCACAGGCACAGTGCTGTAACAAGTAAGGGGCACAGGCACAGTGCTGTAACATGTAAGGGGCACAGGCACAGTGCTTTAATATGTACAATGTAAGGGGCACAGGCACAGTGCTGTAATATGTAACATGTAAGGGGCACAGAGACAGTGCTGTAATATGTAACATGTAAGGGGCACAGACACAGTGCTGTAATATGTAACATGTAATGGGCACAGGCACAGTGCTGTAATATGTAACATGTAAGGGGCACAGACACAGTGCTGTAACATGTAACATGTAAGGGGTACAGACACAGTGCTGTAACATGTATCATGTAAGGGGCACAGACACAGTGCTGTAACATGTAAGGGGCACAGAGACAGTGCTGTAACATGTAAGGGGCACAGTGCTGTAACATGTAACATGTAAGGGGCACAGGCACAGTGCTGTAACATGTAAGGGGCAATGGCACAGTGCTGTAATATGTAACATGTAAGGGGCACAGACAAAGTGCTGTAATATGTAACATGTAAGGGGCACAGGCACAGTGCTGTAATATGTAACATGTAAGGGGCACAGGCACAGTGCTGTAATATGTAACATGTAAGGGGCACAGGCACAGTGCTGTAATATGTAACATGTAAGGGGCACATACACAGTGCTGTAATATGTAACATGTAAGGTGTACAGACACAGTGCTGTAACATGTAAGGGGTACAGACACAGTGCTGTAACATGTAAGGGGCGCAGACACAGTATTGTAACATGTAAGGGGCACAGACACAGTATTGTAACATGTAAGGGGCACAGGCACTGTGCTGTAACATGTAACATGTAAGGGGCACAGGCACAGTGCTGTAACATGTAAGGGGCACAGACACAGTGCTGTAACATGTAAGGGGCACAGGCACAGTGCTGTAACATGTAAGGGGCACAGGCACAGTGCTGTTACATGTAACATGTAAGGGGCACAGGCACAGTGCTGTAACATGTAAGGGGCACAGGCACAGTGCTGTAATATGTAACATGTAAGGGGCACAGAGACAGTGCTGTAATATGTAACATGTAAGGGGCACAGACACAGTGCTGTAATATGTAACATGTAATGGGCACAGGCACAGTGCTGTAATATGTTACATGTAAGGGGCACAGACACAGTGCTGTAACATGTAAGGGGCACAGAGACAGTGCTGTAACATGTAACATGTAAGGGGCACAGTGCTGTAACATGTAACATGTAAGGGGCACAGGCACAGTGCTGTAACATGTACGGGGCACAGGCACAGTGCTGTAATATGTAACATGTAAGGCGCACAGACACAGTGCTGTAATATTTAACATGTAAGGGGCACAGACACAGTGCTGTAATATGTAACATGTAAGGGGCACAGACACAGTGCTGTAATATGTAACATGTAAGGGGCACAGGAACAGTGCTGTAATATGTAACATGTAAGGGGCGCAGGCACGGTGCTGTAATATGTAACATTTAAGGGGCGCAGGCATGGTGCTGTAATATGTAACATGTAAGGGGCGCAGGCACGGTGCTGTAATATGTAACATGTAAGGGGCGCAGGCACGGTGCTGTAATATGTGACATGTAAGGGGCGCAGACACGGTGCTGTAATATGTAACATGTAAGGGGCGCAGGCACGGTGCTGTAATATGTAACATGCATGGGGTGCAGGCACGGTGCTGTAATATGTAACATGTAAGGGGAGCAGGCACGGTGCTGTGATATGTAACATGTAAGGGGCGCAGGCACGGTGCTGTAATATGTAACATGTAAGGGGCGCAGGCACGGTGCTGTAACATGTAACATGTAAGGGGTGCAGGCACCGTGCTGTAACATGTAACATGTAAGGGGCACAGGCACGGTGCTGTAACATGTAAGGGGCACAGGCACGGTGCTGTAACATGTAACATGTAAGGTGAACAGGCACGGTGCTGTAACATGTAACATGTAATGGGCACAGGCACGGTGCTGTAATATGTAACATGTAAGGGGCACAGGTACGGTGCTGTAATATGTAACATGTAAGGGGCACAGGCACGGTGCTGTAATATGTAACATGTGAGGGGCACAGGCACGGTGCTGTAATATGTAACATGTAAGGGGCACAGGCACGGTGCTGTAATATGTAACATGTAAGGGGCACAGGCACGGTGCTGTAATATGTAACATGTAAGGTGAAAAGACACAGTGCTGTAATATGTAACATGTAAGGGGCACAGGCACGGTGCTGTAATATGTAACATGTAAAGTGAACAGACACGGTGCTGTAATATGTAACATGTAAGGGGCACAGACACAGTGCTGTAATATGTAACATGTATGGGGCACAGACACAGTGCTGTAATATGTAACATGTAAGGGGCACAGGCACAGTGCTGTAATATGTAACATGTAAGGGGCACAGACACAGTGCTGTAATATGTAACATGTAAGGGGCACAGGCACAGTGCTGTAATATGTAACATGTAAGGTGTACAGACACAGTCCTGTAACATGTAATGGGCACAGACACAGTGCTGTAATATGTAACATGTAAGGGGTACAGGCACAGTGTTGTAATATGTAACATGTAAGGGGCACAGACACAGTGCTGTAACATGTAACATGTAAGGGGTACAGACACAGTGCTGTAACATGTAACATGTAAGGGGCACAGACACAGTGCTGTAACATGTAAGGGGCACAGAGACAGTGCTGTAACATGTAACATGTAAGGGGCACAGTGCTGTAACATGTAACATGTAAGGGGCACAGGCACGGTGCTGTAATATGTAACATGTAAGGTGAACAGACACGGTGCTGTAATATGTAACATGTAAGGGGCACAGGCACGGTGCTGTAATATGTAACATGTAAGGTGAACAGACACAGTGCTGTAATATGTAACATGTAAGGGGCACAGACACAGTGCTGTAATATGTAACATGTAAGGGGCACAGGCACAGTGCTGTAATATGTAACATGTAAGGGGCCCAGGCACAGTGCTGTAATATGTAAAATGTAAGGGGCCCAGGCACAGTGCTGTAATATGTAACATGTAAGGGGCACAGGCACAATGCTGTAACATGTAACATGTAAGGGGCACAGACACAGTGCTGTAACATGTAAGGTGTACAGACACAGTGCTGTAACATGTAAGGGGCACAGGCACAGTGCTGTAATATGTAACATGTAAGGGGTACAGACACAGTGCTGTAACATGTAACATGAAAGGGGCACAGACACAGTGCTGTAACATGTAACAAGTAAGGGGTACAAACACAGTGCTGTAACATGTAACATGTAAGGGGCACAGGCACAGTGCTGTAACATGTAAGGGGCACAGGCACAGTGCTGTAACATGTAAGGGGCACAGACACAGTGCTGTAACATATAAGGGGCACAGGCACAGTGCTGTAACATGTAAGGGGCACAGGCACAGTGCTGTTACATGTAACATGTAAGGGGCACAGGCACAGTGCTGTAACATGTAAGGGGCACAGGCACAGTGCTGTAACATGTAAGGGGCACAGGCACAGTGCTGTAACATGTAAGGGGCACAGGCACAGTGCTTTAATATGTACAATGTAAGGGGCACAGGCACAGTACTGTAATATGTAACATGTAAGGGGCACAGAGACAGTGCTGTAATATGTAACATGTAAGGGGCACAGGCACAGTGCTGTAGTATGTAACATGTAAGGGGCACATACACAGTGCTGTAATATGTAACATGTAAGATGTACAGACACAGTGCTGTAACATGTAAGGGGCACAGACACAGTGCTGTAACATGTAAGGGGCACAGACACAGTATTGTAACATGTAAGGGGCACAGGCACAGTGCTGTAACATGTAACATGTAAGGGGCACAGGCACAGTGCTGTAACATGTAAGGGGCACAGACACAGTGCTGTAACATGTAAGGGGCACAGGCACAGTGCTGTAACATGTAAGGGGCACAGGCACAGTGCTGTTACATGTAACATGTAAGGGGCACAGGCACAGTGCTGTAACATGTAAGGGGCACAGGCACAGTGCTGTAACATGTAAGGGGCACAGGCACAGTGCTTTAATATGTATAATGTAAGGGGCACAGGCACAGCGCTGTAATATGTAACATGTAAGGTGCACAGAGACAGTGCTGTAATATGTAACATGTAAGGGGCACAGACACGATGCTGTAATATGTAACATGTAAGGGGCGCAGACACGGTGCTGTAATATGTAACATGTAAGGGGCGCAGACACAGTGCTGTAATATGTAACATGTAAGGGGCGCAGGCACGGTGCTGTAATATGTTACATGTATGGGGCACTGGCACGGTGCTGTAATATGTAACATGTAAGGGGCGCAGGCTCGGTGCTGTAACATGTAAGGGGCGCAGGCACGGTGCTGTAACATGTAACATGTAAGGGGCGTAGGCACGGTGCTGTAATATGTAACATGTAAGGGGCACAGGCACGGTGCTGTAATATGTAACATGTAAGGTGAACAGATACGGTGCTGTAATAAGTAACATGTAAGGGGCACAAGCACGGTGCTGTAATATGTAACATGTAAGGTAAACAGACACGGTGCTGTAATATCTAACATGTATGGGGCACAGACACAGTGCTGTAATATGTAACATGTAAGGGGCACAGGCACAATGCTGTAATATGTAACATGTAAGGGGCACAGGCACAGTGCTGTAATATGTAACATGTAAGGGGCACAGACACTGCTGTTATATGTAACATGTAAGGGGTACAGACACAGTGCTGTAACATGTAAGGGGCACAGACACAGTGCTGTAACATGTAAGGGGCACAGACACAGTATTGTAACATGTAAGGGGCACAGGCACAGTGCTGTAACATGTAACATGTAAGGGGCACAGGCACAGTGCTGTAACATGTAAGGGGCACAGACACAGTGCTGTAACATGTAAGGGGCACAGGCACAGTGCTGTAACATGTAAGGGGCACAGGCACAGTGCTGTTACATGTAACATGTAAGGGGCACAGGCACAGTGCTGTAACATGTAAGGGACACAGGCACAGTGCTGTAACATGTAAGGGGCACAGGCACAGTGCTGTAACATGTAAGGGGCACAGGCACAGTGCTGTAATATGTACAATGTAAGGGGCACAGGCACAGTGCTGTAATAGGTAACATGTAAGGGGCACAGACACAGTGCTGTAATATGTAACATGTAAGGGGCACAGGCACAGTGCTGTAATATGTAACATGTAAGGGGCACAGGCACAGTGCTGTAATATGTAACATGTAAGGGGCAGAGGCACAGTGCTGTAATATGTAACATGTAAGGGGCAGAGGCACAGTGCTGTAATATGTAACATGTAAGGTGTACAGACACAGTGCTGTAACATGTAAGGGGCACAGACACAGTGCTGTAACATGTAAGGGGCACAGGCACAGTGCTGTAACATGTAACATGTAAGGGGCACAGGCACAGTGCTGTAACATGTAAGGGGCACAGACACAGTGCTGTAACATGTAAGGGGCACAGGCACAGTGCTGTAACATGTAAGTGGCACAGGCACAGTGCTGCTACATGTAACATGTAAGGGGCACAGGCACAGTGCTGTAACATGTAAGGGGCACAGTCACAGTGCTGTAACATGTAAGGGACACAGGCACAGTGCTGTAACATGTAAGGGGCACAGGCACAGTGCTTTAATATGTACAATGTAAGGGGCACAGGCACAGTGCTGTAATATGTAACATGTAAGGGGCACAGAGACAGTGCTGTAATATGTAACATGTAAGGGGCACAGACACAGTGCTATAATATGTAACATGTAATGGGCACAGGCACTGTGCTGTAATATGTAACATGTAAGGGGCACAGACACAGTGCTGTAACATGTAACATGTAAGGTGTACAGACACAGTGCTGTAACATGTAACATGCAAGGGGCACAGACACAGTGCTGTAACATGTAAGGGGCACAGAGACAGTGCTGTAACATGTAACATGTAAGGGGCACAGTGCTGTAACATGTAAGGGGCACAGGCACAGTGCTGTAACATGTAAGGGGCAAAGGCACAATGCTGTAATATGTAACATGTAAGGGGCACAGGCACAGTGCTGTAATATGTAACATGTAAGGGGCACAGACACTGCTGGTATATGTAACATGTAAGGGGTACAGACACAGTGCTGTAACATGTAAGGGGCACAGACACAGTGCTGTAACATGTAAGGGGCACAGACACAGTATTGTAACATGTAAGGGGCACAGGCACAGTGCTGTAACATGTAACATGTAAGGGGCACAGGCACAGTGCTGTAACATGTAAGGGGCACAGACACAGTGCTGTAACATGTAAGGGGCACAGGCACAGTGCTGTAACATGTAAGGGCCACAGGCACAGTGCTGTTACATGTAACATGTAAGGGGCACAGGCACAGTGCTGTAACATGTAAGGGACACAGGCACAGTGCTGTAACACGTAAGGGGCACAGGCACCGTGCTGTAACATGTAAGGGGCACAGGCACAGTGCTGTAATATGTACAATGTAAGGGGCACAGGCACAGTGCTGTAATATGTAACATGTAAGGGGCACAGAGACAGTGTTGTAATATGTAACATGTAAGGGGCACAGAGACAGTGTTGTAATATGTAACATGTAAGGGGCACAGACACAGTGCTGTAACATGTAACATGTAAGGGGTACAGACACAGTGCTGTAACATGTAACATGTAAGGGGCACAGACACAGTGCTGTAACATGTAAGGGGCACAGAGACAGTGCTGTAACATGTAACATGTAAGGGGCACAGTGCTGTAACATGTAAGGGGCACAGGCACGGTGCTGTAATATGTAACATGTAAGGTGAACAGACACGGTGCTGTAATATGTAACATGTAAGGGGCACAGGCACAGTGCTGTAATATGTAACATGTAAGGTGAACAGACACAGTGCTGTAATATGTAACATGTAAGGGGCACAGACACAGTGCTGTAATATGTAACATGTAAGGGGCACAGGCACAGTGCTGTAATATGTAACATGTAAGGGGCCCAGGCACAGTGCTGTAATATGTAAAATGTAAGGGGCCCAGGCACAGTGCTGTAATATGTAACATGTAAGGGGCACAGGCACAATGCTGTAATATGTAACATGTAAGGGGCACAGACACAGTGCTGTAACATGTAACATGTAAGGTGTACAGACACAGTGCTGTAACATGTAAGGGGCACAGGCACAGTGCTGTAATATGTAACATGTAAGGGGTACAGACACAGTGCTGTAACATGTAACATGAAAGGGGCACAGACACAGTGCTGTAACATGTAACAAGTAAGGGGTACAGACACAGTGCTGTAACATGTAACATGTAAGGGGCACAGGCACAGTGCTGTAACATGTAACATGTAAGGGGCACAGGCACAGTGCTGTAACATGTAAGGGGCACAGACACAGTGCTGTAACATATAAGGGGCACAGGCACAGTGCTGTAACATGTAAGGGGCACAGGCACAGTGCTGTTACATGTAACATGTAAGGGGCACAGGCACAGTGCTGTAACATGTAAGGGGCACAGGCACAGTGCTGTAACATGTAAGGGGCACAGGCACAGTGCTGTAACATGTAAGGGGCACAGGCACAGTGCTTTAATATGTACAATGTAAGGGGCACAGGCACAGTACTGTAATATGTAACATGTAAGGGGCACAGAGACAGTGCTGTAATATGTAACATGTAAGGGGCACAGGCACAGTGCTGTAGTATGTAACATGTAAGGGGCACATACACAGTGCTGTAATATGTAACATGTAAGGTGTACAGACACAGTGCTGTAACATGTAAGGGGCACAGACACAGTGCTGTAACATGTAAGGGGCACAGACACAGTATTGTAACATGTAAGGGGCACAGGCACAGTGCTGTAACATGTAACATGTAAGGGGCACAGGCACAGTGCTGTAACATGTAAGGGGCACAGACACAGTGCTGTAACATGTAAGGGGCACAGGCACAGTGCTGTAACATGTAAGGGGCACAGGCACAGTGCTGTTACATGTAACATGTAAGGGGCACAGGCACAGTGCTGTAACATGTAAGGGGCACAGGCACAGTGCTGTAACATGTAAGGGGCACAGGCACAGTGCTTTAATATGTATAATGTAAGGGGCACAGGCACAGCGCTGTAATATGTAACATGTAAGGTGCACAGAGACAGTGCTGTAATATGTAACATGTAAGGGGCACAGACACGATGCTGTAATATGTAACATGTAAGGGGCGCAGACACGGTGCTGTAATATGTAACATGTAAGGGGCGCAGACACGGTGCTGTAATATGTAACATGTAAGGGGCGCAGGCACGGTGCTGTAATATGTAACATGTATGGGGCACTGGCACGGTGCTGTAATATGTAACATGTAAGGGGCGCAGGCTCGGTGCTGTAACATGTAAGGGGCGCAGGCACGGTGCTGTAACATGTAACATGTAAGGGGCGTAGGCACGGTGCTGTAACATGTAACATGTAAGGGGCACAGGCACGGTGCTGTAACATGTAAGGCGCACATGCAGGGTCCTGTAACATGTAACATGTAAGGGGCACAGGCACGGTGCTGTAATATGTAACATGTAAGGGGCACAGGCACGGTGCTGTAATATGTAACATGTAAGGGGCACAGGCACGGTGCTGTAATATGTAACATGTAAGGGGCACAGGCACGGTGCTGTAATATGTAACATGTAAGGGTCACAGGCACGGTGCTGTAATATGTAACATGTAAGGGGCAGAGGCACGGTGCTGAAATATGTAACATGTAAGGGGCACAGGCACGGTGCTGTAATATGTAACATGTAAGGGGCACAGGCACGGTGCTGTAATATGTAACATGTAAGGTGAACAGATACGGTGCTGTAATAAGTAACATGTAAGGGGCACAAGCACGGTGCTGTAATATGTAACATGTAAGGTAAACAGACACGGTGCTGTAATATCTAACATGTATGGGGCACAGACACAGTGCTGTAATATGTAACATGTAAGGGGCACAGGCACAATGCTGTAATATGTAACATGTAAGGGGCACAGGCACAGTGCTGTAATATGTAACATGTAAGGGGCACAGACACTGCTGTTATATGTAACATGTAAGGGGTACAGACACAGTGCTGTAACATGTAAGGGGCACAGACACAGTGCTGTAACATGTAAGGGGCACAGACACAGTATTGTAACATGTAAGGGGCACAGGCACAGTGCTGTAACATGTAACATGTAAGGGGCAAAGGCACAGTGCTGTAACATGTAAGGGGCACAGACACAGTGCTGTAACATGTAAGGGGCACAGGCACAGTGATGTAACATGTAAGGGGCACAGGCACAGTGCTGTTACATGTAACATGTAAGGGGCACAGGCACAGTGCTTTAACATGTAAGGGACACAGGCACAGTGCTGTAACATGTAAGGGGCACAGGCACAGTGCTGTAACATGTAAGGGGCACAGGCACAGTGCTGTAATATGTACAATGTAAGGGGCACAGGCACAGTGCTGTAATATGTAACATGTAAGGGGCACAGAGACAGTTATGTAATATGCAACATGTAGGGGGCACAGACACAGTGCTGTAATATGCAACATGTAAGGGGCACAGGCACAGTGCTGTAATATGTAACATGTAAGGGGCACAGGCACTGTGCTGTAACATGTAACATGTAAGGTGTACAGACACAGTGCTATAACATGTAAGGGGCACAGGCACAGTGCTGTAATATGTAACATGTAAGGGGCTCAGACACAGTGCTGTAACATGTAACATGTAAGGCGTACAGACACAGTGCTGTAACATGTAACATGTACGGGGCACAGACACAGTGCTGTAACATGTAAGGGGCACAGAGACAGTGCTGTAACATGTAACATGTAAGGGGCACAGTGCTGTAACATGTAACATGTAAGGGGCACAGGCACGGTGCTGTAATATGTAACATGTAAGGTGAACAGACACGGTGCTGTAATATGTAACATGTAAGGGGCACAGACACGGTGCTGTAATATGTAACATGTAAGGTGAACAGACACAGTGCTGTAATATGTAACATGTAAGGGGCACAGACACAGTGCTGTAATATGTAACATGTAAGGGGCACAGGCACAGTGCTGTAATATGTAACATGTAAGGGGCACAGGCACAGTGCTGTAATATGTAACATGTAAGGGGCAGAGGCACAGTGCTGTAATATGTAACATGTAAGGGGCAGAGGCACAGTGCTGTAATATGTAACATGTAAGGTGTACAGACACAGTGCTGTAACATGTAAGGGGCACAGACACAGTGCTGTAACATGTAAGGGGCACAGGCACAGTGCTGTAACATGTAACATGTAAGGGGCACAGGCACAGTGCTGTAACATGTAAGGTCCACAGACACAGTGCTGTAACATGTAAGGGGCACAGGCACAGTGCTGTAACATGTAAGGGGCACAGGCACAGTGCTGCTACATGTAACATGTAAGGGGCACAGGCACAGTGCTGTAACATGTAAGGGGCACAGTCACAGTGCTGTAACATGTAAGGGACACAGGCACAGTGCTGTAACATGTAAGGGGCACAGGCACAGTGCTTTAATATGTACAATGTAAGGGGCACAGGCACAGTGCTGTAATATGTAACATGTAAGGGGCACAGACACAGTGCTATAATATGTAACATGTAATGGGCACAGGCACTGTGCTGTAATATGTAACATGTAAGGGGCACAGACACAGTGCTGTAACATGTAACATGTAAGGTGTACAGACACAGTGCTGTAACATGTAACATGCAAGGGGCACAGACACAGTGCTGTAACATGTAAGGGGCACAGAGACAGTGCTGTAACATGTAAGGGGCACAGTGCTGTAACATGTAAGGGGCACAGGCACAGTGCTGTAACATGTAAGGGGCACAGGCACAGTGCTGTAACATGTAAGGGGCAAAGGCACAATGCTGTAATATGTAACATGTAAGGGGCACAGGCACAGTGCTGTAATATGTAACATGTAAGGGGCACAGACACTGCTGTTATATGTAACATGTAAGGGGTACAGACACAGTGCTGTAACATGTAAGGGGCACAGACACAGTGCTGTAACATGTAAGGGGCACAGACACAGTATTGTAACATGTAAGGGGCACAGGCACAGTGCTGTAACATGTAACATGTAAGGGGCACAGGCACAGTGCTGTAACATGTAAGGGGCACAGACACAGTGCTGTAACATGTAAGGGGCACAGGCACAGTGCTGTAACATGTAAGGGGCACAGGCACAGTGCTGTTACATGTAACATATAAGGGGCACAGGCACAGTGCTGTAACATGTAAGGGACACAGGCACAGTGCTGTAACACGTAAGGGGCACAGGCACCGTGCTGTAACATGTAAGGGGCACAGGCACAGTGCTGTAATATGTACAATGTAAGGGGCACAGGCACAGTGCTGTAATATGTAACATGTAAGGGGCACAGAGACAGTGTTGTAATATGCAACATGTAAGGGGCACAGACACAGTGCTGTAATATGTAACATGTAAGGGGCACAGGCACAGTGCTGTAATATGTAACATGTAAGGGGCACAGGCACTGTGCTGTAACATGTAACATGTAAGGTGTACAGACACAGTGCTATAACATGTAAGGGGCACAGGCACAGTCCTGTAATATGTAACATGTAAGGGGCTCAGACACAGTGCTGTAACATGTAACATTTAAGGCGTACAGACACAGTGCTGTAACATGTAACATGTAAGGGGCACAGACACAGTGCTGTAACATGTAAGGGGCACAGAGACAGTGCTGTCACATGTAACATGTAAGGGGCACAGTGCTGTAACATGTAACATGTAAGGGGCACAGGCACGGTGCTGTAATATGTAACATGTAAGGTGAACAGACACGGTGCTGTAATATGTAACATGTAAGGGGCACAGACACGGTGCTGTAATATGTAACATGTAAGGTGAACAGACACGGTGCTGTAATATGTAACATGTAAGGGGCACAGACACGGTGCTGTAATATGTAACATGTAAGGGGCACAGTGCTGTAATATGTAACATGTAAGGGGCACAGGCACAGTGCTGTAATATGTAACATGTAAGGGGCAGAGGCACAGTGCTGTAATATGTAACATGTAAGGGGCAGAGGCACAGTGCTGTAATATGTAACATGTAAGGTGTACAGACACAGTGCTGTAACATGTAAGGGGCACAGACACAGTGCTGTAACATGTAAGGGGCACAGACACAGTATTGTAACTTGTAAGGGGCACAGGCACAGTGCTGTAACATGTAACATGTAAGGGGCACAGGCACAGTGCTGTAACATGTAAGGGGCACAGACACAGTGCTGTAACATGTAAGGGGCACAGGCACAGTGCTGTAACATGTAAGGGGCACAGGCACAGTGCTGTTACATGTAACATGTAAGGGGCACAGGCACAGTGCTGTAACATGTAAGGGGCACAGTCACAGTGCTGTAACATGTAAGGGACACAGGCACAGTGCTGTAACATGTAAGGGGCACAGGCACAGTGCTTTAATATGTACAATGTAAGGGGCAAAGGCACAGTGCTGTAATATGTAACATGTAAGGGGCACAGAGACAGTGCTGTAATATGTAACATGTAAGGGGCACAGACACAGTGCTATAATATGTAACATGTAATGGGCACAGGCACTGTGCTGTAATATGTAACATGTAAGGGGCACAGACACAGTGCTGTAACATGTAACATGTAAGGTGTACAGACACAGTGCTGTAACATGTAAGGGGCACAGACACAGTGCTGTAACATGTAAGGGGCACAGAGACAGTGCTGTAATATGCAACATGTAAGGGGCACAGTGCTGTAACATGTAAGGGGCACAGGCACAGTGCTGTAACATGTAAGGGGCACAGACACAGTGCTGTAACATGTAAGGGGCAAAGGCACAGTGCTGTAATATGTAACATGTAAGGGGCACAGGCACAGTGCTGTAATATGTAACATGTAAGGGGCACAGGCACAGTGCAGTAATATGTAACATGTAAGGGGCACAGGCACAATGCTGTAATATGTAACATGTAAGGGGCACAGGCACAGTGCTGTAATATGTAACATGTAAGGTGTACAGACACAGTGCTGTAACATGTAAGGGGTACAGACACAGTGCTGTAACATGTAAGGGGCACAGACACAGTGCTGTAATATGTAACATGTAAGGGGCACAGGCACAATGCTGTAATATGTAACATGTAAGGGGCACAGGCACAGTGCTGTAATATGTAACATGTAAGGGGCACAGACACAGTGCTGTTATAGGTAACATGTAAGGTGTACAGACACAGTGCTGCAACATGTAAGGGGCACAGACACAGTGCTGTAACATGTAAGGGGCACAGACACAGTGCAGTAACATGTAAGGGGCACAGGCACAGTGCTGTAACATGTAAGGGGCACAGGCACAGTGCTGTTACATGTAACATGTAAGGGGCACAGGCACAGTGCTGTAACATGTAAGGGACACAGGCACAGTGCTGTAACATGTAAGGGGCACAGGCACAGTGCTGTAATATGTACAATGTAAGGGGCACAGGCACAGTGCTGTAATATGTAACATGTAAAAGGCACAGAGACAGTGCTGTAATATGCAACATGTAGGGGGCACAGGCACAGTGCTGTAATATGTAACATGTAAGGGGCACAGACACAGTGCTGTAACATGTAACATGTAAGGTGTACAGACACAGTGCTATAACATGTAAGGGGCACAGGCACAGTGCTGTAATATGTAACATGTAAGGGGCTCAGACACAGTGCTGTAACATGTAACATGTAAGGTGTACAGACACAGTGCTGTAACATGTAACATGTAAGGGGCACAGACACAGTGCTGTAACATGTAAGGGGCACAGAGACAGTGCTGTCACATGTAACATGTAAGGGGCACAGTGCTGTAACATGTAACATGTAAGGGGCACAGGCACGGTGCTGTAATATGTAACATGTAAGGTGAACAGACACGGTGCTGTAATATGTAACATGTAAGGGGCACAGACACGGTGCTGTAATATGTAACATGTAAGGTGAACAGACACGGTGCTGTAATATGTAACATGTAAGGGGCACAGACACGGTGCTGTAATATGTAACATGTAAGGGGCACAGGCACAGTGCTGTAATATGTAACATGTAAGGGGCACAGGCACAGTGCTGTAATATGTAACATGTAAGGGGCAGAGGCACAGTGCTGTAATATGTAACATGTAAGGGGCAGAGGCACAGTGCTGTAATATGTAACATGTAAGGTGTACAGACACAGTGCTGTAACATGTAAGGGGCACAGACACAGTGCTGTAACATGTAAGGGGCACAGACACAGTATTGTAACTTGTAAGGGGCACAGGCACAGTGCTGTAACATGTAACATGTAAGGGGCACAGGCACAGTGCTGTAACATGTAAGGGGCACAGACACAGTGCTGTAACATGTAAGGGGCACAGGCACAGTGCTGTAACATGTAAGGGGCACAGGCACAGTGCTGTTACATGTAACATGTAAGGGGCACAGGCACAGTGCTGTAACATGTAAGGGGCACAGTCACAGTGCTGTAACATGTAAGGGACACAGGCACAGTGCTGTAACATGTAAGGGGCACAGGCACAGTGCTTTAATATGTACAATGTAAGGGGCACAGGCACAGTGCTGTAATATGTAACATGTAAGGGGCACAGAGACAGTGCTGTAATATGTAACATGTAAGGGGCACAGACACAGTGCTATAATATGTAACATGTAATGGGCACAGTGCTGTAACATGTAAGGGGCACAGGCACAGGCACAGTGCTGTAACATGTAAGGGGCACAGGCACAGTGCTGTAACATGTAAGGGGCAAAGGCACAGTGCTGTAATATGTAACATGTAAGGGGCACAGACACAGTGCTGTAATATGTAACATGTAAGGGGCACAGGCACAGTGCTGTAATATGTAACATGTAAGGGGCACAGGCACAGTGCAGTAATATGTAACATGTAAGGGGCACAGGCACAATGCTGTAATATGTAACATGTAAGGGGCACAGGCACAGTGCTGTAATATGTAACATGTAAGGGGCACATGCACAGTGCTGTAATATGTAACATGTAAGGTGTACAGACACAGTGCTGTAACATGTAAGGGGTACAGACACAGTGCTGTAACATGTAAGGGGCACAGACACAGTGCTGTAATATGTAACATGTAAGGGGCACAGGCACAATGCTGTAATATGTAACATGTAAGGGGCACAGGCACAGTGCTGTAATATGTAACATGTAAGGGGCACAGACACAGTGCTGTTATAGGTAACATGTAAGGTGTACAGACACAGTGCTGCAACATGTAAGGGGCACAGACACAGTGCTGTAACATGTAAGGGGCACAGACACAGTGCAGTAACATGTAAGGGGCACAGGCACAGTGCTGTAACATGTAAGGGGCACAGGCACAGTGCTGTTACATGTAACATGTAAGGGGCACAGGCACAGTGCTGTAACATGTAAGGGACACAGGCACAGTGCTGTAACATGTAAGGGGCACAGGCACAGTGCTGTAATATGTACAATGTAAGGGGCACAGGCACAGTGCTGTAATATGTAACATGTAAAAGGCACAGAGACAGTGCTGTAATATGCAACATGTAGGGGGCACAGACACAGTGCTGTAATATGTAACATGTAAGGTGCACAGGCACAGTGCTGTAATATGTAACATGTAAGGGGCACAGACACAGTGCTGTAACATGTTACATGTAAGGTGTACAGACACAGTGCTATAACATGTAAGGGGCACAGGCACAGTGCTGTAATATGTAACATGTAAGGGGCTCAGACACAGTGCTGTAACATGTAACATGTAAGGTGTACAGACACAGTGCTGTAACATGTAACATGTAAGGGGCACAGACACAGTTCTATAACATGTAAGGGGCACAGAGACAGTGCTGTAACATGTAAGGGGCACAGTGCTGTAACATGTAACATGTAAGGGGCACAGGCACGGTGCTGTAATATGTAACATGTAAGGTGAACAGACACAGTGCTGTAATATGTAACATGTAAGGGGCACAGGCACAGTGCTGTAATATGTAACATGTAAGGTGAACAGACACAGTGTTGTAATATGTAACATGTAAGGGGCACAGACACAGTGCTGTAATATGTAACATGTAAGGGGCACAGGCACAGTGCTGTAATATGTAACATGTAAGGGGCACAGGCACAGTGCTGTAATATGTAACATGTAAGGGGCACAGGCACAGTGCTGTAATATGTAACATGTAAGGGGCACAGGCACAGTGCTGTAATATGTAACATGTAAGGGGCACAGGCACAGTGCTGTAATATGTAACATGTAAGGGGCACATACATAGTGCTGTAATATGTAACATGTAAGGTGTACAGACACAGTGCTGTAACATGTAAGGGGCACAGACACAGTGCTGTAACATGTAAGGGGCACAGACACAGTATTGTAACATGTAAGGGGCACAGGCACAGTGCTGTAACATGTAACATGTAAGGGGCACAGGCACAGTGCTGTAACATGTAAGGGGCACAGACACAGTGCTGTAACATGTAAAGGGCACAGGCACAGTGCTATAACATCTAAGGGGCACAGGCACAGTGCTGTAACAAGTAACATGTAAGGGGCACAGGCACAGTGCTGTAACATGTAAGGGGCACAGGCACAGTGCTGTAACAAGTAAGGGGCACAGGCACAGTGCTGTAACATGTAAGGGGCACAGGCACAGTGCTTTAATATGTACAATGTAAGGGGCACAGGCACAGTGCTGTAATATGTAACATGTAAGGGGCACAGAGACAGTGCTGTAATATGTAACATGTAAGGGGCACAGACACAGTGCTGTAATATGTAACATGTAATGGGCACAGGCACAGTGCTGTAATATGTAACATGTAAGAGGCACAGACACAGTGCTGTAACATGTAACATGTAAGGGGTACAGACACAGTGCTGTAACATGTATCATGTAAGGGGCACAGACACAGTGCTGTAACATGTAAGGGGCACAGAGACAGTGCTGTAACATGTAACATGTAAGGGGAACAGTGCTGTAACATGTAACATGTAAGGGGCACAGGCACAGTGCTGTAACATGTAAGGGGCAATGGCACAGTGCTTTAATATGTAACATGTAAGGGGCACAGACAAAGTGCTGTAATATGTAACATGTAAGGGGCACAGGCACAGTGCTGTAATATATAACATGTAAGGGGCACAGGCACAGTGCTGTAATATGTAACATGTAAGGGGCACAGGCACAGTGCTGTAATATGTAACATGTAAGGGGCACAGGCACAGTGCTGTAATATGTAACATGTAAGGTGTACAGACACAGTGCTATAACATGTAAGGGGTGCAGACACAGTGCTGTAACATGTAAGGGGCACAGACACAGTATTGTAACATGTAAGGGGCACAGACACAGTATTGTAACATGTAAGGGGCACAGGCACTGTGCTGTAACATGTAACATGTAAGGGGCACAGGCACAGTGCTGTAACATGTAAGGGGCACAGACACAGTGCTGTAACATGTAAGGGGCACAGGCACAGTGCTGTAACATGTAAGGGGCACAGGCACAGTGCTGTTACATGTAACATGTAAGGGGCACAGGCACAGTGCTGTAATATGTAAGGGGCACAGGCACAGTGCTGTATCATGTAAGGGGCACAGGCACAGTGCTGTAATATGTAACATGTAAGGGGCACAGAGACAGTGCTGTAATATGTAACATGTAAGGGGCACAGACACAGTGCTGTAATATGTAACATGTAATAGGCACAGGCACAGTGCTGTAATATGTTACATGTAAGGGGCACAGATACAGTGCTGTAATATGTAACATGTAAGGTGTACAGACACAGTGCTGTAATATGTAACATGTAAGGGGCACAGACACAGTGCTGTAACATGTAAGGGGCACAGAGACAGTGCTGTAACATGTAACATGTAAGGGGCACAGTGCTGTCACATGTAACATGTAAGGGGCACAGGCACAGTGCTGTAACATGTAAGGGACACAGGCACAGTGCTGTAACATGTAAGGGGCACAGGCACCGTGCTGTAACATGTAAGGGGCACAGGCACAGTGCTGTAATATGTACAATGTAAGGGGCACAGGCACAGTGCTGTAATATGTAACATGTAAGGGGCACAGAGACAGTGTTGTAATATGCAACATGTAGGGGGCACAGACACAGTGCTGTAATATGTAACATGTAAGGGGCACAGGCACAGTGCTGTAATATGTAACATGTAAGGGGCACAGGCACTGTGCTGTAACATGTAACATGTAAGGTGTACAGACACAGTGCTATAACATGTAAGGGGCACAGGCACAGTGCTGTAATATGTAACATGTAAGGGGCTCAGACACAGTGCTGTAACATGTAACATGTAAGGCGTACAGACACAGTGCTGTAACATGTAACATGTAAGGGGCACAGACACAGTGCTGTAACATGTAAGGGGCACAGAGACAGTGCTGTCACATGTAACATGTAAGGGGCACAGTGCTGTAACATTTAACATGTAAGGGGCACAGGCACGGTGCTGTAATATGTAACATGTAAGGTGAACAGACACGGTGCTGTAATATGTAACATGTAAGGGGCACAGACACGGTGCTGTAATATGTAACATGTAAGGTGAACAGACACAGTGCTGTAATATGTAACATGTAAGGGGCACAGACACAGTGCTGTAATATGTAACATGTAAGGGGCACAGGCACAGTGCTGTAATATGTAACATGTAAGGGGCACAGGCACAGTGCTGTAATATGTAACATGTAAGGGGCAGAGGCAGAGTGCTGTAATATGTAACATGTAAGGGGCAGAGGCACAGTGCTGTAATATGTAACATGTAAGGTGTACAGACACAGTGCTGTAACATGTAAGGGGCACAGACACAGTGCTGTAACATGTAAGGGGCACAGACACAGTATTGTAACTTGTAAGGGGCACAGGCACAGTGCTGTAACATGTAACATGTAAGGGGCACAGGCACAGTGCTGTAACATGTAAGGGGCACAGACACAGTGCTGTAACATGTAAGGGGCACAGGCACAGTGCTGTAACATGTAAGGGGCACAGGCACAGTGCTGTTACATGTAACATGTAAGGGGCACAGGCACAGTGCTGTAACATGTAAGGGGCACAGTCACAGTGCTGTAACATGTAAGGGACACAGGCACAGTGCTGTAACATGTAAGGGGCACAGGCACAGTGCTTTAATATGTACAATGTAAGGGGCACAGGCACAGTGCTGTAATATGTAACATGTAAGGGGCACAGAGACAGTGCTGTAATATGTAACATGTAAGGGGCACAGACACAGTGCTGTAATATGTAACATGTAATGGGCACAGGCACTGTGCTGTAATATGTAACATGTAAGGGGCACAGACACAGTGCTGTAACATGTAACATGTAAGGTGTACAGACACAGTGCTGTAACATGTAACATGTAAGGGGCACAGACACAGTGCTGTAACATGTAAGGGGCACAGAGACAGTGCTGTAACATGCAACATGTAAGGGGCACAGTGCTGTAACATGTAAGGGGCACAGGCACAGTGCTGTAACATGTAAGGGGCACAGGCACAGTGCTGTAACATGTAAGGGGCAAAGGCACAGTGCTGTAATATGTAACATGTAAGGGGCACAGACACAGTGCTGTAATATGTAACATGTAAGGGGCACAGGCACAGTGCTGTAATATGTAACATGTAAGGGGCACAGGCACAGTGCAGTAATATGTAACATGTAAGGGGCACAGGCACAATGCTGTAATATGTAACATGTAAGGGGCACAGGCACAGTGCTGTAATATGTAACATGTAAGGGGCACAGGCACAGTGCTGTAATATGTAACATGTAAGGTGTACAGACACAGTGCTGTAACATGTAAGGGGTACAGACACAGTGCTGTAACATGTAAGGGGCACAGACACAGTGCTGTAATATGTAACATGTAAGGGGCACAGGCACAATGCTGTAATATGTAACATGTAAGGGGCACAGGCACAGTGCTGTAATATGTAACATGTAAGGGGCACAGACACAGTGCTGTTATATGTAACATGTAAGGTGTACAGACACAGTGCTGTAACATGTAAGGGGCACAGACACAGTGCTGTAACATGTAAGGGGCACAGACACAGTGCAGTAACATGTAAGGGGCACAGGCACAGTGCTGTAACATGTAAGGGGCACAGGCACAGTGCTGTTACATGTAACATGTAAGGGGCACAGGCACAGTGCTGTAACATGTAAGGGACACAGGCACAGTGCTGTAACATGTAAGGGGCACAGGCACAGTGCTGTAATATGTACAATGTAAGGGGCACAGGCACAGTGCTGTAATATGTAACATGTAAAAGGCACAGAGACAGTGCTGTAATATGCAACATGTAGGGGGCACAGACACAGTGCTGTAATATGTAACATGTAAGGTGCACAGGCACAGTGCTGTAATATGTAACATGTAAGGGGCACAGACACAGTGCTGTAACATGTAACATGTAAGGTGTACAGACACAGTGCTATAACATGTAAGGGGCACAGGCACAGTGCTGTAATATGTAACATGTAAGGGGCTCAGACACAGTGCTGTAACATGTAAAATGTAAGGTGTACAGACACAGTGCTGTAACATGTAACATGTAAGGGGCACAGACACAGTGCTATAACATGTAAGGGGCACAGAGACAGTGCTGTAACATGTAACATGTAAGGGGCACAGTGCTGTAACATGTAACATGTAAGGGGCACAGGCACGGTGCTGTAATATGTAACATGTAAGGTGAACAGACACAGTGCTGTAATATGTAACATGTAAGGGGCACAGGCACAGTGCTGTAATATGTAACATGTAAGGTGAACAGACACAGTGTTGTAATATGTAACATGTAAGGGGCACAGACACAGTGCTGTAATATGTAACATGTAAGGGGCACAGGCACAGTGCTGTAATATGTAACATGTAAGGGGCACAGGCACAGTGCTGTAATATGTAACATGTAAGGGGCACAGGCACAGTGCTGTAATATGTAACATGTAAGGGGCACAGGCACAGTGCTGTAATATGTAACATGTAAGGGGCACAGGCACAGTGCTGTAATATGTAACATGTAAGGGGCACATACATAGTGCTGTAATATGTAACATGTAAGGTGTACAGACACAGTGCTGTAACATGTAAGGGGCACAGACACAGTGCTGTAACATGTAAGGGGCACAGACACAGTATTGTAACATGTAAGGGGCACAGGCACAGTGCTGTAACATGTAACATGTAAGGGGCACAGGCACAGTGCTGTAACATGTAAGGGGCACAGACACAGTGCTGTAACATGTAAGGGGCACAGGCACAGTGCTATAACATCTAAGGGGCACAGGCACAGTGCTGTAACAAGTAACATGTAAGGGGCACAGGCACAGTGCTGTAACATGTAAGGGGCACAGGCACAGTGCTGTAACAAGTAAGGGGCACAGGCACAGTGCTGTAACATGTAAGGGGCACAGGCACAGTGCTTTAATATGTACAATGTAAGGGGCACAGGCACAGTGCTGTAATATGTAACATGTAAGGGGCACAGAGACAGTGCTGTAATATGTAACATGTAAGGGGCACAGACACAGTGCTGTAATATGTAACATGTAATGGGCACAGGCACAGTGCTGTAATATGTAACATGTAAGGGGCACAGACACAGTGCTGTAACATGTAACATGTAAGGGGTACAGACACAGTGCTGTAACATGTATCATGTAAGGGGCACAGACACAGTGCTGTAACATGTAAGGGGCACAGAGACAGTGCTGTAACATGTAACATGTAAGGGGCACAGTGCTGTAACATGTAACATGTAAGGGGCACAGGCACAGTGCTGTAACATGTAAGGGGCAATGGCACAGTGCTGTAATATGTAACATGTAAGGGGCACAGACAAAGTGCTGTAATATGTAACATGTAAGGGGCACAGGCACAGTGCTGTAATATGTAACATGTAAGGGGCACAGGCACAGTGCTGTAATATGTAACATGTAAGGGGCACAGGCACAGTGCTGTAATATGTAACATGTAAGGGGCACATACACAGTGCTGTAATATGTAACATGTAAGGTGTACAGACACAGTGCTGTAACATGTAAGGGGTGCAGACACAGTGCTGTAACATGTAAGGGGCACAGACACAGTATTGTAACATGTAAGGGGCACAGACACAGTATTGTAACATGTAAGGGGCACAGGCACTGTGCTGTAACATGTAACATGTAAGGGGCACAGGCACAGTGCTGTAACATGTAAGGGGCACAGACACAGTGCTGTAACATGTAAGGGGCACAGGCACAGTGCTGTAACATGTAAGGGGCACAGGCACAGTGCTGTTACATGTAACATGTAAGGGGCACAGGCACAGTGCTGTAACATGTAAGGGGCACAGGCACAGTGCTGTAACATGTAAGGGGCACAGGCACAGTGCTGTAATATGTAACATGTAAGGGGCACAGAGACAGTGCTGTAATATGTAACATGTAAGGGGCACAGACACAGTGCTGTAATATGTAACATGTAATAGGCACAGGCACAGTGCTGTAATATGTTACATGTAAGGGGCACAGATACAGTGCTGTTATATGTAACATGTAAGGTGTACAGACACAGTGCTGTAATATGTAACATGTAAGGGGCACAGACACAGTGCTGTAACATGTAAGGGGCACAGAGACAGTGCTGTAACATGTAACATGTAAGGGGCACAGTGCTGTAACATGTAAGGGGCACAGGCACAGTGCTGTAACATGTACGGGGCACAGGCACAGTGCTGTAATATGTAACATGTAAGGGGCACAGACACAGTGCTGTAATATTTAACATGTAAGGGGCACAGACACAGTGCTGTAATATGTAACATGTAAGGGGCACAGGAACAGTGCTGTAATATGTAACATGTAAGGGGCACAGACACAGTGTTGTAACATGTAAGGGGCGCAGGCACGGTGCTGTAATATGTAACATTTAAGGGGCGCAGGCATGGTGCTGTAATATGTAACATGTAAGGGGCGTAGGCACGGTGCTGTAATATGTGACATGTAAGGGGCGCAGACACGGTGCTGTAATATGTAACATGTAAGGGGCGCAGTTACGGTGCTGTAATATGTAACATGCATGGGGTGCAGGTACGGTGCTGTAATATGTAACATGTAAGGGGAGCAGGCACGGTGCTGTAATATGTAACATGCAAGGGGCGCAGGCACGGTGCTGTAATATGTAACATGTAAGGGGCGCAGGCACGGTGCTGTAACATGTAACATGTAAGGGGCGCAGGCACCGTGCTGTAACATGTAACATGTAAGGGGCACAGGCACGGTGCTGTAACATGTAAGGGGCACAGGCACGGTGCTGTAACATGTAACATGTAAGGTGAACAGGCACGGTGCTGTAACATGTAACATGTAAGGGGCACAGGCACGGTGCTGTAATATGTAACATGTAAGGGGCACAGGTACGGTGCTGTAATATGTAACATGTAAGGGGCACAGGCACGGTGCTGTAATATGTAACATGTAAGGGGCACAGGCACGGTGCTGTAATATGTAACATGTAAGGTGAAAAGACATAGTGCTGTAACATGTAACATGTAAGGTGTACAGACACAGTGCTGTAACATGTAACATGTAAGGGGCACAGACACAGTGCTGTAACATGTAAGGGGCACAGAGACAGTGCTGTAACATGCAACATGTAAGGGGCACAGTGCTGTAACATGTAAGGGGCACAGGCACAGTGCTGTAACATGTAAGGGGCACAGGCACAGTGCTGTAACATGTAAGGGGCAAAGGCACAGTGCTGTAATATGTAACATGTAAGGGGCACAGACACAGTGCTGTAATATGTAACATGTAAGGGGCACAGGCACAGTGCTGTAATATGTAACATGTAAGGGGCACAGGCACAGTGCAGTAATATGTAACATGTAAGGGGCACAGGCACAATGCTGTAATATGTAACATGTAAGGGGCACAGGCACAGTGCTGTAATATGTAACATGTAAGGGGCACATGCACAGTGCTGTAATATGTAACATGTAAGGTGTACAGACACAGTCCTGTAACATGTAAGGGGTACAGACACAGTGCTGTAACATGTAAGGGGCACAGACACAGTGCTGTAATATGTAACATGTAAGGGGCACAGGCACAATGCTGTAATATGTAACATGTAAGGGGCACAGGCACAGTGCTGTAATATGTAACATGTAAGGGGCACAGACACAGTGCTGTTATATGTAACATGTAAGGTGTACAGACACAGTGCTGTAACATGTAAGGGGCACAGACACAGTGCTGTAACATGTAAGGGGCACAGACACAGTGCAGTAACATGTAAGGGGCACAGGCACAGTGCTGTAACATGTAAGGGGCACAGGCACAGTGCTGTTACATGTAACATGTAAGGGGCACAGGCACAGTGCTGTAACATGTAAGGGACACAGGCACAGTGCTGTAACATGTAAGGGGCACAGGCACAGTGCTGTAATATGTACAATGTAAGGGGCACAGGCACAGTGCTGTAATATGTAACATTTTAAAGGCACAGAGACAGTGCTGTAATATGCAACATGTAGGGGGCACAGACACAGTGCTGTAATATGTAACATGTAAGGTGCACAGGCACAGTGCTGTAATATGTAACATGTAAGGGGCACAGACACAGTGCTGTAACATGTAAGGTGTACAGACACAGTGCTATAACATGTAAGGGGCACAGGCACAGTGCTGTAATATGTAACATGTAAGGGGCTCAGACACAGTGCTGTAACATGTAAAATGTAAGGTGTACAGACACAGTGCTGTAACATGTAACATGTAAGGGGCACAGACACAGTGCTATAACATGTAAGGGGCACAGAGACAGTGCTGTAACATGTAACATGTAAGGGGCACAGTGCTGTAACATGTAACATGTAAGGGGCACAGGCACGGTGCTGTAATATGTAACATGTAAGGTGAACAGACACAGTGCTGTAATATGTAACATGTAAGGGGCACAGGCACAGTGCTGTAATATGTAACATGTAAGGTGAACAGACACAGTGTTGTAATATGTAACATGTAAGGGGCACAGACACAGTGCTGTAATATGTAACATGTAAGGGGCACAGGCACAGTGCTGTAATATGTAACATGTAAGGGGCACAGGCACAGTGCTGTAATATGTAACATGTAAGGGGCACAGGCACAGTGCTGTAATATGTAACATGTAAGGGGCACAGGCACAGTGCTGTAATATGTAACATGTAAGGGGCACATACATAGTGCTGTAATATGTAACATGTAAGGTGTACAGACACAGTGCTGTAACATGTAAGGGGCACAGACACAGTGCTGTAACATGTAAGGGGCACAGACACAGTATTGTAACATGTAAGGGGCACAGGCACAGTGCTGTAACATGTAACATGTAAGGGGCACAGGCACAGTGCTGTAACATGTAAGGGGCACAGACACAGTGCTGTAACATGTAAGGGGCACAGGCACAGTGCTATAACATCTAAGGGGCACAGGCACAGTGCTGTAACAAGTAACATGTAAGGGGCACAGGCACAGTGCTGTAACATGTAAGGGCACAGGCACAGTGCTGTAACAAGTAAGGGGCACAGGCACAGTGCTGTAACATGTAAGGGGCACAGGCACAGTGCTTTAATATGTACAATGTAAGGGGCACAGGCACAGTGCTGTAATATGTAACATGTAAGGGGCACAGAGACAGTGCTGTAATATGTAACATGTAATGGGCACAGGCACAGTGCTGTAATATGTAACATGTAAGGGGCACAGACACAGTGCTGTAACATGTAACATGTAAGGGGTACAGACACAGTGCTGTAACATGTATCATGTAAGGGGCACAGACACAGTGCTGTAACATGTAAGGGGCACAGAGACAGTGCTGTAACATGTAACATGTAAGGGGCACAGTGCTGTAACATGTAACATGTAAGGGGCACAGGCACAGTGCTGTAACATGTAAGGGGCAATGGCACAGTGCTGTAATATGTAACATGTAAGGGGCACAGACAAAGTGCTGTAATATGTAACATGTAAGGGGCACAGGCACAGTGCTGTAATATGTAACATGTAAGGGGCACAGGCACAGTGCTGTAATATGTAACATGTAAGGGGCACAGGCACAGTGCTGTAATATGTAACATGTAAGGGGCACATACACAGTGCTGTAATATGTAACATGTAAGGTGTACAGACACAGTGCTGTAACATGTAAGGGGTGCAGACACAGTGCTGTAACATGTAAGGGGCACAGACACAGTATTGTAACATGTAAGGGGCACAGACACAGTATTGTAACATGTAAGGGGCACAGGCACTGTGCTGTAACATGTAACATGTAAGGGGCACAGGCACAGTGCTGTAACATGTAAGGGGCACAGACACAGTGCTGTAACATGTAAGGGGCACAGGCACAGTGCTGTAACATGTAAGGGGCACAGGCACAGTGCTGTTACATGTAACATGTAAGGGGCACAGGCACAGTGCTGTAACATGTAAGGGGCACAGGCACAGTGCTGTAACATGTAAGGGGCACAGGCACAGTGCTGTAATATGTAACATGTAAGGGGCACAGAGACAGTGCTGTAATATGTAACATGTAAGGGGCACAGACACAGTGCTGTAATATGTAACATGTAATAGGCACAGGCACAGTGCTGTAATATGTTACATGTAAGGGGCACAGATACAGTGCTGTAATATGTAACATGTAAGGTGTACAGACACAGTGCTGTAATATGTAACATGTAAGGGGCACAGACACAGTGCTGTAACATGTAAGGGGCACAGAGACAGTGCTGTAACATGTAACATGTAAGGGGCACAGTGCTGTAACATGTAAGGGGCACAGGCACAGTGCTGTAACATGTACGGGGCACAGGCACAGTGCTGTAATATGTAACATGTAAGGGGCACAGACACAGTGCTGTAATATTTAACATGTAAGGGGCACAGACACAGTGCTGTAATATGTAACATGTAAGGGGCACAGGAACAGTGCTGTAATATGTAACATGTAAGGGGCACAGACACAGTGTTGTAACATGTAAGGGGCGCAGGCACGGTGCTGTAATATGTAACATTTAAGGGGCGCAGGCATGGTGCTGTAATATGTAACATGTAAGGGGCGTAGGCACGGTGCTGTAATATGTGACATGTAAGGGGCGCAGACACGGTGCTGTAATATGTAACATGTAAGGGGCGCAGTTACGGTGCTGTAATATGTAACATGCATGGGGTGCAGGTACGGTGCTGTAATATGTAACATGTAAGGGGAGCAGGCACGGTGCTGTAATATGTAACATGCAAGGGGCGCAGGCACGGTGCTGTAATATGTAACATGTAAGGGGCGCAGGCACGGTGCTGTAACATGTAACATGTAAGGGGCGCAGGCACCGTGCTGTAACATGTAACATGTAAGGGGCACAGGCACGGTGCTGTAACATGTAAGGGGCACAGGCACGGTGCTGTAACATGTAACATGTAAGGTGAACAGGCACGGTGCTGTAACATGTAACATGTAAGGGGCACAGGCACGGTGCTGTAATATGTAAAATGTAAGGGGCACAGGTACGGTGCTGTAATATGTAACATGTAAGGGGCACAGGCACGGTGCTGTAATATGTAACATGTAAGGGGCACAGGCACGGTGCTGTAATATGTAACATGTAAGGTGAAAAGACACGGTGCTGTAATATGTAACATGTAAGGGGCACAGGCACGGTGCTGTAATATGTAACATGTAAAGTGAACAGACACGGTGCTGTAATATGTAACATGTAAGGGGCACAGACACAGTGCTGTAATATGTAACATGTATGGGGCACAGACACAGTGCTGTAATATGTAACATGTAAGGGGCACAGGCACAGTGCTGTAATATGTAACATGTAAGGGGCACAGACACAGTGCTGTAATATGTAACATGTAAGGGGCACAGGCACAGTGCTGTAATATGTAACATGTAAGGTGTACAGACACAGTCCTGTAACATGTAATGGGCACAGACACAGTGCTGTTATATGTAACATGTAAGGGACACAGGCACAATGCTGTAATATGTAACATGTAAGGGGCACAGGCACAGTGCTGTAATATGTAAAATGTAAGGGGCACAGACACAGTGCTGTAATATGTAACATGTAAGGTGTACAGACACAGTGCTGTAACATGTAAGGGACACAGACACAGTGCTGTAACATGTAAGGGGCACAGACACAGTATTGTAACATGTAAGGGGCACAGGCACAGTGCTGTAATATGTAACATGTAAGGGGCACAGAGACAGTGCTGTAATATGTAACATGTAAGGGGCACAGACACAGTGCTGTAATATGTAACATGTAATGGGCACAGGCACAGTGCTGTAATATGTAACATGTAAGGGGCACAGACACAGTGCTGTAACATGTAACATGTAAGGGGTACAGACACAGTGCTGTAACATGTATCAAGTAAGGGGCACAGACACAGTGCTGTAACATGTAAGGGGCACAGAGACAGTGCTGTAACATGTAACATGTAAGGGGCACAGTGCTGTAACATGTAACATGTAAGGGGCACAGGCACAGTGCTGTAACATGTAAGGGGCAATGGCACAGTGCTGTAATATGTAACATGTAAGGGGCACAGACAAAGTGCTGTAATATGTAACATGTAAGGGGCACAGGCACAGTGCTGTAATATGTAACATGTAAGGGGCACAGGCACAGTGCTGTAATATGTAACATGTAAGGGGCACAGGCACAGTGCTGTAATATGTAACATGTAAGGGGCACATACACAGTGCTGTAATATGTAACATGTAAGGTGTACAGACACAGTGCTGTAACATGTAAGGGGTGCAGACACAGTGCTGTAACATGTAAGGGGCACAGACACAGTATTGTAACATGTAAGGGGCACAGACACAGTATTGTAACATGTAAGGGGCACAGGCACTGTGCTGTAACATGTAACATGTAAGGGGCACAGGCACAGTGCTGTAACATGTAAGGGGCACAGACACAGTGCTGTAACATGTAAGGGGCACAGGCACAGTGCTGTAACATGTAAGGGGCACAGGCACAGTGCTGTTACATGTAACATGTAAGGGGCACAGGCACAGTGCTGTAACATGTAAGGGGCACAGGCACAGTGCTGTAACATGTAAGGGGCACAGGCACAGTGCTGTAATATGTAACATGTAAGGGGCACAGAGACAGTGCTGTAATATGTAACATGTAAGGGGCACAGACACAGTGCTGTAATATGTAACATGTAATAGGCACAGGCACAGTGCTGTAATATGTTACATGTAAGGGGCACAGATACAGTGCTGTAATATGTAACATGTAAGGTGTACAGACACAGTGCTGTAATATGTAACATGTAAGGGGCACAGACACAGTGCTGTAACATGTAAGGGGCACAGAGACAGTGCTGTAACATGTAACATGTAAGGGGCACAGTGCTGTAACATGTAAGGGGCACAGGCACAGTGCTGTAACATGTACGGGGCACAGGCACAGTGCTGTAATATGTAACATGTAAGGGGCACAGACACAGTGCTGTAATATTTAACATGTAAGGGGCACAGACACAGTGCTGTAATATGTAACATGTAAGGGGCACAGGAACAGTGCTGTAATATGTAACATGTAAGGGGCACAGACACAGTGTTGTAACATGTAAGGGGCGCAGGCACGGTGCTGTAATATGTAACATTTAAGGGGCGCAGGCATGGTGCTGTAATATGTAACATGTAAGGGGCGTAGGCACGGTGCTGTAATATGTGACATGTAAGGGGCGCAGACACGGTGCTGTAATATGTAACATGTAAGGGGCGCAGTTACGGTGCTGTAATATGTAACATGCATGGGGTGCAGGTACGGTGCTGTAATATGTAACATGTAAGGGGCGCAGGCACGGTGCTGTAATATGTAACATGCAAGGGGCGCAGGCACGGTGCTGTAATATGTAACATGTAAGGGGCGCAGGCACGGTGCTGTAACATGTAACATGTAAGGGGCGCAGGCACCGTGCTGTAACATGTAACATGTAAGGGGCACAGGCACGGTGCTGTAACATGTAAGGGGCACAGGCACGGTGCTGTAACATGTAACATGTAAGGTGAACAGGCACGGTGCTGTAACATGTAACATGTAAGGGGCACAGGCACGGTGCTGTAATATGTAACATGTAAGGGGCACAGGTACGGTGCTGTAATATGTAACATGTAAGGGGCACAGGCACGGTGCTGTAATATGTAACATGTAAGGGGCACAGGCACGGTGCTGTAATATGTAACATGTAAGGTGAAAAGACACGGTGCTGTAATATGTAACATGTAAGGGGCACAGGCACGGTGCTGTAATATGTAACATGTAAAGTGAACAGACACGGTGCTGTAATATGTAACATGTAAGGGGCACAGACACAGTGCTGTAATATGTAACATGTATGGGGCACAGACACAGTGCTGTAATATGTAACATGTAAGGGGCACAGGCACAGTGCTGTAATATGTAACATGTAAGGGGCACAGACACAGTGCTGTAATATGTAACATGTAAGGGGCACAGGCACAGTGCTGTAATATGTAACATGTAAGGTGTACAGACACAGTCCTGTAACATGTAATGGGCACAGACACAGTGCTGTTATATGTAACATGTAAGGGACACAGGCACAATGCTGTAATATGTAACATGTAAGGGGCACAGGCACAGTGCTGTAATATGTAAAATGTAAGGGGCACAGACACAGTGCTGTAATATGTAACATGTAAGGTGTACAGACACAGTGCTGTAACATGTAAGGGACACAGACACAGTGCTGTAACATGTAAGGGGCACAGACACAGTATTGTAACATGTAAGGGGCACAGGCACAGTGCTGTAACATGTAACATGTAAGGGGCACTGGCACAGTGCTGTAACATGTAACATGTAAGGGGCACAGGCACAGTGCTGTAACATGTAAGGGGCACAGACACAGTGCTGTAACATGTAAGGGGCACAGGCACAGTGCTGTAACATGTAAGGGGCACAGGCACAGTGCTTTTACATGTAACATGTAAGGGGCACAGGCACAGTGCTGTAACATCTAAGGGGCACAGGCACAGTGCGATAACATGTAAGGGGCACAGGCACAGTTCTGTAACATTTAAGGGGCACAGACACAGTGCTGTAATATGTACAATGTAAGGGGCACAGGCACAGTGCTGTAATATGTAACATGTAAGGGGCACAGACACAGTGCTGTAATATGTAACATGTAAGGGGCACAGACACAGTGCTGTAATATGTAACATGTAAGGGGCACAGGTACAGTGCTGTAATATGTAACATGTAAGGGGCACAGACACAGTGCTGTAACATGTAACATGTAAGGGGTACAGACACAGTGCTGTAACATGTAACATGTAAGGGGCACAGACACAGTGCTGTAACATGTAAGGGGCACAGAGACAGTGCTGTAACATGTAACATGTAAGGGGCACAGTGCTGTAACATGTAACATGTAAGGGGCACAGGCACAGTGCTGTAACATGTAAGGGGCACAGGCACAGTGCTGTAACATGTAAGGGGCACAGGCACAGTGCTGTAATATGTAACATGTAAGGGGCACAGACACAGTGCTGTAATATTTAACATGTAAGGGGCGCAGGCACAGTGCTGTAATATGTAACATGTAAGGGGCACAGGAACAGTGCTGTAATATGTAACATGTAAGGGGCACAGGCACAGTGCTGTAATATGTAACATGTAAGGGGCACAGACACAGTGCTGTAACATGTAACACGTAATGTGTACAGACACAGTGCTGTAACATGTAACATATAAGGGGCACAGACACAGTGTTGTAACATGTAAGGGGCACAGACACAGTGCTGTAACATGTAAGTGGCACAGTGCTGTAACATGTAAGGGGCACAGACACAGTGCTGTAACATGTAAGGGGCACAGACACAGTGCTGTAATATGTAACATGTAAGGGGCACAGGCACAGTGCTGTAATATGTAACATGTAAGGGGCGCAGACAGTGATGTAACATGTAACATGTAAGGGGCACAGACACAGTGCTGTAATATGTAACATGTAAGGGGCGCAGACAGTGCTGTAATATGTAACATGTAAGGGGCACAGACACAGTGCTGTAATATGTAACATGTGAGGGGCACAGACACAGTGCTGTAATATGTAACATGTAAGGTTTACAGACACAGTGCTGTAGTGAGGTGTGCAAGGCTGATACATACATGTAATATGTAACATGTATGGGGTACAGACACTGTGCTGTAGTGAGGAGTGCAGGGATGATACATACATGTAATATGTAACATGTAAGGGGTACAGACACAGTGCTGTAGTGAGGTGTTCGGGGCTGATACATACATGTAATATGTAACATGTATGGGGTACAGACACAGTGCTGTAGTGAGGTGTGCAAGGCTAATACATACATGTAATATGTAACATGTAAGGGGCACAGACACAGTGCTGTAGTGAGGTGTGTGGGGATGATACATACATGTAATATGTAACATGTAAGGTGTACAGACACAGTGGTGTAGTGAGGTGTGCGGGGCTGATACATACATGTAATATGTAACATGTAAGGTGCACAGACACAGTGCTGTAGTGATGTGTGCGGGGCTGATACATACATGTAACATGTAAGGTGTCTACAGACAGTGCTGTAGTGTGGTGTGCGGGACTGATACATACATGTAATATGTAACATGTAAGGTGCACAGACACAGTGCTGTAGTGGGGTGTGCGAGGCTGATACATACATGTAATATGTAACATGTAAGGTGCACAGACACCGTGCTGTAGTGAGGTGTGCGGGGCTGATACATACATGTAATATGTAACATGTAAGGTGAACAGACACTGCTGTAGTGAGGTGTGCGGGGCAGATACATACATGCAATATGTAACATGTAAGGTGTACAGACACAGTGCTGTAGTGAGGTGTGTGGGGATGATACATGGGGTACAGACACAGTGCTGTAATATGTAACATGTAAGGGGTACAGACACAGTGTGTAGTGAGGTGTGCGGGGCTGATACATACATGTAATATGTAACATGTAATGTGCACAGACACAGTGCTGTAGTGAGGTGTGCGGGGCTGATATATACATGTAATATGTAACATGTAAGGGGTACAGCCACAGTGCTGTAGTGAGGTGTGCGGGGCTGATACATACATGTAACATGTAAGGGGTACAGACACAGGACCTGATTCAGACCCGCTCGCAAGCGCTATGCGCTCCCAAGCGGGTCGATGGGCGGGCAGTGCGCACGCGACTGCGCGAGCCCCGGAGCGAGCGAGAAATCACTCGCTCAGGGGCTCGCAACAAAACGGGGCGCCTGTCGATTTTGATCGACAGCTCGCCCCGTTTTGTAGGCGGGGGGGGGGGGTGGCTGCCCAAACAGAGGCATTCCCGGAGGGACGCCTGCCGTTTGAGGGCGGCCCTACTGACATCACTGGTGATGTCAGTAGTTGAGCTTCCTGCTCTATTAGAACAGGAAGCTCACTGGGGCTTGCGGGAACGAGACCCTACCACAAGGGTCTCGTCGCAAGCCCGATGGTCGCGACCAGAACCTGGCCGTTCGCAAAAGCTGTTGGTGGTCACCCACAGCTATGCGAGCGGTTAGGAGGCCGGCTCCAAAAAAAATTAAAAACGCCCTGATTCAGAGCAAGCGCTCTGAAAGAGCGTTCGGCTCTGCATCAGGGCCACAGTGCTGTGGTGAGGTGTGCAGGGCTGATACATACATGTAATATGTAACATGTAAGGTGTACAGACACAGTGCCGTAGTGAGGTGTGCGGGGCTGATACATACATGTAATATGTAACATGTAATGGGCACAGACACAGTGCTGTGGTGAGGTGTGCGGGCCTGATACATACATGTAATATGTAATATGTAAGGTGTACAGACACAGTGCTGTAGTGAGGTGTGCAGGGCTGATACATACATGTAATATGTAATATGTAAGGGGCACAGACACAGTGCTGTGGTGAGGTGTGCAGGGCTGATACATACATGTAATATGTAACATGTAAGGTGTACAGACACAGTGCCGTAGTGAGGTGTGCGGGGCTGATACATGTAATATGTAACATGTAAGGGGCACAGACACAGTGCTGTGGTGAGGTGTGCAGGGCTGATACATACATGTAATATGTAAGGTGTACAGACACAGTGCTCTAGTGAGGTGTGCAGGGCTGATACATACATGTAATATGTAATATGTAAGGGGCACAGACACAGTGCTGTGGTGAGGTGTGCAGGGCTGATACATACATGTAATATGTAAGGTGTACAGACACAGTGCTGTAGTGAGGTGTGCAGGGCTGATACATACATGTAATATGTAAGGTGTACAGACACAGTGCTCTAGTGAGGTGTGCGGTGCTGATACATACATGTAATATGTAACATGTAAGGTGCACAGTGCTGTAGTGAGGTGTGCGAGGATGATACATACATGTAATATGTAACATGTAAGGTGTACAGACACAGTGCTGTAGTGAGGTGTGCGGGCCTGATACATACATGTAATATGTAATATGTAAGGTGTACAGACACAGTGCTGTAGTGAGGTGTGCAGGGCTGATACATACATGTAATATGTAATATGTAAGGGGCACAGACACAGTGCTGTGGTGAGGTGTGCAGGGCTGATACATACATGTAATATGTAATATGTAAGGTGTACAGACACAGTGCTGTAGTGAGGTGTGCAGGGCTGATACATACATGTAATATGTAAGGTGTACAGACACAGTGCTCTAGTGAGGTGTGCGGTGCTGATACATACATGTAATATGTAACATGTAAGGTGCACAGTGCTGTAGTGAGGTGTGCGAGGCTGATACATACATGTAATATGTAACATGTAAGGTGTACAGACACAGTGCTGTAGTGAGGTGTGCGGGCCTGATACATACATGTAATATGTAATATGTAAGGTGTACAGACAGAGTGCTGTAGTGAGGTGTGCGGGGCTTATACATACATGTAATATGTAACATGTAAGGTGTACAGACAGTGCTGTAGTGAGGTGTGCGGGGCTGATACATACATGTAATATGTAACATGTAAGTTGTACGGACACTTAGGGGTAAATTTACTAAGGTGCCGATCTCTGTTCTATGTCACCCGAGATGAGACTCAGATGACATCGTCCGGATTCATGTGTTTCATTTTTCGAACAAGTTACTGAATTAACTAATCTGCCGCGTTCCCTTCGTTCGTGTTGTTCGATGGTATATTCATATTATTAATTTGTAGTTAGCATTCGACTTGGCTAACTGGAACAGAAAGATGCACGGACGGAGATCCGTCTGTGCTTCTGTGTTAAAAGAAATGAAAACCCATGTAACAATGAAGAAAAATAGCATGCTCCCCCCCTCCCTCCCAAAAAAAAGAACCACCAGCCCCGGGTTTTAGAGACCCAGTACTCGTTGTGCTAAATACATGGGGCAAACGACATAGGGGTCCCCTGTATTTAGCGCCACCAGCACTGGGCTCTGATCCGGTTCTGGAAATACAGGGGACAAAAAGCGTAGGGGACCCCTGTAATTTCCACTTGGAAATTTCTATCGGGGGGTAATGCCACAGCCAGGGGAACCCTTTCACCGGGTTCCACGGCCATAGTATATATATGTGTGGATCAGGTCCTCTTCGTTCCATGTAGGCATCCATAGGGCTTGGCAAAACAAAAAAAAATGTAAATTACGGACCAGCGGACATTAGTGCGTCCCCTAAGTAGTTCCACAGCAAAAGACAATATTTTTATCTCTTTCAATCGCACCACACTACACAATAGACCCTGCACCTACCGCTCCAGGGGTGTCGGGGATAGCCCTGGGCTATCAGCCTATGCCTGGGGTGCCCTGGAGAGGGGGACCCCTTTATTGGGGGATCCCCAGGCTGGGCTGACTAACGGGCATGGCTAATGCCTTGGTTCCCCTGGCTGTGGCATTAACCCCCCTCCCCTAGAAAATGAAAAAGTGCTGGTTATGGGATATACAGAGGAACCCTACGCATTTTTTCCCCTGTATTTCCAGAACCAGGACCGGATCAGAGCCCAGTGCTGGTTGCGCTAAATACAGGGGACCCTTACGTCTTTTGTCACCTGTGTTTTGGCAACCAGGGCTGGTAGCCTAGTGCTGTTTGTGCTTAATACAGGGGACCCCTATATCATTTGTCCCCTGTATTTAGCACAACCAGTACTGGATCTCCAAAGCTTGGGGCTGGTTGTTCTTTTGGGGAGGGGGCAATGCTGTTTTTTGCTTGATTTTTTCACAGGTTTAAAAATTATTTAACACAGAAGCACAGACGGATCTCACTGTTTATTTTTTTACACACAGATGCATGTATCACCGATCCCTGATCCGTGCATGTATCTGTGTCGGTTGAGATGTGAAACTCGAATGGAAAAAGGTGTTCTATTTGAGATTTCTATTTGGGTTTGTTTTTGCGTCCTTTGCAGCCGATTTGCCCTATATTTCAGGCTGCTGGTTTAGATCGATGGTCTATTTGTCCGAACACATGTTCTCATCCGATTTGCAGCTGTTCTCGGACGATTTTTAGACATCGAGTGGAACAAAGTTTAGTGTTTAGTAAATTCCGAATATGCATTTTACGGCCGATTTTGCCACATTTGAGCTTAGTAAATTTACCCCTATGTCTGCGTATAGAGATGTATATATTGTGCACAGCCACCACTAATGGGGTACATACAGAGTACACAGGTGACTCTGCTGTGTCACTCATACGTGGCTGTGTGACGCGTCCACATTTTGGGCCTATATATATATAGAGGCCCAAAATGTGGACGCAGTATATATATATTGTGACAACTAAGGGTCCACATGCAGCTTTTTCAGGTTACAATGAAATAAATGGAACTTTACTGTCAGACCCCCTTCAGGGCACTAACTCACTTCTTGAACCTTATCATGGGCAGCTGGTCTGCAAACATAGCGCAGTCTCTTGTAGTCCTGTCTCTCACAGGTATGGACATGGCCCCGTGGCCTGACTTCCACAAAGTCACACAGTCTCTTTAGTGGTCCTCCCTGCCTGGCTTGCAGGTTTGGACACTGGCCTCCTGGCCTGACTTCCACAGTCTTAGAGATTTGTGGTCCTCCCTGCCTGACTGCAGGTCTGGACACTGGCCCCCAATAGCGTCCAGGTACACTGGGCTCTATAGCTGCCACAGTCCCACTTGGACTCTCCTCTGGCAGCCTGACTGGTCTCCCTCGTTGGTCCTCACCTGAGCTCTGTCCACCAGCCCCAAACAGAATACATAGCTCACTATCGCCACTAGCGTGATATTGCCTATATATACAGTATACACATTTCCAGAAGTTGTCAAGGTTTTGGGCATAATTCAGAGATGGGTGCAATGCCGATATTGTGTGTCGAGCAATTATTTTTGCACTGCGCACGCACCAAGTTTAATTACCGACAAGAGGTTGCAGCGAGGACATGGATGCAGTGATTGACAGTCGGGCAATATATGTAGGAGGTAACTGGGAATGGCGCTCAAATGCAGGCATGTTGTGACTGTTTCGGGGGCAAGTCTCTGCAGATTTCAGCTCCACTTACCAGCATCTCCTCTGCAAATCCTCCATCATCCTGCATAAAGGCCCCCATACATCAGCAATTGATTGCAGCAATCGTGCAATTTGCAATCGATTGTGTATAAAAATCTTTCCTTTTTTCAATCGATTGTGGCAATTCTGCAATCTGCAATCGATTGAAAAAGGGAAAGATTTTTATACACAATCGATTGCAAATTGCACGATTGCTGCAATCAATTGCTGATGTATGGGGGCCTTAACACACTGTCCTCTCCTGCTTTACATCCTACAGTACTTCTCCAACTGTGTCTCTGTTCCAACCCCTGCGTTGCTTCTCCTCCTTTCCCCCTGACTGTCGGCGTCCCCATCTCCTCTCCCTGTGCATTTCCTTACTTGGGGCCACAATGGCGATGGCAGACGCAGATCGAGCGACTGTCTACCATCACGCATGCATATAAGCCACACTTCGCATTCGCAGCGATTGCACTACGATTACGGACACACAGAGGAATCCATCACAAAGTGAGTGACAGGCTGTCAGCCTGAGGGTGGTGACGGGAGTGACTGGAAAACCGGAAGGCGTCTGTCTGTCTGTTTGAACTCCGTTTCCTAGGTGTGCATAAATTAGCCACTGCGATTGCATACGCAGTACGACGTTCTCTTTGTGTTCACTGAGACTTGCAGTGTCTGCGGCTCGTCAGACTTGTTGTAAATGCTGTGTGAGTGGCCGATGTGCGTCGATGGTACCGATGTTTACGCAGAAGAGCGACATTGGACGGATGTGAGAAGGCTGCAGTGGGCGTCTTTATGCCGGCTGAGCTTTGGCAGACTTTAGCATATTTTTGCAGCTGCGTTCCGTGCAAAATCGCAGTGGCAATCGCATTAGCGTCCGGTACTGAATCAGCCTCTTGGTGATTTTATTAAAGCTTTTGACCTATTGTTAGAACCTGTTTGGTCACAATAGTTGTCAGCGGAATGTGAAATGGAGATCAGTCCACACAGATGTCTGTAACCAGTCTGGATGGTTTATTATGATATTGCTGCAGTGAGCCGGAGGGAATATCCCTTTTCTTCTGTGCTCAGTAGAAACCTCGCTCTTTACAAGCACCTGTGCAATGTCATTAAGCTGATGCGAGCGACCACCATACTTTCTATTTGCAGTTCTGAGAGGCATGAAGGGAGACAGCATTGGGAGGATGTGCTGGTCCGTATGGTGCCATGTGGAGGTGTTTGGGGTACCTCCTAGGTGAGTCAGCTCTCGGCTTATACATGTACTGTTATCATGCAGCACATTAATTGTAATTATATGGCCCAGAGTGGGTGCTACTATTAGGTAGCAATAATTATTTTGGGGTGAGCGTTTGGGCGTGGGGCCCCCGGAGTTGCTCTGGCTGGGCCTTTTTCAGGGCATCACCACTTAATTCACATAGATACTTTTTCATCACCTTTCTATTTGTTTGTTCATTATTTATGTAATTTTAATTCTTTCTTATTATATTAACTTATTGATTATCTTTACACATCTATACTTTACACATCACTATCACCTTTTTTCCCTTTTTCATGTGATGCCCTGGGGATGGTCCTTGGCTGGATTATTTTGGGGTGCCATGCGCCTTGGACGTGAACCCCTTAATGTTAGGGCCGCCGGTATAGAGGAGCCTTGACGTTGGCCCAGCGCTTATTCATATATTTGCAAATGTATGTAACCAATACCTCTGAATTTCTATTATCATGCAGGATTCAAGTATTTTTGCCGATATTGTTGCAGTGTGCTGGAGGGAATCTCCTTTTCTTCTGTGGTTCAGTGTAAACCCCGCCCTGTACAAGCACCTGTGCAGTGTCATTAAGCTGATGTGAGCGACCACCTGTCAGGATATGTGGTTAGGAAGATCTGTTTGTTTGTAGATTCCAGCCTGAGGCATTGCATTAATTACAGCCTGTCTGTGAGCAATGTCAGGTGCACGCTAATTAATTCACCTACACAGCTGCATCGTTAAGGGAGGCTTGCTCTGATTTGGGCCTGTTCCTGTTAAAACCCAGCCAGCCCAGCACTCCATGCCGGTGATAGAAGTTTCTTCGTACTTCCGGTTCCTGTCTCCTGTATGTCAGTCGAGTTCCCGAGTCAGTTCTGCTGTGTTTCATGTGAGCCATTTATTCCATCCAGCAGGCTCCACCTGCATCTCGTCCACATGTGCTGCTTGTACCATCTGGGCAGCACGGAGCACTTCCTACCCCAGAAGCGTCTGTCACCATCCGGTGGCTTGTGTCAACCTGGCGGCACCAGTCGTAGTTTAGCATTCCAGGTGCGCAACCTAGCACACCGTCGCCAGTGTCATCCCGGCGGCACTGGTAGCAACTCTGCGTTCCAGGTGCGCAATCTCGCACATCGTCGCCAGTGTCATCCCGGCATCACTGGTAACAACTCTGCGTTCCAGGTGAGTTCCAGGTGCGCAATCTCGCACATTGTCGCCAGTGTCATCTCGACGGCACTGGTAGCAGCTCCACATTCTGTTGCATACCTCACCTGAGTGTCAACAGCCCAATGGCTGCAACGGTCCTGGGGCCCCAGGTCAAAATCAGCTCTCAAGGCTGCTGCAACAACCCAAAGGCTGCGTCATACCATTAGTCCCTTGCAGGGCCGTAGCTAGGGTAGTGCAGCCAGTGCCATCGCACAGGGCACCACAGGGCAGGGGGTGCTGTTTGGGCCTGTCAAATTTCTGTTTATTATCATTCTCACTTGTAGCTTCCTCTTATTTCAACCCCAGCATCTCCTGGCCTCCCCTATCTCCTCCCTGGCCCTTCCCCATGAGGCCATGGCCCTCTCTCAGGTGCACTATATTATGTCCCTATTTATCCCCAGCATCTCATGGCCTCCCCTATCTCTTCCCTGGCCCTTCCCCATGAGGCCATGGCCCTCTTTCAGGTGCACTATATTATGGCCCTATTTAACCCCAGCATCTCCTGGCCTCCCCTATCTATTCCCTGGCCCTTCCCCATGAGGCCATGGCCCTCTCTCAGGTGCACTATATTATGTCCCTATTTATCCCCAGCATCTCCTGGCCTCCCCTATCTCTTCCCTGGCTCTTCCCCATGAGGCCATGGCCCTCTCTCAGGTGCACTATATTATGTCCCTATTTATCCCCAGCATCTCCTAGCCTCCCCTATCTCTTCCCTGGCCCTTCCCCATGAGGCCATGGCCCTCTCTCAGATGCACTATATTATGTCCCTATTTATCCCCAGCATCTCCTGGCCTCCCCTATCTCTTCCCTGGCCCTTCCCCATGAGGCCATGGCCCTCTCTCAGGTGCACTATATTATGTCCCTATTTATCCCCAGCATCTCCTGGCCTCCCCTATCTCTTCCCTGGCTCTTCCCCATGAGGCCATGGCCCTCTCTCAGGTGCACTATATTATGTCCCTATTTATCCCCAGCATCTCCTAGCCTCCCCTATCTCTTCCCTGGCCCTTCCCCATGAGGCCATGGCCCTCTCTCAGATGCACTATATTATGTCCCTATTTATCCCCAGCATCTCCTGGCCTCCCCTATCTCTTCCCTGGCCCTTCCCCATGAGGCCATGGCCCTCTCTCAGGTGCACTATATTATGTCCCTACTTATCCCCAGCATCTCCTGGCCTCCCCTATCTCTTCCCCATGAGGCCATGGTGCACTATATTATGTCCCTATTTATCCCCAGCATCTCCTGGCCTCCCCTGTCTCTTCCCTGGCCCTTCCCGATGAGGCCATGGCCCTCTCTCAGGTGCACTATATTATGTCCCTATTTATTCCCAGCATCTCCTGGCCTCCCCTATCTCTTCCCTGGCCCTTCCCCATGAGCCATGGCCCTCTCTCAGGTGCACTATATTATGTCCCTATTTATCCCCAGCATCTCATGGCCTCCCCTATCTCTTCCCTGGCCCTTCCCCATGAGGCCATGGCCCTCTCTCAGGTGCACTATATTATGTCCCTATTTATCCCCAGCATCTCATGGCCTCCCCTATCTCTTCCCTGGCCCTTCCCCATGAGGCCATGGCCCTCTCTCATGTGCACTATATTATGTCCCTATTTATCCCCAGCATCTCATGGCCTCCCCTATCTATTCCCTGGCCCTTCCCCATGAGGCCATGGCCCTCTCTCAGGTGCACTATATTATGTCCCTATTTATCCCCAGCATCTCCTGGCCTCCCCTATCTCTTCCCTGGCTCTTCCCCATGAGGCCATGGCCCTCTCTCAGATGCACTATATTATGTCCCTATTTATCCCCAGCATCTCCTGGCCTCCCCTATCTCTTCCCTGGCCCTTCCCCATGAGGCCATGGCCCTCTCTCAGGTGCACTATATTATGTCCCTATTTATCCCCAGCATCTCCTGGCCTCCCCTATCTCTTCCCTAGCCCTTCCCCATGAGAGCATGGCCCTCTCTCAGGTGCACTATATTATGTCCCTATTTATCCCCAGCATCTCCTGGCCTCTCCTGTCTCTTCCCTGGCCCTTCCTGATGAGTACATTCCCCTTTTGGGTGCATTATTTCCTTTTGAAAAATTAGGAGGGCGCCAATGCTCTTTCTAGCACAGGGCACCAAAAAGTCTAGTTACGGCTCTGGTCCCTTGGCCACGACTATAAAGGCCACAATCAGCCCCAAGGCTGCTCCAACAGCCCAAAGGCTGCATCACACCTCCAGCCCTCTAGGCTGCCATCAGTTACTCTACATACCTTGGTGATTCCCTCCTGGAATTGTTACACCACCATACTTTTTATTTGTGGTTTATTATGGTGACAGCGGTATACAGACTAAGCACAGGGTTAACAGCAGTAACAGTAATGGTGGCTATGGCAGCGGTAATCAGGTCTTTAGCAGGAGCTAAGTCAGTACTGCAAACGGGGTTCACACATGCGCACAAGCCAGGCGGTGATGTCATCCCGCTGGTATGTCATAGAGTAGGAGACAGCGCAGAAGCGCTCTCCCCGCTAACATGACCTCCAATACCACCTCTACGCTGACTGTACCCAAATGTATTTCTCCTCCGCAGGTCTCTCCTCTCTAGTGTTTCCTGTTGTCTTCTGGCCATCTCCTCCTGGCCATCTCCTCCTGGCCGTCTCCTCCTGGCCGTCTCCTCCTGGCCATCTCCTCCTGGCCATCTCTTCCTGGCCATCTACTCCTGGATGTCTCCAGGAATTCTCAGATCATGATTTGGTTTTTGGAATAGACAGCGGATAAACAGGGGGAATATTCCCAGGAACTAGCTGTATTGCACAGATCCCAAGTAGTTGTAGAGGAAGGAGTTTCTCAGCTTGTCGCTTACTGAACACATCGGAAAGTGCCATATATTCTGGAGGCGCAGACATTTTACGTTTCAGAGGATCAACAGCAATGAAGCCACAAGGCGATGCTGTCTTCGGGCAAAGGTGAAGGCATGTCTTCCAATCTAGACTAGGGATATTGAATTGGAGCCAGGCAGGGGCGTAAGTATTTGAAGGGCCCAAAGCAGAAGTTTTTAAGGGCCCCTATGTATCACCCAATGCTGAAAAATGTATATAACATGTTACTTTGATGGGTCCACCTCAGCTTTGGGCCCCATAGCAGCACCATCCCTTGCACCTGGGGTAGTTATGCCCTTGGAACCAGGAAAAGCCCAGGATGATGGGTTAATAGCTTTAGGAATTAATTGGAAAGTGATTTTTTTTTCAAGATGAAGATGAAGAACTCCCACCTGCATGCTGAGAGGCTGGGTGTAGAATAGAACAGTACCTACCATCAGCTTGTTCCCAATAGATATACTGGGGAAGAGAGTGGATCAGTAGGTATATTACAGAGTTGAGTCCCATTATTATGACCACCTCCTACTTTTGACTTCGGGAGCGCGTACCCCATGAAGTACGTCACATGCCGTGCGCTGGCTTGGTGGGTGCTGTCGAAGTCGGATGATTGGCTGAGACCAAATCTTACAAATTAATATCTAGCGACGCTATTGTGCGACTCCTGATAGCGGGAGTCCGACATGCTACTGCATGCGGGTGCGGATACACACAACACACATTAGCGAATACAAAACATACATACATTCACAACGCACATTATCGGTGTAAACATACACACCAGCACAACCCATATTTGAATTGTACACATACTCATATGACATGTTCACATACTCATACACACAAGGCATATTAGCTAATACATATAAAATACTATACGCACAACGCATACTAGCGAAATTATCTCACACATGCACGCACTTATAAAAAGGTTCCCTAGCATTAAGCGTAATATTAAAGGTTTTGTTAGCTATTAATTATGTTGCAAAATGTACTTATATGATATTTAAGGTATAGAAGATAGTAGACAAGTCATGTTTGGTACCATTCTAAATCCCTGTTTATTCACAGATCTCCGGTTCTATCGGCAAGGAGATCGCATCATGCGTCTGCAAGTTATGAATTATAGGGAATTAGTGGATAGAATGTAAATCTCTGTATGTAGTGTCTGATAGCCAGTTAAACCAGTTCTTCGGTGGGAAAACCACACAAAGCAACATCTGAGGAGCTGGGACATACCACTAATGACACCATATGAACTGACCTATGACCTGCATCGTACCAGAATGACAAAGAGCAAGAACCAATGAAATCATGTTTGCTAGTCTCTATTGTTTTACCTGTGACCTGTAAGGTACATAACTTGTGTACTTGAGCCAGTACTCAGTCATGCCCTTTTGACCACAGATATCAGGTTTGATAGCTGATTACTGGATCCAGTGCGCACATGTAAGTACCGGCTGTACCTTTGTATTTAATTGTCTTTTGCGCTAATTGTGTTAGATTAAAGCATGTAACTTTCTTTTTATTGCAATAAGAACTTTTGTGCTTTGGAGCCACAATATAAGGCTGGAAAGCAATTATTTCTGTTTAGCGATTATTGGGTATTCATCGTATATAAGGTATGTGATAGGCCGTCTGCACACATATCACTCATTGCTGTCATGAGTAAAAGGGGAGATTTATCTGAGTTGCAAAAAAGGGACAATTATTGGCTTTCGGGCCAAGGGCAGCAGTATTTATGAAACAGCGCAGTTTGTGAACTGTTCGCGTGCTGCTGTGGTGAAGATGTATCGTGACTGGACAATTGGCACCATTGCGGATAATCGATGTGGAAACTGCGGAGCACCGCGTGCCATTGATGTGAGAGGTGAATGCCGGCTATGAAGGTGCATGAGGGCCGACCGACACGTTGCAGAGGAGCAGCTGACCATCAAAATGAACCTGGGGCCCACCAGATGTGTCAGCAGACCTTGCTACATATGGGGCTCCGAAGCAAACAGATGGTCACTGCACATGTGGTAACGAAGGTGCATCGGCAGAAAAGGCTTCAATTTTAACGCCTGTATCGGAATTGGACCTACGCTGATTGGCTAAGGGTTGCCTTCTCCGATGAGTCACGTTTTCTGCTTTATCGAACAAACACCCTGCAACCATTGCTGAAAAAACACAAGCTGGTGGTGGCAGCGTTATCGTCTGGGGAATGTTTTCATGGCATTCTCTGGGCCCACTCATCCATGTTGAAGGCACCCTCAACCAATTTTGGTATGAATCCATCCCTGCAGAGCACGTACACCCATACATGCTGATTGTCTCCCCTGAGGCGGATGGGATCTTCCAGCAAGACAATGCGACATGTAAAGCCTGATGCCGAACACCAGGAGTTGCACTTACCTTTCCATGTTGGTCTAGGGGGATCTGGAACTCTTCTTGGGCTGCTGGTTACCCCAGCCCACCCAGGGAGCTGGGTGTCTTCCCCTGCAACTTCCTGAATCAGAGTGGCATGAGGAGATGTAGGAAGAGCCGGCCAGCACAGCCAGCTCATTATTTCACTGGAGCTTCAAAGAGCTTCCACTCGGTGGTCAGGAGTCTGCTGCCTGGGGATCTTATCTACTTGACTCTGGAGCCCAAATGTGGCCATAGGAGGTGGTAAGGTCTCCCAGCAGAATCCTGGAAGTAAGTTGGAGGGAACCCAACCTCTGCTCCAAACTTGTCCTCACCCAGGGAGTGGTCACCTGTCCAGGTCTCAGACCACTCCCTTCTGTCTATTTGAGACAATGTTAAATGTGTCCATGCACAGAGCATGCAAAAAGGATGATTGGTTAAGGAAACCAGGACGGGCTTGCCCCCCCTAAACCACTGCTCCCTCAGTGGGATGCACTGTATTCAGAGTCAATCCCTGCAAGTACTGTATAAGCTGCTGCTGGTTTTCTAATCAAAATTTGAAGTGAGTCTTTTGGGGATGGAGTCCCGATAGCATCCAATTCTTTATGGCCAGAGTACAGGGCTAGGAGGACACTATGTCAGTCTAGGACTTGTGCTGACAGTGTTGAGGTTTAACGATCCTCACTAGGAAACACCACACGCCCAGGTATTGGGCCTCTAGCTGCCCCCTCAGATGTAACTAGCTGGGGAGTTTGGAGAAGCAAGGTGTGGTAGATACCCAGCAAGCGAGATTGGTCAGTCATAACCGTGGTCTTGGTCACACGTACATGACCGGAACAGAAAACAGGCTACGGTTACGGTCACAGGCTCAGATGCGCAAAAGGTCATTCAGGCTGAGGTTATGGGCACAAGCGAAGATTTAAGGTCACAGACAAGCAGGAGTCTGGCACACGTGGCATCTAATACAGCGATGAAGCGATGTACTGAGGCCTAATACTCTGACACGGGCGCGGTGCTCAGAGTGAGCTTTATGCACTCAGGGCCTGATTCAGACTTGGTGGCAGTGTGACGTCAATGATCGGACGCCTGCGCCTCTAACTGTCCCAGCAGGTTGTATCAGCCATGATGCAGAGATGAAGGAGGGACAAGCACAATGTTTTTGCCGCTAGGCCGAATATATCCACGGATAGCGCTGTTACATACTAGAAATGTTGCGTTTCTTGTCAATCTGATACGTGGAATAGAATTGATTTTTGAAAACGGCAATAGCGTAACGATTGTCTCGAGTAAGTGGTTTTGTTTTGCGTAGCATTGACCCATGCATACAGAGCACATGGTGATGGGCCTAAGCCGGCTTTCATTGTTTCTCATCCCCGTCTCCGTATTCGGGCCCGTGGTGCAGTCTGAGGGCCTCATTCAGCAAGGATCGCAGTAGCAAAGACAAATGCAATCGGTCAATTAATTTGCATTGCCCATGCATCGCAGTGCGCAAACTAGCAATTGCGATGGGAAATGCGTTTGCAGAGGCTACGCAGACCCAGAGCACATTGATTGACAGGTGGTGACGAGAGGGGGGGGTGGTGGTCGGGTGAACGCAGGCTTGCCAGCGCATTGCAACGCCATGCATAAATTACCCACTGCAATACCATACGCAGCCTGAGGCCTCATAGCGTGCGCTGAAGTCAGCAATTCCTGAGTGAGGTCTGACCTGCCTTATCTGTGCGTATGGCTCCGATGTTACCGATTATTTTGTTATGTTGCCCTAGTATACGGATGTGTGTAAGGGGAAGTGGGCATCCTTATGTTAGGCTGCGAACGCAATGTGATTTGATACATTTGCAATTCACCACTAATATTAGTAACTGCGCTGCGTGCGTTCTAGCAGAATAGCGATCCTTGCTGAATCAGGCCCTGAATCCGCAGTACACCTCCTCCAATTGCTCCAACATTCCTCCCAATCTGTCCTGTTTTCAGTGCGCAACACTCTGAGGCCACTCCTCCTGCTGTACATAGGGCCTGATTCAGAGCCGGACGCAATTAGCGCTCGCTCTGAATCAGGGCCCACCTCCATTAATATGGAGCGTCCTCCAGGACGCTCGTATAGCTGTGGGTCACCAACCACAGCATATACGAGCGTGCAGGAGCAAAAGCCTGCGGTTGAGTTTTTCAACCGCAAGGCCAGGAGTGATTTTGGCTCTATCAGAGCCAAAATCACTCCCACTGACATCACTAGTGATGTCAGTGGGGCCGGCTTCAGACGGTAGGCGTTCCCGCTGGGAACGCCTCCGTCTGGCAGGCACGCCCACCAAAGGGGGCGTGCTGTCAGTCAACATCAACAGCACGCCCCCTTTGATGAGACACTCCGAGCGAAGGAAAGTCCTTCGCTCTTTGCTTCTCGCGCATGCGCACGACGGAGCTCCCCCCGTCGTGCGCATGCGCAGTGCAGACCATCGACCCACTTGCGAGCGGACAGGCGCTCGCGAGTGGGTCTGAATGAGGGCCATGGTTCCCATATTGTGCCTGATTATGAGCCGCACATTGCAGCGTCCGTCTTTTTTTCCGGTCGCACATCTACAATATTATGCTAATGCCGCCACAAAGCCTCTCCCTGTTGTACATCCCTGCGTATGAATGTGCCAGGACTGAGATGCCCACTTTGAGCATCTTCAAATGCTGAATTTGTACTTCACGTGCGCTTAGACGCCACCATCGGTCGCACCATTGATAGTGAGCAACTAAGAGTCTGTGTACAGAAGCACTGTCAGCGACACTCCCATAGCGCGTCCATGAGACGATACATCTCCGTGCGCCACAATAGTCACCTCCCTATCGCCACCCAGCAATGCCCAACACATTGTCAATACACTGCTTCATACGTGCGCCGGAAATCCATACTGTGACTCTGTAGGAACACAATCAGGATGCATGCGCAGTAAATAAATCGCTTCACGTCTCCTCGCATCGCCAGCGAGCGTCTCTCACTCAGGCCCTTTATCCCAAGCTCTCCACCTAATTATTAAGAATGATTTTTACACCTGAGGAAGGAGCAGGAGCCTCACAAACCATTGTACACCCTGTTATTTCCCAGATGAGCATGTAAGGATCTTTCAGCTGTCTGTAGCCTTACACAGAGGAAGTGTGCGGTCCAGAGACATCGGAATAATGTTTCACCGCTCTCATCACCGAGAGATAAACGAATCCATATATATTGTGATAGAAGCACCGGTAAAGTGATCAATGGCAGGTACATTTGTCCTAGGTTTTTGGCCTATGTGTTCTATAAAACCCCAGGAGAAGTCTGTTTTGTAAGCAGACCAGAGTATCGGCTTTTGGAAAAGCCAGTTTGGGTCCTGGGGGTGTGGATGTGAGGAGAGGGAGGGCTCCATCCACAGGCCACTCCAGGTTTTGGGCCTTTCAGCCTGGTAGCAGGCTCATTAGGGCTTACAGCTGGAACTGGCTGATATAAGCTGTGTTCAGTTGTAGCTGAGTGTCTCACAACTTGGGAAGTAGGCATGCAGGCTAGCATGTCCAGAGACACTGTTATGACAACCCTGTAAGTACTGTGCACGTGCTGTTGTTGACAGTGTGGGCAGTAGGCCCTACCGTCCTAGTAGTGAGGGTACCTACTGTTTAGTTATTGCCCAGATGGGGTTAGGATTTTGGTTTATGATTTGTTATATTCATTTGGCACAATAAAGACTGGTGCCGACCAGTTTGTACGAGAACCCCAGACTTGTGTCCTGTTTCTGCGGCTGCTGGTGTGTGTAAAGAGGGAGTCCATCTTCCCCAGGAGAGGGACTCCTATCCCGACTGTGTCACAATATATACTGCATTATATGGTGATGGCTGAGCATGTAACATGCCATGGCCTATGTTTAATGATAATAAGCACCACTCGCAGAGTCCTTACTCTAATGCTGCTTTCCTTTGGCTGGAGCTGCTGTCCAGGTTCCTCATTGGCTGATTCTGATGATGATGTCACAGGGACGGGTCGTGTGCTACCTTTCGGAATGGCAGGCACGTGGGTCTGAGACCAGCATGAGGCTATGGTCCAGAAAGTCAGTGTTATTATCATACATCATATGGGCTACAGCTCCTGGGGAGGCGGAATATTGGGAGCATAACACAGGACAGGAACACTGGACCTCATTCAGAGTCGTAAGGTAAAAGGGTCTGGATATGCAAATGAAGCGCTCGCAAGTTGCGTCATTAAGATGGGATCGTTAGCTGGACGAGCGAGGGGAGGATGCGGCCGTAAGACTAAAAACACGCCCCCTTCTCGTTTGCAATACATGTCATCTCCGGGCATATAAGGATTAATCAAGACCATCAGGAACCATCAGAGCTGGTCGTAGACCTTAAGGTTGACCATACCCTCTCTTAAGCACTACGATCAAGTCAGTGTAAAAACCTCCCATGTCACGTGTGCTATGACACTACTTTGTTAATTATGCACTCCCATAAAACGCCGTTCGCATAATTAGGCACGCCTGCATTCGGATCTCCACTCCCCCGTTCACAAGCACCTTCCCCTGTTACCACCCACAAACGCCTCAATCTGTCACTCAAACTAACGACCTGGCTGTGTTCAAGGAGAGAGCAATTTCTGATCATAATAGCTAGTTTGCGCACGCGCATTGCGAATTTTACACATGCGCAGTTTAGCGAACATCGGTGGCGTACGACCGACTCTGAATGAGGTCCTCTGTGTGCCAGGGGCAGCATCTTCCAGGGGAATTTAGGGAGCACTTTATTCTGTAAATATATAAAAGCTCCTTTACAGAAAAGCAAAAGCAAGGAGGAAAGTTTCCTCTCCCGATGTCCCTGCCAGGAAAAGTAATGACAAAGTGATATTTCCCTCCCGTCCTCATTTATACGTTAATTGTTGGAATATATGCTCATTAATAGCCCCGCAGGCAGCAAATGTTTGTCCTTGGGAAAGGTCCCAACTGTCATACAGACTTCAAAGGTGATATATCTGAATTTCCAATTCCCCTCCACAGCCCAGGCTCTGCCCTCACTCAGGGACAATGCGAGCCGGGCGCCCGCATTGATTAAGAGGATCGCTCTTAGATGCCACTGTCTCTACAGTGCAAATCACAATTGATTTCTGGAGGCCTCTGTTTATTCTCGCTCCTTTCTTTACCAGCGAGGCTGAATTTCTTCTCATTAACGCTTCCTATGCAAATGATGCCTGAGCTTGTCAATACTTATAATTAATCCTGCAGGAAAAATACCAACTTGTCTGAGAGAAGTTTAAGTGCAGTTAGATACATGGCACGGGGGGGATCGATGGCGGACCTAACACAAAGCCACCCAGGTTAGTAAATGAGACATTTTATGGGTCCAGCAGGTGAAAAGGGCAAAGAACGCATCAATTAAAGCCATATTCTTATTGCAGAGGCAGCATTGCTGAAAGCCTTTCATTACAGCCCCGCGTCCTGTCACAGATTTCTGCACATTTACAAAATTTAATGTCAACTCAGATGAAAGAGTCGCTGTCATTAGCTCTTAGTGATGAGCGGTTACCCCTTACGGTAGCTGTAATGCGCCTGGACCACCGTGCACAATATGCAGCTTTCTTATCTTTTCATCTATTCAAGTACATTGTCTACATAAGGATTAATCAGATAAAGCGATGGGGAAAATCACACCGGCTCTGCAGGGCAGTGGTTGGTCACATCTTGCTGACCGAGGTGCCCGTGTAGTATTTTCTGGGTCACTTAGGGCCCGATTCAGAGATGTACGATATTGCACAGCCGTGGGGAACCGCAGGGAAGCTCAGGAACGTTGCAATACTATATAACTCCTATGCAAATGCAGCATGTAGATATGAGCATGGGGTCATCTGTGAAACCATCGCCCACCTCAGTAACCCTGAGGTTACTCAGATTGCCCCTCGCCGCTCCACTGCCAAGGCCGGTAAGTCTGCGTCAGAAGACGCAGACCCTGGCCTTGACACTCTCACGACACGCCCCCGTTTCCTGGAGCAGAGGCCGGCCCCGCCCACAACCCTCCCCCAAACGGCTGCAGCCTGTCAGTCGGGCTGCGGCTTGGGAGAACTGCGAGAGATCTGGCAGGGGGAGACCTGCACATGCGCAGTACAGCCGCTCACACACGGAGCAGTACGCCAACCACCAGGTGTGCGTATTACTCTGAATCAGGCGGACAGTTTATTAAACAGTGAACAGCCCTACTGCCAATATTGCGATAGAACTCATTATTGCATCGAACCCCAGAAGTAATCCCAGGAAAGCCTATGTGAGAGCAGCACAGAGGGACCCCAACAATCTGGCTGCATACAGTAATGAATGCATACAGGCAGTTATATGATAGGATAATAAAGATGTATATATAATAAATCATCACTACCGGGGAATGAGCGGGGATGGAGCAAGCATTGCGGTGGGTATAGCTTGATGATAGAATTTGGGGGTCACATCTCAATTGTGCTACAGTTACTACATTAATTTGTATGACAATGCCCGAGAGATTGACCCATGGACAGTTTCTCCCATGGCTGCCATGGTAACTAGCAATACTGTACAGTGTCAGCGTTCCCGTGGTCCTCTCCTTACATACCATCAGTTCTGGAGGATTACCCGTCATTGGCAAATTACCAGCTCTGCAATATTCTCTGCATTTCTGTAAGAGAGACCTGGCAGTGCCCCCAGGGATGGGTTAAAGTCTTTTGAAATATTAAATCCTTACCTCAATTTGTGCTTTTCAATACCCTTATCTCAAAAGTAGTTTTGTAAGTTCCTTGATTTTCATGATGAAGCTATAGTTTGGAAATGCACTTTTCAATGGTGAGACCTGTCACAGACAGATGTACAGTATTTACTCTGAAGTAAATTGAAACACTTTCATTGTACTCCGTTGGACACCAATTAGATCTTGACGCGACCTCTGCAGACAACTAATAGCAGCAGGGGATATATGGGTGTACAATTATCCAATCAATTATTGTCTCTGTTTTGTTTGTTACTATAATAATAGTTAAATTGCGCACACACAACAATTTAGTAAACGATGTAATGAACGATTTTTTTTTGCATATTCCCTTACTGAAAATCGTTGAGTTGGTCAGTCTGCCTAAACTACAAACGTGAACGCGCATGAACAATCATTGTTCATCGTTTTAACTCGTTATCGATCATCGTTCAAAAAATCATTGGCCTTCATTCAGAGGCGGCCGTACGGTCTACGACCGCACGGCCGCCTCGATGTTTGTCAAGTGTGCATGCGCACGAGGGAGCCGGCTCCTTCGTGCGCATGCGTGAGACTCGCTACGACCGACAGCGCCAGTCGTAGCGGGTCTCTTTCCAAAGGGGGCGAGCTGTCGATGTTGATTGACAGCTCGCCCCGTTTGGAAGGCGGGCCGGGGGGGTGGCAGCCCAAACGGAGGCGTTCCCATGGGAACGCCTACCGTTTGGGGGAGGCCCCACTGACATCACTAGTGATGTCAGTGGAGAGCTTCCGGCTCTGACAGAGCCAGAAGCTCTCCGGGGCTTACGACAAGTGAGACCCTACCCTAGGGTCTCGTCGTAAGCCCCGATGGTCGCGATGGTCTCACCCTAGCGGTCGTTAGAGCTGTGGGTGTAAACCCAAAGCCTAACGACCGAAACAGAGGCGGGCGGTCAGGATGCAAGCGGCCGCCCAGTTTCTGAGCGACCGCTTGCATCCTCCGACCGCCTCTGAATGAGGCCCATTGTGTGTGAATGCACCTTAAGAGTGGCTTTTTTATTTGACGTTGCAGAGTATTTTGTTTTAATCAGGGGTAATAATTCCTAAATAAATCCAGTTTTATTCCATAATGTATGAAAATGAAATATACGAAAAATACAACTTTTTGTATTAATTATATATCAGGCATAGTAATGAGGCGTTCATAATATTATTAGTTTATGTGTTCTGATGACTATAAATGAACTAAGAGCCTGATTCAGCAAGAAACGGAAACTGTGAATACAATAGCGATTACGCACGCAGTTCAACGGCGATAGTATGCTAATCCATTGCGATCGCTAGGCCCTCGCAGCACTACATATGGACGCCCACTTTACCTTACACACATCTGTAATGTATCGCAAGACTGTGAAACCATCGGTACAATCGAGTAACATCGCAGCCTCACGCACACTTGCACAGGCTCTGACCTTACTCAGGAATTGCTAACAATCACGCACACTATGAGTCCTCAGGCTGTGTATGGCATCGCAGTGGATAATTAATGCTCGCCCCTGCAATGGCATTCAAATGCACTGGCACGCCTGTGTTTGGCTGACCAGCCCCTGGTTACCAGTGGTAGGAGAAACGCAGGCGTGCCAGTCTGCTAGGACATGGACATGCATAAATTATCTACTGCGACAGCATATGTAGCTTGTGTAATCACTGTGTGCGACGAGGTTAGCAATGTCTGAGTTAGGTCAGACCTGCTGTAATTGTGCTTGAGGCTGCGATGTTACTCGATGTTCCCGATGTATGCGCAGGACTGTGAGGTATTACGGATGTGTGAAAGCGTCAGTGGATGTTTCTATGCTGGCTTTGCGATTGCATATTTTACAGTAGGTCTGCATGCGTAATCGCAGCTATGATCGCAATAGCACTCCGTAGTGAATCGGGCCCTTAGTACGGTGTCAGATACAGATACTTCCACTCTTTGGGAGGGGGCACCCAGGATGTTTTTGAAAAATGTCAGGAGCTGATTGGTTGGTACTTTATCTCTGTCCAAGGTTTAGTACATCTACCCCTGGGTGACACCACTGAATATAGAGTAACAGCTGTCAGCTCATGAGCAGATGCAGCACCATCGCAACCCGGAGAACCTGGGGCTCTAGGCACCATGATATGGGCCCACTCATCCTTTCCGGTGTTTAAGAAAGGGAAAGAGGAGACGGCCATCTTTGTGCAGCTCTCTAACATCATGTGTGAGGATCACAAGGTGCCTGAGGACCAATGGGCAAAGTCCTGGCAGGAAACCTCCTAAGAAGGGCAAGCAGTATGTATTGTGCACTACTGACTTCCATGGAACCAGCGACCAGGAGGTAAATAGAGCCCCCCTGAGTCTGTGAGTCGCCATGCAGGAATTAGAAAGTCAGACATTTCAAGCCTTAACCAGTTTCCAAGGACACAAACATAGAGTTTGCAACCAAACTACAGAGTATGGCCCTGATTCAGACCCACTCGCGAGCGGCTGTCCGCTCGCAAGTGGGTCGATGGTCTGCACTGCGCATGCGCACGACGGAGGGAGCTCCGTTGTGCGCATGCGCGAGACGCGACGAGCGAAGGACTTTCCTTCGCTCGTAGTGTCTGATCAAAGGGGGCGTGCTGTCGATGTTGATTGACAGCACGCCCCCTTTGGTGGGCGTGCCTGCCAGACGGAGGCGTTCCCGAGGGAACGCCTACCGTCAGAAGCCGGCCCCACTGACATCACTAGTGATGTCAGTGGGAGTGGTTTTGGCTCTGATAGAGCCAAAATAACTCCTGGCCTTGCGGTTGAGAAACTCAACCGCAGGCTTCTGCTCGCAGTGGCGATGGTCGCGATGGTCAAGACCATCGCGACCATCATCCTGCACGCTCGTATATGCTGTGGGTGGTGACCCACAGCTATACGAGCGTCCAGGAGGACGCTCCATATTTATGGAGGTGGGCCCTGATTCAGAGCGAGAGCGCTCTGGTCAGAGCATCCGGCTCTGAATCAGGGCCTATGTGTGAATGTCAGGAGCTGGAATTGGGGACCATACACTGGAGAGTCTGAAAGAGTTGTGTCTACAAGAGCAATACCTGAAATTACACCCCATGATGTGTGAGGACGACCCCTTCTGGACCAGAGACCCCAAACCCAGTACGCGGCAGCTAATGTGGTAGAAATGCACATGGAAACTTTGGAGTCTTTTAAAAAACTACTTCTAATAGGTTCCAACCAGGCTGCCCGTGGCTGAAGGCTGTGAGTGAGCTGCGTATGTTTGGTCTGCGCAGAGCACTGCCTCTAGCTTTCCCTGTACCTGTATCCGGTGTGGGGGTCTCAGGGTAGTGACAGCGTATGTCTCTCAGACTGTAAGGACAGCTAGTACCATCTTTTTAGACTGTTTGATATTGGAATAAAGTTGGTCTCAACTGAAATGGCTCCCAATTTCCCTGTGCAGTTCCTCATGGACTGGATAAAGGCCTAGGGACCATTAAGAGTGGGATACTGTTTGGGAAGGGGCACCCAGGGTTGGCTGTGGAGCATGGATTATGGTGGCACACTGAGAACGTGGCCAATGCTATTATTTGGTATTTAGTGTGGGTGAATTGCTTGTTTAGGACGGATAACCTAGAACACATCAGGGCATGGAAATTGTGAAGGAATAAAGGCAATTGCCATCCTGATTGATGAATTTAATGTGGGCTGAGTACAATAAAGTTATTTTGCACCTAACATTGATTCCACAATTTGGGAGGACTCTGGGCCTAATTTAGACCCGCTCGCAAGCGGGTCGATGGTGGCCCAGTGTGCATGTGCACGACGGAGCTGGCTCCATCGTGCGCATGTGCGAGACCCGGATAGCGACGGGCAATCCGTCGCTCCGGGTCTCGTACCAAAGGGGGCGTGCTATCGAGTGACAGCACGCCCCCTTTGGTGGGCGGGCCGGGGGAGTGGCTGCTCAGACGGAGGCGTTCCCATGGGAACGCCCACCGTCTGTGGCCGGCCCCACTGACATAACTAGTGATGTCAGTGGGAGAGCTTTTGGCTCTGTTAGAGCCGAAAGCTCTCTGGGGCTTGCGGCAACGAGACCCTACCACAAGGGTCTTGTCGCAAGCCCGATGGTCGCGATGGTCTTGACCATCGCGACCATCATCATGGCCGCTCGCTATAGCTGTGGGTGGTCACCCACAGCTATGCGAGCGGCCAGGAGGCTGTCCGAAAAAACCAGAAGGCCGGCCCTGATTCAGAGCGAGCGCTCTGTCAGAGCGTCCGGCTCTGAATCAGGCCCTGTGGCAGTAATTCTCTAATCACATCTCATTCTATCCACCGATAATCCAAACCGTGCTGGCTGTATGCTGGAGGCAGAGCCAAGGGGTGCGAATTCCAAGGAGTTTGGTAGAATTTATGGTCACTGTCACCTATTTTAAACCTCTTGGAACCATGTTGTCACAAACCACACCATTTCATACCTCCCAACTGTCCCGCATTCAGCGGGACAGTCCCGTTTTTCTGGGACTGTCCCACCCGTGGGCCGCAGTGTCCCGCGGTGGAGGGGAAGTAAACACCGCTGCTCTGCATAGTAGTATAGTATGCAGAGCGAGAATAGATGCTGTGCGCATGCGCACAGCATCTATTCACAGTGCGGAGGGGAACCCGGGTGCACGCCCCATTAGTGATGTAAATGGGGGCGTGTCAAAGACACATGTACTGTACGTCCTTTATGGGACTATAATCCAGCCACAATTGCTTGTTTACCACCTCTGTAGAAAAGAGATCCGTCAAATTAGCGGTGGTTCACAGCAAAGTCCAGCGCAAGTAAATGGGATCCTACTTCACAGTCCAGAAAAAGTCCTATGCTGGTAGTCCCCAAATATATACACTTGGATGGTCGTATACAGAGGCTTTTCCTTAGCAAGGTTGAAGGGTCTGGGTTCAATCACTGACGCGTTTCGCTGCTATCAATCAGCTTTTTCAAAACTCTGATGTCACAAGCGTGGAATTTAGGAGCTGTGTTCCCGGACTGGGCCTTGGATCTGTATTACTTGGCCCAGACGCTCGCTGGAGGAGGCTTGGCTTAATGAAGTTTCTCCGCATGAGAGGGTGCAGCGAACTGACAGGAGTTTGAGGAATGCGGCAGTAACGAGATAGCTAGGAAGCTACGTGGAGCGGCTGGATAGCCTAGGGTAGACGTTGGTAGCTGAGTGGCTACGTGGAGCGGCTGGATAGCCGTGGGTAGACGTTGGTAGCTGAGTGGCTACGTAGAGCGGCTGGATAGCCGTGGGTAGACGTTGGTAGCTGAGTGGCTACGTGGAGCGGCTGGATAGCCGTGGGTAGATGTTGGTAGCTGAGTGGCTACGTGGAGTGGCTGGTTAGCCGTGGGTAGACGTTGGTAGCTGAGTTGCTACATGGAGTGGCTGGATAGCCGTGGGTAGACGTTGGTAGCTGAGTGGCTACGTGGAGCGGCTGGATAGCCGTGGGTAGACGTTGGTAGCTGAGTGGCTACGTGGAGCGGCTGGATAGCCGTGGGTAGACGTTGGTAGCTGAGTGGCTACGTGGAGCGGCTGGATAGCCGTGGGTAGACGTTGGTAGCTGAGTGGCTACGTGGAGCGGCTGGATAGCCGTGGGTAGACGGTAGCTGAGTGGCTACGTGGAGCGGCTGGATAGCCGTGGGTAGACGTTGGTAGCTGAGTGGCTACGTGGAGCGGCTGGATAGCCATGGGTAGACGTTGGTAGCTGAGCGGCTACGTGGAGCGGCTGTATAGCCGTGGGTAGACGTTGGTAGCTGAGCGGCTACGTGGAGCGGCTGGATAGCCGTGGGTAGACGTTGGTAGCTGAGTGGCTACGTGGAGCGGCTGGATAGCCGTGGGTAGACATTGGTAGCTTGGTGGCTACGTGGAGCGGCTGGATAGCCGTGGGTAGACGTTGGTAGCTGAGCAGCTACGTGGAGTGGCTGGATAGCCGTGGGTAGACGTTGGTAGCTGAGTGGCTATGTGGAGCAGCTGGAGCGCAGTAGGAAGGCTACTTAGCTAAACTAAGAAACTAGTTGCACTGGCAACTTGTGTGAGCATTGGGGATCCTTTTATAGTGGACACTGGGAGCTGACAGGCTGAGAGAGAAGGAGAAGGCTCCTCATTGGTGGTAGTGGGGTCACATGGGCAATCCAAGATGGCCGCGCCCATGGACCGGAGGACAGCGCTTCCTGGAGGTAGTCAGCAGGGACCAGCGGTGAGCAGGAGCCGGCGTGGGAGCAGCACAGCAGCGGGACCCTCCAGAGGACAACAGCGGAGACTGCCTTGGGAGAAGAGGAAGGAGCGTACAGCGCGGGAGCCGGAAGACAGCGCGGGTCAGCGCCCGCACAGGTAAGCGACGGGGTCTGATTCTGGGGTCTCCAGGCCGGCGTGTGACAGTACCCCCTTCTTCAAGAGTGGCCACCGGACACTTCCTTGGTTTATGAGGAAATTTCACATGGAACGCTTTGACCAGACGGGGTGCATGGACATCGGAGGCATTTATCCAGATTCGTTCCTCCGGACCATAATTCTTCCAGTCGATAAGGTATTGAAGACGGTTGTATCGACAACGGGAATCTAAGATTCTGTCAACTTCGAACTCCTCTCCCTGCTGTGTTTGAACACTAGAAGCTTTAGGCAGGACCTTCTGAAATCGGTTTTAGACTAGTGGTTTTAAAAGAGAAATATGGAAGGAACTTGGAATGCGAAGAATGGAGGAAGCTTTAACTTGTAAGCCACAGGATTCAAGACTTTGATGATTGGGAATGGACCAATGAATCGCGGAGCAAATTTCATCGAGGGTACTTGGAGTCTTAGGTTTCGGGTAGAGAGCCAGACCATATCCCCAGGTTGGAAATTTGGAACCGCTCGTCTTTGGCGGTCAGCAAATTTCTTGTACCGGGCTGACGTTTTAGTCAGAGAGGAACGAACCTTTTCCCAGATGTTGGAGAATCGTTGAAGGGACATTTTGGCTGCAGGCACATCTAATGTGGGAAGAAGAGGGAAATCTGGCACTCGAGGATGTTGACCAAAAACTGTAAAAAAAGGAGTTGAGCTGGTGGACGTGTGATAATGATTATTGTGGGCAAATTCGGCCCAAGGAAGAAGTTCAATCCAGTCATCTTGGGAGGAGGAGACAAAAGTGCGCAGGAACTGTTCCAGGTCTTGATTGACCCTTTCGGTCTGACCGTTGGTCTGGGGATGATAAGCGGTAGAAAATTTGAGTTTTACCTGAAGGTCTGAGCAGAGTGACCTCCAGAACTTCGCTACGAACTGTACTCCCCTGTCGGAGATGATCTCTTGAGGAAGGCCGTGGAGCTTGAAGATCTCTTTTATAAAGCTCTGGGCGAGTAGAGGTGCAGACGGAAGCCCAGTAAGTGGTACGAAATGAGCCATTTTAGAAAAACGATCCACGATAACCCAAATTGTGTTGTGGCGCCGAGATGGAGGAAGATCAGAGATGAAATCCATATATAGGTGAGTCCATGGCTTAGATGGAATTGCAAGAGGTTGGAGTTGACCATGTGGAACCCGCCGAGGTATCTTGTGTTGGGCACATTTGATGCATGAAGACACATAAGACCTGACGTCCTTTTTCATCGAAGACCACCAATAGGACCGCTGGATAAATTCTAGGGTTTTATCCATACCCAGGTGACCAGAGAACCGGGAAGCATGAGTCCAATGCAGTAACCTCTTGCGGAGTTCCGGAGCGACGAAAGTCTTCCCAACCGGGGGTATAGAAGATAATTGGGTAGAGGCGAAGGAAGCGGAATTCAAGATTGGTTGGGGCTGTTCCATGGGTAGATCAGGGTTGCTCGTCATGGAACGGGAGAGTGCGTCGGCTTTGAGGTTTTGTGAACCGGGGCGATAGGAGACTTTGAAGTTAAATCTGGAGAAAAACATTGCCCACCGGGCTTGACGAGGGTTCAAGCAATTTGCAGATTTAAGATAAAGGAGGTTCTTATGGTCAGTAAAAATGGTAATGGGGTAATGAGCTCCTTCTAGAAGATATCGCCATTCTTCGAGGGCTAGTTTCATGGCGAGTAACTCTTGATCTCCAATGGTGTAGTTCTTCTCTGCAGGCAAAAACTTCCGGGAAAAGAAACCACAGGGATGAAGTTTTTCATCTTTAAATCGCTGGGAGAGCACTGCACCGACACCTTCAGAGGATGCGTCCACCTCCAGGATAAAGGGCCGGGTGGAGTCTGGTTGCTTTAAGATGGGAGCGGAGATGAAGGCTTGCTTAAGAAGTTGAAATGCAGAGGTAGCTTCGACGGGCCATATAGTTGGATCTGCTCCCTTGCGGGTGAGGGCTGTAATCGGAGCTACCAGAGTCGAGAAACCTTTTACAAACTTGCGATAGTAATTGGCAAATCCTAGGAATCTTTGTATGGATTTTAAGGAAGAAGGAAGAGACCAATCAAGAATGGCTTGTAGTTTTGACGAATCCATTTGAAGGCCTGTTCCGGAGATAATGTATCCCAGGAATGGTACACTTGAGACCTCAAACAGACACTTCTCTAATTTGCAAAACAGTTGATTGGACCGCAACCTCAGAAGGACTTGTTTGACCTGGTCTCGATGAGACGTTGGTAGCTGAGTGGCTACGTAGAGCGGCTGGATAGCTGTGGGTAGACGTTGGTAGCTGAGTGGCTACGTGGAGCGGCTGGATAGCCGTGGGTAGACGTTGGTAGCTGAGTGGCTACGTGGAGTGGCTGGTTAGCCGTGGGTAGACGTTGGTAGCTGAGTGGCTACGTGAAGTGGCTGGATAGCCGTGGGTAGACGTTGGTAGCTGAGTGGCTACGTGGAGCGGCTGGATAGCCGTGGGTAGACGTTGGTAGCTGAGTGGCTACGTGGAGCGTCTGGATAGCCGTTGGTAGACGTTGGTAGCTGAGTGGCTACGTGGAGCGGCTGGATAGCCGTGGGTAGACGTTGGTAGCTGAGTGGCTACGTGGAGCGGCTGCATAGCCGTGGGTAGACGTTGGTAGCTGAGTGGCTACGTGGAGCGGCTGGATAGCCGTGGGTAGACGTTGGTAGCTGAGCGGCTACGTGGAGCAGCTGGATAGCCGTGGGTAGACGTTGGTAGCTGAGCGGCTATGTGGAGCGGCTGGATAGCCGTGGGTAGACGTTGGTAGCTGAGCGGCTACGTGGAGTGGCTGGATAGCCGTGGGTAGACGTTGGTAGCTGAGCGGCTACGTGGAGCGGCTGGATAGCCGTGGGTAGACGTTGGTAGCTGAGTGGCTACGTGGAGCGGCTGGAGCGCAGTGGGAAGGCTACTTAGCTAAACTAAGAAACTAGTTGCACTGGCAACTTGTGTGAGCATTGGGGATCCTTTTATAGTGGACACTGGGAGCTGACAGGCTGAGAGAGAAGGAGAAGGCTCCTCATTGGTGGTAGTGGGGTTACATGGGCAATCCAAGATGGCCGCGCCCATGGACCGGAGGACAGCGCTTCCTGGAGGTAGTCAGCGGGGACCAGCGGTGAGCAGGAGCCGGCGTGGGAGCAGCACAGCAGCGGGACCCTCCAGAGGACAACAGCGGAGACTGCCTTGGGAGAAGAGGAAGGAGCGTACAGCGCGGGAGCCGGAAGACAGCGCGGGTCAGCGCCCGCACAGGTAAGCGACGGGGTCTGATTCTGGGGTCTCCAGGCCGGGGTGTGACATCTGACTTATGAGCGCTGTTTTTTACTAGTATTTATTGCTATATTCAGGAGACTGACAATATCCACCTCAAACAGCTGCTTTTGATAGGAACAGCAACACTTCGCAGCGCCCGACAATTATTAATTCTTACTAATTCAGCAGTTCACACCATCTCTGCTTCTCAAAATAGGCCCTTGAACATTATCAGCTCCTGGTCCATGTGGTGCTTAATCAGGCCCAGGGCCTCTTGGACTGGGGAGAAGGACACATCACCAAATGTTATCAGTGTCAGTGTAATGTACTGCAGGGTAACCATACTGGGGAAATACTCTGCAGCATGCCCTGAAGAGAATAGACACTACATCTACCATCTAGCAGGGTTCCCTACGCGAGCCATGTGCTGCCATTTTTCTAGGAGGCATTGGTACACGCAAAGATAGTAGTGTCACACTGGGGAACGCGCGATCAGGGTCAAACATATGACCTGGTGAGTAAATTCCGGGGAGTCAATTTGTTTGAGAGGTGGCACCCAGGGTTAGCATGTGCACTGGGTGCAGAGTGAGTATTTTGGTGGAGACACTGATTAACATGGTGAGAAGTCATATCTGTTGTTTGGGAGATTTAAGCAGTAGCACATTAGGGGTACAGGAGTTGTCAAGGAATTAAGGGGATTGCAGTCCTGATTGTTGGATTTGCTCTTTGGGTTGTTTTCAATAAAGTTTTCTCATCCAACATCGAGTTCACCATTAATACCAACTGAGATACTGACATAGGGCCTGATTCAGACCCACTCGTGAGCAGCTGTCCGCTCGCAAGTGGGTCGATGTTCTGCACTGAGCATGCGCACGACGGAGGGAGCTCCGTCGTGCGCATGCGCCAGACGCGACGAGCGAAGGATTTTCCTTCGCTCGTAGTGTCTCTTCCAAGGGGGCGTGCTGTCGATGTTGACTGACAGCACGCCCCCTTTGGTGGGCGTGCCGGGGGCGTGCCTCCCTGACGGGGGCGTTCCCACGGGAACGCCTCCCGTCAGAAGCCGGCCCACTGACATCACTAGTGATGTCAGTGGGAGTGATTTTGGCTCTGATAGAGCCAAAATCACTCCGGAGCTTGCGGTTGAAAACCTCAACCGCAGGCTCCGGCTCGCAGTTTCGATGGTCGCGATGGTCACGACCATCGCGGCCATCAAAATGCACGCTCGTATAGGCTGTGGGTGGTGACCCACAGCTATACGAGCGTCCAGGAGGACGCTCCATTTTTATGGAGGGCGGCCCTCATTCAGAGCGTGCGCTCTGCTCAGAGCGTATGGCTCTGAATGAGGGCCATAATGCGTTCCCCTCCATATCTTTCTATGTACTGTACAAGTCACTGCAGTAACTGGGGTACAAGGGTTTGTTTATCTCTATTAGACCTTCCACCAACTGGTATGTCCACAGGACATAATTATACGTCACCTCTGGCACTCCTAGTACTGCAGCGTGGGTTAAATAAATCAAATAGTGGGTGAAGGATGCACACCTTTATTGTATGACTCACACAGCACAAAATAATAACATAACTGCAACAACACCACAATGCATATTACACACACTCCTATCTCTCACCCGCGTCTTCTGTCACAGTCAGGGCCACTGAGACCCAGAGATATGGAGGGTTTGGTCAAATTCTGGGAGGCTTTACCACAATCCTTCAAAAGAAGAACAATGGAAAATACTATGCGCGCTGCAGAGAGAGAAATCTCTTCTGCTAACCAGGCCCCTAAGACAATACCGTAATCCGTATACGCCTCCCCCTCTCTGCACCCCTGGTCGCAATCCTTTCATTACGCAATGACGACTGCTGAGCCAAGCTCTTCTATCTACATATTGTGATAAACGCACAGGAAACATTGTCAATGGTAGCTATGCGTGCCCGAGGTTCCTGGCTTATTTCTGGTGGACAGAAGCTAATTGGCAAAATTGATTGTCCAGCACCTGTGAGAGGCTGATATAAGGTGTGTCAGTTGCTGGTCTCAGTCTCTCACTACCTGGGGAGCAGGCAGCAGGTCTGTTGAGAGACACTGTGATAACTGGCTGTCTGTACTGTGCTGATATTGTTGCTTTGTGAGAGGGACTTTAGGTTCCTCCACTCTTAAAGAGGGAATCATTTGTTTAGTTAGAGCCGGACAGTCCAGGATTTTCATTTATGTTTTATTTATCTTTATGCTGCAAATAAAACTAGCTGGGGAGACTTGTGCCAAGACCCTGGGCTGGTGTGCTACTAATTTGCTGCTGTGTTAAAGTGCACCCTTCTAACCCAGGAGACGGCATCCTTACCCTGCAACACATGGTGGAAAATGTGAGCATCTGCACCGGCATTGCAGCTAGAAAAACACAAGTAAAAATTTAAAGGTACAAGCACCCATTTTTTGTTGTTGTCAGAAAAGACTATCATACTGTGAAATCCATGGCGGTTCTGCTATCGCAGATGCGTAGGAAAACCAGATTCTTCTTCACCCCTACATCAGGAGCTAACATGGAAGGCACACTTGAGGTGCTTCTACAAGGCTACAATGGCTCAGCAGGTAGCTACCAGGGTGCAGCTGTAGGCTACTGAGGAGGCTCGAAAACAACAGCAATAGGATATGGAGTAGATTCGGAGGCAACAGCAACTGGCTTGTGAGGAAAACTGCAACTAGCAGCACCAGGACCGTGAGGCCTTGCGAGAGGAGGTGCAGCACTGTCTGGAAATGCTTCCATGGATGTCACAAATATCTCCAGCTCCATACGAGCTGCTCATTTTCTGCAAATGATGACATAAAGTGATGATGTTGAAGCCTATTTATCAACCTTTGAAAGAACTGCTGAGAGAGATTTGACAAGATCTATTGCCCTAGAAGTCGGTGGCCAGGCCTCTTAGCACCCTGCCTGTCAGAGGAACCAGGAAAAGCATACTATGACTTGGGCCTTACTGATGCCAAACATTATGATAAACTAAAAACTGCAATTCTAACTCATTTGGGTGTCAGGATGTCTGTTCGAGCACAACAAGTTCATCCCTGGGGTTACAATTGTGTATAAACCTCCCTGCTCGCAAATGCATGACCTCATCCATCTCATGATCTCACCAAGCAGTGTCTACACCGGAGACTCTGACAGGACCACACATGGTTATGGATCGCCTGCCTGCAGTTCTGCACAAGTAGGTGATCCACATGGATCCTTAACCATCAGACTAACTGGCGGATATGATGGAGAAGGATGTTGCAGCTGAGGAACTGTTGAGTTTACCCCAATGGCGCCTACTCCCACAACAGCGATCTCCAGTGACAACTGGTAAGTCTGTTCCAGGGGAAACGATGGTGAAGAGCGACCTCTTATTTATTTAGGTAGAATGCTAAATGTACATGAGAGAAACTATGGCACTGATGAAATACGAGCATTGGGTTGTGATACTTTGGTTTTGATACAGAGAGACCAGACTTTTCTCTTATGTTTTATATATCTTTATGCAGCAAATAAAACTAGCTGCGGTTTTTGTGCCAAGACCCTGCACTGGTGTTATACTACTTGGCTGCTGTGTGAACGTGCCTCTGTCTACCCCCGGAGATGGCGTCCTTACCCTGCTCTTGCTACAGTATATAGATTTATTGCATGTCATAGACTCGCGCACATCTACACAGTGCTGGGCGATCATTATACAGTAAGCAGATAGTCATGTAAGCGTCGCATGCCTCAGGGAGATGAGACATAATTACACATTGGCGCATCCGATACGTCCCTTCGGAGGCGTATCCCTTTTGGGTGCTGGAGCGCAGGTGCAGAGGTACGTGATGATAATCACATATACAAAGAAGAGACCCACGTTGGTCCCAGTGCACCCATTAATACTACTTTTCTTCTTTGTACATGTGATTTCTATAATGTGTAAGTAGTGGGTGGCACCTCAGCAAGCTTTATATTTAATCTGTAGATACAGATGAACTGAGTATAAGCTAATTGGAGAGAGGACAAACAAAACTGTAAACTATAAATGACATAATAGATGGCCGCTGCGGGATTGGTGCTCTAAGTACGTGAGGATAATGATGACCAGCAGCCGAGCTTTGTGGCCACTTCTGATTGGCTGTTTGTGTATGGAACCCTGTAGGACGCTCAGTCTGGCCTCCCCATCCAATCACAGACTAACCTGATGCATAGACTGTGTGACTGTGGGTGGGTAGAGGGCAGGGGCGTTTTTAGAGAAGAGGGGACCCGTGTGCATCCCCTTTCATGGGCCCCCTCCTCACACTCCGGAGCTCTGACGTGGCTGGCCGGCCACCGCAGAATCAATAGACTCTGGGAACTAGAGTGTGCCTGGAGTCTATTGTGCATGCGCTGATCGCTGTGGAAATGGCGCGAAGCCATTTTCCCGGTGATTTCCTTACAACGCATGCACATAACACAGAAAAAATGGCTGCGGTGGCCATTTTCCAGCGCTTGAGCAGCGCTGGGAGACCCGACGCGGGACCTCGGAGAGGTAAGTTTTACATAATATGGGGTGTGTGGTGCGGGACACCCCTGTACCGGAGGGCCCGTGTGCACTGCACACCCTGCACCCATTATAGATAGGCCCCTGGTGCGGGGGGTGTTTGTATTAGATTACATTTTATATGGAGATGGCGGCTTTCGAATTTATAACTAACACTGTGACGCCACATCTGTGCTCTATGGTTAGTCGTAAATATGCGCACATGTGATACACCATATACACCTACTGTAGGTACATTTATATGCTTAGGCAAAATGCGGTCAATTGAAATGAGGCCTTATATGGATTTATGGTGTAGAAAACATTTGCTAAATAATTGAATATTTGCATGAAAAGAGATTCTCAGTACCTTATCTTTAGTAAATACGGTTAACCCATTCACCTGCGTTCTGCGCTGGGTGATGTCAGTTGGGTGATGTCAGCGCGATATTCTATCACGTACAACAGCTTCACCATCTTTTCCTGATTAATACAGTTATATGGAAAAGTATCAACAGTCATAAAAAAGCATTTAAAACAAACTGCAACTGAACATTTGGTTCTATTCAGCATTTTAATTAGCAGAGGACATTGAAACAAAAGGTGATTTAGGTAATGCCTGGCAACCAGCGGAGCCTAACGAAGTGTTAATTGATTTAGCCTAGGTGCTATATAGGACATTATTCATCTGTAATGATTTATCTCTCCTCTTCCTCTTCGGGGGGCGCTCACTGAGGGGGGGGGAGGGGGGCGCTCACTGAGGGGGGGGAGGGGGGCGCTCACTGAGGGGGGGGGAGGGGGGCGCTCACTGAGGGGGGGGAGGGGGCGCTCACTGAGGGGGGGGAGGGGGGCGCTCACTGCGGGGTGCGCGCTACACAACGGGTTAAATCAAAGAGATTAATAGGTTGTTTCTCAAAGAACACAATCATGACAACTTCAGTAATAGAAACTTATTCCTCTTCTACAGACTAAAGGCCACTACATCATCTATTCTATGTGAGAGGTGCTACTTGCCATAAGTAGTACAGCTATAGTGCTCAGTATCCCTGTACTGTATGTACTATTGGTAATGGGGAGAATACAGTCACACTCTCCTTACCACAGAGCTGCCTAATGCTGTATGTGGCAGTTGTACTTTTCTGCATAATCATTTCTAATTGTTCACCCATTTGTGGCTCCCAGAAATGTTATTAAAAATACATAGCTTGGGGCCAAAGGTGACAGTTTTGTTAACCAGATTGACACCAGGGGCCTCATTTAGAGCAGGCCGCAATTTTATCAACCAAGTGTAAGTGTGATATTGCGTCAGCAAATTGCTGTCTGATTATTGTATTTTAAGTTAAATGTATCACAAAATACAGTATATATAGAGTAGATGAATCCGCAGAGCTGTTAAAAGTGAATGTCACTGACCTAGGGATCAATAACAGAGGCGGCTCCTGTTCTCATCAGCTCCTGCCAGGTGCATTGTGGGATAAATAACAGAGGCGGCTCCTGTTCTCATCAGCGCCTGCCAGGTGCATTGTGGGATAAATAACAGAGGCGGCTCCTGTTCTCATCAGCGCCTGCCAGGTGCATTGTGGGATCAATAAGAGAAGCGGCTCCTATTCTCATCAGGGCCTGCCAGGTGCATTGTGGGATCAATAACAGAGGCGGCTCCTGTTCTCATCAGCGCCTGCCAGGTGCATTGTGGGATCAATAACAGAGGCGGCTCCTATTATCATCAATGCCTGCCAGGTGCATTGTGGTATCAATAACAGAGGCGGCTCCTATTCTCATCAGCGCCTGCCAGGTGCATTGTGGGATCAATAACAGAGGCGGCTCCTGTTCTCATCAGCTCCTGCCAGGTGCATTGTGGGATCAATAACAGAGGCGGCTCCTATTCTCATCAGCGCCTGCCAGGTAAATTGTGGGATAAATAACAGAGGCGGCTCCTATTCTCATCAGCGCCTGCCAGGTGCATTGTGGGATCAATAAGAGAAGCGGCTCCTATTCTCATCAGCTCCTGCCAGGTGCATTGTGGGATCAATAACAGAGGCGGCTCCTATTCTCATCAGCGCCTGCCAGGTGCATTGTGGGATCAATAACAGAGGCGGCTCCTATTATCATCAATGCCTGCCAGGTGCATTGTGGTATCAATAACAGAGGCGGCTCCTATTCTCATCAGCGCCTGCCAGGTGCATTGTGGGATCAATAACAGAGGCGGCTCCTGTTCTCATCAGCTCCTGCCAGGTGCATTGTGGGATCAATAACAGAGGCGGCTCCTATTCTCATCAGCGCCTGCCAGGTAAATTGTGGGATAAATAACAGAGGCGGCTCCTGTTCTCATCAGCGCCTGCCAGGTGCATTGTGGGATAAATAACAGAGGCGGCTCCTGTTCTCATCAGCGCCTGCCAGGTGCATTGTGGGATCAATAAGAGAAGCGGCTCCTATTCTCATCAGGGCCTGCCAGGTGCATTGTGGGATAAATAACAGAGGCGGCTCCTGTTCTCATCAGCTCCTGCCAGGTGCATTGTGGGATCAATAATTGAGGCAGCTTCTATTCTCATCAGCGCCTGCCAGGTGCATTGTGGGATCGATAACAGAGGCGGCTCCTGTTCTCATCAGCTCCTGCCAGGTGCATTGTGGGATGAATAACAGAGGCGGCTCCTGTTCTCATCAGCGCCTGCCAGGTGCATTGTGGGATCAATAACAGAGGCGGCTCCTATTATTATCAATGCCTGCCAGGTGCATTGTGGTATCAATAACAGAGGCGGCTCCTATTCTCATCAGCGCCTGCCAGGTGCATTGTGGGATCAACAATTGAGGCGGCTCCTATTCTCATCAGCGCCTGCCAGGTGCATTGTGGGATCAATAACAGAGGCGGCTCCTGTTCTCATCAGCGCCTGCCAGGTGCATTGTGGGATCAATAACAGAGGCGGCTCCTATTATCATCAATGCCTGCCAGGTGCATTGTGGTATCAATAACAGAGGCGGCTCCTATTCTCATCAGCGCCTGCCAGGTGCATTGTGGGATCAATAACAGAGGCGGCTCCTGTTCTCATCAGCTCCTGCCAGGTGCATTGTGGGATCAATAACAGAGGCGGCTCCTATTCTCATCAGCGCCTGCCAGGTAAATTGTGGGATCAATAAGAGAGGCGGCTCCTGTTCTCATCAGCGCCTGCCAGGTGCATTGTGGGATCAATAACAGAGGCGGCTCCTATTCTCATCAGCGCCTGCCAGGTGCATTGTGGGATAAATAACAGAGGCGGCTCCTGTTCTCATCAGCGCCTGCCAGGTGCATTGTGGGATCAATAACAGAGGCGGCTCCTATTCTCATCAGCGCCTGCCAGGTGCATTGTGGGATAAATAACAGAGGCGGCTCCGGTTCTCATCAGCGCCTGCCAGGTGCATTGTGGGATAAATAACAGAGGCGGCTCCTGTTCTCATCAGCGCCTGCCAGGTGCATTGTGGGATCAATAACAGAGGCGGCTCCTATTCTCATCAGCGCCTGCCAGGTGCATTGTGGGATAAATAACAGAGACGGCTCCTGTTCTCATCAGCGCCTGCCAGGTGCATTGTGGGATCAATAAGAGAGGCGGCTCCTATTCTCATCAGGGCCTGCCAGGTGCATTGTGGGATAAATAACAGAGGCGGCTCCTGTTCTCATCAGCTCCTGCCAGGTGCATTGTGGGATCAATAATTGAGGCAGCTTCTATTCTCATCAGCGCCTGCCAGGTGCATTGTGGGATCGATAACAGAGGCGGCTCCTGTTCTCATCAGCTCCTGCCAGGTGCATTGTGGGATGAATAACAGAGGCGGCTCCTGTTCTCATCAGCGCCTGCCAGGTGCATTGTGGGATCAATAACAGAGGCGGCTCCTATTATCATCAATGCCTGCCAGGTGCATTGTGGTATCAATAACAGAGGCGGCTCCTATTCTCATCAGCGCCTGCCAGGTGCATTGTGGGATCAACAATTGAGGCGGCTCCTATTCTCATCAGCGCCTGCCAGGTGCATTGTGGGATCAATAACAGAGGAGGCTCCTGTTCTCATCAGCTCCTGCCAGGTGCATTGTGGGATCAATAACAGAGGCGGCTCCTATTCTCATCAGCGCCTGCCAGGTAAATTGTGGGATCAATAAGAGAGGCGGCTCCTATTCTCATCAGCGCCTGCCAGGTGCATTGTGGGATAAATAACAGAGGCGGCTCCTGTTCTCATCAGCGCCTGCCAGGTGCATTGTGGGATAATTAACAGAGGCGGATCCTGTTCTCATCAGCGCCTGCCAGGTGCATTGTGGGATCAATAAGAGAGGCGGCTCCTATTCTCATCAGCGCCTGACAGGTGCATTGTGGGATAAATAACAGAGGCGGCTCCTATTCTCATCAGCGCCTGCCAGGTGCATTGTGGGATAAATAACAGAGGCGGCTCCTGTTCTCATCAGCTCCTGCCAGGTGCATTGTGGGATCTATAAGAGAGGCGGCTCCTATTCTCATCAGCGCCTGCCAGGTGCATTGTGGGATAGATAACAGAGGCGGCTCCTATTCTCATCAGCTCCTGCCAGGTGCATTGTGGGATAAATAACAGAGGCGGCTCCTGTTCTCATCAGCGCCTGCCAGGTGCATTGTGGGATAAATAACAGAGGCGGCTTCAATTCTCATCAGCGCCTGCTAGGTGCATTGTGGGATCAATAAGAGAGGCGGCTTCTATTCTCATCAGCGCCTGCCAGGTGCATTGTGGGATAAATAACAGAGGCGGCTCCTGTTCTCATCAGCGCCTGCCAGGTGCATTGTGGGATAAATAACAGAGGTGGCTCCTTTTCCCATCAGCGCCTGCCAGGTGTATTGTGGGATAGATAACAGAGGCGGCTCTTATTCTCATCAGCTCCTGCCAGGTGCATTGTGGGATCATTAACAGAGGCGGCTCCTATTCTCATCAGCGCCTGCCAGGTGCATTGTGGGATAAATAACAGAGGTGGCTCCTATTCCCATCAGCGCCTGCCAGGTGTATTGTGGGATAGATAACAGAGGTGGCTCCTATTCTCATCAGCTCCTGCCAGGTGCATTGTGGGATCAATAACAGAGGCGGCTCCTGTTCTCATCAGCGCCTGCCAAGTGCATTGTGGGATCAATAACAGAGGCGGCTCCTATTCTCATCAGCTCCTTCCAGGTGCATTGTGGGATAGATAACAGAGGCGGCTCCTGTTCTCATCAGTGCCTGCCAGGTGCATTGTGGGATCAATAACAGAGGCGGCTCCTATACTCATCAGCGCCTGCCAGGTGCATTGTGGGATGAATAACAGAGGCGGCTCCTATTCTCATCAGCGCCTGCCAGGTGCATTGTGGGATCAATAACAGAGGCGGCTCCTGTTCTCATCAGCGCCTGCCAGGTGCATTGTGGGATGAATAACAGAGGCGGCTCCTATTCCCATCAGCGCCTGCCAGGTGGATTGTGGGATCAATAACAGAGGCGGCTCCTGTTCTCATCAGCGCCTGCCAGGTGCATTGTGGGATCAATAACAGAGGCGGCTCCTGTTCTCATCAGCGCCTGCCAGGTGCATTATGGGATCAATAACAGAGGTGGCTCCTATTCTCATCAGCGCCTGCCAGGTGCATTGTGGGATAAATAACAGAGGCAGCTCCTATTCTCATCAGCGCCTGCCAGGTGCATTGTGGGATAAATAACAGAGGCGGCTCCTATTCCCATCAGCGCCTGCCAGGAGCATTGTGGGATAAATAACAGAGGCGGATACTGTTCTCATCAGCTCCTGCCAGGTGCATTGTGTGATCAATAACAGAGGCGGCTCCTATTCTCATCAGCGCCTGCCAGGTAAATTGTGGGATCAATAAGAGAGGCGGCTCCTATTCTCATCAGCGCCTGCCAGGTGCATTGTGGGATAAATAACAGAGGCGGCTCCTGTTCTCATCAGCGCCTGCCAGGTGCATTGTGGGATAATTAACAGAGGCGGATCCTGTTCTCATCAGCGCCTGCCAGGTGCATTGTGGGATCAATAAGAGAGGCGGCTCCTATTCTCATCAGCGCCTGACAGGTGCATTGTGGGATAAATAACAGAGGCGGCTCCTATTCTCATCAGCGCCTGCCAGGTGCATTGTGGGATAAATAACAGAGGCGGCTCCTGTTCTCATCAGCTCCTGCCAGGTGCATTGTGGGATCTATAAGAGAGGCGGCTCCTATTCTCATCAGCGCCTGCCAGGTGCATTGTGGGATAGATAACAGAGGCGGCTCCTATTCTCATCAGCTCCTGCCAGGTGCATTGTGGGATAAATAACAGAGGCGGCTCCTGTTCTCATCAGCGCCTGCCAGGTGCATTGTGGGATAAATAACAGAGGCGGCTTCAATTCTCATCAGCGCCTGCTAGGTGCATTGTGGGATCAATAAGAGAGGCGGCTTCTATTCTCATCAGCGCCTGCCAGGTGCATTGTGGGATAAATAACAGAGGCGGCTCCTGTTCTCATCAGCGCCTGCCAGGTGCATTGTGGGATAAATAACAGAGGCGGCTTCTATTCCCATCAGCGCCTGCCAGGTGCATTGTGGGATAAATAACAGAGGTGGCTACTTTTCCCATCAGCGCCTGCCAGGTGTATTGTGGGATAGATAACAGAGGCGGCTCTTATTCTCATCAGCTCCTGCCAGGTGCATTGTGGGATCATTAACAGAGGCGGCTCCTATTCTCATCAGCGCCTGCCAGGTGCATTGTGGGATAAATAACAGAGGTGGCTCCTATTCCCATCAGCGCCTGCCAGGTGTATTGTGGGATAGATAACAGAGGCGGCTCCTATTCTCATCAGCTCCTGCCAGGTGCATTGTGGGATCAATAACAGAGGCGGCTCCTGTTCTCATCAGCGCCTGCCAGGTGCATTGTGGGATCAATAACAGAGGCGGCTCCTATTCTCATCAGCTCCTTCCAGGTGCATTGTGGGATAGATAACAGAGGCGGCTCTTGTTCTCATCAGTGCCTGCCAGGTGCATTGTGGGATCAATAACAGAGGCGGCTCCTATACTCATCAGCGCCTGCCAGGTGCATTGTGGGATGAATAACAGAGGCGGCTCCTATTCTCATCAGCGCCTGCCAGGTGCATTGTGGTATCAATAACAGAGGCGGCTCCTGTTCTCATCAGCGCCTGCCAGGTGCATTGTGGGATGAATAACAGAGGCGGCTCCTATTCCCATCAGCGCCTGCCAGGTGGATTGTGGGATCAATAACAGAGGCGGCTCCTGTTCTCATCAGCGCCTGCCAGGTGCATTGTGGGATCAATAACAGAGGCGGCTCCTGTTCTCATCAGCGCCTGCCAGGTGCATTATGGGATCAATAACAGAGGTGGCTCCTATTCTCATCAGCGCCTGCCAGGTGCATTGTGGGATAAATAACAGAGGCAGCTCCTATTCTCATCAGCGCCTGCCAGGTGCATTGTGGGATAAATAACAGAGGCGGCTCCTATTCCCATCAGCGCCTGCCAGGAGCATTGTGGGATAAATAACAGAGGCGGATACTGTTCTCATCAGCGCCTACCAGGTGCATTGTTGGATCAATAACAGAGGCGGCTCCTATTCCCATCAGCGCCATCCAGGGACATTGTAGGATCAATAACAGAGGCGGCTCCTATTCTCATCAGCGCCTGCCAGGTGCATTATGGGATGAATAATAGAGGGTGCTCCTGTTCTCATCAGCGCCTGCCAGGTGCATTGTGGCATCAATAACAGAGGCGGCTCCTATTCTCATCAGCGCCTGCCAGGTGCATTGTGGGATGAATAACAGAGGCGACTCCTATTCTCATCAGCGCCTGTCAGGTGCATTGTGGGATAAATAACAGAGGTGGCTCCTATTCTCATCAGCGCCTGCCAGGTGCTTTGTGGGATCAATAACAGAAGCGGCTCCTATTCTCATCAGCGTCTGCCAGGTGTATTGTGGGATCAATAACAGAGGCGGCTCCTATTCTCATCAGCGCCTGCCAGGTGTATTGTGGGATCAATAACAGAGGCGGCTCCTATTCTCATCAGCGCCTGCCAGGTGCATTGTGGGATCAAAAACAGAGGCGGCTCCTATTCTCATCAGCGCCTGCCAGGTGCATTGTGGGATCAATAACAGAGGCGGCTCCTATTCTCATCAGCGCCTGCCAGGTGCATTGTGGGATCAATAACAGAGGCGGCTCCTATACTCATCAGCGCCTGCCAGGTGCATTGTGGGATCAATAACTGAGGCGGCTCCTATTCTCATCAGCGCCTGCCAGGTGCATTGTGGCATCAATAACAGAGGCGGCTCCTATTCTCATCAGCGCCTGCCATGTGCATTGTGGGATCAATAACAGAGGTGGCTCCTGTACTCATCAGCGCCTGCCAGGTGCATTGTGGGATCAACAATTGAGGCGGCTCCTATTCTCATCAGCGCCTGCCAGGTGCATTGTGGGATCAATAACAGAGGCGGCTCCTGTTCTCATCAGCGCCTGCCAGGTGCATTGTGGGATCAATAACAGAGGCGGCTCCTATTATCATCAATGCCTGCCAGGTGCATTGTGGTATCAATAACAGAGGCGGCTCCTATTCTCATCAGCGCCTGCCAGGTGCATTGTGGGATCAATAACAGAAGCGGCTCCTGTTCTCATCAGCTCCTGCCAGGTGCATTGTGGGATCAATAACAGAGGCGGCTCCTATTCTCATCAGCGCCTGCCAGGTAAGTTGTGGGATCAATAAGAGAGGCGGCTCCTGTTCTCATCAGCGCCTGCCAGGTGCATTGTGGGATCAATAACAGAGGCGGCTCCTATTCTCATCAGCGCCTGCCAGGTGCATTGTGGGATAAATAACAGAGGCGGCTCCTGTTCTCATCAGCGCCTGCCAGGTGCATTGTGGGATCAATAACAGAGGCGGCTCCTATTCTCATCAGCGCCTGCCAGGTGCATTGTGGGATAAATAACAGAGGCGGCTCCGGTTCTCATCAGCGCCTGCCAGGTGCATTGTGGGATAAATAACAGAGGCGGCTCCTGTTCTCATCAGCGCCTGCCAGGTGCATTGTGGGATCAATAACAGAGGCGGCTCCTATTCTCATCAGCGCCTGCCAGGTGCATTGTGGGATAAATAACAGAGGTGGCTCCTGTTCTCATCAGCGCCTGCCAGGTGCATTGTGGGATCAATAAGAGAGGCGGCTCCTATTCTCATCAGGGCCTGCCAGGTGCATTGTGGGATAAATAACAGAGGCGGCTCCTGTTCTCATCAGCTCCTGCCAGGTGCATTGTGGGATAAATAATTGAGGCAGCTTCTATTCTCATCAGCGCCTGCCAGGTGCATTGTGGGATCGATAACAGAGGCGGCTCCTGTTCTCATCAGCTCCTGCCAGGTGCATTGTGGGATGAATAACAGAGACGGCTCCTGTTCTCATCAGCGCCTGCCAGGTGCATTGTGGGATCAATAACAGAGGCGGCTCCTATTATCATCAATGCCTGCCAGGTGCATTGTGGTATCAATAACAGAGGCGGCTCCTATTCTCATCAGCGCCTGCCAGGTGCATTGTGGGATCAACAATTGAGGCGGCTCCTATTCTCATCAGCGCCTGCCAGGTGCATTGTGGGATCAATAACAGAGGCGGCTCCTGTTCTCATCAGATCCTGCCAGGTGCATTGTGGGATCAATAACAGAGGCGGCTCCTATTCTCATCAGCGCCTGCCAGGTAAATTGTGGGATCAATAAGAGAGGCGGCTCCTATTCTCATCAGCGCCTGCCAGGTGCATTGTGGGATAAATAACAGAGGCGGCTCCTGTTCTCATCAGCGCCTGCCAGGTGCATTGTGGGATAATTAACAGAGGCGGCTCCTGTTCTCATCAGCGCCTGCCAGGTGCATTGTGGGATTAATAAGAGAGGCGGCTCCTATTCTCATCAGCGCCTGACAGGTGCATTGTGGGATAAATAACAGAGGCGGCTCCTATTCTCATCAGCGCCTGCCAGGTGCATTGTGGGATAAATAACAGAGGCGGCTCCTGTTCTCATCAGCTCCTGCCAGGTGCATTGTGGGATCAATAAGAGAGGCGGCTCCTATTCTCATCAGCGCCTGCCAGGTGCATTGTGGGATAGATAACAGAGGCGGCTCCTATTCTCATCAGCTCCTGCCAGGTGCATTGTGGGATAAATAACAGAGGCGGCTCCTGTTCTCATCAGCGCCTGCCAGGTGCATTGTGGGATAAATAACAGAGGCGGCTTCGATTCTCATCAGCGCCTGCTAGGTGCATTGTGGGATCAATAAGAGAGGCGGCTTCTATTCTCATCAGCGCCTGCCAGGTGCATTGTGGGATAAATAACAGAGGCGGCTCCTGTTCTCATCAGCGCCTGCCAGGTGCATTGTGGGATAAATAACAGAGGCGGCTTCTATTCCCATCAGCGCCTGCCAGGTGCATTGTGGGATAAATAACAGAGGTGGCTCCTTTTCCCATCAGCGCCTGCCAGGTGTATTGTGGGATAGATAACAGAGGCGGCTCTTATTCTCATCAGCTCCTGCCAGGTGCATTGTGGGATCATTAACAGAGGCGGCTCCTATTCTCATCAGCGCCTGCCAGGTGCATTGTGGGATAAATAACAGAGGTGGCTCCTATTCCCATTAGCGCCTGCCAGGTGTATTGTGGGATAGATAACAGAGGCGGCTCCTATTCTCATCAGCTCCTGCCAGGTGCATTGTGGGATCAATAACAGAGGCGGCTCCTGTTCTCATCAGCGCCTGCCAGGTGCATTGTGGGATCAATAACAGAGGCGGCTCCTATTCTCATCAGCTCCTTCCAGGTGCATTGTGGGATAGATAACAGAGGCGGCTCCTGTTCTCATCAGTGCCTGCCAGGTGCATTGTGGGATCAATAACAGAGGCGGCTCCTATACTCATCAGCGCCTGCCAGGTGCATTGTGGGATGAATAACAGAGGCGGCTCCTATTCTCATCAGCGCCTGCCAGGTGCATTGTGGGATCAATAACAGAGGCGGCTCCTGTTCTCATCAGCGCCTGCCAGGTGCATTGTGGGATGAATAACAGAGGCGGCTCCTATTCCCATCAGCGCCTGCCAGGTGGATTGTGGGATGAATAACAGAGGCGGCTCCTGTTCTCATCAGCGCCTGCCAGGTGCATTGTGGGATCAATAACAGAGGCGGCTCCTGTTCTCATCAGCGCCTGCCAGGTGCATTATGGGATCAATAACAGAGGTGGCTCCTATTCTCATCAGCGCCTGCCAGGTGCATTGTGGGATAAATAACAGAGGCAGCTCCTATTCTCATCAGCGCCTGCCAGGTGCATTGTGGGATAAATAACAGAGGCGGCTCCTATTCCCATCAGCGCCTGCCAGGAGCATTGTGGGATAAATAACAGAGGCGGATACTGTTCTCATCAGCGCCTACCAGGTGCATTGTTGGATCAATAACAGAGGCGGCTCCTATTCCCATCAGCGCCATCCAGGGACATTGTAGGATCAATAACAGAGGCGGCTCCTATTCTCATCAGCGCCTGCCAGGTGCATTATGGGATGAATAATAGAGGGTGCTCCTGTTCTCATCAGGGCCTGCCAGGTGCATTGTGGCATCAATAACAGAGGCGGCTCCTATTCTCATCAGCGCCTGCCAGGTGCATTGTGGGATGAATAACAGAGGCGGCTCCTATTCTCATCAGCGCCTGCCAGGTGCATTGTGGGATAAATAACAGAGGTGGCTCCTATTCTCATCAGCGCCTGCCAGGTGCATTGTGGGATCAATAACAGAAGCGGCTCCTATTCTCATCAGCGTCTGCCAGGTGTATTGTGGGATCAATAACAGAGGCGGCTCCTATTCTCATCAGCGCCTGCCAGGTGTATTGTGGGATCAATAACAGAGGCGGCTCCTATTCTCATCAGCGCCTGCCAGGTGCATTGTGGGATCAAAAACAGAGGCGGCTCCTATTCTCATCAGCGCCTGCCAGGTGCATTGTGGGATCAATAACAGAGGCGGCTCCTATTCTCATCAGCGCCTGCCAGGTGCATTGTGGGATCAATAACAGAGGCGGCTCCTATACTCATCAGCGCCTGCCAGGTGCATTGTGGGATCAATAACTGAGGCGGCTCCTATTCTCATCAGCGCCTGCCAGGTGCATTGTGGCATCAATAACAGAGGCGGCTCCTATTCTCATCAGCGCCTGCCATGTGCATTGTGGGATCAATAACAGAGGTGGCTCCTGCACTCATCAGCGCCTGCCAGGTGCATTGTGGGATAAATAACAGAGGCGGCTCCTATTCTCATCAGCGCCTGCCAGATGCATTGTGGGATCAAAAACAGAGGCGGCTCCTTTTCTCATCAGCGCATGCCAGGTGCATTGTGGGATAAATAACAAAGGCGGCTCCTATTCCCTTCAGCGCCTGCCAGGTGCATTGTGGGATCAATAACAGTGGCGGCTCCTATTCCCATCAGCGCCATCCAGGTACATTGTAGGATCAATAACTGATAAGGCTCCTGTTCTCATCAGCGCCCTCCAGGTGCATTGTGGGATAAATAACAGAGGTGGATCCTATTCTCTTCAGCGCCTGCCAGGTGCATTGTGGGATAAATAACAGAGGCGGCTCCTGTTCTCATCAGCGCCTGTCAGGTGCATTGTGGGATCAAAAACAGAGGCAGCTGCTATTCTCATCAGCGCCTGCCAGGTGCATTGTGGGATAAATAAGAGAGGCGGCTCCTGTCCTCATCAGCGCCTGCCAGGTGCATTTTGGGATAAATAACAGAGGCAGCTCCTGTACTCATCAGCGCCTGCCCGGTGCATTGTGGCATCAATAACAGAGGCGGCTCCTATTCTCATCAGAGCCTGCCAGGTGCATTGTGGCATCAATAACAGAGGTGGCTCCTGTTCTCATCAGCGCCTGCCAGGTGCATTGTGGCATCAATAACAGAGGTGGCTCCTGTTCTCATCAGCGGCCTGCCAGGTGCATTGTGGCATCAATAACAGAGGCGGCTCATGTTCTCATCAGCGCCTGCCAGGTGCATTGTGGCATCAATAACAGAGGTGGCTCCTGTTCTCATCAGCGCCTGCCAGGTGCATTGTGGCATCAATAACAGAGGTGGCTCCTGTTCTCATCAGCGCCTGCCAGGTGCATTGTGGCTTCAATAACAGAGGCGGCTCCTGTTCTCATCAGCGCCTGCCAGGTGCATTGTGGGATGAATAACAGAGGCGGCTCCTATTCCCATCAGCGCCTGCCAGGTGGATTGTGGGATGAATAACAGAGGCGGCTCCTGTTCTCATCAGCGCCTGCCAGGTGCATTATGGGATCAATAACAGAGGTGGCTCCTATTCTCATCAGCGCCTGCCAGGTGCATTGTGGGATAAATAACAGAGGCAGCTCCTATTCTCATCAGCGCCTGCCAGGTGCATTGTGGGATAAATAACAGAGGGGCTCCTATTCCCATCAGCGTCTGCCAGGAGCATTGTGAGATAAATAACAGAGGCGGATACTGTTCTCATCAGCGCCTACCAGGTGCATTGTTGGATCAATAACAGAGGCGGCTCCTATTCCCATCAGCGCCATCCAGGGACATTGTAGGATCAATAACAGAGGCGGCTCCTATTCTCATCAGCGCCTGCCAGGTGCATTATGGGATGAATAATAGAGGGGGCTCCTGTTCTCATCAGCGCCTGCCAGGTGCATTGTGGCATCAATAACAGAGGCGGCTCCTATTCTCATCAGCGCCTGCCAGGTGCATTGTGGGTTGAATAACAGAGGCGGCTCCTATTCTCATCAGCGCCTGCCAGGTGCATTGTGGGATGAATAACTGAGGTGGCTCCTATTCTCATCAGCGCCTGCCAGGTGCATTGTGGGATAAATAACAGAGGCAGCTCCTATTCTCATCAGCGCCTGCCAGGTGCATTGTGGGATAAATAACAGAGGCGGCTCCTATTCCCATCAGCGCCTGCCAGGAGCATTGTGGGATAAATAACAGAGGCGGATACTGTTCTCATCAGCGCCTACCAGGTGCATTGTTGGATCAATAACAGAGGCTGCTCCTATTCCCATCATCGCCATCCAGGGACATTGTAGGATCAATAACAGAGGCGGCTCCTATTCTCATCAGCGCCTGCCAGGTGCATTATGGGATGAATAATAGAGGGTGCTCCTGTTCTCATCAGGGCCTGCCAGGTGCATTGTGGCATCAATAACAGAGGCGGCTCCTATTCTCATCAGCGCCTGCCAGGTGCATTGTGGGATGAATAACAGAGGCGGCTCCTATTCTCATCAGCGCCTGCCAGGTGCATTGTGGGACAAATAACAGAGGTGGCTCCTATTCTCATCAGCGCCTGCCAGGTGCATTGTGGGATCAATAACAGAAGCGGCTCCTATTCTCATCAGCGTCTGCCAGGTGTATTGTGGGATCAATAACAGAGGCGGCTCCTATTCTCATCAGCGCCTGCCAGGTGTATTGTGGGATCAATAACAGAGGCGGCTCCTATTCTCATCAGCGCCTGCCAGGTGCATTGTGGGATCAAAAACAGAGGCGGCTCCTATTCTCATCAGCGCCTGCCAGGTGCATTGTGGGATCAATAACAGAGGCGGCTCCTATTCTCATCAGCGCCTGCCAGGTGCATTATGGGATGAATAATAGAGGGTGCTCCTGTTCTCATCAGGGCCTGCCAGGTGCATTGTGGCATCAATAACAGAGGCGGCTCCTATTCTCATCAGCGCCTGCCAGGTGCATTGTGGGATGAATAACAGAGGCGGCTCCTATTCTCATCAGCGCCTGCCAGGTGCATTGTGGGACAAATAACAGAGGTGGCTCCTATTCTCATCAGCGCCTGCCAGGTGCATTGTGGGATCAATAACAGAAGCGGCTCCTATTCTCATCAGCGTCTGCCAGGTGTATTGTGGGATCAATAACAGAGGCGGCTCCTATTCTCATCAGCGCCTGCCAGGTGTATTGTGGGATCAATAACAGAGGCGGCTCCTATTCTCATCAGCGCCTGCCAGGTGCATTGTGGGATCAAAAACAGAGGCGGCTCCTATTCTCATCAGCGCCTGCCAGGTGCATTGTGGGATCAATAACAGAGGCGGCTCCTATTCTCATCAGCGCCTGCCAGGTGCATTGTGGGATCAATAACAGAGGCGGCTCCTATACTCATCAGCGCCTGCCAGGTGCATTGTGGGATCAATAACTGAGGCGGCTCCTATTCTCATCAGCGCCTGCCAGGTGCATTGTGGCATCAATAACAGAGGCGGCTCCTATTCTCATCAGCGCCTGCCATGTGCATTGTGGGATCAATAACAGAGGTGGCTCCTGTACTCATCAGCGCCTGCCAGGTGCATTGTGGGATAAATAACAGAGGCGGCTCCTATTCTCATCAGCGCCTGCCAGATGCATTGTGGGATCAAAAACAGAGGCGGCTCCTTTTCTCATCAGCGCATGCCAGGTGCATTGTGGGATAAATAACAAAGGCGGCTCCTATTCCCTTCAGCGCCTGCCAGGTGCATTGTGGGATCAATAACAGTGGCGGCTCCTATTCCCATCAGCGCCATCCAGGTACATTGTAGGATCAATAACTGATAAGGCTCCTGTTCTCATCAGCGCCCTCCAGGTGCATTGTGGGATAAATAACAGAGGTGGATCCTATTCTCTTCAGCGCCTGCCAGGTGCATTGTGGGATAAATAACAGAGGCGGCTCCTGTTCTCATCAGCGCCTGTCAGGTGCATTGTGGGATCATAAACAGAGGCAGCTGCTATTCTCATCAGCGCCTGCCAGGTGCATTGTGGGATAAATAAGAGAGGCGGCTCCTGTCCTCATCAGCGCCTGCCAGGTGCATTTTGGGATAAATAACAGAGGCAGCTCCTGTACTCATCAGCGCCTGCCCGGTGCATTGTGGCATCAATAACAGAGGCGGCTCCTATTCTCATCAACGCCTGCCAGGTGCATTGTGGGATAAATAACAAGGGGGCTCCTATTCTCATCAGTGCCTGCCAGGTGCATTGTGGGATAAATAACATAGGCGGCTTCTATTCTCATCAGCGCCTGCCAGGTGCATTGTGGCATCAATAACAGAGGTGGCTCCTGTTCTCATCAGCGCCTGCCAGGTGCATTGTGGCATCAATAACAGAGGTGGCTCCTGTTCTCATCAGCGGCCTGCCAGGTGCATTGTGGCATCAATAACAGAGGCGGCTCTTGTTCTCATCAGCGCCTGCCAGGTGCATTGTGGCATCAATAACAGAGGTGGCTCCTGTTCTCATCAGCGCCTGCCAGGTGCATTGTGGCATCAATAACAGAGGTGGCTCCTGTTCTCATCAGCGCCTGCCAGGTGCATTGTGGCATCAATAACAGAGGCGGCTCCTGTTCTCATCAGCGCCTGCCAGGTGCATTGTGGGATGAATAACAGAGGCGGCTCCTATTCCCATCAGCGCCTGCCAGGTGGATTGTGGGATGAATAACAGAGGCGGCTCCTGTTCTCATCAGCGCCTGCCAGGTGCATTATGGGATCAATAACAGAGGTGGCTCCTATTCTCATCAGCGCCTGCCAGGTGCATTGTGGGATAAATAACAGAGGCAGCTCCTATTCTCATCAGCGCCTGCCAGGTGCATTGTGGGATAAATAACAGAGGCGGCTCCTATTCCCATCAGCGTCTGCCAGGAGCATTGTGAGATAAATAACAGAGGCGGATACTGTTCTCATCAGCGCCTACCAGGTGCATTGTTGGATCAATAACAGAGGCGGCTCCTATTCCCATCAGCGCCATCCAGGGACATTGTAGGATCAATAACAGAGGCGGCTCCTATTCTCATCAGCGCCTGCCAGGTGCATTATGGGATGAATAATAGAGGGGGCTCCTGTTCTCATCAGCGCCTGCCAGGTGCATTGTGGCATCAATAACAGAGGCGGCTCCTATTCTCATCAGCGCCTGCCAGGTGCATTGTGGGTTGAATAACAGAGGCGGCTCCTATTCTCATCAGCGCCTGCCAGGTGCATTGTGGGATGAATAACTGAGGTGGCTCCTATTCTCATCAGCGCCTGCCAGGTGCATTGTGGGATCAATAACAGAAGCGGCTCCTATTCTCATCAGCGTCTGCCAGGTGTATTGTGGGATCAATAACAGAGGCGGCTCCTATTCTCATCAGCGCCTGCCAGGTGTATTGTGGGATCAATAACAGAGGCGGCTCCTATTCTCATCAGCGCCTGCCAGGTGCATTGTGGGATCAATAACAGAGGCGGCTCCTATTCTCATCAGCGCCTGCCAGGTGCATTGTGGGATCAATAACAGAGGCGACTCCTATTCTCATCAGCGCCTGCCAGGTGCATTGTGGGATCAATAACAGAGGCGGCTCCTATTCTCATCAGCGCCTGCCAGGTGCATTGTGGGATCAATAACTGAGGCGGCTCCTATTCTCATCAGCGCCTGCCAGGTGCATTGTGGCATCAATAACAGAGGCGGCTCCTATTCTCATCAGCGCCTGCCATGTGCATTGTGGGATCAATAACAGAGTTGGCTCCTGTACTCATCAGCGCCTGCCAGGTGCATTGTGGGATAAATAACAGAGGCGGCTGCTATTCTCATCAGCGCCTGCCAGATGTATTGTGGGATCAAAAACAGAGGCGGCTCCTTTTCTCATCAGCGTATGCCAGGTGCATTGTGGGATAAATAACAAAGGCGGCTCCTATTCCCTTCAGCGCCTGCCAGGTGCATTGTGGGATCAATAACAGAGGCGGCTCCTATTCCCATCAGCGCCATCCAGGTACATTGTAAAATCAATAACTGAGGAGGCTCCTGTTCTCATCAGCGCCCGCCAGGTGCATTGTGGGATAAATAACAGAGGTGGATCCTATTCTCTTCAGCGCCTGCCAGGTGCATTGTGGGATAAATAACAGAGGCGGCTCCTGTTCTCATCAGCGCCTGCCAGGTGCATTGTGGGATCAAAAACAGAGGCAGCTGCTATTCTCTTCAGCGCCTGCCAGGTGCATTGTGGGATAAATAAGAGAGGCAGCTCCTGTCCTCATCAGCGCCTGCCAGGTGCATTGTGGGATAAATAACAGAGGCGGCTCCTGTACTCATCAGCGCCTGCCCGGTGCATTGTGGCATCAATAACAGAGGCGGCTCCTATTCTCATCAGCGCCTGCCAGGTGCATTGTGGGATAAATAACAGAGGCGGCTCCTATTCTCATCAGTGCCTGCCAGGTGCATTGTGGGATAAATAACATAGGCGGCTTCTATTCTCATCAGCGCCTGCTAGGTGCATTGTGGCATCAATAACAGAGGTGGCTCCTGTTCTCATCAGCGCCTGCCTGGTGCATTGTGGCATCAATAACAGAGGTGGCTCCTGTTCTCATCAGCACCTGCCAGGTGCATTGTGGCATCAATAACAGAGGTGGCTCCTGTTCTCATCAGCGCCTGCCAGGTGCATTGTGGCATCAATAACAGAGGCGGCTCCTATTCTCATCAGCGCCTGCCAGGTGCATTGTGGGATAAATAACAGAGGCGGCTCCTATTCTCATCAGCTCCTGCCAGGTGCATTGTGGGATAAATAACAGAGGCGGCTCCTGTTCTCATCTGCTCCTGCCCTGTGCATTGTGGGATGAATAACAGAGGCGGCTCCTATTCTCATCAGCGCCTGCCAGGTGCATTGTGGGATCAATAACAGAAGCGGCTCCTATTCTCATCTGCTCCTGCCCTGTGCATTGTGGGATGAATAACAGAGGCGGCTCCTATTCTCATCAGCGCCTGCCAGGTGCATTGTGGGATCAATAACAGAAGCGGCTCCTATTCTCATCAGTGCCTGCCAGGTGTATTGTGGGATCAATAACAGAGGCGGCTCCTATTCTCATCAGCGCCTGCCAGGTGCATTGTGGGATCAATAACAGAGGCGGATCCTATTCTCATCAACGCCTGCCAGGTGCATTGTGGGATCAATAACTGAGGCGGCTCCTATTCTCATCAGCGCCTGCCAGGTGCATTGTGGGATGAATAACAGAGGCGGCTCCTGTTCTCATCAGCGCCTGCCAGGTGCATTGTGGGATGAATAACAGAGGCGGCTCCTATTCTCTTCAGCGCCTGCCAAGTGCATTGTGGGATCAATAACAGAGGTGGCTCCTATTCTCATCAGCGCCTGCCAGGTGCATTGTGGGATAAATAACAGAGGCGTCTCCTGTTCTCATCAGTGCCTGCCAGGTGCATTTTGGGATCAATAACAGAGGCAGCTCCTATTCTCATCAGCGCCTGCCAGGTGTATTGTGGGATCAATAACAGAGGCGGCTCCTATTCTCATCAGCGCCTGCCAGGTGCATTGTGGGATCAATAACAGAGGCGGCTCCTGTTCTCATCAGCATCTGCCAGGTGCATTGTGGGATCAATAACAGAGGCGGCTCCTATTCTCATCAGCGCCTGCCAGGTGCATTGTGGGATAGATAAAAGAGGCGGCTCCTATTCTCATAAGAGCCTGCCAGGTGTATTGTGGGATAAATAACAGAGGCGGCTCCTATTCCCATCAGCGCCTGCCAGGTGCATTGTGGGATCAATAACAGAGGCGGCTCCTATTCTCATCAGCGCCTGCCAGGTGCATTGTGGGATGAATAACAGAGGCGGCTCCTATTCTCATCAGCGCCTGCCAGGTGCATTGTGGGATGAATAACAGAGGCGGCTCCTGTTCTCATCAGCGCCTGCGAGGTGCATTGTGGGATCAATAACAGAGGCGGCTCCTATTCCCATCAGCGCCTGCCAGGTGCATTGTGGGATGAATAACAGAGGCGGCTCCTATTCTCATCAGCGCCTGCCAGGTGCATTGTGGGATGAATAACAGAGGCGGCTCCTGTTCTCATCAGCGCCTGCCAGGTGCATTGTGGGATCAATAAGAGAGGCTGCTCCTATTCTCATCAGCGCCTGCCAGGTGCATTGTGGAATAAATAACAGAGGTGGCTCCTTTTCCCATCAGCGCCTGCCAGGTGTATTGTGGGATAGATAACAGAGGCGGCTCTTATTCTCATCAGCTCCTGCCAGGTGCATTGTGGGATCATTAACAGAGGCTGCTCCTATTCTCATCAGCGCCTGCGAGGTGCATTGTGGAATAAATAACAGAGGCGGCTCCTGTTCTCATCAGCGCCTGCCAGGTGCATTGTGGGATAAATAACAGAGGCGGCTCCATTTCTCATCAGCGCCTGCCAGGTGCATTGTGGGATCAATAACAGAGGCGGCTCCTATTCTCATCAGCGCCTGCCAGGTGCATTGTGGGATCAATAACAGAGGCAACTCCTATTGTCATCAGCGCCTGCCAGGTGCATTGTGGGATAAATAACATAGGCAGCTCCTATTCTCATCAGCGCCTGCCAGGTGCATTGTGGGATCAATAACAGAGGCGGCTCCTATTCTCATCAGCGCCTGCCAGGTGCATTGTGGGATCAATAACAGAGGCGGCTCCTGTTCTCATCAGCTCCTGCCAGGTGCATTGTGGGATCAATAAGAGAGGTGGCTCCTATTCTCATCAGCGCCTGCCAGGTGCATTGTGGGATAAATAACAGAGGCGGCTCCTGTTCTCATCAGCGCCTGCCAGGTGCATTGTGGGATAAATAACAGAGGCGGCTCCTGTACTCATCAGCGCCTGCCAGGTGCATTGTGGGATCAATAACAGAGGCGGCTCCTATTCTCATCAGCGCCTGCCAGGTGCATTGTGGGATAAATAACAGAGGCGGCTCATGTTCTAATCAGCGCCTGCCAGGTGCATTGTGGCATCAATAACAGAGGCAGCTCCTGTTCTCATCAGCGCCTGCGAGGTGCATTGTGGGATCAATAACAGAGGCGGCTCCTATTCCCATCAGCGCCTGCCAGGTGCATTGTGGGATGAATAACAGAGGCGGCTCCTATTCTCATCAGCGCCTGCCAGGTGCATTGTGGGATGAATAACAGAGGCAGCTCCTGTTCTCATCAGCGCCTGCCAGGTGCATTGTGGGATCAATAAGAGAGGCTGCTCCTATTCTCATCAGCGCCTGCCAGGTGCATTGTGGAATAAATAACAGAGGTGGCTCCTTTTCCCATCAGCGCCTGCCAGGTGTATTGTGGGATAGATAACAGAGGCGGCTCTTATTCTCATCAGCTCCTGCCAGGTGCATTGTGGGATCATTAACAGAGGCTGCTCCTATTCTCATCAGCGCCTGCCAGGTGCATTGTGGAATAAATAACAGAGGCGGCTCCTGTTCTCATCAGCGCCTGCCAGGTGCATTGTGGGATAAATAACAGAGGCGGCTCCGTTTCTCATCAGCACCTGCCAGGTGCATTGTGGGATCAATAACAGAGGCGGCTCCTATTCTCATCAGCGCCTGCCAGGTGCATTGTGGGATCAATAACAGAGGCAACTCCTATTGTCATCAGCGCCTGCCAGGTGCATTGTGGGATAAATAACATAGGCAGCTCCTATTCTCATCAGCGCCTGCCAGGTGCATTGTGGGATCAAGAACAGAGGCGGCTCCTATTCTCATCAGCGCCTGCCAGGTGCATTGTGGGATCAATAACAGAGGCGGCTCCTGTTCTCATCAGCTCCTGCCAGGTGCATTGTGGGATCAATAAGAGAGGTGGCTCCTATTCTCATCAGCGCCTGCCAGGTGCATTGTGGGATAAATAACAGAGGCGGCTCCTGTTCTCATCAGCGCCTGCCAGGTGCATTGTGGGATAAATAACAGAGGCTGCTCCTGTACTCATCAGCGCCTGCCAGGTGCATTGTGGGATCACTAACAGAGGCGGCTCCTATTCCCATCAGCGCCTGCCAGATGCATTGTGGGATAAATAACAGAGGTGGCTCCTATTCCCATCAGCGCCTGCCAGGTGTATTGTGGGATAGATAACAGAGGCGGCTCCTATTCTCATCAGCTCCTGCCAGGTGCATTGTGGGATCAATAACAGAGGCGGCTCCTATTCTCATCAGCGCCTGCCAGGTGCATTGTGGGATAAATAACAGAGGCGGCTCATGTTCTCATCAGCGCCTGCCAGGTGCATTGTGGCATCAATAACAGAAGCGGCTCCTATTCTCATCAGCGCCTGCCAGGTGTATTGTGGGATAAATAACAGAGGCGGCTCCTATTCCCATCAGCGCCTGCCAGGTGCATTGTGGGATCAATAACAGAGGCGGCTCCTATTCTCATCAGCGCCTGCCAGGTGCATTGTGGGATCAATAACAGAGGCGGCTCCTGTTCTCATCAGCGCCTGCGAGGTGCATTGTGGGATCAATAACAGAGGCGGCTCCTATTCCCATCAGCGCCTGCCAGGTGCATTGTGGGATGAATAACAGAGGCGGCTCCTATTCTCATCAGCGCCTGCCAGGTGCATTGTGGGATGAATAACAGAGGCGGCTCCTGTTCTCATCAGCGCCTGCCAGGTGCATTGTGGGATCAATAAGAGAGGCTGCTCCTATTCTCATCAGCGCCTGCCAGGTGCATTGTGGAATAAATAACAGAGGCGGCTCCTGTTCTCATCAGCGCCTGCCAGGTGCATTGTGGGATAAATAACAGAGGCGGCTCCCTTTCTCATCAGCGCCTGCCAGGTGCATTGTGGGATCAATAACAGAGGCGGCTCCTATTCTCATCAGCGCCTGCCAGGTGCATTGTGGGATCAATAACAGAGGCAACTCCTATTGTCATCAGCGCCTGCCAGGTGCATTGTGGGATAAGTAACATAGGCAGCTCCTATTCTCATCAGCGCCTGCCAGGTGCATTGTGGGATCAATAACAGAGGCGGCTCCTATTCTCATCAGCGCCTGCCAGGTGCATTGTGGGATCAATAACAGAGGCGGCTCCTGTTCTCATCAGCTCCTGCCAGGTGCATTGTGGGATCAATAAGAGAGGTGGCTCCTATTCTCATCAGCGCCTGCCAGGTGCATTGTGGGATAAATAACAGAGGCGGCTCCTGTTCTCATCAGCGCCTGCCAGGTGCATTGTGGGATAAATAACAGAGGCGGCTCCTGTACTCATCAGCGCCTGCCAGGTGCATTGTGGGATCACTAACAGAGGCGGCTCCTATTCCCATCAGCGCCTGCCAGATGCATTGTGGGATAAATAACAGAGGTGGCTCCTATTCCCATCAGCGCCTGCCAGGTGTATTGTGGGATAGATAACAGAGGCGGCTCCTATTCTCATCAGCTCCTGCCAGGTGCATTGTGGGATCAATAACAGAGGCGGCTCCTATTCTCATCAGCGCCTGCCAGGTGCATTGTGGGATAAATAACAGAGGCGGCTCATGTTCTCATCAGCGCCTGCCAGGTGCATTGTGGCATCAATAACAGAGGCGGCTCCTATTCTCATCAGCGCCTGCCAGGTGCATTGTGGGATAAATAACAGAGGCGGCTCCTGTTCTCATCAGCGCCTGCCACGTGTAATGTGGGATCAATAACAGAAGCGGCTCCTATTCTCATCAGCGCCTGCCAGGTGCATTGTGGGATCAATAACAGATGTGGCTCCTATTCTCATCAGCGCCGCCAGGTGCATTGTGGGATAGATACCAGAGGCGCCTGCCAGGTACATTGTTGGATAAATAACAGAGGCGGCTCCTATTCCCATCAGCGCCTGCCAGGTGCATTTTGGGATAAATAACAGAGGCGGCTCCTATTCTCATCAGCGCCTGCCAGGTGCATTGTGGGATCAATAACAGAGGCGGCTCCTATTCTCATCAGCTCCTGCCAGGTGCATTGTGGGATAGATAACAGAGGCGGCTCCTATACTCATCAACGCCTGCCAGGTGCATTGTGGGATCGATAACAGAGGCGGCTCCTATTCCCATCAGCTCCTGCCAGGTGCATTGTGGGATGAATAACAGAGGCGGCTCCTGTTCTGATCAGCGCCTGCCAGGTGCATTGTGGGATAAATAACAGAGGCGGCTCCTATTCGCATCAGCGCCTGCCAGGTGCATTGTGGGATAGATAACAGAGGCGGCTCCAATGCTCATCAGCGCCTGCCAGGTGCATTGTGGGATAGATAACAGAGGCGGCTACTATTCTCATCAGCGCCTGCCTGGTGCATTGTGGGATCAATAACAGAGGCGGCTACTGTTCTCATCAGCATCTGCCAGGTGTATTGTGGGATCAATATGAGTCTGCTCCTGTTCCCATCAGCTCCTGCCAGGAGCATTGTGGGATAGATAATAGAGGCAGCTCCTGTTCTCATCAGCACCTGCCAGGTGCATTGTGGGATAGATAACAGAGGCGACTCCTGTTCTCATCAGCGCCTGCCAGGTGCATTGTGGGATCAATAACAGAGGCGGCTCCTGTTCTCATCAGCGCCTGCCAAGTGCATTGTGGGATCAATAACAGAGGCGGCTCCTGTTCTCATCAGCGCCTGCCAGGTGCATTGTGTGATCAATAACAGAGGCGGCTCCTGTTCTCATCAGCGCCTGCCAGGTGCATTGTGGGATCAATAACAGAGGCGGCTCCTATTCTCATCAGCGCCTGCCAGGTGCATTGTGGGATAGATAACAGAGGCGGCTCCTATTCTCATAAGCGCCTGCCAGGTGCATTGTGGGATAAATAACAGAGGCGGCTCCTATTCCCATCAGCGCCTGCCAGGTGCATTGTGGGATCAATAACAGAGGCGGCTCCTATACTCATTAGCGCCTGCCAGGTGCATTGTGGGATGAATAACAGAGGCGGCTCCAGTTCTCATCAGAGCCTGTCAGGTGCATTGTGGGATGAATAACAGAGGCGGCTCCTATTCCCATCAGCGCCTGCCAGGTGCATTGTGGGATGAATAACAGAGGCGGCTCCTGTTCTCATCAGCGCCTGCTAGGTGCATTGTGGGATGAATAACAGAAGCGGCTCCTGTTCTCATCAGCGCCTGCCAGGTGCATTGTGGGATCAATAAGAGAGGCGGCTCCTATTCTCATCAGCGCCTGCCAGGTGCATTGTGGAATAAATAACAGAGGCGGCTTCTGTTCTCATCAGCGCCTGCCAGGTGCATTGTGGGATAAATAACAGAGGCGGCTCCTGTACTCATCAGCGCCTGCCAGGTGCATTGTGGGATAAATAACAGAGGCGGCTTCTATTCCCATCAGCGCCTGCCAGGTGCATTGTGGGATAAATAACAGAGGTGGCTCCTATTCCCATCAGCGCCTGCCAGGTGTATTGTGGGATAGATAACAGAGGCGGCTCCTGTTCTCATCAGCTACTGCAAGGTGCATTGTGGGATCATTAACAGAGGCGGCTCCTGTTCTCATCAGCGCCTGCCAGGTGCATTGTGGGATCAATAACAGAGGCGGCTCCTATTCTCATCAGCTCCTTCCAGGTGCATTGTGGGATAGATAACAGAGGCGGCTCCTGTTCTCATCAGCGCCTGCCAGGTGCATTGTGGGATCAATAACAGAGGCGGCTACTATACTCATCAGCACCTGCCAGGTGCATTGTGGGATGAATAACAGAGGCGGCTCCTATTCTCATCAGCGCCTGCCAGGTGCATTGTGGGACCAATAACAGAGGCGGCTCCTGTTCTCATCAGCGCCTGCCAGGTGCATTGTGAGATGAATAACAGAGGCGGCTCCAATTCTCATCAGCGCCTGCCAGGTGCATTGTGGGATAAATAACAGAGGCGGCTCCTATTCTCATCAGCACCTGCCAGGTGCATTGTGGGATCAATAATTGAGGCGGCTCCTATTCTCATCAGGGCCTGCCAGGTGCATTGTGGGATAAATAACAGAGGCGGCTCCTGTTCTCATCAGCTCCTGCCAGGTGCATTGTGGGATCAATAACAGAGGCGGCTCCTATTCTCATCAGCGCCTGCCAGGTGCATTGTGGGATCAATAATTGAGGCGGCTCCTATTCTCATCAGCGCCTGCCAGGTGCATTGTGGGATCAATAACAGAGGCGGCTCCTGTTCTCATCAGCTCCTGCCAGGTGCATTGTGGGATCAATAACAGAGGCGGCTCCTGTTCTCATCAGCTCCTGCCAGGTGCATTGTGGGATGAATAACAGAGGCAGCTCCTGTTCTCATCAGCGCCTGCCAGGTGCATTGTGGGATCAATAACAGAGGCGGCTCCTATTATCATCAGTGCCTGCCAGGTGCATTGTGATATCAATAATAGAGGCGGCTCCTATTCTCATCAGCGCCTGCCAGGTGCATTGTGGGATCAATAATTGAGGCGGCTCCTATTCTCATCAGCGCCTGCCAGGTGCATTGTGGGATCACAAACAGAGGCGGCTCCTGTTCTCATCAGCTCCTGCCAGGTGCATTGTGGGATCAATAACAGAGGCGGCTCTTATTCTCATCAGCGCCTGCCAGGTGCATTGTGGGATCAATAACAGAGGCGGCTCCTATTCTCATCAGCGCCTGCCAGGTGCATTGTGGGATAAATAACAGGCGGCTCCTGTTCTCATCAGCGCCTGTCAGGTGCATTGTGGGATCAATAAGAGAGGCGGCTTCTTTTCTCATCAGCGCCTGCCAAGTGCATTGTGGGATAAATAACAGAGGCGGCTCCTGTTCTCATCAGCTCCTGCCAGGTGAATTGTGGGATAGATAACAGAGGCGGCTCCTATTCTCATCAGCTCCTGCCAGGTGCTTGTGGGATAAATAACAGAGGCGGCTCCTGTTCTCATCAGCGCCTGCCAGGTGCATTGTGGGATAAATAACAGAGGCGGCTTCTATTCTCATCAGCGCCTGCCAGGTGCATTGTGGGATCAATAAGAGAGGCGGCTTCTATTCTCATCAGCGCCTGCCAGGTGCATTGTTGGATAAATAACAGAGGCGGCTCCTGTTCTCATCAGCGCCTGCCAGGTGCATTGTGGGATAAATAACAGAGGCGGCTCCTATTCCCATCAGCGCATGCCAGGTGCATTGTGGGATAAATAACAGAGGTGGCTCCTATTCCCATCAGCGCCTGCCAGGTGTATTGTGGGATAGATAACAGAGGCGGCTCTTATTCTCATCAGCTCCTGCCAGGTGCATTGTGGGATCATTAACAGAGGCGGCTCCTATTCTCATCAGCGCCTGCCAGGTGCATTGTGGCATAAATAACAGAGGTGGCTCCTATTCCCATCAGCGCCTGCCAGGTGTATTGTGGGATAGATAACAGAGGCGGCTCCTATTCTCATCAGCTCCTGCCAGGTGCATTGTGGGATCAATAACAGAGGCGGCTCCTGTTCTCATCAGCGCCTGCCAGGTGCATTGTGGGATCAATAACAGAGGCGGCTCCTATTCTCATCAGCTCCTTCCAGGTGCATTGTGGGATAGATAACAGAGGCGGCTCCTGTTCTCATCAGTGCCTGCCAGGTGCATTGTGGGATCAATAACAGAGGCGGCTCCTATACTCATCAGCGCCTGCCAGGTGCATTGTGGGATGAATAACAGAGGCGGCTCCTATTCTCATCAGCGCCTGCCAGGTGCATTGTGGGATCAATAACAGAGGCGGCTCCTGTTCTCATCAGCGCCTGCCAGGTGCATTGTGGAGATGAATAACAGAGGCGGCTCCTATTCCCATCAGCACCTGCCAGGTGGATTGTGGGATGAATAACAGAGGCGGCTCCTGTTCTCATCAGCGCCTGCCAGGTGCATTGTGGGATCAATAACAGAGGCGGCTCCTGTTCTCATCAGCGCCTGCCAGGTGCATTATGGGATCAATAACAGAGGTGGCTCCTATTCTCATCAGCGCCTGCCAGGTGCATAGTGGGATAAATAACAGAGGCAGCTCCTATTCTCATCAGCGCCTGCCAGGTGCATTGTGGGATAAATAACAGAGGCGGCTCCTATTCCCATCAGTGCCTGCCAGGAGCATTGTGGGATAAATAACAGAGGCGGATACTGTTCTCATCAGCGACTACCAGGTGCATTGTTGGATCAATAACAGAGGCGGCTCCTATTCCCATCAGCGCCATCCAGGGACATTGTAGGATCAATAACAGAGGCGGCTCCTTTTCTCATCAGCGCCTGCCAGGTGCATTATGGGATGAATAATAGAGGGTGCTCCTGTTCTCATCAGCGCCTGCCAGGTGCCTTGTGGCATCAATAACAGAGGCGGCTCCTATTCTCATCAGCGCCTGCCAGGTGCATTGTGGGATCAATAAGAGAGGCGGCTTCTATTCTCATCAGCGCCTGCCAGGTGCATTGTTGGATAAATAACAGAGGCGGCTCCTGTTCTCATCAGCGCCTGCCAGGTGCATTGTGGGATAAATAACAGAGGCGGCTCCTATTCCCATCAGCGCATGCCAGGTGCATTGTGGGATAAATAACAGAGGTGGCTCCTATTCCCATCAGCGCCTGCCAGGTGTATTGTGGGATAGATAACAGAGGCGGCTCTTATTCTCATCAGCTCCTGCCAGGTGCATTGTGGGATCATTAACAGAGGCGGCTCCTATTCTCATCAGCGCCTGCCAGGTGCATTGTGGCATAAATAACAGAGGTGGCTCCTATTCCCATCAGCGCCTGCCAGGTGTATTGTGGGATAGATAACAGAGGCGGCTCCTATTCTCATCAGCTCCTGCCAGGTGCATTGTGGGATCAATAACAGAGGCGGCTCCTGTTCTCATCAGCGCCTGCCAGGTGCATTGTGGGATCAATAACAGAGGCGGCTCCTATTCTCATCAGCTCCTTCCAGGTGCATTGTGGGATAGATAACAGAGGCGGCTCCTGTTCTCATCAGTGCCTGCCAGGTGCATTGTGGGATCAATAACAGAGGCGGCTCCTATACTCATCAGCGCCTGCCAGGTGCATTGTGGGATGAATAACAGAGGCGGCTCCTATTCTCATCAGCGCCTGCCAGGTGCATTGTGGGATCAATAACAGAGGCGGCTCCTGTTCTCATCAGCGCCTGCCAGGTGCATTGTGGGATGAATAACAGAGGCGGCTCCTATTCCCATCAGCACCTGCCAGGTGGATTGTGGGATGAATAACAGAGGCGGCTCCTGTTCTCATCAGCGCCTGCCAGGTGCATTGTGGGATCAATAACAGAGGCGGCTCCTGTTCTCATCAGCGCCTGCCAGGTGCATTATGGGATCAATAACAGAGGTGGCTCCTATTCTCATCAGCGCCTGCCAGGTGCATTGTGGGATAAATAACAGAGGCAGCTCCTATTCTCATCAGCGCCTGCCAGGTGCATTGTGGGATAAATAACAGAGGCGGCTCCTATTCCCATCAGTGCCTGCCAGGAGCATTGTGGGATAAATAACAGAGGCGGATACTGTTCTCATCAGCGACTACCAGGTGCATTGTTGGATCAATAACAGAGGCGGCTCCTATTCCCATCAGCGCCATCCAGGGACATTGTAGGATCAATAACAGAGGCGGCTCCTTTTCTCATCAGTGCCTGCCAGGTGCATTATGGGATGAATAATAGAGGGTGCTCCTGTTCTCATCAGCGCCTGCCAGGTGCATTGTGGCATCAATAACAGAGGCGGCTCCTATTCTCATCAGCGCCTGCCAGGTGCATTGTGAGATGAATAACAGAGGCGGCTCCTATTCTCATCAGCGCCTGCCAGGTGCATTGTGGGATGAATAACAGAGGTGGCTCCTATTCTCATCAGCGCCTGCCAGGTGCATTGTGGGATCAATAACAGAAGCGGCTCCTATTCTCATCAGCGTCTGCCAGGTGTATTGTGGGATCAATAACAGAGGCGGCTCCTATTCTCATCAGCGCCTGCCAGGTGTATTGTGGGATCAATAACAGAGGCGGCTCCTATTCTCATCAGCGCCTGCCAGGTGCATTGTGGGATCAATAACAGAGGCGGCTCCTATTCTCATCAGCGCCTGCCAGGTGCATTGTGGGATCAATAACAGAGGCGGCTCCTATTCTCATCAGCGCCTGCCAGGTGCATTGTGGGATCAATAACAGAGGCGGCTCCTATTCTCATCAGCGCCTGCCAGGTGCATTGTGGGATCAATAACTGAGGCGGCTCCTATTCTCATCAGCGCCTGCCAGGTGCATTGTGGCATCAATAACAGAGGCGGCTCCTATTCTCATCAGCGCCTGCCATGTGCATTGTGGGATCAATAACAGAGGTGGCTCCTGTACTCATCAGCGCCTGCCAGGTGCATTGTGGGATAAATAACAGAGGCGGCTCCTATTCTCATCAGCGCCTGCCAGATGCATTGTGGGATCAAAAACAGAGGCGGCTCCTTTTCTCATCAGCGCATGCCAGGTGCATTGTGGGATAAATAACAAAGGCGGCTCCTATTCCCTTCAGCGCCTGCCAGGTGCATTGTGGGATCAATAACAGTGGCGGCTCCTATTCCCATCAGCGCCATCCAGGTACATTGTAGGATCAATAACTGATAAGGCTCCTGTTCTCATCAGCGCCCGCCAGGTGCATTGTGGGATAAATAACAGAGGTGGATCCTTTTCTCTTCAGCGCCTGCCAGGTGCATTGTGGGATAAATAACAGAGGCGGCTCCTGTTCTCATCAGCGCCTGTCAGGTGCATTGTGGGATCAAAAACAGAGGCAGCTGCTATTCTCATCAGCGCCTGCCAGGTGCATTGTGGGATAAATAAGAGAGGCGGCTCCTGTCCTCATCAGCGCCTGCCAGGTGCATTTTGGGATAAATAACAGAGGCGGCTCCTGTACTCATCAGCGCCTGCCCGGTGCATTGTGGCATCAATAACAGAGGCGGCTCCTATTCTCATCAGCGCCTGCCAGGTGCATTGTGGGATAAATAACAGAGGCGGCTCCTATTCTCATCAGTGCCTGCCAGGTGCATTGTGGGATAAATAACATAGGCGGCTTCTATTCTCATCAGCGCCTGCCAGGTGCATTGTGGCATCAATAACAGAGGTGGCTCCTGTTCTCATCAGCGCCTGCCAGGTGCATTGTGGCATCAATAACAGAGGTGGCTCCTGTTCTCATCAGCGCCTGCCAGGTGCATTGTGGCATCAATAACAGAGGCGGCTCATGTTCTCATCAGCGCCTGCCAGGTGCATTGTGGCATCAATAACAGAGGCGGCTCCTGTTCTCATCAGCGCCTGCCAGGTGCATTGTGGCATCAATAACAGAGGCGGCTCCTGTTCTCATCAGCGCCTGCCAGGTGCATTGTGGCATCAATAACAGAGGCGGCTCCTGTTCTCATCAGCGCCTGCCAGGTGCATTGTGGGATGAATAACAGAGGCGGCTCCTATTCCCATCAGCACCTGCCAGGTGGATTGTGGGATGAATAACAGAGGCGGCTCCTGTTCTCATCAGCGCCTGCCAGGTGCATTGTGGGATCAATAACAGAGGCGGCTCCTGTTCTCATCAGCGCCTGCCAGGTGCATTATGGGATCAATAACAGAGGTGGCTCCTATTCTCATCAGCGCCTGCCAGGTGCATTGTGGGATAAATAACAGAGGCAGCTCCTATTCTCATCAGCGCCTGCCAGGTGCATTGTGGGATAAATAACAGAGGCGGCTCCTATTCCCATCAGCGTCTGCCAGGAGCATTGTGGGATAAATAACAGAGGCGGATACTGTTCTCATCAGCGCCTACCAGGTGCATTGTTGGATCAATAAGAGAGGCGGCTCCTATTCCCATCAGCGCCATCCAGGGACATTGTAGGATCAATAACAGAGGCGGCTCCTATTCTCATCAGCGCCTGCCAGGTGCATTGTGGGATCAATAACAGAGGCAGCTCCTATTCTCATCAGCGCCTGCCAGGTGCATTGTGGGATCAATAACAGAGGCGGCTCCTATTCTCATCAGCGCCTGCCAGGTGCATTGTGGGATCAATAACTGAGGCAGCTCCTATTCTCATCAGCGCCTGCCAGGTGCATTGTGGCATCAATAACAGAGGCGGCTCCTATTCTCATCAGCGCCTGCCATGTGCATTGTGGGATCAATAACAGAGGTGGCTCCTGTACTCATCAGCGCCTGCCAGGTGCATTGTGGGATAAATAACAAAGGCGGCTCCTATTCCCTTCAGCGCCTGCCAGGTGCATTGTGGGATAAATAACAAAGGCGGCTCCTATTCCCATCAGCGCCATCCAGGTACATTGTAGGATCAATAACTGATAAGGCTCCTGTTCTCATCAGCGCCCGCCAGGTGCATTGTGGGATAAATAACAGAGGTGGATCCTATTCTCTTCAGCGCCTGCCAGGTGCATTGTGGGATAAATAACAGAGGCGGCTCCTGTTCTCATCAGCGCCTGTCAGGTGCATTGTGGGATCAAAAACAGAGGCAGCTGCTATTCTCATCAGCGCCTGCCAGGTGCATTGTGGGATAAATAAGAGAGGCGGCTCCTGTCCTCATCAGCGCCTGCCAGGTGCATTTTGGGATAAATAACAGAGGCGGCTCCTGTACTCATCAGCGCCTGCCCGGTGCATTGTTTCATCAATAACAGAGGCGGCTCCTATTCTCATCAGCGCCTGCCAGGTGCATTGTGGGATAAATAACAGAGGCGGCTCCTATTCTCATCAGTGCCTGCCAGGTGCATTGTGGGATAAATAACATAGGCGGCTTCTATTCTCATCAGCGCCTGCCAGGTGCATTGTGGCATCAATAACAGAGGTGGCTCCTGTTCTCATCAGCGCCTGCCAGGTGCATTGTGGCATCAATAACAGAGGTGGCTCCTGTTCTCATCAGCGCCTGCCAGGTGCATTGTGGCATCAATAACAGAGGCGGCTCATGTTCTCATCAGCGCCTGCCAGGTGCATTGTGGCATCAATAACAGAGGTGGCTCCTGTTCTCATCAGCGCCTGCCAGGTGCATTGTGGCATCAATAACAGAGGTGGCTCCTGTTCTCATCAGCACCTGCCAGGTGCATTGTGGCATCAATAACAGAGGCGGCTCCTGTTCTCATCAGCGCCTGCCAGGTGCATTGTGGGATGAATAACAGAGGCGGCTCCTATTCCCATCAGCGCCTGCTAGGTGGATTGTGGGATGAATAACAGAGGCGGCTCCTGTTCTCATCAGCGCCTGCCAGGTGCATTATGGGATCAATAACAGAGGTGGCTCCTATTCTCATCAGCGCCTGCCAGGTGCATTGTGGGATAAATAACAGAGGCAGCCCCTATTCTCATCAGCGCCTGCCAGGTGCATTGTGGGATAAATAACAGAGGCGGCTCCTTTTCCCATCAGCATCTGCCAGGAGCATTGTGGGATAAATAACAGAGGCGGATACTGTTCTCATCAGCGCCTACCAGGTGCATTGTTGGATCAATAAGAGAGGCGGCTCCTATTCCCATCAGCGCCATCCAGGGACATTGTAGGATCAATAACAGAGGCGGCTCCTATTCTCATCAGCGCCTGCCAGGTGCATTATGGGATGAATAATAGAGGGGGCTCCTGTTCTCATCAGCGCCTGCCAGGTGCATTGTGGCATCAATAACAGAGGCGGCTCCTATTCTCATCAGCTCCTGCCAGGTGCATTGTGGGTTGAATAACAGAGGCGGCTCCTATTCTCATCAGCGCCTGCCTGGTGCATTGTGGGATGAATAACAGAGGTGGCTCCTATTCTCATCAGCGTCTGCCAGGTGCATTGTGGGATCAATAACAGAAGCGGCTCCTATTCTCATCAGCGTCTGCCAGGTGTATTGTGGGATCAATAACAGAGGCGGCTCCTATTCTCATCAGCGCCTGCCAGGTGTATTGTGGGATCAATAACAGAGGCGGCTCCTATTCTCATCAGCGCCTGCCAGGTGCATTGTGGGATCAATAACAGAGGCGGCTCCTATTCTCATCAGCGCCTGCCAGGTGCATTGTGGGATCAATAACAGAGGCGGCTCCTATTCTCATCAGCGCCTGCCAGGTGCATTGTGGGATAAATAACAGAGGCGGCTCCTATTCTCATCAGTGCCTGCCAGGTGCATTGTGGGATAAATAACATAGGCGGCTTCTATTCTCATCAGCGCCTGCCAGGTGCATTGTGGCATCAATAACAGAGGTGGCTCCTGTTCTCATCAGCGCCTGCCAGGTGCATTGTGGCATCAATAACAGAGGAGGCTCCTGTTCTCATCAGCGCCTGCCAGGTGCATTGTGGCATCAATAACAGAGGCGGCTCATGTTCTCATCAGCGCCTGCCAGGTGCATTGTGGCATCAATAACAGAGGTGGCTCCTGTTCTCATCAGCGCCTGCCAGGTGCATTGTGGCATCAATAACAGAGGTGGCTCCTGTTCTCATCAGCGCCTGCCAGGTGCATTGTGGCATCAATAACAGAGGCGGCTCCTGTTCTCATCAGCGCCTGCCAGGTGCATTGTGGGATGAATAACAGAGGCGGCTCCTATTCCCATCAGCGCCTGCTAGGTGGATTGTGGGATGAATAACAGAGGCGGCTCCTGTTCTCATCAGCGCCTGCCAGGTGCATTATGGGATCAATAACAGAGGTGGCTCCTATTCTCATCAGCGCCTGCCAGGTGCATTGTGGGATAAATAACAGAGGCAGCCCCTATTCTCATCAGCGCCTGCCAGGTGCATTGTGGGATAAATAACAGAGGCGGCTCCTATTCCCATCAGCATCTGCCAGGAGCATTGTGGGATAAATAACAGAGGCGGATACTGTTCTCATCAGCGCCTACCAGGTGCATTGTTGGATCAATAAGAGAGGCGGCTCCTATTCCCATCAGCGCCATCCAGGGACATTGTAGGATCAATAATAGAGGCGGCTCCTATTCTCATCAGCGCCTGCCAGGTGCATTATGGGATGAATAATAGAGGGGGCTCCTGTTCTCATCAGCGCCTGCCAGGTGCATTGTGGCATCAATAACAGAGGCGGCTCCTATTCTCATCAGCTCCTGCCAGGTGCATTGTGGGTTGAATAACAGAGGCGGCTCCTATTCTCATCAGCGCCTGCCTGGTGCATTGTGGGATGAATAACAGAGGTGGCTCCTATTCTCATCAGCGTCTGCCAGGTGCATTGTGGGATCAATAACAGAAGCGGCTCCTATTCTCATCAGCGTCTGCCAGGTGTATTGTGGGATCAATAACAGAGGCGGCTCCTATTCTCATCAGCGCCTGCCAGGTGTATTGTGGGATCAATAACAGAGGCGGCTCCTATTCTCATCAGCGCCTGCCAGGTGCATTGTGGGATCAATAACAGAGGCGGCTCCTATTCTCATCAGCGCCTGCCAGGTGCATTGTGGGATCAATAACAGAGGCGGCTCCTATTCTCATCAGCGCCTGCCAGGTGCATTGTGGGATCAATAACAGAGGCGGCTCCTATTCTCATCAGCGCCTGCCAGGTGCATTGTGGGATCAATAACTGAGGCGGCTCCTATTCTCATCAGCGCCAGCCAGGTGCATTGTGGCATCAATAACAGAGGCGGCTCCTATTCTCATCAGCGACTGCCATGTGCATTGTGGGATCAATAACAGAGGTGGCTCCTGTACTCATCAGCGCCTGCCAGGTGCATTGTGGGATAAATAACAGAGGCGGCTGCTATTCTCATCAGCGCCTGCCAGATGTATTGTGGGATCAAAAACAGAGGTGGCTCCTTTTCTCATCAGCGCATGCCAGGTGCATTGTGGGATAAATAACAAAGGCGGCTCCTATTCCCTTCAGCGCCTGCCAGGTGCATTGTGGTATCAATAACAGAGGCGGCTCCTATTCCCATCAGCGCCATCCAGGTACATTGTAAAATCAATAACTGAGGAGGCTCCTGTTCTCATCAGCGCCCGCCAGGTGCATTGTGGGATAAATAACAGAGGTGGATCCTATTCTCTTCAGCGCCTGCCAGGTGCATTGTGGGATAAATAACAGAGGCGGCTCCTGTTCTCATCAGCGCCTGCCAGGTGCATTGTGGGATAAAAAACAGAGGCAGCTGCTATTCTCTTCAGCGCCTGCCAGGTGCATTGTGGGATAAATAAGAGAGGCAGCTCCTGTCCTCATCAGCGCCTGCCAGGTGCATTGTGGGATAAATAACAGAGGCGGCTCCTGTACTCATCAGCGCCTGCCCGGTGCATTGTGGCATCAATAACAGAGGCGGCTCCTATTCTCATCAGCGCCTGCCAGGTGCATTGTGGGATAAATAACAGAGGCGGCTCCTATTCTCATCAGTGCCTGCCAGGTGCATTGTGGGATAAATAACATAGGCGGCTTCTATTCTCATCAGCGCCTGCCAGATGCATTGTGGCATCAATAACAGAGGTGGCTCCTGCTCTCATCAGCGCCTGCCTGGTGCATTGTGGCATCAATAACAGTGGTGGCTCCTGTTCTCATCAGCACCTGCCAGGTGCATTGTGGCATCAATAACAGAGGTGGCTCCTGTTCTCATCAGCGCCTGCCAGGTGCATTGTGGCATCAATAACAGAGGCGGCTCCTATTCTCATCAGCGCCTGCCAGGTGCATTGTGGGATAAATAACAGAGGCGGCTCCTATTCTCATCAGCTCCTGCCAGGTGCATTGTGGGATAAATAACAGAGGCGGCTCCTGTGCTCATCTGCTCCTGCCCTGTGCATTGTGGGATGAATAACAGAGGCGGCTCCTATTCTCATCAGCGCCTGCCAGGTGCATTGTGGGATCAATAACAGAAGCGGCTCCTATTCTCATCTGCTCCTGCCCTGTGCATTGTGGGATGAATAACAGAGGCGGCTCCTATTCTCATCAGCGCCTGCCAGGTGCATTGTGGGATCAATAACAGAAGCGGCTCCTATTCTCATCAGTGCCTGCCAGGTGTATTGTGGTATCAATAACAGAGGCGGCTCCTATTCTCATCAGCGCCTGCCAGGTGCATTGTGGGATCAATAACAGAGGCGGATCCTATTCTCATCAACGCCTGCCAGGTGCATTGTGGGATCAATAACTGAGGCGGCTCCTATTCTCATCAGCGCCTGCCAGGTGCATTGTGGGATGAATAACAGAGGCGGCTCCTGTTCTCATCAGCGCCTGCCAGGTGCATTGTGGGATGAATAACAGAGGCGGCTCCTATTCTCTTCAGCGCCTGCCAAGTGCATTGTGGGATCAATAACAGAGGTGGCTCCTATTCTCATCAGCGCCTGCCAGGTGCATTGTGGGATAAATAACAGAGGCGGCTCCTGTTCTCATCAGTGCCTGCCAGGTGCATTTTGGGATCAATAACAGAGGCAGCTCCTATTCTCATCAGCGCCTGCCAGGTGTATTGTGGGATCAATAACAGAGGCGGCTCCTATTCTTATCAGCGCCTGCCAGGTGCATTGTGGGATCAATAACAGAGGCGGCTCCTGTTCTCATCAGCGCCTGCGAGGTGCATTGTGGGATCAATAACAGAGGCGGCTCCTGTTCTCATCAGCATCTGCCAGGTGCATTGTGGGATCAATAACAGAGGCGGCTCCTATTCTCATCAGCGCCTGCCAGGTGCATTGTGGGATAGATAAAAGAGGCGGCTCCTATTCTCATAAGAGCCTGCCAGGTGTATTGTGGGATAAATAACAGAGGCGGCTCCTATTCCCATCAGCGCCTGCCAGGTGCATTGTGGGATCAATAACAGAGGCGGCTCCTATATTCATCAGCGCCTGCCAGGTGTATTGTGGGATGAATAACAGAGGTGGCTCCTGTTCTCATCAGCGCCTGCCAGGTGTATTGTGGGATGAATAACAGAGGCGGCTCCTATTCCCATCAGCGCCTGCCAGGTGCATTGTGGGATGAATAACAGAGGCGGCTCCTATTCTCATCAGCGCCTGCCAGGTGCATTGTGGGATGAATAACAGAGGCGGCTCCTGTTCTCATCAGCGCCTGCCAGGTGCATTGTGGGATCAATAAGAGAGGCTGCTCATATTCTCATCAGCGCCTGCCAGGTGCATTGTGGAATAAATAACAGAGGCGGCTCCTGTTCTCATCAGCGCCTGCCAGGTGCATTGTGGGATAAATAACAGAGGCGGCTCCCTTTCTCATCAGCGCCTGCCAGGTGCATTGTGGGATCAATAACAGAGGTGGCTCCTATTCTCATCAGCGCCTGCCAGGTGCATTGTGGGATCAATAACAGAGGCAACTCCTATTGTCATCAGCGCCTGCCAGGTGCATTGTGGGATAAATAACATAGGCAGCTCCTATTCTCATCAGCGCCTGCCAGGTGCATTGTGGGATAAATAACAGAGGCGGCTCCCTTTCTCATCAGCGCCTGCCAGGTGCATTGTGGGATCAATAACAGAGGCGGCTCCTATTCTCATCAGCGCCTGCCAGGTGCATTGTGGGATAAATAACAGAGGCAGCTCCTGTTCTCATCAGCGCCTGCCAGGTGCATTGTGGGATAAATAACAGAGGCGGCTCCTGTTCTCATCAGCGCCTGCCAGGTGCATTGTGGGATAAAGAACAGAGGCGGCTCCTGTACTCATCAGCGCCTGCCAGGTGCATTGTGGGATCACTAACAGAGGCGGCTCCTATTCCCATCAGCGCCTGCCAGATGCATTGTGGGATAAATAACAGAGGTGGCTCCTATTCCCATCAGCGCCTGCCAGGTGTATTGTGGGATAGATAACAGAGGCGGCTCCTATTCTCATCAGCTCCTGCCAGGTGCATTGTGGGATCAATAACAGAGGCGGCTCCTATTCTCATCAGCGCCTGCCAGGTGCATTGTGGGATAAATAACAGAGGCGGCTCATGTTCTCATCAGTGCCTGCCAGGTGCATTGTGGCATCAATAACAGAGGCTGCTCCTATTCTCATCAGCGCCTGCCAGGTGCATTGTGGGATAAATAACAGAGGCGGCTCCTGTTCTCATCAGCGCCTGCCAGGTGCATTGTGGGATCAATAACAGAAGCGGCTCCTATTCTCATCAGCGCCTGCCAGGTGCATTGTGGGATCAATAACAGAGGCGGCTCCTATTCTCATCAGCGCCCGCCAGGTGCATTGTGGGATAGATAACAGAGGCGCCTGCCAGGTACATTGTTGGATAAATAACAGAGGCGGCTCCTATTCCCATCAGCGCCTGCCAGGTGCATTTTGGGATAAATAACAGAGGCGGCTCCTATTCTCATCAGCGCCTGCCAGGTGCATTGTGGGATCAATAACAGAGGCGGCTCCTATTCTCATCAGCTCCTGCCAGGTGCATTGTGGGATCGATAACAGAGGCGGCTCCTATTCCCATCAGCTCCTGCCAGGTGCATTGTGGGATGAATAACAGAGGCGGCTCCAGTTCTGATCAGCGCCTGCCAGGTGCATTGTGGGATAAATAACAGAGGCGGCTCCTATTCTCATCAGCGCCTGCCAGGTGCATTGTGGGATAGATAACAGAGGCGGCTCCAATGCTCATCAGCGCCTGCCAGGTGCATTGTGGGATAGATAACAGAGGCGGCTACTATTCTCATCAGCGCCTGCCTGGTGCATTGTGGGATCAATAACAGAGGCGGCTACTGTTCTCATCAGCATCTGCCAGGTGCATTGTGGGATCAATAACAGAGGCGGCTCCTATTCCCATCAGCTCCTGCCAGGTGCATTGTGGGATGAATAACAGAGGCGGCTCCAGTTCTGATCAGCGCCTGCCAGGTGCATTGTGGGATAAATAACAGAGGCGGCTCCTATTCTCATCAGCGCCTGCCAGGTGCATTGTGGGATAGATAACAGAGGCGGCTCCAATGCTCATCAGCGCCTGCCAGGTGCATTGTGGGATAGATAACAGAGGCGGCTACTATTCTCATCAGCGCCTGCCTGGTGCATTGTGGGATCAATAACAGAGGCGGCTACTGTTCTCATCAGCATCTGCCAGGTGCATTGTGGGATCAATAACAGAGGCTGCTCCTGTTCCCATCAGCTCCTGCCAGGAGCATTGTGGGATAGATAATAGAGGCGGCTCCTGTTCTCATCAGCACCTGCCAGGTGCATTGTGGGATAAATAACAGAGGCGACTCCTGTTCTCATCAGCGCCTGCCAGGTGCATTGTGGGATCAATAACAGAGGCGGCTCCTGTTCTCATCAGCGCCTGCCAAGTGCATTGTGGGATCAATAACAGAGGCGGCTCCTGTTCTCATCAGCGCCTGCCAGGTGCATTGTGTGATCAATAACAGAGGCGGCTCCTGTTCTCATCAGCGCCTGCCAGGTGCATTGTGGGATCAATAACAGAGGCGGCTCCTATTCTCATCAGCGCCTGCCAGGTGCATTGTGGGATAGATAACAGAGGCGGCTCCTATTCTCATAAGCGCCTGCCAGGTGCATTGTGGGATAAATAACAGAGGCGGCTCCTATTCCCATCAGCGCCTGCCAGGTGCATTGTGGGATCAATTACAGAGGCGGCTCCTATACTCATTAGCGCCTGCCAGGTGCATTGTGGGATGAATAACAGAGGCGGCTCCAGTTCTCATCAGAGCCTGTCAGGTGCATTGTGGGATGAATAACAGAGGCGGCTCCTATTCCCATCAGCGCCTGCCAGGTGCATTGTGGGATGAATAACAGAGGTGGCTCCTGTTCTCATCAGCGCCTGCTAGGTGCATTGTGGGATGAATAACAGAAGCGGCTCCTGTTCTCATCAGCGCCTGCCAGTTGCATTGTGGGATCAATAAGAGAGGCGGCTCCTATTCTCATCAGCGCCTGCCAGTTGCATTGTGGAATAAATAACAGAGGCGGCTTCTGTTCTCATCAGCGCCTGCCAGGTGCATTGTGGGATAAATAACAGAGGCGGCTCCTGTACTCATCAGCGCCTGCCAGGTGCATTGTGGTATCAATAACAGAGGCGGCTCCTATTCCCATCTGCGCCTGCCAGGTGCATTGTGGGATAAATAACAGAGGTGGCTCCTATTCCCATCAGCGCCTGCGAGGTGTATTGTGGGATAGATAACAGAGGCGGCTCCTATTCTCATCAGCTCCTGCCAGGTGCATTGTGGGATCAATAACAGAGGCGGCACCTATTCTCATCAGCGCCAGCCAGGTGCATTGTGGGATAAATAACAGAGGTGGCTCCTATTCCCATCAGCACCTGCCAGGTGTATTGTGGGATAGATAGCAGAGGCGGCTCCTATTCTCATCAGCTCCTGCCAGGTGCATTGTGGGATCAATAACAGAGGCGGCTCCTGTTCTCATCAGCTCCTGCCAGGTGCATTGTGGGATAGATAACAGAGGCGGCTCCTATACTCATCAGCGCCTGCCAGGTGTATTGTGGGATAGATAACAGAGGCGGCTCCTATTCTCATCAGCTCCTGCCAGGTGCATTGTGGGATCAATAACAGAGGCGGCTCCTATTCTCATCAGCGCCTGCCAGGTGCATTGTGGGATAAATAACAGAGGCGGCTCATGTTCTCATCAGCGCCTGCCAGGTGCATTGTGGGATCAATAACAGAGGCGGCTCCTATTCTCATCAGCGCCTGCCAGGTGCATTGTGGGATAAATAACAGAGGCGGCTCCGGTTCTCATCAGCGCCTGCCAGGTGCATTGTGGCATCAATAACAGAGGCGGCTCCAATTCTCATCAGCGCCTGCCTGGTGCATTGTGGGATCAATAACAGAGGCGGCTACTGTTCTCATCAGCATCTGCCAGGTGCATTGTGGGATCAATAACAGAGGCTGCTCCTGTTCCCATCAGCTCCTGCCAGGAGCATTGTGGGATAGATAATAGAGGCGGCTCCTGTTCTCATCAGCACCTGCCAGGTGCATTGTGGGATAAATAACAGAGGCGACTCCTGTTCTCATCAGCGCCTGCCAGGTGCATTGTGGGATCAATAACAGAGGCGGCTCCTGTTCTCATCAGCGCCTGCCAAGTGCATTGTGGGATCAATAACAGAGGCGGCTCCTGTTCTCATCAGCGCCTGCCAGGTGCATTGTGTGATCAATAACAGAGGCGGCTCCTGTTCTCATCAGCGCCTGCCAGGTGCATTGTGGGATCAATAACAGAGGCGGCTCCTATTCTCATCAGCGCCTGCCAGGTGCATTGTGGGATAGATAACAGAGGCGGCTCCTATTCTCATAAGCGCCTGCCAGGTGCATTGTGGGATAAATAACAGAGGCGGCTCCTATTCCCATCAGCGCCTGCCAGGTGCATTGTGGGATCAATAACAGAGGCTGCTCCTGTTCCCATCAGCTCCTGCCAGGAGCATTGTGGGATAGATAATAGAGGCGGCTCCTGTTCTCATCAGCACCTGCCAGGTGCATTGTGGGATAAATAACAGAGGCGACTCCTGTTCTCATCAGCGCCTGCCAGGTGCATTGTGGGATCAATAACAGAGGCGGCTCCTGTTCTCATCAGCGCCTGCCAAGTGCATTGTGGGATCAATAACAGAGGCGGCTCCTGTTCTCATCAGCGCCTGCCAGGTGCATTGTGTGATCAATAACAGAGGCGGCTCCTGTTCTCATCAGCGCCTGCCAGGTGCATTGTGGGATCAATAACAGAGGCGGCTCCTATTCTCATCAGCGCCTGCCAGGTGCATTGTGGGATAGATAACAGAGGCGGCTCCTATTCTCATAAGCGCCTGCCAGGTGCATTGTGGGATAAATAACAGAGGCGGCTCCTATTCCCATCAGCGCCTGCCAGGTGCATTGTGGGATCAATTACAGAGGCGGCTCCTATACTCATTAGCGCCTGCCAGGTGCATTGTGGGATGAATAACAGAGGCGGCTCCAGTTCTCATCAGAGCCTGTCAGGTGCATTGTGGGATGAATAACAGAGGCGGCTCCTATTCCCATCAGCGCCTGCCAGGTGCATTGTGGGATGAATAACAGAGGCGGCTCCTGTTCTCATCAGCGCCTGCTAGGTGCATTGTGGGATGAATAACAGAAGCGGCTCCTGTTCTCATCAGCGCCTGCCAGGTGCATTGTGGGATCAATAAGAGAGGCGGCTACTATTCTCATCAGCGCCTGCCAGGTGCATTGTGGAATAAATAACAGAGGCGGCTTCTGTTCTCATCAGCGCCTGCCAGGTGCATTGTGGGATAAATAACAGAGGCGGCTCCTGTACTCATCAGCGCCTGCCAGGTGCATTGTGGTATCAATAACAGAGGCGGCTCCTATTCCCATCTGCGCCTGCCAGGTGCATTGTGGGATAAATAACAGAGGTGGCTCCTATTCCCATCAGCGCCTGCGAGGTGTATTGTGGGATAGATAACAGAGGCGGCTCCTATTCTCATCAGCTCCTGCCAGGTGCATTGTGGGATCAATAACAGAGGCGGCACCTATTCTCATCAGCGCCTGCCAGGTGCATTGTGGGATAAATAACAGAGGTGGCTCCTATTCCCATCAGCACCTGCCAGGTGTATTGTGGGATAGATAGCAGAGGCGGCTCCTATTCTCATCAGCTCCTGCCAGGTGCATTGTGGGATCAATAACAGAGGCGGCTCCTGTTCTCATCAGCTCCTGCCAGGTGCATTGTGGGATAGATAACAGAGGCGGCTCCTATACTCATCAGCGCCTGCCAGGTGTATTGTGGGATAGATAACAGAGGCGGCTCCTATTCTCATCAGCTCCTGCCAGGTGCATTGTGGGATCAATAACAGAGGCGGCTCCTATTCTCATCAGCGCCTGCCAGGTGCATTGTGGGATAAATAACAGAGGCGGCTCATGTTCTCATCAGCGCCTGCCAGGTGCATTGTGGGATCAATAACAGAGGCGGCTCCTATTCTCATCAGCGCCTGCCAGGTGCATTGTGGGATAAATAACAGAGGCGGCTCCGGTTCTCATCAGCGCCTGCCAGGTGCATTGTGGCATCAATAACAGAGGCGGCTCCGGTTCTCATCAGCGCCTGCCAGGTGCATTGTGGCATCAATAACAGAGGCGGCTCCAATTCTCATCAGCGCCTGCCAGGTGCATTGTGGGAAAAATAATAGAGGCGGCTCCTATTCTCATCAGCGCCTGCCAGGTGTATTGTGGGATCAATAACAGAAGAGGCTCCTATTCTCATCAGCGCCTGCCAGGTGCATTGTGGGATCAATAACAGAGGCGGCTCCTATTCTCATCAGCGCCCGCCAGGTGCATTGTGGGATAGATAACAGAGGCGCCTGCCAGGTGCATTGTTGGATAAATAACAGAGGCGGCTCCTATTCCCATCAGCGCCTGCCAGGTGCATTTTGGGATAAATAACAGAGGCGGCTCCTATTCTCATGAGCGCCTGCCAGGTGCATTGTGGGATCAATAACAGAGGCGGCTCCTATTCTCATCAGCTCCTGCCAGGTGCATTGTGGGATAGATAACAGAGGCGGCTCCTATACTCATCAGCGCCTGCCAGGTGCATTGTGGGATCGATAACAGATGCGGCTCCTATTCCCATCAGCTCCTGCCAGGTGCATTGTGGGATGAATAACAGAGGCGGCTCCTGTTCTGATCAGCGCCTGCCAGGTGCATTGTGGGATAAATAACAGAGGCGGCTCCTATTCTCATCAGCGCCTGCCAGGTGCATTGTGGGATAGATAACAGAGGCGGCTCCAATGCTCATCAGCGCCTGCGAGGTGCATTGTGGGATAGATAACAGAGGCGGCTACTATTCTCATCAGCGCCTGCCTGGTGCATTGTGGGATCAATAACAGAGGCGGCTACTGTTCTCATCAGCATCTGCCAGGTGCATTGTGGGATCAATAACAGAGGCTGCTCCTGTTCCCATCAGCTCCTGCCAGGAGCATTGTGGGATAGATAATAGAGGCGGCTCCTGTTCTCATCTGCGCCTGCCAGGTGCATTGTGGGATAAATAACAGAGGCGACTCCTGTTCTCATCAGCGCCTGCCAGGTGCATTGTGGGATCAATAACAGAGGCGGCTCCTGTTCTCATCAGCGCCTGCCAAGTGCAATGTGGGATCAATAACAGAGGCGGCTCCTGTTCTCAGCAGCGCCTGCCAGGTGCATTGTGTGATCAATAACAGAGGCGGCTCCTGTTCTCATTAGCGCCTGCCAGGTGCATTGTGGGATCAATAACAGAGGCGGCTCCTATTCTCATCAGCGCCTGCCAGGTGCATTGTGGGATAGATAACAGAGGCGGCTCCTATTCTCATAAGCGCCTGCTAGGTGCATTGTGGGATAAATAACAGAGGCGGCTCCTATTCCCATCAGCGCCTGCCAGGTGCATTGTGGGATCAATAACAGAGGCGGCTCCTATACTCATTAGCGCCTGCCAGGTGCATTGTGGGAAGAATAACAGAGGCGTCTCCAGTTCTCATCAGAGCCTGTCAGGTGCATTGTGGGATGAATAACAGAGGCGGCTCCTATTCCCATCAGCGCCTGCCAGGTGCATTGTGGGATGAATAACAGAGGCGGCTCCTGTTCTCATCATCGCCTGCCAGGTGCATTGTGGGATGAATAACAGAAGCGGCTTCTGTTCTCATCAGCGCCTGCCAGGTGCATTGTGGGATCAATAAGAGAGGCGGCTCCTATTCTCATCAGTGCCTGCCAGGTGCATTGTGGAATAAATAACAGAGGCGGCTCCTGTTCTCATCAGCGCCTGCCAGGTGCATTGTGGGATAAATAACAGAGGCGGCTCCTGTTCTCATCAGCGCCTGCCAGGTGCATTGTGGGATAAATAACAGAGGTGGCTCCTATTCCCATCAGCGCCTGCGAGGTGTATTGTGGGATAGATAACAGAGGCGGCTCCTATTCTCATCAGCTCCTGCCAGGTGCATTGTGGGATCAATAACAGAGGCGGCACCTATTCTCATCAGCGCCTGCCAGGTGCATTGTGGGATAAATAACAGAGGTGGCTCCTATTCCCATCAGCACCTGCCAGGTGTATTGTGGGATAGATAGCAGAGGCGGCTCCTATTCTCATCAGCTCCTGCCAGGTGCATTGTGGGATCAATAACAGAGGCAGCTCCTGTTCTCATCAGCTCCTGCCAGGTGCATTGTGGGATAGATAACAGAGGCGGCTCCTATACTCATCAGCGCCTGCCAGGTGCATTGTGGGATCGATAACAGAGGCGGCTCCTATCCCCATCAGCTCCTGCCAGGTGCATTGTGGGATCAATAACAGAGGCGGCTCCTGTTCTCATCAGCGCCTGCCAGGTGCATTGTGGGATAAATAACAGAGGCAGCTCCTGTTCTCATCAGCGCCTGCCAGGTGCATTGTGGCATCAATAACAGAGGCGGCTCCTGTTCTCATCAGCGCCTGCCAGGTGCATTGTGGGATCAATAACAGAGGCGGCTCATGTTCTCATCAGCACCTGCCAGGTGCATTGTGGCATCAATAACAGAGGCGGCTCCTATTCTCATCAGCGCCTGCCAGGTGCATTGTGGGATAAATAACAGAGGCGGCTCCTGTTCTCATCAGCGCCTGCCAGGTGCATTGTGGGATAAATAGCAGAGGCGGCTCCTATTCCCATCAGCGCCTGCCAGGTGCATTGTGGGATCAATAACAGAGGCGGCTCCTATACTCATCAGCGCCTGCCAGGTGCATTGTGGGATGAATAACAGAGGCGGCTCCTATTCCCATCAGCGCCTGCCAGGTGCATTGTGGGATGAATATCAGAGACGGCTCCTGTTCTCATCAGCGCCTGCCAGGTGCATTGTGGGATGAATAACAGAAGCGGCTCCTGTTCTCATCAGCGCCTGCCAGGTGCATTGTGGGATCAATAAGAGAGGTGGCTCCTATTCTCATCAGCGCCTGCCAGGTGCATTGTGGAATAAATAACAGAGGCGGCTCCTGTTCTCATCAGCGCCTGCCAGGTGCATTGTGGGATAAATAACAGAGGCGGCTCCTATTCCCATCAGCGCTTGCCAGGTGTATTGTGGGATAGATAACAGAGGCGGCTCCTATTCTCATCAGCTCCTGCCAGGTGCATTGTGGGATCAATAACAGAGGCGGCTCCTATTCTCATCAGCGCCTGCCAGGTGCATTGTGGGATAAATAACAGAGGCGGCTCATGTTCTCATCAGCGCCTGCCAGGTGCATTGTGGGATCAGTAACAGAGGCGGCTCCTATTCTCATCAGCGCCTGCCAGGTGCATTGTGGGATCAATAACAGAGGCGGCTCCTATTCTCATCAGCGCCTTCCAGGTGCATTGTGGGATCAAAAACAGAGGCGGCTCCTATTCTCATCAGCTCCTGCCAGGTGCATTGTGGGATAGATAACAGAGGCGGCTCCTATACTCATCAGCGCCTGCCAGGTGCATTTTGGGATAAATAACAGAGGCGGCTCCTATTCTCATCAGCGCCTTCCAGGTGCATTGTGGGATCAAAAACAGAGGCGGCTCCTATTCTCATCAGCTCCTGCCAGGTGCATTGTGGGATAGATAACAGAGGCGGCTCCTATACTCATCAGCGCCTGCCAGGTGCATTGTGGGATCGATAACAGAGGCGGCTCCTATTCCCATCAGCTCCTGCCAGGTGCATTGTGGGATGAATAACAGAGGCGGCTCCAGTTCTGATCAGCGCCTGCCAGGTGCATTGTGGGATAAATAACAGAGGCGGCTCCTATTCTCATCAGCGCCTGCCAGGTGCATTGTGGGATAGATAACAGAGGCGGCTCCAATGCTCATCAGCGCCTGCCAGGTGCATTGTGGGATAGATAACAGAGGCGGCTACTATTCTCATCAGCGCCTGCCTGGTGCATTGTGGGATCAATAACAGAGGCGGCTACTGTTCTCATCAGCATCTGCCAGGTGCATTGTGGGATCAATAACAGAGGCTGCTCCTGTTCCCATCAGCTCCTGCCAGGAGCATTGTGGGATAGATAATAGAGGCGGCTCCTGTTCTCATCAGCACCTGCCAGGTGCATTGTGGGATAAATAACAGAGGCGACTCCTGTTCTCATCAGCGCCTGCCAGGTGCATTGTGGGATCAATAACAGAGGCGGCTCCTGTTCTCATCAGCGCCTGCCAGGTGCATTGTGTGATCAATAACAGAGGCGGCTCCTGTTCTCATCAGCGCCTGCCAGGTGCATTGTGGGTTCAATAACAGAGGCGGCTCCTATTCTCATCAGCGCCTGCCAGGTGCATTGTGGGATAGATAACAGAGGCGGCTCCTATTCTCATAAGCGCCTGCCAAGTGCATTGTGGGATAAATAACAGAGGCGGCTCCTATACTCATTAGCGCCTGCCAGGTGCATTGTGGGATGAATAACAGAGGCGGCTCTAGTTCTCATCAGAGCCTGTCAGGTGCATTGTGGGATGAATAACAGAGGCGGCTCCTATTCCCATCAGCGCCTGCCAGGTGCATTGTGGGATGAATAACAGAGGCGGCTCCTGTTCTCATCAGCGCCTGCTAGGTGCATTGTGGGATGAATAACAGAAGCGGCTCCTGTTCTCATCAGCGCCTGCCAGGTGCATTGTGGGATCAATAAGAGAGGGGGCTCCTATCCTCAACAGCGCCTGCCAGGTGCATTGTGGAATAAATAACAGAGGCGGCTTCTGTTCTCATCAGCGCCTGCCAGGTGCATTGTGGGATAAATAACAGAGGCGGCTCCTGTACTCATCAGCGCCTGCCAGGTGCATTGTGGTATCAATAACAGAGGCGGCTCCTATTCCCATCTGCGCCTGCCAGGTGCATTGTGGGATAAATAACAGAGGTGGCTCCTATTCCCATCAGCGCCTGCGAGGTGTATTGTGGGATAGATAACAGAGGCGGCTCCTATTCTCCTCAGCTCCTGCCAGGTGCATTGTGGGATCAATAACAGAGGCGGCACCTATTCTCATCAGCGCCTGCCAGGTGCATTGTGGGATAAATAACAGAGGTGGCTCCTATTCCCATCAGCACCTGCCAGGTGTATTGTGGGATAGATAGCAGAGGCGGCTCCTATTCTCATCAGCTCCTGCCAGGTGCATTGTGGGATCAATAACAGAGGCGGATCCTGTTCTCATCAGCTCCTGCCAGGTGCATTGTGGGATAGATAACAGAGGCGGCTCCTATACTCATCAGCGCCTGCCAGGTGTATTGTGGGATAGATAACAGAGGCGGCTCCTATTCTCATCAGCTCCTGCCAGGTACATTGTGGGATCAATAACAGAGGCGGCTCCTATTCTCATCAGCGCCTGCCAGGTGCATTGTGGGATAAATAACAGAGGCGGCTCATGTTCTCATCAGCGCCTGCCAGGTGCATTGTGGGATCAATAACAGAGGCGGCTCCTATTCTCATCAGCGCCTGCCAGGTGCATTGTGGGATAAATAACAGAGGCGGCTCCTGTTCTCATCAGCGCCTGCTAGGTGCATTGTGGCATCAATAACAGAGGCGGCTCCAATTCTCATCAGCGCCTGCCAGGTGCATTGTGGGAAAAATAATAGAGGCGGCTCCTATTCTCATCAGCGCCTGCCAGGTGTATTGTGGGATCAATAACAGAAGAGGCTCCTATTCTCATCAGCGCCTGCCAGGTGCATTGTGGGATCAATAACAGAGGCGGCTCCTATTCTCATCAGCGCCCGCCAGGTGCATTGTGGGATAGATAACAGAGGCGCCTGCCAGGTGCATTGTTGGATAAATAACAGAGGCGGCTCCTATTCCCATCAGCGCCTGCCAGGTGCATTTTGGGATAAATAACAGAGGCGGCTCCTATTCTCATGAGCGCCTGCCAGGTGCATTGTGGGATCAATAACAGAGGCGGCTCCTATTCTCATCAGCTCCTGCCAGGTGCATTGTGGGATAGATAACAGAGGCGGCTCCTATACTCATCAGCGCCTGCAAGGTGCATTGTGGGATCGATAACAGAGGCGGCTCCTATTCCCATCAGCTCCTGCCAGGTGCATTGTGGGATGAATAACAGAGGCGGCTCCTGTTCTGATCAGCGCCTGCCAGGTGCATTGTGCGATAAATAACAGAGGCGGCTCCTATTCTCATCAGCGCCTGCCAGGTGCATTGTGGGATAGATAACAGAGGCGGCTCCAATGCTCATCAGCGCCTGCGAGGTGCATTGTGGGATAGATAACAGAGGCGGCTACTATTCTCATCAGCGCCTGCCTGGTGCATTGTGGGATCAATAACAGAGGCGGCTCCTATTCTCATCAGCGCCTGCCAGGTGCATTGTGGGATAAATAACAGAGGCGGCTCCTGTTCTCATCAGCGCCTGCCAGGTGCATTGTGGGATAAATAACAGAGGCGGCTCCTGTTCTCATCAGCGCCTGCCAGGTGCATTGTGGCATCAATAACAGAGGCGGCTCCAATTCTCATCAGCGCCTGCCAGGTGCATTGTGGGAAAAATAATAGAGGCGGCTCCTATTCTCATCAGCGCCTGCCAGGTGTATTGTGGGATCAATAACAGAAGAGGCTCCTATTCTCATCAGCGCCTGCCAGGTGCATTGTGGGATCAATAACAGAGGCGGCTCCTATTCTCATCAGCGCCCGCCAGGTGCATTGTGGGATAGATAACAGAGGCGCCTGCCAGGTGTATTGTTGGATAAATAACAGAGGCGGCTCCTATTCCCATCAGCGCCTGCCAGGTGCATTTTGGGATAAATAACAGAGGCGGCTCCTATTCTCATGAGCGCCTGCCAGGTGCATTGTGGGATCAATAACAGAGGCGGCTCCTATTCTCATCAGCTCCTGCCAGGTGCATTGTGGGATAGATAACAGAGGCGGCTCCTATACTCATCAGCGCCTGCAAGGTGCATTGTGGGATCGATAACAGAGGCGGCTCCTATTCCCATCAGCTCCTGCCAGGTGCATTGTGGGATGAATAACAGAGGCGGCTCCTGTTCTGATCAGCGCCTGCCAGGTGCATTGTGGGATAAATAACAGAGGCGGCTCCTATTCTCATCAGCGCCTGCCAGGTGCATTGTGGGATAGATAACAGAGGCGGCTCCAATGCTCATCAGCGCCTGCGAGGTGCATTGTGGGATAGATAACAGAGGCGGCTACTATTCTCATCAGCGCCTGCCTGGTGCATTGTGGGATCAATAACAGAGGCGGCTACTGTTCTCATCAGCATCTGCCAGGTGCATTGTGGGATCAATAACAGAGGCTGCTCCTGTTCCCATCAGCTCCTGCCAGGAGCATTGTGGGATAGATAATAGAGGCGGCTCCTGTTCTCATCTGCGCCTGCCAGGTGCATTGTGGGATAAATAACAGAGGCGACTCCTGTTCTCATCAGCGCCTGCCAGGTGCATTGTGGGATCAATAACAGAGGCGGCTCCTGTTCTCATCAGCGCCTGCCAAGTGCAATGTGGGATCAATAACAGAGGCGGCTCCTGTTCTCAGCAGCGCCTGCCAGGTGCATTGTGGGATCAATAACAGAGGCGGCTCCTATTCTCATCAGCGCCTGCCAGGTGCATTGTGGGATAGATAACAGAGGCGGCTCCTATTCTCATAAGCGCCTGCTAGGTGCTTTGTGGGATAAATAACAGAGGCGGCTCCTATTCACATCAGCGCCTGCCAGGTGCATTGTGGGATCAATAACAGAGGCGGCTCCTATACTCATTAGCGCCTGCCAGGTGCATTGTGGGAAGAATAACAGAGGCGGCTCCAGTTCTCATCAGAGCCTGTCAGGTGCATTGTGGGATGAATAACAGAGGCGGCTCCTATTCCCATCAGCGCCTGCCAGGTGCATTGTGGGATGAATAACAGAGGCGGCTCCTGTTCTCATCATCGCCTGCCAGGTGCATTGTGGGATGAATAAAAGAAGCGGCTCCTGTTCTCATCAGCGCCTGCCAGGTGCATTGTGGGATCAATAAGAGAGGCGGCTCCTATTCTCATCAGCGCCTGCCAGGTGCATTGTGGAATAAATAACAGAGGTGGCTCCTGTTCTCATCAGCGCCTGCCAGGTGCATTGTGGGATAAATAACAGAGGCGGCTCCTGTTCTCATCAGCGCCTGCCAGGTGCATTGTGGTATCAATAACAGAGGCGGCTCCTATTCCCATCTGCGCCTGCCAGGTGCATTGTGGGATAAATAACAGAGGTGGCTCCTATTCCCATCAGCGCCTGCGAGGTGTATTGTGGGATAGATAACAGAGGCGGCTCCTATTCTCATCAGCTCCTGCCAGGTGCATTGTGGGATCAATAACAGAGGCAGCACCTATTCTCATCAGCGCCTGCCAGGTGCATTGTGGGATAAATAACAGAGGTGGCTCCTATTCCCATCAGCACCTGCCAGGTGTATTGTGGGATAGATAGCAGAGGCGGCTCCTATTCTCATAAGCTCCTGCCAGGTGCATTGTGGGATCAATAACAGAGGCAGCTCCTGTTCTCATCAGCTCCTGCCAGGTGCATTGTGGGATAGATAACAGAGGCGGCTCCTATACTCATCAGCGCCTGCCAGGTGCATTGTGGGATCGATAACAGAGGCGGCTCCTATCCCCATCAGCTCCTGCCAGGTGCATTGTGGGATCAATAACAGAGGCGGCTCCTCTTCTTATCAGCGCCTGCCAGGTGCATTGTGGGATAAATAACAGAGGCAGCTCCTGTTCTCATCAGCGCCTGCCAGGTGCATTGTGGCATCAATAACAGAGGCGGCTCCTGTTCTCATCAGCGCCTGCCAGGTGCATTGTGGGATCAATAACAGAGGCGGCTCATGTTCTCATCAGCGCCTGCCAGGTGCATTGTGGCATCAATAACAGAGGCGGCTCCTATTCTCATCAGCGCCTGCCAGGTGCATTGTGGGATAAATAGCAGAGGCGGCTCCTATTCCCATCAGCGCCTGCCAGGTGCATTGTGGGATCAATAACAGAGGCGGCTCCTATACTCATCAGCGCCTGCCAGGTGCATTGTGGGATGAATAACAGAGGCGGCTCCTATACCCATCAGCGCCTGCCAGGTGCATTGTGGGATGAATAGCAGAGACGGCTCCTGTTCTCATCAGCGCCTGCCAGGTGCATTGTGGGATGAATAACAGAAGCGGCTCCTGTTCTCATCAGCGCCTGCCAGGTGCATTGTGGGATCAATAAGAGAGGTGGCTCCTATTCTCATCAGCGCCTGCCAGGTGCATTGTGGAATAAATAACAGAGGCGGCTCCTGTTCTCATCAGCGCCTGCCAGGTGCATTGTGGGATAAATAACAGAGGCGGCTCCTATTCCCATCAGCGCTTGCCAGGTGTATTGTGGGATAGATAACAGAGGCGGCTCCTATTCTCATCAGCTCCTGCCAGGTGCATTGTGGGATCAATAACAGAGGCGGCTCCTATTCTCATCAGCGCCTGCCAGGTGCATTGTGGGATAAATAACAGAGGCGGCTCATGTTCTCATCAGCGCCTGCCAGGTGCATTGTGGCATCAATAACAGAGGTGGCTCCAATTCTCATCAGCGCCTGCCAGGTGCATTGTGGGAAAAATAATAGAGGCGGCTCCTATTCTCATCAGCGCCTGCCAGGTGTATTGTGGGATCAATAACAGAAGCGGCTCCTATTCTCATCAGCGCCTGCCAGGTGCATTGTGGGATCAATTACTGAGGCGGCTCCTCTTCTCATCAGCACCTGCCAGGTGCATTGTGGGACCAATAACAGAGGCGGCTCCTATTCTCATCAGCGCCCGCCAGGTACATTGTGGGATAGATAACAGAGGCACCTGCCAGGTGCATTTTGGGATAAATAACAGAGGCGGCTCCTATTCTCATCAGCGCCTGCCAGGTGCATTGTGGGATCAATAACAGAGGCGGCTCCAATACTCATCAGCGCCTGCCAGGTGCATTGTAGGATGAATAACAGAGGCGGCTCCTGTTCTGATCAGCGCCTGCCAGGTGCATTGTGGGATATATAACAGAGGCGGCTCCTATTCTCATCAGCGCCTGCCAGGTGCATTGTGGGATAGATAACAGAGGCGGCTCCAATGCTCATCAGCGCCTGCCAGGTGCATTGTGGGATAGATAACAGAGGCGGCTCCTATTCTCATCAGCGCCTGCCTGGTGCATTGTGGGATCAATAACTGAGGTGGCTAATGTTCTCATCAGCATCTGCCAGGTGCATTGTGGGATCAATAACAGAGGCTGCTCCTGTTCCCATCAGCTCCTGCCAGGAGCATTGTGGGATAGATAACAGAGGCGGCTCCTGTTCTCATCAGCGCCTGCCAGGTGCATTGTGGGATCAATAACAGAGGCGGCTCCTATTCTCATCAGCGCCTGCCAGGTGCATTGTGGGATAGATAACAGAGGCGGCTCCTATTCTCATAAGCGCCTGCCAGGTGCATTGTGGGATAAATAACAGAGGCGGCTCCTATTCCCATCTGCGCCTGCCAGGTACATTGTGGGATCAATAACAGAGGCGGTTCCTATACTCATTAGCGCCTGCCAGGTGCATTGTGGGATGAATAACAGAGGCGGCTCCAGTTCTCATCAGAGCCTGTCAGGTGCATTGTGGGATGAATAACAGAGGCGGCTACTATTCAAATCAGCGCCTGCCAGGTGGATTGTGGGATGAATAACAGAGGCGGCTCCTGTTCTCATCAGCGCCTGCCAGGTGCATTGTGGGATGAATAACAGAAGCGGCTCCTGTTCTCATCAGTGCCTGCCAGGTGCATTGTGGGATCAATAAGAGAGGCGGCTCCTATTCTCATCAGCGCCTGCTAGGTGCATTGTGGAATAAATAACAGATGCGGCTCCTGTTCTCATCAGCGCCTGCCAGATGCATTGTGGGATAAATAACAGAGGCGGCTCCTGTTCTCATTAGCGCCTGCCAGGTGCATTGTGGGATAAATAACAGAGGCGGCTCCTGTACTCATCAGCGCCTGCCTGGTGCATTGTGGTATCAATAACAGAGGCGGCTCCAGTTCTCATCAGAGCCTGTCAGGTGCATTGTGGGATGAATAACAGAGGCGGCTCCAGTTCTCATCAGAGCCTGTCAGGTGCATTGTGGGATGAATAACAGAGGCGGCTCCTATTCCCATCTGCGCCTGCCAGGTGCATTGTGGGATAAATAACAGAGGTGGCTCCTATTCCCATCAGCGCCTGCCAGGTGTATTGAGGGATAGATAACAGAGGCGGCTCCTATTCTCATCAGCTCCTGCCAGGTGCATTGTGGGATCAATAACAGAGGCGGCACCTATTCTCATCAGCGCCTGCCAGGTGCATTGTGGGATAAATAACAGAGGTGGCTCCTATTCCCATCAGCACCTGCCAGGTGTATTGTGGGATAGATAGCAGAGGCGGCTCCTATTCTCATCAGCTCCTGCAAGGTGCATTGTGGGATCAATAACAGAGGCGGCTCCTATTCTCATCAGCTCCTGCCAGGTGCATTGTGGGATAGATAACAGAGGCGGCTCCTATACTCATCAGCGCCTGCCAGGTGCATTGTGGGATCGATAACAGAGGCGGCTCCTATCCCCATCATCTCCTGCCAGGTGCATTGTGGGATCAATAACAGAGGCGGCTCCTGATCTCATCAGCGCCTGCCAGGAGCATTGTGGGATAAATAACAGAGGCAGCTCCTGTTCTCATCAGCGCCTGCCAGGTGCATTGTGGCATCAATAACAGAGGCGGCTCCTGTTCTCATCAGCGCCTGCCAGGTGCATTGTGGGATCAATAACAGAGGCGGCTCATGTTCTCATAAGCGCCTGCCAGGTGCATTGTGGCATCAATAACAGAGGTCGGCTCCTATTCTCATCAGCGCCTGCCAGGTGCATTGTGGGATAAATAACAGAGGCGGCTCCTGTTCTCATCAGCGCCTGCCAGGTGCATTGTGGCATCAATAACAGAGGCGGCTCCTATTCTCATCAGAGCCTGCCAGGTGCATTGTGGGATAAATAACAGAGGCGGCTCCTATTCTCATCAGCGCCTGCCAGGTGTATTGTGGGATCAATAACAGAAGCGGCTCCTATTCTCATCAGCGCCTGCCAGGTGCATTGTGGGATCAATAACAGAGGCGGCTCCAATTCTCATCAGCGCCTGCCAGGTGCATTGTGGGATCAATAACAGAGGCGGCTCCAATTCTCATCAGCTCCTGCCAGGTGCATTGTGGGATAAATAACAGAGGCGGCTCCTATTCTCATCAGCGCCTGCCAGGTGCATTGTGGGATCAATAACAGAGGCGGCTCCTGTTCTCATCAGCTCCTGCCAGGTGCATTGTGGGATCAATAACAGAGGCGGCTCCTGTTCTCATCAGCTCCTGCCAGGTGCATTGTGGGATAAAAAACAGAGGCGGCTCCTGTTCTTATCAGCTCCTGCCAGGTGCATTGTGGGATGAATAACAGAGGCGGCTCCTATTCTCATCAGCGCTTGTCAGGTGCATTGTGGGATAGATAACAGAGGCGGCTCCTATTCTCATCAGCGCCTGCCAGGTGCATTGTGGGATCAATAACAGAGGCGGCTCCTGTTCTCATCAGCTCCTGCCAGGTGCATTGTGGGATAAATAACAGAGGCGGCTCCTGTTCTCATCAGCTCCTGCCAGGTGCATTGTGGGATGAATAACAGAGGCGGCTCCTATTCTCATCAGCGCTTGCCAGGTGCATTGTGGGATAGATAACAGAGGCGGCTCCTATTCTCATCAGCGCTTGCCATGTGCATTATGGGATAGATAACAGAGGCGACTCCTATTCTCATCAGCGCCTGCCAGGTGCATTGTGGGATAGATAACAGAGGCAGCTCCTATTCTCATCAGCTCCTGCCAGGTGCATTGTGGGATCAATAACAGAGGCGGCTCCTATTCTCATCAGCGCCTGCCAGGTGCATTGTGGGATAAATAACAGAGGTGGCTCCTATTCCCATCAGCACCTGCCAGGTGTATTGTGGGATAGATAACAGAGGCGGCTCCTATTCTCATCAGCTCCTGCCAGGTGCATTGTGGGATCAATAACAGAGGCGGCTCCTATTCCCATCAGCTCCTGCCAGGTGCATTGTGGGATAGATAACAGAGGTGGCTCCTATACTCATTAGCGCCTGCCAGGTGCATTGTGGGATCGATAACAGAGGCGGCTCCTATTCTCATCAGCGCCTGCCAGGTGCATTGTTGGATCAATAACAGAAGCGGCTCCTGTCCTCATCAGCGCCTGCCAGGTGCATTGTGGGATAAATAACAGAGGCGGCTCCTATTCTCATCAGCGCCTGCCAGGTGCATTGTGGCATCAATAACAGAGGCGGCTCCTGTTCTCATCAGCGCCTACCAGGTGCATTGTGGGATCAATAACAGAGTCGGCTCCTATTCTCATCAGCGCCTGCCAGGTGCATTGTGGGATCAATAACAGAGGCGGCTCCTGTTCTCATCAGCGCCTGCCAGGTGCATTGTGGGATCAATAAGAGAGGCTGCTCCTGTTCTCATCAGCGCCTGCCAGGTGCATTGTGGGATCAATAACAGAGGCGGCTCCTGTTCTCATCAGCGCCTACCAGGTGCATTGTGGGATGAATAACAGAGGCAGCTCCTATTCTCATCAGCGCCTGCCAGGTGCATTGTGGGATCAATAACAGACGCGGCTCCAATTCCCATCAGCTCCTGCCAGGTGCATTGTGGGATAAATAACAGAGGTGGCTCCTATACTCATCAGCGCCTGCCAGGTGCATTGTGGGATCGATAACAGAGGCGGCTCCTATTCCCATCAGCGCCTGCTAGGTGCATTGTGGGATGAATAACAGAGGCGGCTCCTATTCTCATTAGTGCCTGCCAGGTGCATTGTGGGATGAATAACAGAGGCGGCTCCTATTCTCATCAGCGCCTGCCAGGTGCATTGTGGCATCAATAACAAAGGCGGCTCCTGTTCTCATCAGCGCCTGCCAGGTGCATTGTGGGATCAATAACAGAGTCGGCTCCTATTCTCATCAGCGCCTGCCAGGTGCATTGTGGGATCAATAACAGAGGCGGCTCCTGTTCTCATCAGCGCCTGCCAGGTGCATTGTGGGATCAATAAGAGAGGCAGCTCCTGTTCTCATCAGCGCCTGCCAGGTGCATTGTGGGATCAATAACAGAGGCGGCTCCTGTTCTCATCAGCGCCTACCAGGTGCATTGTGGGATCAATAACAGAGGCGGCTCCTATTCCAATCAGCGCCTGCCAGGTGCATTGTGGGATCAATAACAGAGGCGGCTCCTATACTCATCAGCGCCTGCCAGGTGCATTGTGGGATAGATAACAGAGGCGGCTCCTATTCTCATCAGCGCTTGCCAGGTGCATTGTGGGATGAATAACAGAGGCGGCTCCTATTCTCATCAGCGCCTGCCAGGTGCATTGTGGGATAGATAACAGAGGCAGCTCCTATTCTCATCAGCTCCTGCCAGGTGCATTGTGGGATCAATAACAGAGGCGGCTCCTATTCTCATCAGCGCCTGCCAGGTGCATTGTGGGATAAATAACAGAGGTGGCTCCTATTCCCATCAGCACCTGCCAGGTGTATTGTGGGATAGATAACAGAGGCGGCTCCTATTCTCATCAGCTCCTGCCAGGTGCATTGTGGGATCAATAACAGAGGCGGCTCCTATTCCCATCAGCTCCTGCCAGGTGCATTGTGGGATAGATAACAGAGGTGGCTCCTATACTCATCAGCGCCTGCCAGGTGCATTGTGGGATAAATAACAGAGGCGGCTCCTATTCTCATCAGCGCCTGCCAGGTGCATTGTGGCATCAATAACAGAGGCGGCTCCTATTCTCATCAGCGCCTGCCAGGTGCATTGTGGGATCAATAACAGAGGCGGCTCCTATTCCCATCAGCGCCTGCCAGGTGCATTGTGGGATCAATAACAGAGGCGGCTCCAATACTCATCAGAGCCTGCCAGGTGCATTGTGGGATGAATAACAGAGGCGGCTCCTATAACCATCAGCGCCTGCCAGGTGCATTGTGGGATGAATAACAGAGGCAGCTCCTATTCTCATCAGCGCCTGCCAGGTGCATTGTGGGATCAATAACAGACGCGGCTCCAATTCCCATCAGCTCCTGCCAGGTGCATTGTGGGATAAATAACAGAGGTGGCTCCTATACTCATCAGCGCCTGCCAGGTGCATTGTGGGATCGATAACAGAGGCGGCTCCTATTCTCATCAGCGCCTGCCAGGTGCATTGTGGGATCAATAACAGAAGCGGCTCCTGTCCTCATCAGCGCCTGCCAGGTGCATTGTGGGATAAATAACAGAGGCGGCTCCTATTCTCATCAGCGCCTGCCAGGTGCATTGTGGCATCAATAACAAAGGCGGCTCCTGTTCTCATCAGCGCCTGCCAGGTGCATTGTGGGATCAATAACAGAGTCGGCTCCTATTCTCATCAGCGCCTGCCAGGTGCATTGTGGGATCAATAACAGAGGCGGCTCCTGTTCTCATCAGCGCCTGCCAGGTGCATTGTGGGATCAATAAGAGAGGCAGCTCCTGTTCTCATCAGCGCCTGCCAGGTGCATTGTGGGATCAATAACAGAGGCGGCTCCTGTTCTCATCAGCGCCTACCAGGTGCATTGTGGGATCAATAACAGAGGCGGCTCCTATTCCAATCAGCGCCTGCCAGGTGCATTGTGGGATCAATAACAGAGGCGGCTCCTATACTCATCAGCGCCTGCCAGGTGCATTGTGGGATAGATAACAGAGGCGGCTCCTATTCTCATCAGCGCTTGCCAGGTGCATTGTGGGATGAATAACAGAGGCGGCTCCTATTCTCATCAGCGCCTGCCAGGTGCATTGTGGGATAGATAACAGAGGCAGCTCCTATTCTCATCAGCTCCTGCCAGGTGCATTGTGGGATCAATAACAGAGGCGGCTCCTATTCTCATCAGCGCCTGCCAGGTGCACTGTGGGATAAATAACAGAGGTGGCTCCTATTCCCATCAGCACCTGCCAGGTGTATTGTGGGATAGATAACAGAGGCGGCTCCTATTCTCATCAGCTCCTGCCAGGTGCATTGTGGGATCAATAACAGAGGCGGCTCCTATTCCCATCAGCTCCTGCCAGGTGCATTGTGGGATAGATAACAGAGGTGGCTCCTATACTCATCAGCGCCTGCCAGGTGCATTGTGGGATCGATAACAGAGGCGGCTCCTATTCTCATCAGCGCCTGCCAGGTGCATTGTTGGATCAATAACAGAAGCGGCTCCTGTCCTCATCAGCGCCTGCCAGGTGCATTGTGGGATAAATAACAGAGGCGGCTCCTATTCTCATCAGCGCCTGCCAGGTGCATTGTGGCATCAATAACAGAGGCGGCTCCTGTTCTCATCAGCGCCTACCAGGTGCATTGTGGGATCAATAACAGAGTCGGCTCCTATTCTCATCAGCGCCTGCCAGGTGCATTGTGGGATCAATAACAGAGGCGGCTCCTGTTCTCATCAGCGCCTGCCAGGTGCATTGTGGGATCAATAAGAGAGGCTGCTCCTGTTCTCATCAGCGCCTGCCAGGTGCATTGTGGGATCAATAACAGAGGCGGCTCCTGTTCTCATCAGCGCCTACCAGGTGCATTGTGGGATCAATAACAGAGGCGGCTCCTATTCCAATCAGCGCCTGCCAGGTGCATTGTGGGATCAATAACAGAGGCGGCTCCTATACTCATCAGCGCCTGCCAGGTGCATTGTGGGATGAATAACAGAGGCGGCTCCTGTTCTCATCAGAGCCTGCCAGGTGCATTGTGGGATGAATAACAGAGGCGGCTCCTATTCTCATCAGCGCTCGCCAGGTGCATTGTGGGATAGATAACAGAGGCGGCTCCTATTCTCATCAGCGCTTGCCATGTGCATTATGGGATAGATAACAGAGGCGGCTCCTATTCTCATCAGCGCCTGCCAGGTGCATTGTGGGATAGATAACAGAGGCGGCTCCTATTCTCATCAGCGCTTGCCAGGTGCATTGTGGGATAGATAACAGAGGCGGCTCCTATTCTCATCAGCGCCTGCCAGGTGCATTGTGGGATCAATAACAGAGGCGGCTCCTGTTCTCATCAGCTCCTGCCAGGTGCATTGTGGGATAAATAACAGAGGCGGCTCCTATTCTCATCAGCGCCTGCCAGGTGCATTGTGGGATCAATAACAGAGGCGGCTCCTGTTCTCATCAGCTCCTGCCAGGTGCATTGTGGGATAAATAACAGAGGCGGCTCCTGTTCTCATCAGCTCCTGCCAGGTGCATTGTTGGATGAATAACAGAGGCGGCTCCTATTCTCATCAGCGCTCGCCAGGTGCATTGTGGGATAGATAACAGAGGCGGCTCCTATTCTCATCAGCGCTTGCCATGTGCATTATGGGATAGATAACAGAGGCGGCTCCTATTCTCATCAGCGCCTGCCAGGTGCATTGTGGGATAGATAACAGAGGCGGCTCCTGTTCTCATCAGCGCCTGCCAGGTGCATTGTGGGATAAATAACAGAGGCGACTCCTGTTCTCATCAGCGCCTGCCAGGTGCATTGTGGGATCAATAACAGAGGCGGCTCCTATTCCCATCAGCGCCTGCCAGGTGCATTGTGGGATAAATAACAGAGGCGGCTCCTGTTCTAATCAGCTCCTGCCAGGTGTATTGTGGGATCAATAACAGAAGCGGCTCCTATTCTCATCAGCGCCTGCCAGGTGTATTGTGGGATAGATAACAGAGGCGGCTCCTATTCTCATCAGTGCCTGCCAGGTGCATTGTGGGATATATAACAGAGGCGGCTCCTATTCTCATCAGCGCCTGCCAGGTGCATTGTGGCATCAATAACAGAGGCGGCTCCTATTCTCATCAGCGCCTGTCAGGTGCATTATGGGATCAATAATAGAGGCCGCTCTTATTCTCATCAGCGCCTGCCATGTGCATTGTGGGATAAATAACAGAGGCAGCTCCTATTCTCATCAGCGCCAGCCATGTACATTGTGGGATAAATAACAGAGGCGGCTCCTATTCTCATCAGCGCCTGCCAGGTGCATTGTGGGATCAATAACAGAGGCAGCTCCTATTCTGATCAGCGCCTGCCAGGTGCATTGTGGGATCAATAACAAAGGCGGCTCCCATTCTCCTCAGAGCCTGCCAGGTGCATTGTGGGATCAATAACAGAGGCGGCTCCTGTTCTCATCAGCGCCTGCCAGGTGCATTGTGGGATCAATGACAGAGGCGGCTCCTGTTCTCATCAGCTTCTGCCAGGTGCATTGTGGGATAGATAACAGAGGCGGCTCCTGTTCTCATCAGCGCCTGCCAGGTGCATTGATGGATAAATAACAGAGGCGGCTCCTATTCTCATCAGCGCCTGCCAGGTGCCTTGTGGGATCAATAACAGAGGCGGCTCCCATTCTCATCAGCGCCTGCCAGGTGCATTGTGGGATCAATAACAGAGGCGGCTCCTGTTCTCATCAGCACCTGCCAGGTGCATTGTGGGATCAATAACAGAGGCGGCTCCTGTTCTCATCAGCTTCTGCCAGGTGCATTGTGGGATAAATTACAGAGGCGGCTCCTGTTCTCATCAGCACCTGCCAGGTGCATTGTGGGATAAATTACAGAGGCGGCTCCTGTTCTCATCAGCACCTGCCAGGTGCATTGTGGGATCAATAACAGAGGCGGCTCATGTTCTCATCAGCGCCTGCCAGGTGCATTGTGGCATCAATAACAGAGGCGGCTCCTATTCTCATCAGCGCCTGCCAGGTGCATTGTGGGATAAATAGCAGAGGCGGCTCCTATTCCCATCAGCGCCTGCCAGGTGCATTGTGGGATCAATAACAGAGGCGGCTCCTATACTCATCAGCGCCTGCCAGGTGCATTGTGGGATGAATAACAGAGGCGGCTCCTATACCCATCAGCGCCTGCCAGGTGCATTGTGGGATGAATAGCAGAGACGGCTCCTGTTCTCATCAGCGCCTGCCAGGTGCATTGTGGGATGAATAACAGAAGCGGCTCCTGTTCTCATCAGCGCCTGCCAGGTGCATTGTGGGATCAATAAGAGAGGTGGCTCCTATTCTCATCAGCGCCTGCCAGGTGCATTGTGGAATAAATAACAGAGGCGGCTCCTGTTCTCATCAGCGCCTGCCAGGTGCATTGTGGGATAAATAACAGAGGCGGCTCCTATTCCCATCAGCGCTTGCCAGGTGTATTGTGGGATAGATAACAGAGGCGGCTCCTATTCTCATCAGCTCCTGCCAGGTGCATTGTGGGATCAATAACAGAGGCGGCTCCTATTCTCATCAGCGCCTGCCAGGTGCATTGTGGGATAAATAACAGAGGCGGCTCATGTTCTCATCAGCGCCTGCCAGGTGCATTGTGGCATCAATAACAGAGGTGGCTCCAATTCTCATCAGCGCCTGCCAGGTGCATTGTGGGAAAAATAATAGAGGCGGCTCCTATTCTCATCAGCGCCTGCCAGGTGTATTGTGGGATCAATAACAGAAGCGGCTCCTATTCTCATCAGCGCCTGCCAGGTGCATTGTGGGATCAATTACTGAGGCGGCTCCTCTTCTCATCAGCACCTGCCAGGTGCATTGTGGGACCAATAACAGAGGCGGCTCCTATTCTCATCAGCGCCCGCCAGGTGCATTGTGGGATAGATAACAGAGGCGCCTGCCAGGTGCATTTTGGGATAAATAACAGAGGCGGCTCCTATTCTCATCAGCGCCTGCCAGGTGCATTGTGGGATCAATAACAGAGGCGGCTCCAATACTCATCAGCGCCTGCCAGGTGCATTGTAGGATGAATAACAGAGGCGGCTCCTGTTCTGATCAGCGCCTGCCAGGTGCATTGTGGGATAAATAACAGAGGCGGCTCCTATTCTCATCAGCGCCTGCCAGGTGCATTGTGGGATAGATAACAGAGGCGGCTCCAATGCTCATCAGCGCCTGCCAGGTGCATTGTGGGATAGATAACAGAGGCGGCTCCTATTCTCATCAGCGCCTGCCTGGTGCATTGTGGGATCAATAACTGAGGTGGCTAATGTTCTCATCAGCATCTGCCAGGTGCATTGTGGGATCAATAACAGAGGCTGCTCCTGTTCCCATCAGCTCCTGCCAGGAGCATTGTGGGATAGATAACAGAGGCGGCTCCTGTTCTCATCAGCGCCTGCCAGGTGCATTGTGGGATCAATAACAGAGGCGGCTCCTATTCTCATCAGCGCCTGCCAGGTGCATTGTGGGATAGATAACAGAGGCGGCTCCTATTCTCATAAGCGCCTGCCAGGTGCATTGTGGGATAAATAACAGAGGCGGCTCCTATTCCCATCTGCGCCTGCCAGGTACATTGTGGGATCAATAACAGAGGCGGTTCCTATACTCATTAGCGCCTGCCAGGTGCATTGTGGGATGAATAACAGAGGCGGCTCCAGTTCTCATCAGAGCCTGTCAGGTGCATTGTGGGATGAATAACAGAGGCGGCTACTATTCAAATCAGCGCCTGCCAGGTGGATTGTGGGATGAATAACAGAGGCGGCTCCTGTTCTCATCAGCGCCTGCCAGGTGCATTGTGGGATGAATAACAGAAGCGGCTCCTGTTCTCATCAGTGCCTGCCAGGTGCATTGTGGGATCAATAAGAGAGGCGGCTCCTATTCTCATCAGCGCCTGCTAGGTGCATTGTGGAATAAATAACAGATGCGGCTCCTGTTCTCATCAGCGCCTGCCAGATGCATTGTGGGATAAATAACAGAGGCGGCTCCTGTTCTCATTAGCGCCTGCCAGGTGCATTGTGGGATAAATAACAGAGGCGGCTCCTGTACTCATCAGCGCCTGCCTGGTGCATTGTGGTATCAATAACAGAGGCGGCTCCAGTTCTCATCAGAGCCTGTCAGGTGCATTGTGGGATGAATAACAGAGGCGGCTCCAGTTCTCATCAGAGCCTGTCAGGTGCATTGTGGGATGAATAACAGAGGCGGCTCCTATTCCCATCTGCGCCTGCCAGGTGCATTGTGGGATAAATAACAGCGGTGGCTCCTATTCCCATCAGCGCCTGCCAGGTGTATTGAGGGATAGATAACAGAGGCGGCTCCTATTCTCATCAGCTCCTGCCAGGTGCATTGTGGGATCAATAACAGACGCGGCACCTATTCTCATCAGCGCCTGCCAGGTGCATTGTGGGATAAATAACAGAGGTGGCTCCTATTCCCATCAGCACCTGCCAGGTGTATTGTGGGATAGATAGCAGAGGCGGCTCCTATTCTCATCAGCTCCTGCAAGGTGCATTGTGGGATCAATAACAGAGGCGGCTCCTATTCTCATCAGCTCCTGCCAGGTGCATTGTGGGATAGATAACAGAGGCGGCTCCTATACTCATCAGCGCCTGCCAGGTGCATTGTGGGATCGATAACAGAGGCGGCTCCTATCCCCATCATCTCCTGCCAGGTGCATTGTGGGATCAATAACAGAGGCGGCTCCTGATCTCATCAGCGCCTGCCAGGAGCATTGTGGGATAAATAACAGAGGCAGCTCCTGTTCTCATCAGCGCCTGCCAGGTGCATTGTGGCATCAATAACAGAGGCGGCTCCTGTTCTCATCAGCGCCTGCCAGGTGCATTGTGGGATCAATAACAGAGGCGGCTCATGTTCTCATAAGCGCCTGCCAGGTGCATTGTGGCATCAATAACAGAGGTCGGCTCCTATTCTCATCAGCGCCTGCCAGGTGCATTGTGGGATAAATAACAGAGGCGGCTCCTGTTCTCATCAGCGCCTGCCAGGTGCATTGTGGCATCAATAACAGAGGCGGCTCCTATTCTCATCAGAGCCTGCCAGGTGCATTGTGGGATAAATAACAGAGGCGGCTCCTATTCTCATCAGCGCCTGCCAGGTGTATTGTGGGATCAATAACAGAAGCGGCTCCTATTCTCATCAGCGCCTGCCAGGTGCATTGTGGGATCAATAACAGAGGCGGCTCCAATTCTCATCAGCGCCTGCCAGGTGCATTGTGGGATCAATAACAGAGGCGGCTCCAATTCTCATCAGCTCCTGCCAGGTGCATTGTGGGATAAATAACAGAGGCGGCTCCTATTCTCATCAGCGCCTGCCAGGTGCATTGTGGGATCAATAACAGAGGCGGCTCCTGTTCTCATCAGCTCCTGCCAGGTGCATTGTGGGATCAATAACAGAGGCGGCTCCTGTTCTCATCAGCTCCTGCCAGGTGCATTGTGGGATAAAAAACAGAGGCGGCTCCTGTTCTTATCAGCTCCTGCCAGGTGCATTGTGGGATGAATAACAGAGGCGGCTCCTATTCTCATCAGCGCTTGTCAGGTGCATTGTGGGATAGATAACAGAGGCGGCTCCTATTCTCATCAGCGCCTGCCAGGTGCATTGTGGGATCAATAACAGAGGCGGCTCCTGTTCTCATCAGCTCCTGCCAGGTGCATTGTGGGATAAATAACAGAGGCGGCTCCTGTTCTCATCAGCTCCTGCCAGGTGCATTGTGGGATGAATAACAGAGGCGGCTCCTATTCTCATCAGCGCTTGCCAGGTGCATTGTGGGATAGATAACAGAGGCGGCTCCTATTCTCATCAGCGCTTGCCATGTGCATTATGGGATAGATAACAGAGGCGACTCCTATTCTCATCAGCGCCTGCCAGGTGCATTGTGGGATAGATAACAGAGGCAGCTCCTATTCTCATCAGCTCCTGCCAGGTGCATTGTGGGATCAATAACAGAGGCGGCTCCTATTCTCATCAGCGCCTGCCAGGTGCATTGTGGGATAAATAACAGAGGTGGCTCCTATTCCCATCAGCACCTGCCAGGTGTATTGTGGGATAGATAACAGAGGCGGCTCCTATTCTCATCAGCTCCTGCCAGGTGCATTGTGGGATCAATAACAGAGGCGGCTCCTATTCCCATCAGCTCCTGCCAGGTGCATTGTGGGATAGATAACAGAGGTGGCTCCTATACTCATCAGCGCCTGCCAGGTGCATTGTGGGATCGATAACAGTGGCGGCTCCTATTCTCATCAGCGCCTGCCAGGTGCATTGTTGGATCAATAACAGAAGCGGCTCCTGTCCTCATCAGCGCCTGCCAGGTGCATTGTGGGATAAATAACAGAGGCGGCTCCTATTCTCATCAGCGCCTGCCAGGTGCATTGTGGCATCAATAACAGAGGCGGCTCCTGTTCTCATCAGCGCCTACCAGGTGCATTGTGGGATCAATAACAGAGTCGGCTCCTATTCTCATCAGCGCCTGCCAGGTGCATTGTGGGATCAATAACAGAGGCGGCTCCTGTTCTCATCAGCGCCTGCCAGGTGCATTGTGGGATCAATAAGAGAGGCTGCTCCTGTTCTCATCAGCGCCTGCCAGGTGCATTGTGGGATCAATAACAGAGGCGGCTCCTGTTCTCATCAGCGCCTACCAGGTGCATTGTGGGATCAATAACAGAGGCGGCTCCTATTCCAATTAGCGCCTGCCAGGTGCATTGTGGGATCAATAACAGAGGCGGCTCCTATACTCATCAGCGCCTGCCAGGTGCATTGTGGGATGAATAACAGAGGCGGCTCCTGTTCTCATCAGAGCCTGCCAGGTGCATTGTGGGATGAATAACAGAGGCGGCTCCTATTCCCATCAGCGCCTGCTAGGTGCATTGTGGGATGAATAACAGAGGCGGCTCCTATTCTCATTAGTGCCTGCCAGGTGCATTGTGGGATGAATAACAGAGGCGGCTCCTGTTCTCATCAGCGCCTGCCAGGTGCATTGTGGGATCAATAAGAGAGGCGGCTCCTATTCTCATCAGCGCCTGCCAGGTGCATTGTGGAATAAATAACAGAGGCGGTTCCTGTTCTCATCAGCGCCTGCCAGGTGCATTGTAGGATAAATAACAGAGGCGGCTCCTATTCTCATCAGCGCCTGCCAGGTGCATTGTTGGATCAATAACAGAGGCGGCTCCTATTCTCATCAGCGCCTGCCAGGTGCATTGTGGGATCAATAACAGAGGCGGCTCCTATTCCCATCAGCGCCTGCCAGGTGCATTGTGGGATCAATAACAGAGGCGGCTCCAATACTCATCAGAGCCTGCCAGGTGCATTGTGGGATGAATAACAGAGGCGGCTCCTATAACCATCAGCGCCTGCCAGGTGCATTGTGGGATGAATAACAGAGGCAGCTCCTATTCTCATCAGCGCCTGCCAGGTGCATTGTGGGATCAATAACAGACGCGGCTCCAATTAACATCAGCTCCTGCCAGGTGCATTGTGGGATAAATAACAGAGGTGGCTCCTATACTCATCAGCGCCTGCCAGGTGCATTGTGGGATCGATAACAGAGGCGGCTCCTATTCTCATCAGCGCCTGCCAGGTGCATTGTGGGATCAATAACAGAAGCGGCTCCTGTCCTCATCAGCGCCTGCCAGGTGCATTGTGGGATAAATAACAGAGGCGGCTCCTATTCTCATCAGCGCCTGCCAGGTGCATTGTGGCATCAATAACAAAGGCGGCTCCTGTTCTCATCAGCGCCTGCCAGGTGCATTGTGGGATCAATAACAGAGTCGGCTCCTATTCTCATCAGCGCCTGCCAGGTGCATTGTGGGATCAATAACAGAGGCGGCTCCTGTTCTCATCAGCGCCTGCCAGGTGCATTGTGGGATCAATAAGAGAGGCAGCTCCTGTTCTCATCAGCGCCTGCCAGGTGCATTGTGGGATCAATAACAGAGGCGGCTCCTGTTCTCATCAGCGCCTACCAGGTGCATTGTGGGATCAATAACAGAGGCGGCTCCTATTCCAATCAGCGCCTGCCAGGTGCATTGTGGGATCAATAACAGAGGCGGCTCCTATACTCATCAGCGCCTGCCAGGTGCATTGTGGGATGAATAACAGAGGCGGCTCCTGTTCTCATCAGAGCCTGCCAGGTGCATTGTGGGATGAATAACAGAGGCGGCTCCTATTCCCATCAGCGCCTGCTAGGTGCATTGTGGGATGAATAACAGAGGCGGCTCCTATTCTCATCAGCGCCTGCCAGGTGCATTGTGGGATGAATAACAGAGGCGGCTCCTGTTCTCATCAGCGCCTGCCAGGTGCATTGTGGGATCAATAAGAGAGGCGGCTCCTATTCTCATCAGCGCCTGCCAGGTGCATTGTGGAATAAATAACAGAGGCGGCTCCTGTTCTCATCAGCGCCTGCCAGGTGCATTGTGGGATAAATAACAGAGGCGGCTCCTATTCTCATCAGCGCCTGCCAGGTGCATTGTTGGATCAATAACAGAGGCGGCTCCTATTCTCATCAGCGCCTGCCAGGTGCATTGTGGGATCAATAACAGAGGCGGCTCCTGTTCTCATCAGCTCCTGCCAGGTGCATTGTGGGATAAATAACAGAGGCGGCTCCTATTCTCCTCAGCGCCTGCCAGGTGCATTGTGGGATCAATAACAGAGGCGGCTCCTGTTCTCATCAGCTCCTGCCAGGTGCATTGTGGGATAAATAACAGAGGCGGCTCCTGTTCTCATCAGCTCCTGCCAGGTGCATTGTGGGATAAAAAACAGAGGCGGCTCCTGTTCTCATCAGCTCCTGCCAGGTGCATTGTGGGATGAATAACAGAGGCGGCTCCTATTCTCATCAGCGCTTGCCAGGTGCATTGTGGGATAGATAACAGAGGCGGCTCCTATTCTCATCAGCGCTTGCCAGGTGCATTGTGGGATAGATAACAGAGGCGGCTCCTATTCTCATCAGCGCCTGCCAGGTGCATTCTGGGATCAATAACAGAGGCGGCTCCTGTTCTCATCAGCTCCTGCCAGGTGCATTGTGGGATCAATAACAGAGTCGGCTCCTATTCTCATCAGCGCCTGCCAGGTGCATTGTGGGATCAATAACAGAGGCGGCTCCTGTTCTCATCAGCGCCTGCCAGGTGCATTGTGGGATCAATAAGAGAGGCTGCTCCTGTTCTCATCAGCGCCTGCCAGGTGCATTGTGGGATCAATAACAGAGGCGGCTCCTGTTCTCATCAGCGCCTACCAGGTGCATTGTGGGATCAATAACAGAGGCGGCTCCTATTCCAATTAGCGCCTGCCAGGTGCATTGTGGGATCAATAACAGAGGCGGCTCCTATACTCATCAGCGCCTGCCAGGTGCATTGTGGGATGAATAACAGAGGCGGCTCCTGTTCTCATCAGAGCCTGCCAGGTGCATTGTGGGATGAATAACAGAGGCGGCTCCTATTCCCATCAGCGCCTGCTAGGTGCATTGTGGGATGAATAACAGAGGCGGCTCCTATTCTCATTAGTGCCTGCCAGGTGCATTGTGGGATGAATAACAGAGGCGGCTCCTGTTCTCATCAGCGCCTGCCAGGTGCATTGTGGGATCAATAAGAGAGGCGGCTCCTATTCTCATCAGCGCCTGCCAGGTGCATTGTGGAATAAATAACAGAGGCGGTTCCTGTTCTCATCAGCGCCTGCCAGGTGCATTGTAGGATAAATAACAGAGGCGGCTCCTATTCTCATCAGCGCCTGCCAGGTGCATTGTTGGATCAATAACAGAGGCGGCTCCTATTCTCATCAGCGCCTGCCAGGTGCATTGTGGGATCAATAACAGAGGCGGCTCCTATTCCCATCAGCGCCTGCCAGGTGCATTGTGGGATCAATAACAGAGGCGGCTCCAATACTCATCAGAGCCTGCCAGGTGCATTGTGGGATGAATAACAGAGGCGGCTCCTATAACCATCAGCGCCTGCCAGGTGCATTGTGGGATGAATAACAGAGGCAGCTCCTATTCTCATCAGCGCCTGCCAGGTGCATTGTGGGATCAATAACAGACGCGGCTCCAATTCCCATCAGCTCCTGCCAGGTGCATTGTGGGATAAATAACAGAGGTGGCTCCTATACTCATCAGCGCCTGCCAGGTGCATTGTGGGATCGATAACAGAGGCGGCTCCTATTCTCATCAGCGCCTGCCAGGTGCATTGTGGGATCAATAACAGAAGCGGCTCCTGTCCTCATCAGCGCCTGCCAGGTGCATTGTGGGATAAATAACAGAGGCGGCTCCTATTCTCATCAGCGCCTGCCAGGTGCATTGTGGCATCAATAACAAAGGCGGCTCCTGTTCTCATCAGCGCCTGCCAGGTGCATTGTGGGATCAATAACAGAGTCGGCTCCTATTCTCATCAGCGCCTGCCAGGTGCATTGTGGGATCAATAACAGAGGCGGCTCCTGTTCTCATCAGCGCCTGCCAGGTGCATTGTGGGATCAATAAGAGAGGCAGCTCCTGTTCTCATCAGCGCCTGCCAGGTGCATTGTGGGATCAATAACAGAGGCGGCTCCTGTTCTCATCAGCGCCTACCAGGTGCATTGTGGGATCAATAACAGAGGCGGCTCCTATTCCAATCAGCGCCTGCCAGGTGCATTGTGGGATCAATAACAGAGGCGGCTCCTATACTCATCAGCGCCTGCCAGGTGCATTGTGGGATGAATAACAGAGGCGGCTCCTGTTCTCATCAGAGCCTGCCAGGTGCATTGTGGGATGAATAACAGAGGCGGCTCCTATTCCCATCAGCGCCTGCTAGGTGCATTGTGGGATGAATAACAGAGGCGGCTCCTATTCTCATCAGCGCCTGCCAGGTGCATTGTGGGATGAATAACAGAGGCGGCTCCTGTTCTCATCAGCGCCTGCCAGGTGCATTGTGGGATCAATAAGAGAGGCGGCTCCTATTCTCATCAGCGCCTGCCAGGTGCATTGTGGAATAAATAACAGAGGCGGCTCCTGTTCTCATCAGCGCCTGCCAGGTGCATTGTGGGATAAATAACAGAGGCGGCTCCTATTCTCATCAGCGCCTGCCAGGTGCATTGTTGGATCAATAACAGAGGCGGCTCCTATTCTCATCAGCGCCTGCCAGGTGCATTGTGGGATCAATAACAGAGGCGGCTCCTGTTCTCATCAGCTCCTGCCAGGTGCATTGTGGGATAAATAACAGAGGCGGCTCCTATTCTCCTCAGCGCCTGCCAGGTGCATTGTGGGATCAATAACAGAGGCGGCTCCTGTTCTCATCAGCTCCTGCCAGGTGCATTGTGGGATAAATAACAGAGGCGGCTCCTGTTCTCATCAGCTCCTGCCAGGTGCATTGTGGGATAAAAAACAGAGGCGGCTCCTGTTCTCATCAGCTCCTGCCAGGTGCATTGTGGGATGAATAACAGAGGCGGCTCCTATTCTCATCAGCGCTTGCCAGGTGCATTGTGGGATAGATAACAGAGGCGGCTCCTATTCTCATCAGCGCTTGCCAGGTGCATTGTGGGATAGATAACAGAGGCGGCTCCTATTCTCATCAGCGCCTGCCAGGTGCATTCTGGGATCAATAACAGAGGCGGCTCCTGTTCTCATCAGCTCCTGCCAGGTGCATTGTGGGATCAATAACAGAGTCGGCTCCTATTCTCATCAGCGCCTGCCAGGTGCATTGTGGGATCAATAACAGAGGCGGCTCCTGTTCTCATCAGCGCCTGCCAGGTGCATTGTGGGATCAATAAGAGAGGCAGCTCCTGTTCTCATCAGCGCCTGCCAGGTGCATTGTGGGATCAATAACAGAGGCGGCTCCTGTTCTCATCAGCGCCTACCAGGTGCATTGTGGGATCAATAACAGAGGCGGCTTCTATTCCAATCAGCGCCTGCCAGGTGCATTGTGGGATCAATAACAGAGGCGGCTCCTATACTCATCAGCGCTTGCCAGGTGCATTGTGGGATGAATAACAGAGGCGGCTCCTGTTCTCATCAGAGCCTGCCAGGTGCATTGTGGAATAAATAACAGAGGCAGCTCCTGTTCCCATCAGCGCCTGCTAGGTGCATTGTGGGATGAATAACAGAGGCGGCTCCTATTCTCATCAGCGCCTGCCAGGTGCATTGTTGGATCAATAACAGAGGCGGCTCCTATTCTCATCAGCGCCTGCCAGGTGCATTGTGGGATCAATAACAGAGGCGGCTCCTGTTCTCATCAGCTCCTGCCAGGTGCATTGTGGGATAAATAACAGAGGCGGCTCCTATTCTCCTCAGCGCCTGCCAGGTGCATTGTTGGATCAATAACAGAGGTGGCTCCTGTTCTCATCAGCTCCTGCCAGGTGCATTGTGGGATAAATAACAGAGGCGGCTCCTGTTCTCATCAGCTCCTTCCAGGTGCATTGTGGGATAAAAAACAGAGGCAGCTCCTGTTCTCATCAGCTCCTGCCAGGTGCATTGTGGGATGAATAACAGAGGAGGCTCCTATTCTCATCAGCGCTTGCCAGGTGCATTGTGGGATAGATAACAGAGGCGGCGCCTATTCTCATCAGCGCTTGCCAGGTACATTGTGGGATAGATAACAGAGGCGGCTCCTATTCTCATCAGCGCCTGCCAGGTGCATTGTGGGATCAATAACAGAGGCGGCTCCTGTTCTCATCAGCTCCTGCCAGGTGCATTGTGGGATAAATAACAGAGGCGGCTCCTATTCTCATCAGCGCCTGCAAGGTGCATTGTGGGATCAATAACAGAGGCGGCTCCTGTTCTCATCAGCTCCTGCCAGGTGCATTGTGGGATAAATAACAGAGGCGGCTCCTGTTCTCATCAGCTCCTGCCAGGTGCATTGTTGGATGAATAACAGAGGCGGCTCCTATTCTCATCAGCGCTCGCCAGGTGCATTGTGGGATAGATAACAGAGGCGGCTCCTATTCTCATCAGCGCTTGCCATGTGCATTATGGGATAGATAACAGAGGCGGCTCCTATTCTCATCAGCGCCTGCCAGGTGCATTGTGGGATAGATAACAGAGGCGGCTCCTGTTCTCATCAGCGCCTGCCAGGTGCATTGTGGGATAAATAACAGAGGCGACTCCTGTTCTCATCAGCGCCTGCCAGGTGCATTGTGGGATCAATAACAGAGGCGGCTCCTATTCCCATCAGCGCCTGCCAGGTGCATTGTGGGATAAATAACAGAGGCGGCTCCTGTTCTAATCAGCTCCTGCCAGGTGTATTGTGGGATCAATAACAGAGGCGGCTCCTATTCTCATCAGTGCCTGCCAGGTGCATTGTGGGATAAATAACAGAGGCGGCTCCTATTCTCATCAGCGCCTGCCAGGTGCATTGTGGCATCAATAACAGAGGCGGCTCCTATTCTCATCAGCGCCTGTCAGGTGCATTATGGGATCAATAATAGAGGCCGCTCTTATTCTCATCAGCGCCTGCCATGTGCATTGTGGGATAAATAACAGAGGCAGCTCCTATTCTCATCAGCGCCAGCCATGTACATTGTGGGATAAATAACAGAGGCGGCTCCTATTCTCATCAGCGCCTGCCAGGTGCATTGTGGGATCAATAACAGAGGCGGCTCCTATTCTGATCAGCGCCTGCCAGGTGCATTGTGGGATCAATAACAAAGGCGGCTCCCATTCTCCTCAGCGCCTGCCAGGTGCATTGTGGGATCAATAACAGAGGCGGCTCCTGTTCTCATCAGCGCCTGCCAGGTGCATTGTGGGATCAATAACAGAGGCGGCTCCTGTTCTCATCAGCTTCTGCCAGGTGCATTGTGGGATAGATAACAGAGGCGGCTCCTGTTCTCATCAGCGCCTGCCAGGTGCATTGTGGGATAAATAACAGAGGCGGCTCCTATTCTCATCAGCGCCTGCCAGGTGCCTTGTGGGATCAATAACAGAGGCGGCTCCCATTCTCATCAGCGCCTGCCAGGTGCATTGTGGGATCAATAACAGAGGCGGCTCCTGTTCTCATCAGCACCTGCCAGGTGCATTGTGGGATCAATAACAGAGGCGGCTCCTGTTCTCATCAGCTTCTGCCAGGTGCATTGTGGGATAAATTACAGAGGCGGCTCCTGTTCTCATCAGCACCTGCCAGGTGCATTGTGGGATCAATATCAGAGGTGGCTCCTATTCTCATCAGCGCCTGCCAGGTGCATTGTGGGATAGATAACAGAGGCGGCTCCTATTCTCATCAGCGCCTGCCAGGTGCATTGTGGGATCAATAACAGAGGCGGCTCCTATTCTCATCAGCGCCTGGCAGGTGCATTGTGGGATATATAACAGAGGCGGCTCCTATTTTCATCAGCGCCTGCCAGGTGCATTGTGGGATCAATAACAGAGGCGGCTGCTGTTCTCATCAGCTCCTGCAGGTACATTGTGGGATCAATAACAGAGGTGACTCCTATTCTCATCAGCGCCTGCCAGGTGCATTGTGGGATCAATAACAGAGGCGGCTCCTATTCTCATCAGCGCCTGCCAGGTGCATTGTGGGATATATAACAGAGGCGGCTACTATTCTCATCAGCGCCTGCCAGGTGCATTGCGGGATCAATAACAGAGGCGGCTCTTGTTCTCATCAGCTCCTGCCAGGTGCATTGTGGGATAAATAACAGAGGCGGCTCCTGTTCTAATCAGCTCCTGCCAGGTGAATTGTGGGATAAATAACAGAGGCGGCTCCTGTTCTCATCAGCTCCTGCCAGGTGCATTGTGGGATGAATAACAGAGGCGGCTCCTGTTCTCATCAGCGCCTGCCAGGTGCATTGTGGGATCAATAACAGAGGTGGCTCCTGTTCTCATCAGCGCCTGCCAGGTGCATTGTGGGATCAATAACAGAGGCGGCTCCTGTTCTCATCAGCTTCTTCCAGGTGCATTGTGGGATAAATAACAGAGACGGCTCCTATTCTCATCAGCGCCTGCCAGGTGCCTTGTGGGATCAATAACAGAGGCGGCTCCCATTCTCATCAGCGCCTGCCAGGTGCATTGTGGGATCAATAACAGAGGCGGCTCCTGTTCTCATCAGCGCCTGCCAGGTGCATTGTGGGATCAATAACAGAGGCGGCTCCTGTTCTCATCAGCTTCTGCCAGGTGCATTGTGGGATAAATTACAGAGGCGGCACCTGTTCTCATCAGCACCTGCCAGGTGCATTGTGGGATAAATATCAGAGGCGGCTCCTATTCTCATCAGCGCCTGCCAGGTGCATTGTGGGATAGATAACAGAGGCGGCTCCTATTCTCATCAGCGCCTGCCAGGTGCATTGTGGGATCAATAACAGAGGCGGCTCCTATTCTCATCAGCGCCTGCCAGGTGCATTGTGGGATATATAACAGAGGCGGCTCCTATTCTCATCGGCGCCTGCCAGGTGCATTGTGGGATCAATAACAGAGGCGGCTGCTGTTCTCATCGGCTCCTGCCAGGTGCATTGTGGGATCAATAACAGAGGTGACTCCTATTCTCATCAGCGCCTGCCAGGTGCATTGTGGGATCAATAACAGAGGCGGCTCCTATTCTCATCAGCGCCTGCCAGGTGCATTGTGGGATAAATAACAGAGGCGGCTACTATTCTCGTCAGCGCCTGCCAGGTGCATTGCAGGATCAATAACAAAGGCGGCTCCTGTTCTCATCAGCACCTGCCAGGTGCATTGTGGGATCAATATCAGAGGCGGCTCCTATTCTCATCAGCGCCTGCCAGGTGCATTGTGGGATAGATAACAGAGGCGGCTCCTATTCTCATCAGCGCCTGCCAGGTGCATTGTGGGATCAATAACAGAGGCAGCTCCTATTCTCATCAGTGCCTGCCAGGTGCATTGTGGGATATATAACAGAGGCGGCTCCTATTCTCATCAGCGCCTGCCAGGTGCATTGTGGGATCAATAACAGAGGCGGCTGCTGTTCTCATCAGCTCCTGCCAGGTGCATTGTGGGATCAATAACAGAGGTGACTCCTATTCTCATCAGCGCCTGCCAGGTGCATTGTGGGATCAATAACAGAGGCGGCTCCTATTCTCATCAGCGCCTGCCAGGTGCATTGTGGGATCAATAACAGAGGCGGCTCCTATTCTGATCAGCGCCTGCCAGGTGCATTGTGGGATCAATAACAAAGGCGGCTCCCATTCTCCTCAGCGCCTGCCAGGTGCATTGTGGGATCAATAACAGAGGCGGCTCCTGTTCTCATCAGCTTCTGCCAGGTGCATTGTGGGATAGATAACAGAGGCGGCTCCTGTTCTCATCAGCGCCTGCCAGGTGCATTGTGGGATAAATAACAGAGGCGGCTCCTATTCTCATCAGCGCCTGCCAGGTGCCTTGTGGGATCAATAACAGAGGCGGCTCCCATTCTCATCAGCGCCTGCCAGGTGCATTGTGGGATCAATAACAGAGGCGGCTCCTGTTCTCATCAGCGCCCGCCAGGTGCATTGTGGGATCAATAACAGAGGCGGCTCCTGTTCTCATCAGCTTCTGCCAGGTGCATTGTGGGATAAATTACAGAGGCGGCTCCTGTTCTCATCAGCACCTGCCAGGTGCATTGTGGGATAAATATCAGAGGCGGCTCCTATTCTCATCAGCTCCTGCCAGGTGCATTGTGGGATAGATAACAGAGGCGGCTCCTATTCTCATCAGCGCCTGCCAGGTGCATTGTGGGATCAATAAGAGAGGCAGCTCCTGTTCTCATCAGCGCCTGCCAGGTGCATTGTGGGATCAATAACAGAGGCGGCTCCTGTTCTCATCAGCGCCTACCAGGTGCATTGAGGGATCAATAACAGAGGCGGCTCCTATTCCAATCAGCGCCTGCCAGGTGCATTGTGGGATCAATAACAGAGGCGGCTCCTATACTCATCAGCGCCTGCCAGGTGCATTGTGGGATGAATAACAGAGGCGGCTCCTGTTCTCATCAGAGCCTGCCAGGTGCATTGTGGGATGAATAACAGAGGCGGCTCCTATTCCCATCAGCGCCTGCTAGGTGCATTGTGGGATGAATAACAGAGGCGGCTCCTATTCTCATCAGCGCCTGCCAGGTGCATTGTCGGATGAATAACAGAGGCGGCTCCTGTTCTCATCAGCGCCTGCCAGGTGCATTGTGGGATCAATAAGAGAGGCGGCTCCTATTCTCATCAGCGCCTGCCAGGTGCATTGTGGAATAAATAACAGAGGCGGCTCCTGTTCTCATCAGCGCCTGCCAGGTGCATTGTGGGATAAATAACAGAGGCGGCTCCTATTCTCATCAGCGCCTGCCAGGTGCATTGTTGGATCAATAACAGAGGCGGCTCCTATTCTCATCAGCGCCTGCCAGGTGCATTGTGGGATCAATAACATAGGCGGCTCCTGTTCTCATCAGCTCCTGCCAGGTGCATTGTGGGATAAATAACAGAGGCGGCTCCTATTCTCCTCAGCGTCTGCCAGGTGCACTGTGGGATCAATAACAGAGGCGGCTCCTGTTCTCATCAGCTCCTGCCAGGTGCATTGTGGGATAAATAACAGAGGCGGCTCCTGTTCTCATCAGCTCCTGCCAGGTGCATTGTGGGATAAAAAACAGAGGGTGCTCCTGTTCTCATCAGCTCCTGCCAGGTGCATTGTGGGATGAATAACAGAGGCGGCTCCTATTCTCATCAGCGCTTGCCAGGTGCATTGTGGGATAGATAACAGAGGCGGCTCCTATTCTCATCAGCGCTTGCCAGGTGCATTGTGGGATAGATAACAGAGGCGGCTCCTATTCTCATCAGCGCCTGCCAGGTGCATTCTGGGATCAATAACAGAGGCGGCTCCTGTTCTCATCAGCTCCTGCCAGGTGCATTGTGGGATCAATAACAGAGTCGGCTCCTATTCTCATCAGCGCCTGCCAGGTGCATTGTGGGATCAATAACAGAGGCGGCTCCTGTTCTCATCAGCGCCTGCAAGGAGCATTGTGGGATCAATAAGAGAGGCAGCTCCTGTTCTCATCAGCGCCTGCCAGGTGCATTGTGGGATCAATAACAGAGGCGGCTCCTGTTCTCATCAGCGCCTACCAGGTGCATTGTGGGATCAATAACAGAGGCGGCTTCTATTCCAATCAGCGCCTGCCAGGTGCATTGTGGGATCAATAACAGAGGCGGCTCCTATACTCATCAGCGCTTGCCAGGTGCATTGTGGGATGAATAACAGAGGCGGCTCCTGTTCTCATCAGAGCCTGCCAGGTGCATTGTGGAATAAATAACAGAGGCGGCTCCTGTTCCCATCAGCGCCTGCTAGGTGCATTGTGGGATGAATAACAGAGGCGGCTCCTATTCTCATCAGCGCCTGCCAGGTGCATTGTTGGATCAATAACAGAGGCGGCTCCTATTCTCATCAGCGCCTGCCAGGTGCATTGTGGGATCAATAACAGAGGCGGCTCCTGTTCTCATCAGCTCCTGCCAGGTGCATTGTGGGATAAATAACAGAGGTGGCTCCTATTCTCCTCAGCGCCTGCCAGGTGCATTGTGGGATCAATAACAGAGGTGGCTCCTGTTCTCATCAGCTCCTGCCAGGTGCATTGTGGGATAAATAACAGAGGCGGCTCCTGTTCTCATCAGCTCCTTCCAGGTGCATTGTGGGATAAAAAACAGAGGCAGCTCCTGTTCTCATCAGCTCCTGCCAGGTGCATTGTGGGATGAATAACAGAGGAGGCTCCTATTCTCATCAGCGCTTGCCAGGTGCATTGTGGGATAGATAACAGAGGCGGCTCCTATTCTCATCAGCGCTTGCCAGGTACATTGTGGGATAGATAACAGAGGCGGCTCCTATTCTCATCAGCGCCTGCCAGGTGCATTGTGGGATCAATAACAGAGGCGGCTCCTATTCTCATCAGCGCCTGCCAGGTGCATTGTGGGATAAAAAACAGAGGCGGCTCCTGTTCTCATCAGCTCCTGCCAGGTGCATTGTGGGATAAATAACAGAGGCGGCTCCTATTCTCATCAGCGCCTGCCAGGTGCATTGTGGGATCAATAACAGAGGCGGCTCCTGTTCTCATCAGCTCCTGCCAGGTGCATTGTGGGATAAATAACAGAGGCGGCTCCTGTTCTCATCAGCTCCTGCCAGGTGCATTGTTGGATGAATAACAGAGGCGGCTCCTATTCTCATCAGCGCTCGCCAGGTGCATTGTGGGATAGATAACAGAGGCGGCTCCTATTCTCATCAGCGCTTGCCATGTGCATTATGGGATAGATAACAGAGGCGGCTCCTATTCTCATCAGCGCCTGCCAGGTGCATTGTCGGATAGATAACAGAGGCGGCTCCTGTTCTCATCAGCGCCTGCCAGGTGCATTGTGGGATAAATAACAGAGGCGACTCCTGTTCTCATCAGCGCCTGCCAGGTGCATTGTGGGATCAATAACAGAGGCGGCTCCTATTCCCATCAGCGCCTGCCAGGTGCATTGTGGGATAAATAACAGAGGCGGCTCCTGTTCTAATCAGCTCCTGCCAGGTGTATTGTGGGATCAATAACAGAAGCGGCTCCTATTCTCATCAGCGCCTGCCAGGTGTATTGTGGGATAGATAACAGAGGCGGCTCCTATTCTCATCAGTGCCTGCCAGGTGCATTGTGGGATAAATAACAGAGGCGGCTCCTATTCTGATCAGCGCCTGCCAGGTGCATTGTGGCATCAATAACAGAGGCGGCTCCTATTCTCATCAGCGCCTGTCAGGTGCATTATGGGATCAATAATAGAGGCCGCTCTTATTCTCATCAGCGCCTGCCATGTGCATTGTGGGATAAATAACAGAGGCAGCTCCTATTCTCATCAGCGCCAGCCATGTACATTGTGGGATAAATAACAGAGGCGGCTCCTATTCTCATCAGCGCCTGCCAGGTGCATTGTGGGATCAATAACAGAGGCGGCTCCTATTCTGATCAGCGCCTGCCAGGTGCATTGTGGGATCAATAACAAAGGCGGCTCCCTTCTCCTCAGCGCCTGCCAGGTGCATTGTGGGATCAATAACAGAGGCGGCTCCTGTTCTCATCAGCGCCTGCCAGGTGCATTGTGGGATCAATAACAGAGGCGGCTCCTGTTCTCATCAGCTTCTGCCAGGTGCATTGTGGGATAGATAACAGAGGCGGCTCCTGTTCTCATCAGCGCCTGCCAGGTGCATTGTGGGAGAAATAATAGAGGTGGCTCCTATTCTCATCAGCGCCTGCCAGGTGCCTTGTGAGATCAATAACAGAGGCGGCTCCCATTCTGATCAGCGCCTGCCAGGTGCATTGTGGGATCAATAACAGAGGCGGCTCCTGTTCTCATCAGCACCTGCCAGGTGCATTGAGGGATCAATAACAGAGGCGGCTCCTGTTCTCATCAGCTTCTGCCAGGTGCATTGTGGGATAAATTACAGAGGCGGCTCCTGTTCTCATCAGCACCTGCCAGGTGCATTGTGGGATCAATATCAGAGGCGGCTCCTATTCTCATCAGCGCCTGCCAGGTGCATTGTGGGATAGATAACAGAGGCGGCTCCTATTCTCATCAGCGCCTGCCAGGTGCATTGTGGGATCAATAACAGAGGCGGCTCCTATTCTCATCAGCGCCTGCCAGGTGCATTGTGGGATATATAACAGAGGCGGCTCCTATTTTCATCAGCGCCTGCCAGGTGCATTGTGGGATCAATAACAGAGGCGGCTGCTGTTCTCATCAGCTCCTGCCAGGTACATTGTGGGATCAATAACAGAGGTGACTCCTATTCTCATCAGCGCCTGCCAGGTGCATTGTGGGATCAATAACAGAGGCGGCTCCTATTCTCATCAGCGCCTGCCAGGTGCATTGTGGGATATATAACAGAGGCGGCTACTATTCTCATCAGCGCCTGCCAGGTGCATTGCGGGATCAATAACAGAGGCGGCTCTTGTTCTCATCAGCTCCTGCCAGGTGCATTGTGGGATAAATAACAGAGGCGGCTCCTGTTCTCATCAGCTCCTGCCAGGTGAATTGTGGGATAAATAACAGAGGCGGCTCCTGTTCTCATGAGCTCCTGCCAGGTGCATTGTGGGATGAATAACAGAGGCAGCTCCTGTTCTCATCAGCGCCTGCCAGGTGCATTGTAGGATCAATAACAGAGGCGGCTCCTGTTCTCATCAGCGCCTGCCAGGTGCATTGTGGGATCAATAACAGAGGCGGCTCCTGTTCTCATCAGCTTCTTCCAGGTGCATTGTGGGATAAATAACAGAGACGGCTCCTATTCTCATCAGCGCCTGCCAGGTGCCTTGTGGGATCAATAACAGAGGCGGCTCCCATTCTCATCAGCGCCTGCCAGGTGCATTGTGGGATCAATAACAGAGGCGGCTCCTGTTCTCATCAGCGCCTGCCAGGTGCATTGTGGGATCAATAACAGAGGCGGCTCCTGTTCTCATTAGCTTCTGCCAGGTGCATTGTGGGATAAATTACAGAGGCGGCACCTGTTCTCATCAGCACCTGCCAGGTGCATTGTGGGATAAATATCAGAGGCGGCTCCTATTCTCATCAGCGCCTGCCAGGTGCATTGTGGGATAGATAACAGAGGCGGCTCCTATTCTCATCAGCGCCTGCCAGGTGCATTGTGGGATCAATAACAGAGGCGGCTCCTATTCTCATCAGCGCCTGCCAGGTGCATTGTGGGATATATAACAGAGGCGGCTCCTATTCTCATCAGCGCCTGCCAGGTGCATTGTGGAATCAATAACAGAGACGGCTGCTGTTCTCATCAGCTCCTGCCAGGTGCATTGTGGGATCAATAACAGAGGAGACTCCTATTCTCATCAGCGCCTGCCAGGTGCATTGTGGGATCAATAACAGAGGCGGCTCCTATTCTCATCAGGGCCTGCCAGGTGCATTGTGGGATAAATAACAGAGGCGGCTACTATTCTCGTCAGCGCCTGCCAGGTGCATTGCAGGATCAATAACAAAGGCGGCTCCTGTTCTCATCAGCACCTGCCAGGTGCATTGTGGGATAAATATCAGAGGCGGCTCCTATTCTCATCAGCGCCTGCCAGGTGCATTGTGGGATAGATAACAGAGGCGGCTCCTATTCTCATCAGCGCCTGCCAGGTGCATTGTGGGATCAAAAACAGAGGCAGCTCCTATTCTCATCAGTGCCTGCCAGGTGCATTGTGGGATATATAACAGAGGCGGCTCCTATTCTCATCAGCGCCTGCCAGGTGCATTGTGGGATCAATAACAGAGGCGGCTGCTGTTCTCATCAGCTCCTGCCAGGTGCATTGTGGGATCAATAACAGAGGTGACTCCTATTCTCATCAGCGCCTGCCAGGTGCATTGTGGGATCAATAACAGAGGCGGCTCCTATTCTCATCAGCACCTGCCAGGTGCATTGTGGGATCAATAACAGAGGCGGCTCCTATTCTGATCAGCGCCTGCCAGGTGCATTGTGGGATCAATAACAAAGGCGGCTCCCATTCTCCTCAGCGCCTGCCAGGTGCATTGTGGGATCAATAACAGAGGCGGCTCCTGTTCTCATCAGCTTCTGCCAGGTGCATTGTGGGATAGATAACAGAGGCGGCTCCTGTTCTCATCAGCGCCTGCCAGGTGCATTGTGGGATAAATAACAGAGGCGGCTCCTATTCTCATCAGCGCCTGCCAGGTGCCTTGTGGGATCAATAACAGAGGCGGCTCCCATTCTCATCAGCGCCTGCCAGGTGCATTGTGGGATCAATAACAGAGGCGGCTCCTGTTCTCATCAGCGCCTGCCAGGTGCATTGTGGGATCAATAACAGAGGCGGCTCCTGTTCTCATCAGCTTCTGCCAGGTGCATTGTGGGATAAATTACAGAGGCGGCTCCTGTTCTCATCAGCACCTGCCAGGTGCATTGTGGGATAAATATCAGAGGCGGCTCCTATTCTCATCAGCGCCTGCCAGGTGCATTGTGGGATAGATAACAGAGGCGGCTCCTATTCTCATCAGCGCCTGCCAGGTGCATTGTGGGATCAATAACAGAGGTGGCTCCTATTCTCATCAGCGCCTGCCAGGTGCATTGTGGGATATATAACAGAGGCAGCTCCTATTCTCATCAGCGCCTGCCAGGTGCATTGTGGGATCAATAACAGAGGCGGCTGCTGTTCTCATCAGCTCCTGCCAGGTGCATTGTGGGATCAATAACAGAGGTGACTCCTATTCTCATCAGCGCCTGCCAGGTGCATTGTGGGATCAATAACAGAGGCGGCTCCTATTCTCATCAGCGCCTGCCAGGTGCATTGCGGGATAAATAACAGAGGCGGCTACTATTCTCATCAGCGCCTGCCAGGTGCATTGCGGGATCAATAACAGAGGCGGCTCTTGTTCTCATCAGCTCCTGCCAGGTGCATTGTGGGATAAATAACAGAGGCGGCTCCTGTTCTCATCAGCTCCTGCCAGGTGAATTGTGGGATAAATAACAGAGGCGGCTCCTGTTCTCATCAGCTCCTGCCAGGTGCATTGTGGGATGAATAACAGAGGCGGCTCCTGTTCTCATCAGCGCCTGCCAGGTGCATTGTGGGATCAATAACAGAGGCGGCTCCTATTCTCATCAGCGCTTGCCAGGTACATTGTGGGATAGATAACAGAGGCGGCTCCTATTCTCATCAGCGCCTGCCAGGTGCATTGTGGGATCAATAACAGAGGCGGCTCCTATTCTCATCAGCGCCTGCCAGGTGCATTGTGGGATAAAAAACAGAGGCGGCTCCTGTTCTCATCAGCTCCTGCCAGGTGCATTGTGGGATAAATAACAGAGGCGGCTCCTATTCTCATCAGCGCCTGCCAGGTGCATTGTGGGATCAATAACAGAGGCGGCTCCTGTTCTCATCAGCTCCTGCCAGGTGCATTGTGGGATAAATAACAGAGGCGGCTCCTGTTCTCATCAGCTCCTGCCAGGTGCATTGTTGGATGAATAACAGAGGCGGCTCCTATTCTCATCAGCGCTCGCCAGGTGCATTGTGGGATAGATAACAGAGGCGGCTCCTATTCTCATCAGCGCTTGCCATGTGCATTATGGGATAGATAACAGAGGCGGCTCCTATTCTCATCAGCGCCTGCCAGGTGCATTGTGGGATAGATAACAGAGGCGGCTCCTGTTCTCATCAGCGCCTGCCAGGTGCATTGTGGGATAAATAACAGAGGCGGCTCCTATTCTCATCAGCGCCTGCCAGGTGCATTGTGGGATCAATAACAGAGGCGGCTCCTATTCTGATCAGCGCCTGCCAGGTGCATTGTGGGATCAATAACAAAGGCGGCTCCCTTCTCCTCAGCGCCTGCCAGGTGCATTGTGGGATCAATAACAGAGGCGGCTCCTGTTCTCATCAGCGCCTGCCAGGTGCATTGTGGGATCAATAACAGAGGCGGCTCCTGTTCTCATCAGCTTCTGCCAGGTGCATTGTGGGATAGATAACAGAGGCGGCTCCTGTTCTCATCAGCGCCTGCCAGGTGCATTGTGGGAGAAATAACAGAGGCGGCTCCTATTCTCATCAGCGCCTGCCAGGTGCCTTGTTGGATCAATAACAGAGGCGGCTCCCATTCTGATCAGCGCCTGCAAGGTGCATTGTGGGATCAATAACAGAGGCGGCTCCTGTTCTCATCAGCACCTGCCAGGTGCATTGTGGGATCAATAACAGAGGCGGCTCCTGTTCTCATCAGCTTCTGCCAGGTGCATTGTGGGATAAATTACAGAGGCGGCTCCTGTTCTCATCAGCACCTGCCAGGTGCATTGTGGGATCAATATCAGAGGCGGCTCCTATTCTCATCAGCGCCTGCCAGGTGCATTGTGGGATAGATAACAGAGGCGGCTCCTATTCTCATCAGCGCCTGCCAGGTGCATTGTGGGATCAATAACAGAGGCGGCTCCTATTCTCATCAGCGCCTGCCAGGTGCATTGTGGGATATATAACAGAGGCGGCTCCTATTTTCATCAGCGCCTGCCAGGTGCATTGTGGGATCAATAACAGAGGCGGCTGCTGTTCTCATCAGCTCCTGCCAGGTACATTGTGGGATCAATAACAGAGGTGACTCCTATTCTCATCAGCGCCTGCCAGGTGCATTGTGGGATCAATAACAGAGGCGGCTCCTATTCTCATCAGCGCCTGCCAGGTGCATTGTGGGATATATAACAAAGGCGGCTACTATTCTCATCAGCGCCTGCCAGGTGCATTGCGGGATCAATAACAGAGGCGGCTCTTGTTCTCATCAGCTCCTGCCAGGTGCATTGTGGGATAAATAACAGAGGCGGCTCCTGTTCTCATCAGCTCCTGCCAGGTGAATTGTGGGATAAATAACAGAGGTGACTCCTATTCTCATCAGCGCCTGCCAGGTGCATTGCGGGATCAATAACAGAGGCGGCTGCTGTTCTCATCAGCTCCTGCCAGGTGCATTGTGGGATCAATAACAGAGGTGACTCCTATTCTCATCAGCGCCTGCCAGGTGCATTGTGGGATCAATAACAGAGGCGGCTCCTATTCTCATCAGCGCCTGCCAGGTGCATTGCGGGATAAATAACAGAGGCGGCTACTATTCTCATCAGCGCCTGCCAGGTGCATTGCGGGATCAATAACAGAGGCGGCTCTTGTTCTCATCAGCTCCTGCCAGGTGCATTGTGGGATAAATAACAGAGGCGGCTCCTGTTCTCATCAGCTCCTGCCAGGTGAATTGTGGGATAAATAACAGAGGCGGCTCCTGTTCTCATCAGCTCCTGCCAGGTGCATTGTGGGATGAATAACAGAGGCGGCTCCTGTTCTCATCAGCGCCTGCCAGGTGCATTGTGGGATCAATAACAGAGGCGGCTCCTATTCTCATCAGCGCTTGCCAGGTACATTGTGGGATAGATAACAGAGGCGGCTCCTATTCTCATCAGCGCCTGCCAGGTGCATTGTGGGATCAATAACAGAGGCGGCTCCTATTCTCATCAGCGCCTGCCAGGTGCATTGTGGGATAAAAAACAGAGGCGGCTCCTGTTCTCATCAGCTCCTGCCAGGTGCATTGTGGGATAAATAACAGAGGCGGCTCCTATTCTCATCAGCGCCTGCCAGGTGCATTGTGGGATCAATAACAGAGGCGGCTCCTGTTCTCATCAGCTCCTGCCAGGTGCATTGTGGGATAAATAACAGAGGCGGCTCCTGTTCTCATCAGCTCCTGCCAGGTGCATTGTTGGATGAATAACAGAGGCGGCTCCTATTCTCATCAGCGCTCGCCAGGTGCATTGTGGGATAGATAACAGAGGCGGCTCCTATTCTCATCAGCGCTTGCCATGTGCATTATGGGATAGATAACAGAGGCGGCTCCTATTCTCATCAGCGCCTGCCAGGTGCATTGTGGGATAGATAACAGAGGCGGCTCCTGTTCTCATCAGCGCCTGCCAGGTGCATTGTGGGATAAATAACAGAGGCGGCTCCTATTCTCATCAGCGCCTGCCAGGTGCATTGTGGGATCAATAACAGAGGCGGCTCCTATTCTGATCAGCGCCTGCCAGGTGCATTGTGGGATCAATAACAAAGGCGGCTCCCTTCTCCTCAGCGCCTGCCAGGTGCATTGTGGGATCAATAACAGAGGCGGCTCCTGTTCTCATCAGCGCCTGCCAGGTGCATTGTGGGATCAATAACAGAGGCGGCTCCTGTTCTCATCAGCTTCTGCCAGGTGCATTGTGGGATAGATAACAGAGGCGGCTCCTGTTCTCATCAGCGCCTGCCAGGTGCATTGTGGGAGAAATAACAGAGGCGGCTCCTATTCTCATCAGCGCCTGCCAGGTGCCTTGTTGGATCAATAACAGAGGCGGCTCCCATTCTGATCAGCGCCTGCAAGGTGCATTGTGGGATCAATAACAGAGGCGGCTCCTGTTCTCATCAGCACCTGCCAGGTGCATTGTGGGATCAATAACAGAGGCGGCTCCTGTTCTCATCAGCTTCTGCCAGGTGCATTGTGGGATAAATTACAGAGGCGGCTCCTGTTCTCATCAGCACCTGCCAGGTGCATTGTGGGATCAATATCAGAGGCGGCTCCTATTCTCATCAGCGCCTGCCAGGTGCATTGTGGGATAGATAACAGAGGCGGCTCCTATTCTCATCAGCGCCTGCCAGGTGCATTGTGGGATCAATAACAGAGGCGGCTCCTATTCTCATCAGCGCCTGCCAGGTGCATTGTGGGATATATAACAGAGGCGGCTCCTATTTTCATCAGCGCCTGCCAGGTGCATTGTGGGATCAATAACAGAGGCGGCTGCTGTTCTCATCAGCTCCTGCCAGGTACATTGTGGGATCAATAACAGAGGTGACTCCTATTCTCATCAGCGCCTGCCAGGTGCATTGTGGGATCAATAACAGAGGCGGCTCCTATTCTCATCAGCGCCTGCCAGGTGCATTGTGGGATATATAACAAAGGCGGCTACTATTCTCATCAGCGCCTGCCAGGTGCATTGCGGGATCAATAACAGAGGCGGCTCTTGTTCTCATCAGCTCCTGCCAGGTGCATTGTGGGATAAATAACAGAGGCGGCTCCTGTTCTCATCAGCTCCTGCCAGGTGAATTGTGGGATAAATAACAGAGGCGGCTCCTGTTCTCATCAGCTCCTGCCAGGTGCATTGTGGGATGAATAACAGAGGCAGCTCCTGTTCTCATCAGCGCCTGCCAGGTGCATTGTGGGATCAATAACAGAGGCGGCTCCTGTTCTCATCAGCGCCTGCCAGGTGCATTGTGGGATCAATAACAGAGGCGGCTCCTGTTCTCATCAGCTTCTTCCAGGTGCATTGTGGGATAAATAACAGAGACGGCTCCTATTCTCATCAGCGCCTGCCAGGTGCCTTGTGGGATCAATAACAGAGGCGGCTCCCATTCTCATCAGCGCCTGCCAGGTGCATTGTGGGATCAATAACAGAGGCGGCTCCTGTTCTCATCAGCGCCTGCCAGGTGCATTGTGGGATCAATAACAGAGGCGGCTCTTGTTCTCATCAGCTTCTGCCAGGTGCATTGTGGGATAAATTACAGAGGCGGCACCTGTTCTCATCAGCACCTGCCAGGTGCATTGTGGGATAAATATCAGAGGCGGCTCCTATTCTCATCAGCGCCTGCCAGGTGCATTGTGGGATAGATAACAGAGGCGGCTCCTATTCTCATCAGCGCCTGCCAGGTGCATTGTGGGATCAATAACAGAGGCGGCTCCTATTCTCATCAGCGCCTGCCAGTTGCATTGTGGGATCAATAACAGAGACGGCTGCTGTTCTCATCAGCTCCTGCCAGGTGCATTGTGGGATCAATAACAGAGGTGACTCCTATTCTCATCAGCGCCTGCCAGGTGCATTGTGGGATCAATAACAGAGGCGGCTCCTATTCTCATCAGCGCTTGCCAGGTGCATTGTGGGATAGATAACAGAGGCGGCTCCTATTCTCATCAGCGCTTGCCAGGTGCATTGTGGGATTGATAACAGACGCGGCTCCTATTCTCATCAGCGCCTGCCAGGTGCTTTGTGGGATAAATAACAGAGGCGGCTCCTATTCTCATCAGCGCCTGCCAGGTGCATTGTGGGATAAATAACAGAGGCGGCTCCTGTTCTCTTCAGATCATGCCAGGTGCATTGTGGGATAAATAACAGAGGCCGCTCCTGTTCTCATCAGCTCCTGCCAGGTGCATTGTGGGATGAATAACAGAGGCGGCTCCTGTTCTCATCAGCTCCTGCCAGGTGCATTGTTGGATGAATAACAGAGGCGGCTCCTGTTCTCATCAGCGCCTGCCAGGTGCATTGTGGGATCAATAACAGAGGCGGCTCCTATTCCCATCAGCGCCTGCCAGGTGCATGGTGGGATCGATAACAGAGGCGGCTCCTATTCCCATCAGCTCCTGCCTGGTGCATTGTGGGATCAATAACAGAGGCGGCTCTTGTTCTCATCAGCGCCTGCCAGGTGTATTGTGGGATAAATAACAGAAGCGGCTCCTATTCTCATCAGCGCCTGCCAGGTGCATTGTGGGATCAATAACAGATGCGGCTCCTATTCTCATCAGCTCCTGCCAGGTGCATTGTGCATCTAGCAGGGACCACATCCGTCGCATGTGCACAAACACCGGCTTCTTGGGAGTGCGTCGGCTGTAGCCTCGAGAAGTTAGGTTCCACACCTCCCCTGGGGCTTCTTGTCTGGCCGTGATTAGCAGAGAGCACTTCTAATAGGAGGCCAGTGCCAGGGAATAGTTTTCATGCTGACAGGCTGTTCATGTAATGGCTCCTTTCATCCAGTGCTCAGCATACCTCGCGCACCTTAGGCACGCGCATCCGAAAAGGGGGCGTCGCCTACCCATAAACGGGGCGTGGTCTGATGACACCACCCCCGTTAACATCACTAATGGGGTGTGCCCAGCATCTCCGGGCTTCCCCCCGTACTCAGAATAGATGCCTGCGCACAGCATTTATTTTAGCTTTGCATAGCAGAGCAGCGTGTATGCTTCACCCCAACTTCCCCCCACTGCGGCCCATGGGCGGGACAGTCCCAGAAAAACGGGACTGTCCCGCTAAATGTGGGACACTTGGGAGGTATGCGCACAGCTAGTACAGACTGTGATAGAGGGATGAGGAGACAGTAGTACTGTGATGTGACAGAGGGTGTGATGTGATAGAGGGATAAGACAGTAGTGCTGTGATGTGACAGAGGGATGAGAAGACGGTAGTACTGTGATGTGATAGAGGGATGAGGAGACGGTAGTACTGTGATGTGACAGAGGGATGAGGAGACAGTAGTAATGTGATGTGACAGAGGGATGAGGAGACGGTAGTACTGTGATGTGACAGAGGGATGAGGAGACAGTAGTACTGTGATGTGACAGAGGGATGAGGAGACAGTAGTACTGTGATGTGACAGAGGGATGAGGAGACAGTAGTAATGTGATGTGACAGAGGGATGAGGAGACAGTAGTACAGTGATGTGATAGAGGGATGAGGAGACAGTAGTACTGTGATGTGACAGAGGGATGTGGAGACAGTAGTACTGTGATGTGATAGAGGGATGAGGAGACAGTAGTACAGTGATGTGATAGAGGGATGAGGAGACAGTAGTACTGTGATGTGATAGAGGGATGAGGAGACAGTAGTACTGTGATGTGATAGAGGGATGAGGAGACGGTAGTACAGTGATGTGATAGAGGGATGAGGAGACAGTAGTACTGTGATGTGATAGAGGGATGAGGAGACAGTAGTACAGTGATGTGATAGAGGGGATGAGGAGACGGTAGTACTGTGATGTGATAGAGGGGATGAGGAGACGGTAGTACTGTGATGTGATAGAGGGATGATGAGACGGTAGTATTGTGATGTGATAGAAGGATGAGGAGACAGTAGTAATGTGATGTGATAGAGGGATGAGGAGACAGTAGTACTGTGATGTGATAGAGGGATGAGGAGACAGTAGTACTGTGATGTGATAGAGGGATGATGAGACAGTAGTACTGTGATGTGATAGAAGGATGAGGAGACAGTAGTAATGTGATGTGATAGAGGGATGAGGAGACAGTAGTAATGTGATGTGATAGAGGGATGAGGAGACAGTAGTACTGTGATGTGATAGGGGGATGAGGAGACAGTAGTACTGTGATGTGATAGGGGGATGAGGAGACAGTAGTACTGTGATGTGATAGAGGGATGAGGAGACGGTAGTACTGTTATGTGATAGAGGGATGAGGAGACGGTAGTACTGTGATGTGACAGAGGGATGAGGAGACAGTAGTACAGTGATGTGACAGAGGGATGTGGAGACAGTAGTACTGTGATGTGACAGAGGGATGATGAGACAGTAGTACTGTGATGTGACAGAGAGATGATGAGATAGTAGTAATGTGATGTGACAGAGGGATGATGAGACAGTAGTACTGTGATGTGATAGAGGGATGATGAAAAGTAGTACTGTGATGTGACAGAGGGATGATGAGACAGTAGTACTGTGATGTGATAGAGGGATGATGAGACAGTAATACTGTGATATGAGATGTGATAGAGGGATGAGGAGACAGTAGTACTGTGATGTGATAGAGGGATGAGGAGACAGTAGTAAAGTGATGTGAGAGAGGGATGATGAGACAGTAGTACTGTGATGTGATAGAGGGATGATGAGACAGTAGTACTGTGATGTGATAGAGTGATGATGAGACAGTAATACTGTGATATGAGATGTGATAGAGGGATGAGGAGACAGTAGTACTGTGATGTGATAGAGGGATGAGGAGACAGTAGTACTGTGATGTGATAGAGGGATGAGGAGACAGTAGTACTGTGATGTGATAGAGGGATGAGGAGACATTAGTACAGTGATGTGATAGAGAGATGAGGAGACAGTAGTAATGTGATGTGACAGAGGGATGAGGAGACAGTAGTACAGTGATGTGACAGAGAGATGAGGAGAAAGTAGTAATGTGACGTGACAGAGGGATGAGGAGACAGTAGTACTGTGACGTGACGGAGGGATGAGGAGACATTAGTAATGTGATGTGACGGAGGGATGAGGAGACAGTAGTTATGTGACGTGACGGAGGGATGTGGAGACAGTAGTACTGTGACGTGATAGAGGGATGAGGAGACAGTAGTACTGTGATGTGATAGAGGGATGAGGAGACAGTAGTACTGTGATGTGATAGAGAGATGAGGAGACAGTAGTACTGTGATGTGATAGAGGGATGAGGAGACAGTAGTACAGTGATGTGACAGAGGGTGTGATGTGATAGAGGGATAAGACAGTAGTACTGTGATGTGACAGAGGGATGAGGAGACAGTAGTACTGTGATGTGATAGAGGGATGAGAAGACGGTAGTACTGTGATGTGATAGAGGGATGAGAAGACAGTAGTACTGTGATGTGACAGAGGGATGAGAAGACGGTAGTACTGTGATGTGACAGAGGGATGAGGAGACGGTAGTACTGTGATGTGACAGAGGGATGAGGAGACAGTAGTACTGTGATGTGACAGAGCGATGAGGAGACAGTAGTACTGTGATGTGACAGAGGGATGAGGAGACAGTAGTAATGTGATGTGACAGAGGGATGAGGAGACAGTAGTGCTGTGATGTGACAGAGGGATGAGGAGACGGTAGTACTGTGATGTGACAGAGGGATGAGGAGACAGTAGTGCTGTGATGTGACAGAGGGATGAGGAGACAGTAGTACTGTGATGTAACAGAGCGATGAGGAGACAGTAGTACTGTGATGTGACAGAGGGATGAGGAGACAGTAGTAATGTGATGTGACAGAGGGATGAGGAGACGGTAGTACTGTGATGTGACAGAGGGATGAGGAGACAGTAGTACTGTGATGTGACAGAGGGATGAGGAGACAGTAGTACTGTGATGTGACAGAGGGATGAGGAGACAGTAGTAATGTGATGTGACAGAGGGATGAGGAGACAGTAGTACAGTGATGTGATAGAGGGATGAGGAGACAGTAGTACTGTGATGTGACAGAGGGATGTGGAGACAGTAGTACTGTGATGTGATAGAGGGATGAGGAGACAGTAGTACAGTGATGTGATAGAGGGATGAGGAGACAGTAGTACTGTGATGTGATAGAGGGATGAGGAGACAGTAGTACTGTGATGTGATAGAGGGATGAGGAGACGGTAGTACAGTGATGTGATAGAGGGATGAGGAGACAGTAGTACTGTGATGTGATAGAGGGATGAGGAGACAGTAGTACAGTGATGTGATAGAGGGGATGAGGAGACGGTAGTACTGTGATGTGATAGAGGGGATGAGGAGACGGTAGTACTGTGATGTGATAGAGGGATGATGAGACGGTAGTATTGTGATGTGATAGAAGGATGAGGAGACAGTAGTAATGTGATGTGATAGAGGGATGAGGAGACAGTAGTACTGTGATGTGATAGAGGGATGAGGAGACAGTAGTACTGTGATGTGATAGAGGGATGATGAGACAGTAGTACTGTGATGTGATAGAAGGATGAGGAGACAGTAGTAATGTGATGTGATAGAGGGATGAGGAGACAGTAGTAATGTGATGTGATAGAGGGATGAGGAGACAGTAGTACTGTGATGTGATAGGGGGATGAGGAGACAGTAGTACTGTGATGTGATAGGGGGATGAGGAGACAGTAGTACTGTGATGTGATAGAGGGATGAGGAGACGGTAGTACTGTTATGTGATAGAGGGATGAGGAGACGGTAGTACTGTGATGTGACAGAGGGATGAGGAGACAGTAGTACAGTGATGTGACAGAGGGATGTGGAGACAGTAGTACTGTGATGTGACAGAGGGATGATGAGACAGTAGTACTGTGATGTGACAGAGAGATGATGAGATAGTAGTAATGTGATGTGACAGAGGGATGATGAGACAGTAGTACTGTGATGTGATAGAGGGATGATGAAAAGTAGTACTGTGATGTGACAGAGGGATGATGAGACAGTAGTACTGTGATGTGATAGAGGGATGATGAGACAGTAATACTGTGATATGAGATGTGATAGAGGGATGAGGAGACAGTAGTACTGTGATGTGATAGAGGGATGAGGAGACAGTAGTAAAGTGATGTGAGAGAGGGATGATGAGACAGTAGTACTGTGATGTGATAGAGGGATGATGAGACAGTAGTACTGTGATGTGATAGAGTGATGATGAGACAGTAATACTGTGATATGAGATGTGATAGAGGGATGAGGAGACAGTAGTACTGTGATGTGATAGAGGGATGAGGAGACAGTAGTACTGTGATGTGATAGAGGGATGAGGAGACAGTAGTACTGTGATGTGATAGAGGGATGAGGAGACATTAGTACAGTGATGTGATAGAGAGATGAGGAGACAGTAGTAATGTGATGTGACAGAGGGATGAGGAGACAGTAGTACAGTGATGTGACAGAGAGATGAGGAGAAAGTAGTAATGTGACGTGACAGAGGGATGAGGAGACAGTAGTAATGTGATGTGACGGAGGGATGAGGAGACAGTAGTAATGTGACGTGACGGAGGGATGAGGAGACAGTAGTAATGTGACGTGACGGAGGGATGAGGAGACAGTAGTACTGTGACGTGACGGAGGGATGAGGAGACATTAGTAATGTGATGTGACGGAGGGATGAGGAGACAGTAGTTATGTGACGTGACGGAGGGATGTGGAGACAGTAGTACTGTGACGTGATAGAGGGATGAGGAGACAGTAGTACTGTGATGTGATAGAGAGATGAGGAGACAGTAGTACTGTGATGTGATAGAGGGATGAGGAGACAGTAGTACAGTGATGTGACAGAGGGTGTGATGTGATAGAGGGATAAGACAGTAGTACTGTGATGTGACAGAGGGATGAGGAGACAGTAGTACTGTGATGTGATAGAGGGATGAGAAGACGGTAGTACTGTGATGTGATAGAGGGATGAGAAGACAGTAGTACTGTGATGTGACAGAGGGATGAGAAGACGGTAGTACTGTGATGTGACAGAGGGATGAGGAGACGGTAGTACTGTGATGTGACAGGGGGATGAGGAGACAGTAGTACTGTGATGTGACAGAGGGATGAGGAGACAGTAGTAATGTGATGTGACAGAGGGATGAGGAGACGGTAGTACTGTGATGTGACAGAGGGATGAGGAGACAGTAGTAATGTGATGTGACAGAGGGATGAGGAGACAGTAGTACAGTGATGTGACAGAGGGATGTGGAGACAGTAGTACTGTGATGTGATAGAGGGATGAGGAGACAGTAGTGCTGTGATGTGATAGAGGGATGAGGAGACGGTAGTACTGTGATGTGACAGAGGGATGAGGAGACAGTAGTGCTGTGATGTGATAGAGGGATGAGGAGACGGTAGTACTGTGATGTGATAGAGGGATGAGGAGACAGTAGTGCTGTGATGTGACAGAGGGATGAGGAGACAGTAGTACTGTGATGTGACAGAGCGATGAGGAGACAGTAGTACTGTGATGTGACAGAGGGATGAGGAGACAGTAGTAATGTGATGTGACAGAGGGATGAGGAGACGGTAGTACTGTGATGTGACAGAGGGATGAGGAGACAGTAGTAATGTGATGTGACAGAGGGATGAGGAGACAGTAGTACAGTGATGTGACAGAGGGATGTGGAGACAGTAGTACTGTGATGTGATAGAGGGATGAGGAGACAGTAGTGCTGTGATGTGATAGAGGGATGAGGAGACGGTAGTACTGTGATGTGATAGAGGGATGAGGAGACGGTAGTACTGTGATGTGATAGAGGGATGAGGAGACAGTAGTACAGTGATGTGATAGAGGGATGAGGAGACAGTAGTACAGTGATGTGATAGAGGGGATGAGGAGACGGTAGTACTGTAATGTGATAGAGGGATGATGAGACGGTAGTACAGTGATGTGATAGAGGGATGAGGAGACAGTAGTACTGTGATGTGATAGAGGGATGAGGAGACGGTAGTACAGTGATGTGATAGAGGGATGAGGAGACGGTAGTACTGTGATGTGATAGATGGATGAGGAGACGGTAGTACAGTGATGTGATAGAGGGATGAGGAGACAGTAGTACTGTGATGTGATAGAGGGATGAGGAGACGGTAGTACTGTGATGTGATAGAGGGATGAGGAGACGGTAGTACAGTGATGTAATAGAGGGATGAGGAGACAGTAGTACAGTGATGTGATAGAGGGGATGAGGAGACGGTAGTACTGTGATGTGATAGAGGGGATGAGGAGACGGTAGTACAGTGATGTGATAGAGGGATGAGGAGACGGTAGTACTGTGATGTGATAGGGGGATGAGGAGACAGTAGTACTGTGATGTGATAGAGGGATGAGGAGACAGTAGTGCTGTGATGTGATAGAGGGATGATGAGACATTAGTGCTGTGATGTGATAGAGGGATGAGGAGACAGTAGTACTGTGATGTGATAGAAGGATGAGGAGACAGTAGTAATGTGATGTGATAGAGGGATGAGGAGACAGTAGTAATGTGATGTGATAGAGGGATGAGGAGACAGTAGTACTGTGATGTGATAGGGGGATGAGGAGACAGTAGTACAGTGATGTGATAGAGGGATGAGGAGACGGTAGTACTGTGATGTGATAGAGGGATGAGGAGACGGTAGTACTGTGATGTGACAGAGGGATGATGAGACGGTAGTACAGTGATGTGACAGAGGGATGAGGAGACAGTAGTACAGTGATGTGACAGAGGGATGTGGAGACAGTAGTACTGTGATGTGACAGAGAGATGAGAGATAGTAGTAATGTGATGTGACAGAGGGATGATGAGACAGTAGTACTGTGATGTGATAGAGGGATGATGAGAAGTAGTACTGTGATGTGACAGAGGGATGATGAGACAGTAGTACTGTGATGTGATAGAGGGATGATGAGACAGTAATACTGTGATATGAGATGTGATAGAGGGATGAGGAGACAGTAGTACTGTGATGTGATAGAGGGATGAGGAGACAGTAGTAAAGTGATGTGAGAGAGGGATGATGAGACAGTAGTACTGTGATGTGATAGAGGGATGATGAGACAGTAGTACTGTGATGTGATAGAGTGATGATGAGACAGTAATACTGTGATATGAGATGTGATAGAGGGATGAGGAGACAGTAGTACTGTGATGTGATAGAGGGATGAGGAGACAGTAGTACTGTGATGTGATAGAGGGATGAGGAGACAGTAGTACTGTGATGTGATAGAGGGATGAGGAGACAGTAGTAATGTGATGTGACAGAGGGATGAGGAGACAGTAGTACAGTGATGTGATAGAGAGATGAGGAGACAGTAGTAATGTGACGTGACAGAGGGATGAGGAGACAGTAGTAATGTGATGTGACGGAGGGATGAGGAGACAGTAGTAATGTGACGTGATGGAGGGATGAGGAGACAGTAGTAATGTGACGTGACGGAGGGATGAGGAGACAGTAGTACTGTGACGTGACGGAGGGATGAGGAGACATTAGTAATGTGATGTGACGGAGGGATGAGGAGACAGTAGTTATGTGACGTGACGGAGGGATGTGGAGACAGTAGTACTGTGACGTGATAGAGGGATGAGGAGACAGTAGTACTGTGATGTGATAGAGGGATGAGGAGACAGTAGTACAGTGATGTGATAGAGGGATGAGGAGACAGTAGTACTGTGATGTGATAGAGGGACGATGAGAGAGTAGTTCTGTGATGTGATAGGGGGACGATGAGACAGTATTAATGTGATGTGATAGAGGGATGATGAGACAGTAGTACTGTGATGTGATAGGGGGACGATGAGACAGTAGTACTGCGATGTGATAGAGGGACGATGAGACAGTAGTAATGTGATGTGATAGAGGGACGTGGAGAAAGTAGTGCTGTGATGTGATAGAGGGATGAGGAGACAGTAGTACTGTGATGTGATAGAGGGATGAGGAGACAGTAGTACTGTGATGTGATAGAGGGATGAGGAGACAGTAGTAATGTGATGTGACAGAGGGATGAGGAGACAGTAGTACAGTGATGTGACAGAGAGACGAGGAGACAGTAGTACTGTGATGTGATAGAGGGATGAGGAGACAGTAGTACTGTGATGTGATAGAGGGATGAGGAGACAGTAGTACAGTGATGTGACAGAGAGACGAGGAGACAGTAGTACTGTGATGTGATAGAGGGATGAGGAGACAGTAGTAATGTGATGTGACAGAGGGATGAGGAGACAGTAGTACAGTGATGTGACAGAGAGACGAGGAGACAGTAGTACTGTGATGTGATAGAGGGATGAGGAGACAGTAGTAATGTGATGTGACAGAGGGATGAGGAGACAGTAGTACAGTGATGTGACAGAGAGACGAGGAGACAGTAGTACTGTGATGTGACAGAGGGATGAGGAGACAGTAGTACTGTGATGTGATATAGGGATGAGGAGATGGTAGTACTGTGATGTGATATAGGGATGAGGAGACGGTAGTACTGTGATGTGACAGAGGGATGAGGAGACGGTAGTACTGTGATGTGACAGAGGGATGAGGAGACGGTAGTACAGTGATGTGACAGAGGGATGAGGAGACGGTAGTAATGTGATGTGACAGAGGGATGATGAGACGGTAGTACTGTGAGGTGACAGAGGGATGATGAGACGGTAGTACTGTGATGTGACAGAGGGATGATGAGACGGTAGTACTGTGATGTGATACAGGGATGAGGAGACGGTAGTACTGTGATGTGATAGAGGGATGAGGAGACGGTAGTACTGTGATGTGACAGAGGGATGAGGAGACGGTAGTACTGTGATGTGATAGAGGGATGAGGAGACGGTAGTACTGTGATGTGACAGAGGGATGAGGAGACGGTAGTAATGTGATGTGACAGAGGGATGAGGATACAGTAATACTGTGATGTGACAGAGGGATGAGGAGACGGTAGTACTGTGATGTGACAGAGGGATGAGGAGACGGTAGTACTGTGATGTGATAGAGGGATGAGGAGACGGTAGTAATGTGATGTGATAGAGGGATTAGGAGTGAGGAGACAGTAGTACAGTGATGTGACAGAGGGATGATGAGACAGTAGTACTGTGATGTGACAGAGGGATGAGGAGACAGTAGTACTGTGATGTGATAGAGGGATGAGGAGACAGTAGTACTGTGATGTGACAGAGGGATGAGGAGACGGTAGTACTGTGATGTGATAGAGGGATGAGGAGACGGTAGTAATGAGGAGACGGTAGTACTGTGATGTGACAGAGGGATGAGGAGACAGTAGTACTGTGATGTGACAGAGGGATGAGGAGACAGTAGTACTGTGATGTGATAGAGGGATGAGGAGACAGTAGTACTGTGATGTGATAGAGGGATGAGGAGACAGTAGTACTGTGATGTGATACAGGGATGATGAGACAGTAGTAATGTGATGTGACAGAGGGATGAGGAGACAGTAGTACTGTGATGTGATACAGGGATGATGAGACTGTAGTAATGTGATGTGACAGAGGGATGAGGAGACAGTAGTACTGTAATGTGATAGAGGGATGAGGTGACAGAGGGATGAGGAGACAGTAGTACTGTGATTTGACAGAGGGATGAGGAGACAGTAGCACTGTAATGTGACAGAGTGATGAGGAGACAGTAGTACTGTGATGTGACAGAGGGATGAGGAGACGTTAGTACTGTGATGTGACAGAGGGATGAGGAGACGGTAGTACTGTGATGTGATAGGGGGATGAGGAGACGGTAGTACTGTGATGTGATAGAAGGATGAGGAGACAGTAGTAATGTGATGTGATAGAAGGATGAGGAGACGGTAGTAATGTGATGTGATAGAGGGATGAGGAGACATTAGTAATGTGAAGTGATAGAGGGATGAGGAGACAGTAGTACAGTGATGTGAAAGAAGGATGAGGAGACATTAGTAATGTGATGTGATAGAGGGATGAGGAGACATTAGTAATGTGATGTGATAGAGGGATGAGGAGACAGTAGTACAGTGATGTGATAGAAGGATGAGGAGACATTAGTAATGTGATGTGATAGAGGGATGAGGAGACAGTAGTACTGTGGTGTGATACAGGGATGATGAGACAGTAGTACTGTGATGTGATATAGGGATGAGGAGACGGTAGTACTGTGATGTGATATAGGGATGAGGAGACGGTAGTACTGTGATGTGACAGAGGGATGAGGAGACGGTAGTACTGTGATGTGATAGGGGGATGAGGAGACGGTAGTACTGTGATGTGATAGAGGGATGAGGAGACGGTAGTACTGTGATGTGATAGAGGGATGAGGAGACGGTAGTACTGTGATGTGATAGAGGGATGAGGAGACAGTAGTACTGTGATGTGATAGAGGGATGATGAGACAGTAGTAATGTGATGTGATAGAGGGATGAGGAGACATTAGTAATGTGATGTGATAGAGGGATGAGGAGACGGTAGTACTGTGATGTGATATAGGGATGAGGAGACGGTAGTACTGTGATGTGACAGAGGGATGAGGAGACAGTAGTAATGTGATGTGATAGAGGGATGAGGAGACAGTAGTACAGTGATGTGATAGAAGGATGAGGAGACAGTAGGGATGAGGAGACAGTAGTACTGTGATGTGACAGAGGGATGAGGAGACGGTAGTAATGTGATGTGATAGAGGGATGAGGAGACAGTAGTACTGTGATGTGATAGAGGGATGAGGAGACAGTAGTACTGTGATGTGATAGAGGGATGAGGAGACAGTAGTAATGTGATGTGACAGAGGGATGAAGAGACAGTAGTACTGTGATGTGACAGAGGGATGAGGAGACAGTAGTACTGTGATGTGACAGAGGGATGAGGAGACATTAGTACTGTGATGTGATAGACGGATGAGGAGACAGTAGTACTGTGATGTGATAGAGGGATGAGGAGACGGTAGTGCTGTGATGTGATAGAGGGATGAGGAGACGGTAGTGCTGTGATGTGATAGAGGGATGATGAGACAGTAGTACTGTGATGTGACAGAGGGATGAGGAGACGGTAGTGCTGTGATGTGATAGAGGGATGAGGAGACGGTAGTGCTGTGATGTGATAGAGGGATGATGAGACAGTAGTACTGTGATGTGACAGAGGGATGAGGAGACGGTAGTGCTGTGATGTGATAGAGGGATGAGGAGACATTAGTACTGTGATGTGACAGAGGGATGAGGAGACAGTAGTACTGTGATGTGACAGAGGGATGAGGAGACATTAGTACTGTGATGTGACAGAGGGATGAGGAGACAGTAGTACTGTGATGTGATAGAGGGATGAGGAGACGGTAGTGCTGTGATGTGATAGAGGGATGAGGAGACGGTAGTGCTGTGATGTGATAGAGGGATGATGAGACGGTAGTACTGTGATGTGACAGAGGGATGAGGAGACGGTAGTGCTGTGATGTGATAGAGGGATGAGGAGACGGTAGTACTGTGATGTGATAGAGGGATGAGGAGACAGTAGTACTGTGATGTGATAGAGGGATGAGGAGACAGTAGTACTGTGATGTGATAGAAGGATGAGGTGACATTAGTAATGTGATGTGATAGAGGGATGAGGAGACATTAGTAATGTGATGTGATAGAGGGATGAGGAGACATTAGTAATGTGATGTGATAGAGGGATGAGGAGACAGTAGTACTGTGGTGTGATACAGGGATGATGAGACAGTAGTACTGTGATGTGATAAAGGGATGAGGAGACGGTAGTACTGTGATGTGATATAGGGATGAGGAGACAGTAGTACTGTGATGTGATAGAGGGATGAGGAGACAGTAATACAGTGATGTGACAGAGGGATGATAAGATAGTAGTACTGTGATGTGATAGAGGGATGAGGAGACAGTAGTACAGTGATGTGATAGAAGGATGAGGAGACATTAGTAATGTGATGTGATAGAGGGATGAGGAGACAGTAGTAATGTGATGTGATAGAAGGATGAGGAGACAGTAGTACTGTGATGTGACAGAGGGATGAGGAGACAGTAGTACAGTGATGTGATAGAAGGATGAGGAGACAGTAGGGATGAGGAGACAGTAGTACTGTGATGTGATATAGGGATGAGGAGACGGTAGTACTGTGATGTGATATAGGGATGAGGAGACAGTAGTACTGTGATGTGATAGAGGGATGAGGAGACATTAGTACAGTGATGTGATAGAAGGATGAGGAGACATTAGTAATGTGATGTGATAGAGGGATGAGGAGACAGTAGTAATGTGATGTGATAGAAGGATGAGGAGACAGTAGTACTGTGATGTGACAGAGGGATGAGGAGACAGTAGTAATGTGATGTGATAGAGGGATGAGGAGACAGTAGTACAGTGATGTGATAGAAGGATGAGGAGACAGTAGGGATGAGGAGACAGTAGTACTGTGATGTGACAGAGGGATGAGGAGACGGTAGTAATGTGATGTGATAGAGGGATGAGGAGACAGTAGTACTGTGATGTGATAGAGGGATGAGGAGACAGTAGTAATGTGATGTGACAGAGGGATGAAGAGACAGTAGTACTGTGATGTGACAGAGGGATGAGGAGACAGTAGTACTGTGATGTGACAGAGGGATGAGGAGACATTAGTACTGTGATGTGATAGACGGATGAGGAGACAGTAGTACTGTGATGTGATAGAGGGATGAGGAGACGGTAGTGCTGTGATGTGATAGAGGGATGAGGAGACGGTAGTGCTGTGATGTGATAGAGGGATGATGAGACGGTAGTACTGTGATGTGACAGAGGGATGAGGAGACGGTAGTGCTGTGATGTGATAGAGGGATGAGGAGACGGTAGTGCTGTGATGTGATAGAGGGATGATGAGACAGTAGTACTGTGATGTGACAGAGGGATGAGGAGACGGTAGTGCTGTGATGTGATAGAGGGATGAGGAGACAGTAGTACTGTGATGTGACAGAGGGATGAGGAGACATTAGTACTGTGATGTGACAGAGGGATGAGGAGACAGTAGTGCTGTGATGTGATAGAGGGATGAGGAGACAGTAGTGCTGTGATGTGATAGAGGGATGAGGAGACGGTAGTGCTGTGATGTGATAGAGGGATGAGGAGACAGTAGTACTGTGATGTGACAGAGGGATGAGGAGACGGTAGTGCTGTGATGTGATAGAGGGATGAGGAGACGGTAGTGCTGTGATGTGATAGAGGGATGAGGAGACGGTAGTACTGTGATGTGATAGAGGGATGAGGAGACAGTAGTACTGTGATGTGATAGAGGGATGAGGAGACAGTAGTACTGTGATGTGATAGAAGGATGAGGTGACATTAGTAATGTGATGTGATAGAGGGATGAGGAGACATTAGTAATGTGATGTGATAGAGGGATGAGGAGACATTAGTAATGTGATGTGATAGAGGGATGAGGAGACAGTAGTACTGTGGTGTGATACAGGGATGATGAGACAGTAGTACTGTGATGTGATATAGGGATGAGGAGACGGTAGTACTGTGATGTGATATAGGGATGAGGAGACAGTAGTACTGTGATGTGACAGAGGGATGAGGAGACGGTAGTACTGTGATGTGATAGAGGGATGAGGAGACAGTAGTACAGTGATGTGATAGAAGGATGAGGAGACAGTAGGGATGAGGAGACAGTAGTACAGTGATGTGACAGAGGGATGATAAGATAGTAGTACTGTGATGTGATAGAGGGATGAGGAGACATTAGTACAGTGATGTGATAGAAGGATGAGGAGACATTAGTAATGTGATGTGATAGAGGGATGAGGAGACAGTAGTAATGTGATGTGATAGAAGGATGAGGAGACAGTAGTACTGTGATGTGACAGAGGGATGAGGAGACAGTAGTACAGTGATGTGATAGAAGGATGAGGAGACAGTAGGGATGAGGAGACAGTAGTACTGTGATGTGACAGAGGGATGAGGAGACAGTAGTACTGTGCTGTGACAGAGGGATGAGGAGACAGTAGTAATGTGATGTGATAGAGGGATGAGGAGACAGTAGTACAGTGATGTGATAGAAGGATGAGGAGACAGTAGGGATGAGGAGACAGTAGTACTGTGATGTGACAGAGGGATGAGGAGACAGTAGTAATGTGATGTGATAGAGGGATGAGGAGACAGTAGTACTGTGATGTGATAGAGGGATGAGGAGACAGTAGTACAGTGATGTGACAGAGGGATGAGGAGACAGTAGTACAGTGATGTGACAGAGGGATGAGGAGACAGTAGTACTGTGATGTGACAGAGGGATGAGGACACAGTAGTACTGTGATGTGACAGAGGGATGAGGAGACAGTAGTACTGTGATGTGACAGAGGGATGAGGAGACAGTAGTACTGTGATGTGACAGAGGGATGAGGAGACAGTAATACAGTGATGTGACAGAGGGATGAGGAGACGGTAGTACTGTGATGTGACAGAGGGATGAGGAGACGGTAGTACAGTGATGTGACAGAGGGATGAGGAGACGGTAGTACTGTGATGTGACAGAGGGATGAGGAGACAGTAGTACTGTGATGTGACAGAGGGATGAGGAGACAGTAGTACTGTGATGTGACAGAGGGATGAGGAGACAGTAGTACTGTGATGTGATAGAGGGATGAGGAGACAGTAGTAATGTGATGTGATAGAGGGAGGAGGAGACAGTAATACAGTGATGTGACAGAGGGATGAGGAGACGGTAGTACTGTGATGTGACAGAGGGATGAGGAGACGGTAGTACTGTGATGTGATAGAGGGATGAAGAGACAGTAGTACTGTGATGTGATAGAGGGATGAAGAGACAGTAGTAATGTGATGTGACAGAGGGATGAGGAGACAGTAGTACAGTGATGTGACAGAGGGATGAGGAGACAGTAGTACTGTGATGTGACAGAGGGATGAGGAGACGGTAGTACTGTGATGTGACAGAGGGATGAGGAGACGGTAGTACTGTGATGTGACAGAGGGATGAGGAGACGGTAGTACTGTGATGTGACAGAGGGATGAGGAGACAGTAGTACAGTGATGTGACAGAGGGATGAGGAGACAGTAGTACTGTGATGTGATAGACGGATGAGGAGACGGTAGTACTGTGATGTGACAGAGGGATGAGGAGACGGTAGTACAGTGATGTGACAGAGGGATGAGGAGACGGTAGTAATGTGATGTGACAGAGGGATGAGGACACAGTAGTACTGTGATGTGACAGAGGGATGAGGAGACAGTAGTACTGTGATGTGACAGAGGGATGAGGAGACGGTAGTACTGTGATGTGACAGAGGGATGAGGAGACAGTAGTACTGTGATGTGACAGAGGGATGAGGAGACGGTAGTACAGTGATGTGACAGAGGAATGAGGAGACGGTAGTAATGTGATGTGACAGAGGGATGAGGACACAGTAGTACTGTGATGTGACAGAGGGATGAGGAGACAGTAGTACTGTGATGTGACAGAGGGATGAGGAGACAGTAGTACTGTGATGTGATAGAGGGATGAGGAGACAGTAGTACAGTGATGTGACAGAGGGATGAGGAGACAGTAATACAGTGATGTGACAGAGGGATGAGGAGACGGTAGTACTGTGATGTGATAGAGGGATGAGGAGACAGTAGTACAGTGATGTGACAGAGGGATGAGGAGACAGTAATACAGTGATGTGACAGAGGGATGAGGAGACAGTAGTACTGTGATGTGATAGAGGGATGAGGAGACAGTAATACAGTGATGTGACAGAGGGATGAGGAGACGGTAGTACTGTGATGTGACAGAGGGATGAGGAGACAGTAGTACTGTGATGTGACAGAGGGATGAGGAGACAGTAATACAGTGATGTGACAGAGGGATGAGGAGACGGTAGTAATGTGATGTGACAGAGGGATGAGGAGACAGTAGTACTGTGATGTGACAGAGGGATGAGGAGACAGTAGTAATGTGATGTGATAGAGGGATGAGGAGACAGTAGTAATGTGATGTGATAGAGGGATGAAGAGACATTAGTACTGTGATGTGACAGAGGGATGAGGAGACAGTAGTAATGTGATGTGATAGAGGGATGAGGAGACAGTAATACAGTGATGTGACAGAGGGATGAGGAGACGGTAGTACTGTGATGTGACAGAGGGATGAGGAGACGGTAGTACTGTGATGTGATAGAGGGATGAAGAGACAGTAGTACTGTGATGTGATAGAGGGATGAAGAGACAGTAGTAATGTGATGTGACAGAGGGATGAGGAGACAGTAGTACTGTGATGTGACAGAGTAATGAGGAGACAGTAGTACAGTGATGTGATAGAGGGATAATGAGACAGTAGTACTGTGATGTGACAGAGGGATGAGGAGACAGTAATACAGTGATGTGACAGAGGGATGAGGAGACAGTAATACAGTGATGTGACAGAGGGATGAGGAGACGGTAGTACTGTGATGTGACAGAGGGATGAGGAGACAGTAGTAATGTGATGAGACAGTAAGGATGAGGAGACAGTAGTGCTGTGATGTGATAGAGGGATGAGGAGACAGTAGTACTGTGATGTGACAGAGGGATGAGGAGACAGTAGGGATGAGGAGACAGTAGTGCTGTGATGTGATAGATGGATGAGGAGACGGTAGTACTGTGATGTGACAGAGGGATGAGGAGACAGTAGGGATGAGGAGACAGTAGTGCTGTGATGTGATAGAGGGATGAGGAGACAGTAGTACTGTGATGTGATAGAGGGATGATGAGACAGTAGGGATGAGGAGACAGTAGTGCTGTGATGTGATAGAGGGATGAGGAGACAGTAGTACTGTGATGTGATAGAGGGATGAGGAGACATTAGTACTGTGATGTGACAGAGGGATGAGGAGACAGTAGTGCTGTGATGTGATAGAGGGATGAGGAGACAGTAGGGATGAGGAGACAGTAGTGCTGTGATGTGATAGAGGGATGAGGAGACAGTAGTACTGTGATGTGATAGAGGGATGAGGAGACATTAGTACTGTGATGTGACAGAGGGATGAGGAGACAGTAGTGCTGTGATGTGATAGATGGATGAGGAGACAGTAGGGATGAGGAGACAGTAGTACTGTGATGTGACAGAGGGATGAGGAGACAGTAGGGATGAGGAGACAGTAGTACTGTGATGTGACAGAGGGATGAGGAGACAGTAGTACTGTGATGTGATAGGGGGATGAGGAGACAGTAGTAATGTGATGTGACAGAGGGATGAGGAGACAGTAGTACTGTGATGTGATAGAGGGATGAGGAGACATTAGTACAGTGATGTGATAGACGGATGAGGAGACATTAGTACAGTGATGTGATAGAGGGATGAGGAGACAGTAGTACTGTGATGTGACAGAGGGATGAGGAGACAGTAGTACTGTGATGTGATAGAGGGATGAGGAGACATTAGTACAGTGATGTGATAGACGGATGAGGAGACAGTAGTACTGTGATGTGATGGAGGGATGAGGAGACAGTAGTACTGTGATGTGATAGAGGGATGTGGAGACAGTAGTACTGTGATGTGATTGAGGGATGTGGAGACAGTAGTACTGTGATGTGACAGAGGGATGAGGAGACAGTAGTACTGTGATGTGATTGAGGGATGTGGAGACAGTAGTACTGTGATGTGACAGAGGGATGAGTAGACGGTAGTACTGTGATGTGACAGAGGGATGAGGAGACGGTAGTATTGTGATGTGACAGAGGGATGAGGAGACGGTAGTACTGTGATGTGACAGAGGGATGAGGAGACGGTAGTACTGTGATGTGACAGAGGGATGAGGAGACGGTAGTACTGTGATGTGACAGAGGGATGAGGAGACGGTAGTACTGTGATGTGACAGAGGGATGAGGAGACGGTAGTACAGTGATGTGACAGAGGGATGAGGAGACGGTAGTACTGTGATGTGACAGAGGGATGAGGAGACAGTAGTATTGTGATGTGACAGAGGGATGAGGAGACAGTAGTACTGTGATGTGACAGAGGGATGAGTAGACGGTAGTACTGTGATGTGACAGAGGGATGAGGAGACGGTAGTACTGTGATGTGACAGAGGGATGAGGAGACGGTAGTACTGTGATGTGACAGAGGGATGAGGAGACGGTAGTACTGTGATGTGACAGAGGGATGAGGAGACGGTAGTACTGTGATGTGACAGAGGGATGAGGAGACGGTAGTACTGTGATGTGACAGAGGGATGAGGAGACGGTAGTACAGTGATGTGACAGAGGGATGAGGAGACGGTAGTACTGTGATGTGACAGAGGGATGAGGAGACAGTAGTAATGTGATGTGACAGAGGGATGAGGAGACAGTAGTAATGTGATGTGACAGAGGGATGAGGAGACAGTAGTACTGTGATGTGACAGAGGGATGAGGAGACGGTAGTACTGTGATGTGACAGAGGGATAGGAGACAGTAATACAGTGATGTGACAGAGGGATGAGGAGACGGTAGTACTGTGATGTGACAGAGGATGAGGAGACAGTAATACAGTGATGTGACAGAGGGATGAGGAGACGGTAGTACTGTGATGTGACAGAGGGATGAGGAGACAGTAGTACTGTGATGTGACAGAGGGATGAGGAGACAGTAGTACTGTGATGTGATTGAGGGATGATGAGACAGTAGTACTGTGATGTGATAGAAGGGATGATGAGACAGTAAGGATGAGGAGACAGTAGTGCTGTGATGTGATAGAGGGATGAGGAGACAGTAGTACTGTGATGTGATAGATGGATGAGGAGACAGTAGTAATGTGATGTGATAGATGGATGAGGAGACGGTAGTACTGTGATGTGATAGATGGATGAGGAGACGGTAGTACTGTGATGTGACAGAGGGATGCAGGAGACAGTAGGGATGAGGAGACAGTAGTGCTGTGAAGTGATAGAGGGATGAGGAGACAGTAGTACTGTGATGTGATAGAGGGATGAGGAGACAGTAGTAATGTGATGTGATAGAGGGATGAAGAGACATTAGTACTGTGATGTGACAGAGGGATGAGGAGACAGTAGTGTTGTGATGTGAAAGATGGATGAGGAGACGGTAGTACTGTGATGTGATAGATGGATGAGGAGACGGTAGTACTGTGATGTGACAGAGGGATGAGGAGACAGTAGGGATGAGGAGACAGTAGTGCTGTGAAGTGATAGAGGGATGAGGAGACAGTAGTACTGTGATGTGATAGAGGGATGAGGAGACAGTAGTAATGTGATGTGATAGAGGGATGAAGAGACATTAGTACTGTGATGTGACAGAGGGATGAGGAGACAGTAGTAATGTGATGTGATAGAGGGATGAGGAGACAGTAGTAATGTGATGTGATAGAGGGATGAAGAGACATTAGTACTGTGATGTGACAGAGGGATGAGGAGACAGTAGTAATGTGATGTGACAGAGGGATGAGGAGACAGTAATACAGTGATGTGACAGAGGGATGAGGAGACGGTAGTACTGTGATGTGACAGAGGGATGAGGAGACGGTAGTACTGTGATGTGATAGAGGGATGAAGAGACAGTAGTACTGTGATGTGATAGAGGGATGAAGAGACAGTAGTAATGTGATGTGACAGAGGGATGAGGAGACAGTAGTACTGTGATGTGACAGAGTAATGAGGAGACAGTAGTACAGTGATGTGATAGAGGGATAATGAGACAGTAGTACTGTGATGTGACAGAGGGATGAGGAGACAGTAATACAGTGATGTGACAGAGGGATGAGGAGACAGTAATACAGTGATGTGACAGAGGGATGAGGAGACGGTAGTACTGTGATGTGACAGAGGGATGAGGAGACAGTAGTAATGTGATGAGACAGTAAGGATGAGGAGACAGTAGTGCTGTGATGTGATAGAGGGATGAGGAGACAGTAGTACTGTGATGTGACAGAGGGATGAGGAGACAGTAGGGATGAGGAGACAGTAGTGCTGTGATGTGATAGATGGATGAGGAGACGGTAGTACTGTGATGTGACAGAGGGATGAGGAGACAGTAGGGATGAGGAGACAGTAGTGCTGTGATGTGATAGAGGGATGAGGAGACAGTAGTACTGTGATGTGATAGAGGGATGATGAGACAGTAGGGATGAGGAGACAGTAGTGCTGTGATGTGATAGAGGGATGAGGAGACAGTAGTACTGTGATGTGATAGAGGGATGAGGAGACATTAGTACTGTGATGTGACAGAGGGATGAGGAGACAGTAGTGCTGTGATGTGATAGAGGGATGAGGAGACAGTAGGGATGAGGAGACAGTAGTGCTGTGATGTGATAGAGGGATGAGGAGACAGTAGTACTGTGATGTGATAGAGGGATGAGGAGACATTAGTACTGTGATGTGACAGAGGGATGAGGAGACAGTAGTGCTGTGATGTGATAGATGGATGAGGAGACAGTAGGGATGAGGAGACAGTAGTACTGTGATGTGACAGAGGGATGAGGAGACAGTAGGGATGAGGAGACAGTAGTACTGTGATGTGACAGAGGGATGAGGAGACAGTAGTACTGTGATGTGATAGGGGGATGAGGAGACAGTAGTAATGTGATGTGACAGAGGGATGAGGAGACAGTAGTACTGTGATGTGATAGAGGGATGAGGAGACATTAGTACAGTGATGTGATAGACGGATGAGGAGACATTAGTACTGTGATGTGACAGAGGGATGAGGAGACAGTAGTACTGTGATGTGATAGAGGGATGAGGAGACATTAGTACAGTGATGTGATAGACGGATGAGGAGACAGTAGTACAGTGATGTGATAGAGGGATGAGGAGACAGTAGTACTGTGATGTGACAGAGGGATGAGGAGACAGTAGTACTGTGATGTGATTGAGGGATGTGGAGACAGTAGTACTGTGATGTGACAGAGGGATGAGTAGACGGTAGTACTGTGATGTGACAGAGGGATGAGGAGACGGTAGTATTGTGATGTGACAGAGGGATGAGGAGACGGTAGTACTGTGATGTGACAGAGGGATGAGGAGACGGTAGTACTGTGATGTGACAGAGGGATGAGGAGACGGTAGTACTGTGATGTGACAGAGGGATGAGGAGACGGTAGTACTGTGATGTGACAGAGGGATGAGGAGACGGTAGTACTGTGATGTGACAGAGGGATGAGGAGACGGTAGTACAGTGATGTGACAGAGGGATGAGGAGACGGTAGTAATGTGATGTGACAGAGGGATGATGAGACGGTAGTACTGTGAGTTGACAGAGGGATGATGAGACGGTAGTACTGTGATGTGACAGAGGGATGATGAGACGGTAGTACTGTGATGTGATACAGGGATGAGGAGACGGTAGTACTGTGATGTGATAGAGGGATGAGGAGACGGTAGTACTGTGATGTGACAGAGGGATGAGGAGACGGTAGTACTGTGATGTGATAGAGGGATGAGGAGACGGTAGTACTGTGATGTGACAGAGGGATGAGGAGACGGTAGTAATGTGATGTGACAGAGGGATGAGGAGACGGTAATACTGTGATGTGACAGAGGGATGAGGAGACGGTAGTACTGTGATGTGACAGAGGGATGAGGAGACGGTAGTACTGTGATGTGATAGAGGGATGAGGAGACGGTAGTAATGTGATGTGATAGAGGGATGAGGAGTGAGGAGACAGTAGTACAGTGATGTGACAGAGGGATGATGAGACAGTAGTACTGTGATGTGACAGAGGGATGAGGAGACAGTAGTACTGTGATGTGATAGAGGGATGAGGAGACAGTAGTACTGTGATGTGACAGAGGGATGAGGAGACGGTAGTACTGTGATGTGATAGAGGGATGAGGAGACGGTAGTACTGTGATGTGATAGAGGGATGAGGAGACAGTAGTACTGTGATGTGACATAGGGATAAGGAGACATTAGTACTGTGATGTGATAGACGGATGAGGAGACAGTAGTACAGTGATGTGACAGAGGGATGAGGAGACAGTAGTACAGTGATGTGATGGAGGGATGAGGAGACAGTAGTAATGTGATGTGACAGAGGGATGAAGAGACAGTAGTACTGTGATGTGATAGAGGGATGAAGAGACAGTAGTAATGTGATGTGACAGAGGGATGAGGAGACAGTAGTACTGTGATGTGACAGAGTAATGAGGAGACAGTAGTACAGTGATGTGATAGAGGGATAATGAGACAGTAGTACTGTGATGTGACAGAGGGATGAGGAGACAGTAATACAGTGATGTGACAGAGGGATGAGGAGACAGTAATACAGTGATGTGACAGAGGGATGAGGAGACGGTAGTACTGTGATGTGACAGAGGGATGAGGAGACAGTAGTAATGTGATGAGACAGTAAGGATGAGGAGACAGTAGTGCTGTGATGTGATAGAGGGATGAGGAGACAGTAGTACTGTGATGTGACAGAGGGATGAGGAGACAGTAGGGATGAGGAGACAGTAGTGCTGTGATGTGATAGATGGATGAGGAGACGGTAGTACTGTGATGTGACAGAGGGATGAGGAGACAGTAGGGATGAGGAGACAGTAGTGCTGTGATGTGATAGAGGGATGAGGAGACAGTAGTACTGTGATGTGATAGAGGGATGATGAGACAGTAGGGATGAGGAGACAGTAGTGCTGTGATGTGATAGAGGGATGAGGAGACAGTAGTACTGTGATGTGATAGAGGGATGAGGAGACATTAGTACTGTGATGTGACAGAGGGATGAGGAGACAGTAGTGCTGTGATGTGATAGAGGGATGAGGAGACAGTAGGGATGAGGAGACAGTAGTGCTGTGATGTGATAGAGGGATGAGGAGACAGTAGTACTGTGATGTGATAGAGGGATGAGGAGACATTAGTACTGTGATGTGACAGAGGGATGAGGAGACAGTAGTGCTGTGATGTGATAGATGGATGAGGAGACAGTAGGGATGAGGAGACAGTAGTACTGTGATGTGACAGAGGGATGAGGAGACAGTAGGGATGAGGAGACAGTAGTACTGTGATGTGACAGAGGGATGAGGAGACAGTAGTACTGTGATGTGATAGGGGGATGAGGAGACAGTAGTAATGTGATGTGACAGAGGGATGAGGAGACAGTAGTACTGTGATGTGATAGAGGGATGAGGAGACATTAGTACAGTGATGTGATAGACGGATGAGGAGACATTAGTACAGTGATGTGATAGAGGGATGAGGAGACAGTAGTACTGTGATGTGACAGAGGGATGAGGAGACAGTAGTACTGTGATGTGATAGAGGGATGAGGAGACATTAGTACAGTGATGTGATAGACGGATGAGGAGACAGTAGTACTGTGATGTGATGGAGGGATGAGGAGACAGTAGTACTGTGATGTGATAGAGGGATGTGGAGACAGTAGTACTGTGATGTGATTGAGGGATGTGGAGACAGTAGTACTGTGATGTGACAGAGGGATGAGGAGACAGTAGTACTGTGATGTGATTGAGGGATGTGGAGACAGTAGTACTGTGATGTGACAGAGGGATGAGTAGACGGTAGTACTGTGATGTGACAGAGGGATGAGGAGACGGTAGTATTGTGATGTGACAGAGGGATGAGGAGACGGTAGTACTGTGATGTGACAGAGGGATGAGGAGACGGTAGTACTGTGATGTGACAGAGGGATGAGGAGACGGTAGTACTGTGATGTGACAGAGGGATGAGGAGACGGTAGTACTGTGATGTGACAGAGGGATGAGGAGACGGTAGTACAGTGATGTGACAGAGGGATGAGGAGACGGTAGTACTGTGATGTGACAGAGGGATGAGGAGACAGTAGTATTGTGATGTGACAGAGGGATGAGGAGACAGTAGTACTGTGATGTGACAGAGGGATGAGTAGACGGTAGTACTGTGATGTGACAGAGGGATGAGGAGACGGTAGTACTGTGATGTGACAGAGGGATGAGGAGACGGTAGTACTGTGATGTGACAGAGGGATGAGGAGACGGTAGTACTGTGATGTGACAGAGGGATGAGGAGACGGTAGTACTGTGATGTGACAGAGGGATGAGGAGACGGTAGTACTGTGATGTGACAGAGGGATGAGGAGACGGTAGTACAGTGATGTGACAGAGGGATGAGGAGACGGTAGTACTGTGATGTGACAGAGGGATGAGGAGACAGTAGTAATGTGATGTGACAGAGGGATGAGGAGACAGTAGTAATGTGATGTGACAGAGGGATGAGGAGACAGTAGTACTGTGATGTGACAGAGGGATGAGGAGACGGTAGTACTGTGATGTGACAGAGGGATGAGGAGACAGTAATACAGTGATGTGACAGAGGGATGAGGAGACGGTAGTACTGTGATGTGACAGAGGGATGAGGAGACAGTAATACAGTGATGTGACAGAGGGATGAGGAGACGGTAGTACTGTGATGTGACAGAGGGATGAGGAGACAGTAGTACTGTGATGTGACAGAGGGATGAGGAGACAGTAGTACTGTGATGTGATTGAGGGATGATGAGACAGTAGTACTGTGATGTGATAGAGGGATGATGAGACAGTAAGGATGAGGAGACAGTAGTGCTGTGATGTGATAGAGGGATGAGGAGACAGTAGTACTGTGATGTGATAGATGGATGAGGAGACAGTAGTAATGTGATGTGATAGATGGATGAGGAGACGGTAGTACTGTGATGTGATAGATGGATGAGGAGACGGTAGTACTGTGATGTGACAGAGGGATGAGGAGACAGTAGGGATGAGGAGACAGTAGTGCTGTGAAGTGATAGAGGGATGAGGAGACAGTAGTACTGTGATGTGATAGAGGGATGAGGAGACAGTAGTAATGTGATGTGATAGAGGGATGAAGAGACATTAGTACTGTGATGTGACAGAGGGATGAGGAGACAGTAGTGTTGTGATGTGAAAGATGGATGAGGAGACGGTAGTACTGTGATGTGATAGATGGATGAGGAGACGGTAGTACTGTGATGTGACAGAGGGATGAGGAGACAGTAGGGATGAGGAGACAGTAGTGCTGTGAAGTGATAGAGGGATGAGGAGACAGTAGTACTGTGATGTGATAGAGGGATGAGGAGACAGTAGTAATGTGATGTGATAGAGGGATGAAGAGACATTAGTACTGTGATGTGACAGAGGGATGAGGAGACAGTAGTAATGTGATGTGATAGAGGGATGAGGAGACAGTAGTAATGTGATGTGATAGAGGGATGAAGAGACATTAGTACTGTGATGTGACAGAGGGATGAGGAGACAGTAGTAATGTGATGTGACAGAGGGATGAGGAGACAGTAATACAGTGATGTGACAGAGGGATGAGGAGACGGTAGTACTGTGATGTGACAGAGGGATGAGGAGACGGTAGTACTGTGATGTGATAGAGGGATGAAGAGACAGTAGTACTGTGATGTGATAGAGGGATGAAGAGACAGTAGTAATGTGATGTGACAGAGGGATGAGGAGACAGTAGTACTGTGATGTGACAGAGTAATGAGGAGACAGTAGTACAGTGATGTGATAGAGGGATAATGAGACAGTAGTACTGTGATGTGACAGAGGGATGAGGAGACAGTAATACAGTGATGTGACAGAGGGATGAGGAGACAGTAATACAGTGATGTGACAGAGGGATGAGGAGACGGTAGTACTGTGATGTGACAGAGGGATGAGGAGACAGTAGTAATGTGATGAGACAGTAAGGATGAGGAGACAGTAGTGCTGTGATGTGATAGAGGGATGAGGAGACAGTAGTACTGTGATGTGACAGAGGGATGAGGAGACAGTAGGGATGAGGAGACAGTAGTGCTGTGATGTGATAGATGGATGAGGAGACAGTAGGGATGAGGAGACAGTAGTACTGTGATGTGACAGAGGGATGAGGAGACAGTAGGGATGAGGAGACAGTAGTGCTGTGATGTGATAGAGGGATGAGGAGACAGTAGTACTGTGATGTGATAGAGGGATGATGAGACAGTAGGGATGAGGAGACAGTAGTGCTGTGATGTGATAGAGGGATGAGGAGACAGTAGTACTGTGATGTGATAGAGGGATGAGGAGACATTAGTACTGTGATGTGACAGAGGGATGAGGAGACAGTAGTGCTGTGATGTGATAGAGGGATGAGGAGACAGTAGGGATGAGGAGACAGTAGTGCTGTGATGTGATAGAGGGATGAGGAGACAGTAGTACTGTGATGTGATAGAGGGATGAGGAGACATTAGTACTGTGATGTGACAGAGGGATGAGGAGACAGTAGTGCTGTGATGTGATAGATGGATGAGGAGACAGTAGGGATGAGGAGACAGTAGTACTGTGATGTGACAGAGGGATGAGGAGACAGTAGGGATGAGGAGACAGTAGTACTGTGATGTGACAGAGGGATGAGGAGACAGTAGTACTGTGATGTGATAGGGGGATGAGGAGACAGTAGTAATGTGATGTGACAGAGGGATGAGGAGACAGTAGTACTGTGATGTGATAGAGGGATGAGGAGACATTAGTACAGTGATGTGATAGACGGATGAGGAGACATTAGTACTGTGATGTGACAGAGGGATGAGGAGACAGTAGTACTGTGATGTGATAGAGGGATGAGGAGACATTAGTACAGTGATGTGATAGACGGATGAGGAGACAGTAGTACAGTGATGTGATAGAGGGATGAGGAGACAGTAGTACTGTGATGTGACAGAGGGATGAGGAGACAGTAGTACTGTGATGTGATTGAGGGATGTGGAGACAGTAGTACTGTGATGTGACAGAGGGATGAGTAGACGGTAGTACTGTGATGTGACAGAGGGATGAGGAGACGGTAGTATTGTGATGTGACAGAGGGATGAGGAGACGGTAGTACTGTGATGTGACAGAGGGATGAGGAGACGGTAGTACTGTGATGTGACAGAGGGATGAGGAGACGGTAGTACTGTGATGTGACAGAGGGATGAGGAGACGGTAGTACTGTGATGTGACAGAGGGATGAGGAGACGGTAGTACTGTGATGTGACAGAGGGATGAGGAGACGGTAGTACAGTGATGTGACAGAGGGATGAGGAGACGGTAGTAATGTGATGTGACAGAGGGATGATGAGACGGTAGTACTGTGAGTTGACAGAGGGATGATGAGACGGTAGTACTGTGATGTGACAGAGGGATGATGAGACGGTAGTACTGTGATGTGATACAGGGATGAGGAGACGGTAGTACTGTGATGTGATAGAGGGATGAGGAGACGGTAGTACTGTGATGTGACAGAGGGATGAGGAGACGGTAGTACTGTGATGTGATAGAGGGATGAGGAGACGGTAGTACTGTGATGTGACAGAGGGATGAGGAGACGGTAGTAATGTGATGTGACAGAGGGATGAGGAGACGGTAATACTGTGATGTGACAGAGGGATGAGGAGACGGTAGTACTGTGATGTGACAGAGGGATGAGGAGACGGTAGTACTGTGATGTGATAGAGGGATGAGGAGACGGTAGTAATGTGATGTGATAGAGGGATGAGGAGTGAGGAGACAGTAGTACAGTGATGTGACAGAGGGATGATGAGACAGTAGTACTGTGATGTGACAGAGGGATGAGGAGACAGTAGTACTGTGATGTGATAGAGGGATGAGGAGACAGTAGTACTGTGATGTGACAGAGGGATGAGGAGACGGTAGTACTGTGATGTGATAGAGGGATGAGGAGACGGTAGTACTGTGATGTGATAGAGGGATGAGGAGACAGTAGTACTGTGATGTGACAGAGGGATGAGGAGACAGTAGTACTGTGATGTGACAGAGGGATGAGGAGACGGTAGTACTGTGATGTGATAGAGGGATGAGGAGACGGTAGTACTGTGATGTGATAGAGGGATGAGGAGACGGTAGTACTGTGATGTGACAGAGGGATGAGGAGACAGTAGTACTGTGATGTGACAGAGGGATGAGGAGACAGTAGTACTGTGATGTGACAGAGGGATGATGAGACGGTAGTACTGTGATGTGACAGAGGGATGAGGAGACAGTAGTACTGTGATGTGACAGAGGGATGAGGAGACAGTAGTACTGTGATGTGACAGAGGGATGATGAGACAGTAGTACTGTGATGTGACAGAGGGATGAGGAGACGGTAGTACTGTGATGTGATAGAGGGATGAGGAGACGGTAGTACTGTGATGTGATAGAGGGATGAGGAGACAGTAGTACTGTGATGTGACAGAGGGATGAGGAGACAGTAGTACTGTGATGTGACAGAGGGATGAGGAGACAGTAGTACTGTGATGTGACAGAGGGATGATGAGACGGTAGTACTGTGATGTGATAGAGGGATGAGGAGACAGTAGCACTGTGATGTGATACAGGGATGATGAGACAGTAGTAATGTGATGTGACAGAGGGATGAGGAGACAGTAGTACTGTGATGTGATACAGGGATGATGAGACTGTAGTAATGTGATGTGACAGAGGGATGAGGAGACAGTAGTACTGTAATGTGATAGAGGGATGAGGTGACAGAGGGATGAGGAGACAGTAGTACTGTGATTTGACAGAGGGATGAGGAGACAGTAGCACTGTAATGTGACAGAGTGATGAGGAGACAGTAGTACTGTGATGTGACAGAGGGATGAGGAGACGTTAGTACTGTGATGTGACAGAGGGATGAGGAGACGGTAGTACTGTGATGTGATAGAAGGATGAGGAGACAGTAGTAATGTGATGTGATAGAAGGATGAGGAGACGGTAGTAATGTGATGTGATAGAGGGATGAGGAGACATTAGTAATGTGAAGTGATAGAGGGATGAGGAGACAGTAGTACAGTGATGTGATAGAAGGATGAGGAGACATTAGTAATGTGATGTGATAGAGGGATGAGGAGACATTAGTAATGTGATGTGATAGAGGGATGAGGAGACAGTAGTACAGTGATGTGATAGAAAAATGAGGAGACATTAGTAATGTGATGTGATAGAGGGATGAGGAGACAGTAGTACTGTGGTGTGATACAGGGATGATGAGACAGTAGTACTGTGATGTGATATAGGGATGAGGAGACGGTAGTACTGTGATGTGATATAGGGATGAGGAGACGGTAGTACTGTGATGTGACAGAGGGATGAGGAGACGGTAGTACTGTGATGTGATAGGGGGATGAGGAGACGGTAGTACTGTGATGTGATAGAGGGATGAGGAGACGGTAGTACTGTGATGTGATAGAGGGATGAGGAGACGGTAGTACTGTGATGTGATAGAGGGATGATGAGACAGTAGTAATGTGATGTGATAGAGGGATGAGGAGACATTAGTAATGTGATGTGATAGAGGGATGAGGAGACGGTAGTACTGTGATGTGATATAGGGATGAGGAGACGGTAGTACTGTGATGTGACAGAGGGATGAGGAGACGGTAGTACTGTGATGTGATAGAGGGATGAGGAGACGGTAGTACTGTGATGTGATAGAGGGATGAGGAGACGGTAGTACTGTGATGTGATAGAGGGATGAGGAGACGGTAGTACAGTGATGTGATAGAAGGATGAGGAGACATTAGTAATGTGATGTGATAGAGGGATGAGGAGACATTAGTAATGTGATGTGATAGAGGGATGAGGAGACAGTAGTACAGTGATGTGATAGAAGGATGAGGAGACAGTAGGGATGAGGAGACAGTAGTACTGTGATGTGATAGAGGGATGAGGAGACAGTAGTACTGTGATGTGACAGAGGGATGAGGAGACAGTAGTACTGTGATGTGACAGAGGGATGAGGAGACAGTAGTAATGTGATGTGACATAGGGATGAGGAGACATTAGTACTGTGATGTGATAGACGGATGAGGAGACAGTAGTACAGTGATGTGACAGAGGGATGAGGAGACAGTAGTAATGTGATGTGACAGAGGGATGAGGAGACAGTAGTACTGTGATGTGACAGAGGGATGAGGAGACAGTAGTAATGTGATGTGACAGAGGGATGAGGAGACAGTAGTAATGTGATGTGATAGAGGGATGAGGAGACAGTAGTACAGTGATGTGATAGAGGGATGAGGAGACAGTAGTAATGTGATGTGACAGAGGGATGAGGAGACAGTAGTACTGTGATGTGATAGAGGGATGAGGAGACAGTAGTACAGTGATGTGACAGAGGGATGAGGAGACAGTAGTACTGTGATGTGACAGAGGGATGAGGAGACAGTAGTAATGTGATGTGATAGACGGATGAGGAGACAGTAGTACTGTGATGTGATAGAGGGATGATGAGACAGTAGTACTGTGATGTGACAGAGGGATGAGGAGACAGTAGTAATGTGATGTGACAGAGGGATGAGGAGACAGTAGTACTATGATGTGAGAGAGGGATGAGGAGACAGTAGTACTGTGATGTGACAGAGGGATGAGGAGACAGTAGTACTGTGATGTGATAGACGGATGAGGAGACAGTAGTACAGTGATGTGACAGAGGGATGAGGAGACAGTAGTAATGTGATGTGACAGAGGGATGAGGAGACAGTAGTAATGTGATGTGACAGAGGGATGAGGAGACAGTAGTACTGTGATGTGACAGAGGGATGAGGAGACGGTAGTACTGTGATGTGACAGAGGGATGAGGAGACAGTAGTACTGTGATGTGACAGAGGGATGAGGAGACAGTAATACAGTGATGTGACAGAGGGATGAGGAGACGGTAGTACTGTGATGTGACAGAGGGATGAGGAGACAGTAATACAGTGATGTGACAGAGGGATGAGGAGACGGTAGTACTGTGATGTGACAGAGGGATGAGGAGACAGTAGTACTGTGATGTGACAGAGGGATGAGGAGACAGTAGTACAGTGATGTGATAGAAGGATGAGGAGACATTAGTAATGTGATGTGATAGAGGGATGAGGAGACATTAGTAATGTGATGTGATAGAGGGATGAGGAGACAGTAGTACAGTGATGTGATAGAAGGATGAGGAGACATTAGTAATGTGATGTGATAGAGGGATGAGGAGACAGTAGTACTGTGGTGTGATACAGGGATGATGAGACAGTAGTACTGTGATGTGATATAGGGATGAGGAGATGGTAGTACTGTGATGTGATATAGGGATGAGGAGACGGTAGTACTGTGATGTGACAGAGGGATGAGGAGACGGTAGTACTGTGGTGTGATACAGGGATGATGAGACAGTAGTAATGTGATGTGACAGAGGGATGAGGAGACAGTAGTACTGTGATGTGATAGAGGGATGAGGAGACATTAGTACAGTGATGTGATAGACGGATGAGGAGACATTAGTACTGTGATGTGACAGAGGGATGAGGAGACAGTAGTACTGTGATGTGATAGAGGGATGAGGAGACATTAGTACAGTGATGTGATAGACGGATGAGGAGACAGTAGTACAGTGATGTGATAGAGGGATGAGGAGACAGTAGTACTGTGATGTGACAGAGGGATGAGGAGACAGTAGTACTGTGATGTGATTGAGGGATGTGGAGACAGTAGTACTGTGATGTGACAGAGGGATGAGTAGACGGTAGTACTGTGATGTGACAGAGGGATGAGGAGACGGTAGTATTGTGATGTGACAGAGGGATGAGGAGACGGTAGTACTGTGATGTGACAGAGGGATGAGGAGACGGTAGTACTGTGATGTGACAGAGGGATGAGGAGACGGTAGTACTGTGATGTGACAGAGGGATGAGGAGACGGTAGTACTGTGATGTGACAGAGGGATGAGGAGACGGTAGTACTGTGATGTGACAGAGGGATGAGGAGACGGTAGTACAGTGATGTGACAGAGGGATGAGGAGACGGTAGTAATGTGATGTGACAGAGGGATGATGAGACGGTAGTACTGTGAGGTGACAGAGGGATGATGAGACGGTAGTACTGTGATGTGACAGAGGGATGATGAGACGGTAGTACTGTGATGTGATACAGGGATGAGGAGACGGTAGTACTGTGATGTGATAGAGGGATGAGGAGACAGTAGTACTGTGATGTGACAGAGGGATGAGGAGACGGTAGTACTGTGATGTGATAGAGGGATGAGGAGACGGTAGTACTGTGATGTGACAGAGGGATGAGGAGACGGTAGTAATGTGATGTGACAGAGGGATGAGGAGACGGTAATACTGTGATGTGACAGAGGGATGAGGAGACGGTAGTACTGTGATGTGACAGAGGGATGAGGAGACGGTAGTACTGTGATGTGATAGAGGGATGAGGAGACGGTAGTAATGTGATGTGATAGAGGGATGAGGAGTGAGGAGACAGTAGTACAGTGATGTGACAGAGGGATGATGAGACAGTAGTACTGTGATGTGACAGAGGGATGAGGAGACAGTAGTACTGTGATGTGATAGAGGGATGAGGAGACAGTAGTACTGTGATGTGACAGAGGGATGAGGAGACGGTAGTACTGTGATGTGATAGAGGGATGAGGAGACGGTAGTACTGTGATGTGATAGAGGGATGAGGAGACAGTAGTACTGTGATGTGACAGAGGGATGAGGAGACAGTAGTACTGTGATGTGACAGAGGGATGAGGAGACGGTAGTACTGTGATGTGATAGAGGGATGAGGAGACGGTAGTACTGTGATGTGATAGAGGGATGAGGAGACAGTAGTACTGTGATGTGACAGAGGGATGAGGAGACAGTAGTACTGTGATGTGACAGAGGGATGAGGAGACAGTAGTACTGTGATGTGACAGAGGGATGATGAGACGGTAGTACTGTGATGTGACAGAGGGATGAGGAGACAGTAGTACTGTGATGTGACAGAGGGATGAGGAGACAGTAGTACTGTGATGTGACAGAGGGATGATGAGACAGTAGTACTGTGATGTGACAGAGGGATGAGGAGACGGTAGTACTGTGATGTGATAGAGGGATGAGGAGACGGTAGTACTGTGATGTGATAGAGGGATGAGGAGACAGTAGTACTGTGATGTGACAGAGGGATGAGGAGACAGTAGTACTGTGATGTGACAGAGGGATGAGGAGACAGTAGTACTGTGATGTGACAGAGGGATGATGAGACGGTAGTACTGTGATGTGATAGAGGGATGAGGAGACAGTAGCACTGTGATGTGATACAGGGATGATGAGACAGTAGTAATGTGATGTGACAGAGGGATGAGGAGACAGTAGTACTGTGATGTGATACAGGGATGATGAGACTGTAGTAATGTGATGTGACAGAGGGATGAGGAGACAGTAGTACTGTAATGTGATAGAGGGATGAGGTGACAGAGGGATGAGGAGACAGTAGTACTGTGATTTGACAGAGGGATGAGGAGACAGTAGCACTGTAATGTGACAGAGTGATGAGGAGACAGTAGTACTGTGATGTGACAGAGGGATGAGGAGACGTTAGTACTGTGATGTGACAGAGGGATGAGGAGACGGTAGTACTGTGATGTGATAGAAGGATGAGGAGACAGTAGTAATGTGATGTGATAGAAGGATGAGGAGACGGTAGTAATGTGATGTGATAGAGGGATGAGGAGACATTAGTAATGTGAAGTGATAGAGGGATGAGGAGACATTAGTAATGTGATGTGATAGAGGGATGAGGAGACAGTAGTACAGTGATGTGATAGAAGGATGAGGAGACATTAGTAATGTGATGTGATAGAGGGATGAGGAGACATTAGTAATGTGATGTGATAGAGGGATGAGGAGACAGTAGTACAGTGATGTGATAGAAAAATGAGGAGACATTAGTAATGTGATGTGATAGAGGGATGAGGAGACAGTAGTACTGTGGTGTGATACAGGGATGATGAGACAGTAGTACTGTGATGTGATATAGGGATGAGGAGACGGTAGTACTGTGATGTGATATAGGGATGAGGAGACGGTAGTACTGTGATGTGACAGAGGGATGAGGAGACGGTAGTACTGTGATGTGATAGGGGGATGAGGAGACGGTAGTACTGTGATGTGATAGAGGGATGAGGAGACGGTAGTACTGTGATGTGATAGAGGGATGAGGAGACGGTAGTACTGTGATGTGATAGAGGGATGATGAGACAGTAGTAATGTGATGTGATAGAGGGATGAGGAGACATTAGTAATGTGATGTGATAGAGGGATGAGGAGACGGTAGTACTGTGATGTGATATAGGGATGAGGAGACGGTAGTACTGTGATGTGACAGAGGGATGAGGAGACGGTAGTACTGTGATGTGATAGAGGGATGAGGAGACGGTAGTACTGTGATGTGATAGAGGGATGAGGAGACGGTAGTACTGTGATGTGATAGAGGGATGAGGAGACGGTAGTACAGTGATGTGATAGAAGGATGAGGAGACATTAGTAATGTGATGTGATAGAGGGATGAGGAGACATTAGTAATGTGATGTGATAGAGGGATGAGGAGACAGTAGTACAGTGATGTGATAGAAGGATGAGGAGACAGTAGGGATGAGGAGACAGTAGTACTGTGATGTGATAGAGGGATGAGGAGACAGTAGTACTGTGATGTGACAGAGGGATGAGGAGACAGTAGTACTGTGATGTGACAGAGGGATGAGGAGACAGTAGTAATGTGATGTGACATAGGGATGAGGAGACATTAGTACTGTGATGTGATAGACGGATGAGGAGACAGTAGTACAGTGATGTGACAGAGGGATGAGGAGACAGTAGTAATGTGATGTGACAGAGGGATGAGGAGACAGTAGTACTGTGATGTGACAGAGGGATGAGGAGACAGTAGTAATGTGATGTGACAGAGGGATGAGGAGACAGTAGTAATGTGATGTGATAGAGGGATGAGGAGACAGTAGTACAGTGATGTGATAGAGGGATGAGGAGACAGTAGTAATGTGATGTGACAGAGGGATGAGGAGACAGTAGTACTGTGATGTGATAGAGGGATGAGGAGACAGTAGTACAGTGATGTGATAGAGGGATGAGGAGACAGTAGTACTGTGATGTGACAGAGGGATGAGGAGACAGTAGTAATGTGATGTGATAGACGGATGAGGAGACAGTAGTACTGTGATGTGATAGAGGGATGATGAGACAGTAGTACTGTGATGTGACAGAGGGATGAGGAGACAGTAGTAATGTGATGTGACAGAGGGATGAGGAGACAGTAGTACTATGATGTGAGAGAGGGATGAGGAGACAGTAGTACTGTGATGTGACAGAGGGATGAGGAGACAGTAGTACTGTGATGTGATAGACGGATGAGGAGACAGTAGTACAGTGATGTGACAGAGGGATGAGGAGACAGTAGTAATGTGATGTGACAGAGGGATGAGGAGACAGTAGTAATGTGATGTGACAGAGGGATGAGGAGACAGTAGTACTGTGATGTGACAGAGGGATGAGGAGACGGTAGTACTGTGATGTGACAGAGGGATGAGGAGACAGTAGTACTGTGATGTGACAGAGGGATGAGGAGACAGTAATACAGTGATGTGACAGAGGGATGAGGAGACGGTAGTACTGTGATGTGACAGAGGGATGAGGAGACAGTAATACAGTGATGTGACAGAGGGATGAGGAGACGGTAGTACTGTGATGTGACAGAGGGATGAGGAGACAGTAGTACTGTGATGTGACAGAGGGATGAGGAGACAGTAGTACAGTGATGTGATAGAAGGATGAGGAGACATTAGTAATGTGATGTGATAGAGGGATGAGGAGACATTAGTAATGTGATGTGATAGAGGGATGAGGAGACAGTAGTACAGTGATGTGATAGAAGGATGAGGAGACATTAGTAATGTGATGTGATAGAGGGATGAGGAGACAGTAGTACTGTGGTGTGATACAGGGATGATGAGACAGTAGTACTGTGATGTGATATAGGGATGAGGAGATGGTAGTACTGTGATGTGATATAGGGATGAGGAGACGGTAGTACTGTGATGTGACAGAGGGATGAGGAGACGGTAGTACTGTGATGTGATAGGGGGATGAGGAGACGGTAGTACTGTGATGTGATAGAGGGATGAGGAGACGGTAGTACTGTGATGTGATAGAGGGATGAGGAGACGGTAGTACTGTGATGTGATAGAGGGATGAGGAGACGGTAGTACTGTGATGTGATAGAGGGATGAGGAGACGGTAGTACTGTGATGTGATAGAGGGATGAGGAGACGGTAGTAATGTGATGTGATAGAGGGATGAGGAGACGGTAGTACTGTGATGTGATAGGGGGATGAGGAGACGGTAGTACTGTGATGTGATAGAAGGATGAGGAGACAGTAGTACAGTGATGTGATAGAAGGATGAGGAGACATTAGTAATGTGATGTGATAGAGGGATGAGGAGACATTAGTAATGTGATGTGATAGAGGGATGAGGAGACAGTAGTACAGTGATGTGATAGAAGGATGAGGAGACATTAGTAATGTGATGTGATAGAGGGATGAGGAGACAGTAGTACTGTGGTGTGATACAGGGATGATGAGACAGTAGTACTGTGATGTGATATAGGGATGAGGAGACGGTAGTACTGTGATGTGACAGAGGGATGAGGAGACGGTAGTACTGTGATGTGATAGGGGGATGAGGAGACGGTAGTACTGTGATGTGATAGAGGGATGAGGAGACAGTAGTACTGTGATGTGATATAGGGATGAGGAGACGGTAGTACTGTGATGTGATATAGGGATGAGGAGACGGTAGTACTGTGATGTGACAGAGGGATGAGGAGACGGTAGTACTGTGATGTGATAGGGGGATGAGGAGACGGTAGTACTGTGATGTGATAGAGGGATGAGGAGACGGTAGTACTGTGATGTGATAGAGGGATGAGGAGACAGTAGTAATGTGATGTGACAGAGGGATGAGGAGACAGTAGTACTGTGATGTGACAGAGGGATGAGGAGACAGTAGTAATGTGATGTGACATAGGGATGAGGAGACATTAGTACTGTGATGTGATAGACGGATGAGGAGACAGTAGTACTGTGATGTGACAGAGGGATGAGGAGACAGTAGTAATGTGATGTGACATAGGGATAAGGAGACATTAGTACTGTGATGTGATAGACGGATGAGGAGACAGTAGTACAGTGATGTGACAGAGGGATGAGGAGACAGTAGTACAGTGATGTGATGGAGGGATGAGGAGACAGTAGTAATGTGATGTGACAGAGGGATGAGGAGACAGTAGTACTGTGATGTGACAGAGGGATGAGGAGACAGTAGTACTGTGATGTGACAGAGGGATGAGGAGACAGTAGTAATGTGATGTGACAGAGGGATGAGGAGACAGTAGTAATGTGATGTGATAGAGGGATGAGGAGACAGTAGTACTGTGATGTGATAGACGGATGAGGAGACAGTAGTACTGTGATGTGATAGAGGGATGATGAGACAGTAGTACTGTGATGTGATAGAGGGATGAGGAGACAGTAGTAATGTGATGTGACAGAGGGATGAGGAGACAGTAGTACTGTGATGTGACAGAGGGATGAGGAGACAGTAGTACTGTGATGTGACAGAGGGATGAGGAGACAGTAGTACTGTGATGTGATAGACGGATGAGGAGACAGTAGTACAGTGATGTGACAGAGGGATGAGGAGACAGTAGTAATGTGATGTGACAGAGGGATGAGGAGACAGTAGTAATGTGATGTGACAGAGGGATGAGGAGACAGTAGTACTGTGATGTGACAGAGGGATGAGGAGACGGTAGTACTGTGATGTGACAGAGGGATGAGGAGACGATAGTACTGTGATGTGACAGAGGGATGAGGAGACAGTAATACAGTGATGTGACAGAGGGATGAGGAGACGGTAGTACTGTGATGTGACAGAGGGATGAGGAGACAGTAATACAGTGATGTGACAGAGGGATGAGGAGACGGTAGTACTGTGATGTGACAGAGGGATGAGGAGACAGTAGTACTGTGATGTGACAGAGGGATGAGGAGACAGTAGTACTGTGATGTGATTGAGGGATGATGAGACAGTAGTACTGTGATGTGATAGAGGGATGATGAGACAGTAAGGATGAGGAGACAGTAGTGCTGTGATGTGATAGAGGGATGAGGAGACAGTAGGGATGAGGAGACAGTAGTGCTGTGATGTGACAGAGGGATGAGGAGACAGTAGGGATGAGGAGACAGTAGTGCTGTGATGTGAAAGATGGATGAGGAGACGGTAGTACTGTGATGTGATAGATGGATGAGGAGACGGTAGTACTGTGATGTGACAGAGGGATGAGGAGACAGTAGGGATGAGGAGACAGTAGTGCTGTGATGTGATAGAGGGATGAGGAGACAGTAGTACTGTGATGTGATAGGGGGATGAGGAGACGGTAGTACTGTGATGTGATAGAGGGATGAGGAGACAGTAGTACTGTGATGTGATATAGGGATGAGGAGACAGTAGTAATGTGATGTGATAGAGGGATGAGGAGACATTAGTAATGTGATGTGATAGAGGGATGAGGAGACGGTAGTACTGTGATGTGATATAGGGATGAGGAGACGGTAGTACTGTGATGTGACAGAGGGATGAGGAGACGGTAGTACTGTGATGTGATAGGGGGATGAGGAGACGGTAGTACTGTGATGTGATAGAGGGATGAGGAGACGGTAGTACTGTGATGTGATAGAGGGATGAGGAGACGGTAGTACTGTGATGTGATAGAGGGATGAGGAGACAGTAGTACAGTGATGTGATAGAAGGATGAGGAGACATTAGTAATGTGATGTGATAGAGGGATGAGGAGACATTAGTAATGTGATGTGATAGAGGGATGAGGAGACAGTAGTACAGTGATGTGATAGAGGGATGAGGAGACAGTAGTACTGTGATGTGATAGATGGATGAGGAGACAGTAGTACTGTGATGTGACAGAGGGATGAGGAGACAGTAGTAATGTGATGTGACATAGGGATGAGGAGACATTAGTACTGTGATGTGATAGAGGGATGAGGAGACAGTAGTAATGTGATGTGACAGAGGGATGAGGAGACAGTAGTAATGTGATGTGATAGAGGGATGAGGAGACAGTAGTACAGTGATGTGATAGAGGGATGAGGAGACAGTAGTAATGTGATGTGACAGAGGGATGAGGAGACAGTAGTACTGTGATGTGATAGAGGGATGAGGAGACAGTAGTACAGTGATGTGATAGAGGGATGAGGAGACAGTAGTACTGTGATGTGATAGACGGATGAGGAGACAGTAGTACTGTGATGTGATAGAGGGATGATGAGACAGTAGTACTGTGATGTGACAGAGGGATGAGGAGACAGTAGTACTGTGATGTGATAGACGGATGAGGAGACAGTAGTAATGTGATGTGACAGAGGGATGAGGAGACAGTAGTACTGTGATGTGACAGAGGGATGAGGAGACAGTAGTACTGTGATGTGACAGAGGGATGAGGAGACAGTAGTAATGTGATGTGACAGAGGGATGAGGAGACAGTAGTACTGTGATGTGACAGAGGGATGAGGAGACAGTAGTACTGTGATGTGACAGAGGGATGAGGAGACGGTAGTACTGTGATGTGACAGAGGGATGAGGAGACAGTAATACAGTGATGTGACAGAGGGATGAGGAGACGGTAGTACTGTGATGTGACAGAGGGATGAGGAGACAGTAATACAGTGATGTGACAGAGGGATGAGGAGACGGTAGTACTGTGATGTGACAGAGGGATGAGGAGACAGTAGTACTGTGATGTGACAGAGGGATGAGGAGACAGTAGTACTGTGATGTGATTGAGGGATGATGAGACAGTAGTACTGTGATGTGATAGAGGGATGATGAGACAGTAAGGATGAGGAGACAGTAGTGCTGTGATGTGATAGAGGGATGAGGAGACAGTAGTACTGTGATGTGATAGATGGATGAGGAGACAGTAGGGATGAGGAGACAGTAGTGTTGTGATGTGAAAGATGGATGAGGAGACGGTAGTACTGTGATGTGATAGATGGATGAGGAGACGGTAGTACTGTGATGTGACAGAGGGATGAGGAGACAGTAGGGATGAGGAGACAGTAGTGCTGTGAAGTGATAGAGGGATGAGGAGACAGTAGTACTGTGATGTGATAGAGGGATGATGAGACAGTAGTACTGTGATGTGATAGAGGGATGAGGAGACAGTAGTGCTGTGATGTGATAGATGGATGAGGAGACGGTAGTAATGTGATGTGATAGAGGGATGAGGAGACAGTAGTACTGTGATGTGATAGAGGGATGAGGAGACAGTAGTACTGTGATGTGATAGAGGGATGAGGAGACAGTAGGGATGAGGAGACAGTAGTGCTGTGATGTGATAGAGGGATGAGGAGACAGTAGGGATGAGGAGACAGTAGTGCTGTGATGTGATAGATGGATGAGGAGACGGAAGTACTGTGATGTGACAGAGGGATGAGGAGACAGTAGGGATGAGGAGACAGTAGTGCTGTGATGTGATAGAGGGATGAGGAGACAGTAGTACTGTGATGTGATAGAGGGATGAGGAGACATTAGTACTGTGATGTGACAGAGGGATGAGGAGACAGTAGTGCTGTGATGTGATAGATGGATGAGGAGACAGTAGGGATGAGGAGACAGTAGTACTGTGATGTGACAGAGGGATGAGGAGACAGTAGGGATGAGGAGACAGTAGTACTGTGATGTGACAGAGGGATGAGGAGACAGTAGTACTGTGATGTGACAGAGGGATGAGGAGACAGTAGTACTGTGATGTGACAGAGGGATGAGGAGACAGTAGGGATGAGGAGACAGTAGTACTGTGATGTGACAGAGGGATGAGGAGACAGTAGTACTGTGATGTGAAAGAGGGATGAGGAGACAGTAGGGATGAGGAGACAGTAGTGCTGTGATGTGATAGAGGGATGAGGAGACAGTAGTACTGTGATGTGACAGAGGGATGAGGAGACAGTAGTACTGTGATGTGACAGAGGGATGAGGAGACAGTAGTACTGTGATGTGACAGAGGGATGAGGAGACAGTAGGGATGAGGAGACAGTAGTGCTGTGATGTGATAGAGGGATGAGGAGACGGTAGTACTGTGATGTGATAGAGGGATGAGGAGACGGTAGTACTGTGATGTGACAGAGGGATGTGGAGACAGTAGTACTGTGATGTGACAGAGGGATGAGGAGACAGTAGTACTGTGATGTGACAGAGGGATGAGGAGACAGTAGTACTGTGATGTGATAGACGGATGAGGAGACATTAGTACAGTGATGTGATAGAGGGATGAGGAGACAGTAGTACAGTGATGTGACAGAGGGATGAGGAGACGGTAGTACTGTGATGTGACAGAGGGATGAGGAGACGGTAGTACTGTGATGTGACAGAGGGATGAGGAGACGGTAGTAATGTGATGTGACAGAGGGATGAGGAGACAGTAATACTGTGATGTGACAGAGGGATGAGGAGACAGTAGTAATGTGATGTGATAGAGGGATGAGGAGTGAGGAGACAGTAGTACAGTGATGTGACAGAGGGATGATGAGACAGTAGTACTGTGATGTGACAGAGGGATGAGGAGACAGTAGTACTGTGATGTGACAGAGGGATGAGGAGACCGTAGTACTGTGATGTGACAGAGGGATGAGGAGACCGTAGTACTGTGATGTGACAGAGGGATGAGGAGACAGTAGTACTGTGATGTGACAGAGGGATGAGGAGACCGTAGTACTGTGATGTGACAGAGGGATGAGGAGACGGTAGTACTGTGATGTGACAGAGGGATGAGGAGACCGTAGTACTGTGATGTGACAGAGGGATGAGGAGACAGTAGTACTGTGATGTGACAGAGGGATGAGGAGACGGTAGTGCTGTGATGTGACAGAGGGATGAGGAGACAGTAGTACTGTGATGTGACAGAGGGATGAGGAGACGGTAGTACTGTGATGTGACAGAGGGATGAGGAGACGGTAGTACTGTGATGTGACAGAGGGATGAGGAGACGGTAGTACTGTGATGTGATAGAGGGATGAGGAGACAGTAGTACTGTGATGTGATAGAGGGATGAGGAGACGGTAGTACTGTGATGTGATAGAGGGATGAGGAGACGGTAGTACTGTGATGTGACAGAGGGATGATGAGACAGTAGTACAGTGATGTGATAATGAGATGAGGAAACAGTAGTACTGTGATGTGATAGAGGAGATGATGAGACAGTAGTACAGTGATGTGATAATGAGATGAGGAGACAGTAGTACTGTGATGTGATAGAGGAGATGATGAGACAGTAGTACTGTGATGTGATAGAGGGATGAGAAGACAGTAGTACTGTGATGTGATAATGAGATGAGGAGACAGTAGTACTGTGATGTGATAGAGGGATGAGGAGACAGTAGTACAGTGATGTGATAATGAGATGAGGAGACAGTAGTACTGTGATGTGATAGAGGAGATGATGAGACAGTAGTACTGTGATGTGATAGAGGGATGAGAAGACAGTAGTACTGTGATGTGATAATGAGATGAGGAGACAGTAGTACTGTGATGTGATAGAGGGATGAGAAGACAGTAGTACTGTGATGTGATAATGAGATGAGGAGACAGTAGTACTGTGATGTGATAGAGGGATGAGGAGACAGTAGTACAGTGATGTGATAATGAGATGAGGAGACAGTAGTACTGTGATGTGACAGAGGGATGAGGAGACAGTAGTACTGTGATGTGATAGAGGAGATGATGAGACAGTAGTACTGTGATGTGATAGAGGGATGAGGAGACGGTAGTACTGTGATGTGATAGAGGGATAATGAGACAATAGTACTGTGATGTGACAGAGGGATAATGAGACAGTAGTACAGTGATGTGACAGAGGGATGAGGAGACAGTAGTAATGTGATGTGACAGAGGGATGAGGAGACATTAGTACTGTGATGTGACAGAGGGATGAGGAGACAGTAGTACTGTGATGTGACAGAGGGATGAGGAGACAGTAGTAATGTTATGTGACAGAGGGATGATAAGACAGTAGTACTGTGATGTGACAGAGGGATGAGGAGACAGTAGTAATGTGATATGATAGAGAGATGAGGAGACGGTAGTACTGTGATGTGATAGAGGGATGATGAGACAGTAGTAATGTGATGTGATAGAGGGATGAGGAGACAGTAGTAATGTGATGTGATAGAGGGATGAGGAGACAGTAGTAATGTGATGTGATAGAGGGATGAGGAGACAGTAGTAATGTGATGTGACAGAGGGATGAGGAGACAGCAGTACTGTGATGTAATAGAGGGATAATGAGACAGTAGTACTGTGGTGTGACAGAGGGATGATGAGACAGTAATACTGTGATGTGATAGAGGGATGAGGAGACAGTAATACTGTGATGTGATAGAGGGATGATGAGACAGTAGTACTGTGATGTGATAGAGGGATGATGAGACAGTAGTAATGTGATGTGATAGAGGGATGAGGAGACAGTAGTAATGTGATGTGATAGAGGGATGAGGAGACAGTAGTAATGTGATGTGACAGAGGGATGAGGAGACAGTAGTACTGTGATGTAATAGAGGGATAATGAGACAGTAGTACTGTGGTGTGACAGAGGGATGATGAGACAGTAATACTGTGATGTGATAGAGGGATGAGGAGACAGTAATACTGTGATGTGATAGAGGGATGAGGAGACAGTAGTAATGTGATGTGATAGAGGGATGAGGAGACAGTAGTAATGTGATGTGATAGAGGGATGAGGAGACAGTAGTAATGTGATGTGACAGAGGGATGAGGAGACAGTAGTACTGTGATGTAATAGAGGGATAATGAGACAGTAGTACTGTGGTGTGACAGAGGGATGATGAGACAGTAATACTGTGATGTGATAGAGGGATGAGGAGACAGTAATACTGTGATGTGATAGAGGGATGATGAGACAGTAGTACTGTGATGTGATAGAGGGATGATGAGACAGTAGTAATGTGATGTGATAGAGGGATGAAGAGACAGTAGTACTGTGATGTGACAGAGGGATGAGGAGACAGTAGTAATGTGATGTGATAGAGGGATGAGGAGACGGTAGTACTGTGATGTGATAGAGGGATGAGGAGACGGTAGTACTGTGATGTGATAGAGGGATGAGGAGACAGTAGTACTGTGATGTGATAGAGGTATGAGGAGACGGTAGTACTGTGATGTGATAGAGGGATAAGGAGACGGTAGTACAGTGATGTGATAGAGGGATGATGAGACGGTAGTACTGTGATGTGATAGTGGGATGAGGAGACAGTAGTACTGTGATGTGACAGAGGGATGATGAGACAGTAGTAATGTGATGTGATAGAGGGATGATGAGACAGTAGTAATGTGATGTGATAGAGGGATGATGAGACAGTAGTACTGTGATGTGATAGAGGGATGATGAGACAGTAGTACAGTGATGTGACAGAGGGATGAGGAGACAGTAGTACTGTGATGTGACAGAGGGATGAGGAGACAGTAGTACTGTGATGTGATAGAGGGATGATGAGACAGTAGTAATGTGATGTGATAGAGGGATGATGAGACAGTAGTAATGTGATGTGATAGAGGGATGATGAGACGGTAGTACTGTGATGTGATAGAGGGATGAGGAGACAGTAGTAATGTGATGTGATAGAGGGATGAGGAGACAGTAGTACTGTTATGTGATAGAGGGATGATGAGACAGTAGTAATGTGATGTGATAGAGGGATGATGAGACAGTAGTACAGTGATGTGATAAGGGGATGAGGAGACAGTAGTACTGTGATGTGATAGAGGGATGAGGAGACGGTAGTACTGTGATGTGATAGAGGGATGAGGAGACGGTAGTACAGTGATGTGATAAGGGGATGAGGAGACAGTAGTACTGTGATGTGATAGAGGGATGAGGAGACAGTAGTACTGTGATGTGATAGAGGGATGATGAGACGGTAGTACTGTGATGTGATAGAGGGATGATGAGACGGTAGTACTGTGATGTGATAGAGGGATGAGGAGACAGTAGTACTGTGATGTGACAGAGGGATGAGTAGACAGTAGTACTGTGATGTGACAGAGGGATGAGGAGACAGTAGTACTGTGATGTGATAGAGGGATGATGAGACAGTAGTACAGTGATGTGATAGAGGGATGATGAGACAGTAGTACAGTGATTACTGTGATGTGATAGAGGGATGATGTGACAGTAGTACTGTGATGTGATAGAGGGATGATGAGACATTAGTAATGTGATGTGACAGAGGGATGAGTAGACAGTAGTAATGTGATGTGATAGAGGGATGAGGAGACAGTAGTACTGTGATGTGATAGTGGGATGAGGAGACGGTAGTACTGTGATGTGATAGAGGGATGAGGAGACGGTAGTACTGTGATGTGATAGAGGGATGAGGAGACGGTAGTACTGTGATGTGATAGAGGGATGAGGAGACGGTAGTAATGTGATGTGATAGAGGGATGAGGAGACGGTAGTAATGTGATGTGATAGAGGGATGAGGAGACGGTAGTAATGTGATGTGATAGAGGGATGAGGAGACGGTAGTAATGTGATGTGATAGAGGGATGAGGAGACAGTAGTACTGTGATGTGATAGAGGGATGGTGAGACAGTAGTAATGTGATGTGATAGAGGGATGAGGAGACAGTAGTACTGTGATGTGATAGAGGGATGAGGAGACAGTAGTACTGTGATGTGATAGAGGGATGAGGAGACGGTAGTAATATGATGTGATAGAGGGATGAGGAGACGGTAGTACTGTGATGTGATAGAGGGATGAGGAGACAGTAGTAATGTGATGTGATAGAGGGATGAGGAGACGGTAGTACTGTGATGTGATAGAGGGATGAGGAGACGGTAGTACAGTGATGTGATAAGGGGATGAGGAGACGGTAGTACTGTGATGTGACAGAGGGATGAGGAGATGGTAGTAATGTGATGTGACAGAGGGATGAGGAGACGGTAGTAATGTGATGTGACAGAGGGATGAGGAGACGGTAGTAATGTGATGTGACAGAGGGATGAGGAGACGGTAGTAATGTGATGTGACAGAGGGATGAGGAGACGTTAGTACTGTGATGTGACAGAGGGATGAGGAGACGGTAGTACAGTGATGTGACAGAGGGATGAGGAGACGGTAGTAATGTGATGTGACAGAGGGATGAGGAGACGGTAGTAATGTGATGTGACAGAGGGATGAGGAGACGGTAGTAATGTGATGTGACAGAGGGATGAGGAGACGGTAGTAATGTGATGTGACAGAGGGATGAGGAGACGGTAGTACTGTGATGTGACAGAGGGATGAGGAGACGGTAGTACTGTGATGTGACAGAGGGATGAGGAGACGGTAGTAATGTGATGTGACAGAGGGATGAGGAGACGGTAGTAATGTGATGTGACAGAGGGATGAGGAGACGGTAGTACTGTGATGTGACAGAGGGATGAGGAGACATTAGTACTGTGATGTGACAGAGGGATGAGGAGACAGTAGTACTGTGATGTGATAGAGGGATGATGAGACTGTAGTACTGTGATGTGATAGAGGGATGATGAGACGGTAGTGCTGTGATGTGATAGAGGGATGATGAGACGGTAGTGCAGTGATGTGATAGAGGGATGAGGAGACGGTAGTGCAGTGATGTGATAGAGGGATGATGAGACGGTAGTGCAGTGATGTGATAGAGGGATGAGGAGACGGTAGTACTGTGATGTGACAGAGGGATGAGGAGACAGTAGTACAGTGATGTGACAGAGGGATGAGGAGACAATAGTACAGTGATGTGATAGTGGGATGAGGAGACAGTAGTACAGTGATGTGACAGAGGGATGAGGAGACAATAGTACTGTGATGTGACAGAGGGATGAGGAGACAGTAGTACAGTGATGTGATAGTGGGATGAGGAGACAGTAGTAATGTGATGTGATTGGGGGATGATGAGACAGTAGTACTGTGATGTGATAGAGGGATGAGGAGACAGTAGTACAGTGATGTGATAGAGGGATGAGGAGACAGTAGTACAGTGATGTGATAGTGGGATGAGGAGACAGTAGTAATGTGATGTGATTGGGGGATGATGAGACAGTAGTACTGTGATGTGATAGAGGGATGAGGAGACAGTAGTACTGTGATGTGATAGAGGGATGAGGAGACAGTAGTAATGTGATGTGATAGAGGGATGAGGAGACAGTAGTACTGTGATGTGATAGAGGGATGAGGAGACAGTAGTACTGTGATGTGATAGTGGGATGAGGAGACAGTAGTAATGTGATGTGATAGAGGGATGAGGAGACAGTAGTACTGTGATAGAGGGATGAGGAGACAGTAGTAATGTGATGTGATAGAGGGATGAGGAGTGAGGAGACAGTAGTACAGTGATGTGACAGAGGGATGATGAGACAGTAGTACTGTGATGTGACAGAGGGATGAGGAGACAGTAGTACTGTGATGTGACAGAGGGATGAGGAGACAGTAGTACTGTGATGTGATAGAGGGATGAGGAGACAGTAGTACTGTGATGTGATAGAGGGATGATGAGACAGTAGTACTGTGATGTGATAGAGGAATGAGGAGACAGTAGTAATGTGATGTGACAGAGGGATGAGGAGACAGTAGTACTGTGATGTGACAGAGGGATGAGGAGACGGTAGTACTGTGATGTGATAGAGGGATGAGGAGACAGTAGTACTGTGATGTGACAGAGGGATGAGGAGACAGTAGTGCTGTGATGTGATAGAGGGATGAGGAGACGGTAGTGCTGTGATGTGATAGAGGGATGAGGAGACGGTAGTACTGTGATGTGATAGTGGGATGAGGAGACGGTAGTACTGTGATGTGATAGTGGGATGAGGAGACAGTAGTACTGTGATGTGATAGAGGGATGAGGAGACAGTAGTAATGTGATGTGATAGAGGGATGAGGAGACATTAGTACAGTGATGTGATAGTGGGATGAGGAGACAGTAGTACAGTGATGTGATAGTGGGATGAGGAGACAGTAGTACTGTGATGTGATAGAGGGAGGAGGAGACAGTAGTACTGTGATGTGATAGAGGGATGATGTGATAGAGGGATGAGGAGACGGTAGTACTGTGATGTGATGGAGGGATGAGGAGACAGTAGTACTGTGATGTGATAGAGGGATGAGGAGACAGTAGTACTGTGATGTGACAGAGGGATGTGGAGACAGTAGTACAGTGATGTGACAGAGGGATGAGGAGACAGTAGTACTGTGATGTGATAGAGGGATGAGGAGACAGTAGTACTGTGATGTGATAGAGGGAGGAGGAGACAGTAGTACAGTGATGTGATAGAGGGATGAGGAGACAGTAGTACTGTGGTGTGATAGAGGGATGAGGAGACAGTAGTACTGTGATGTGATAGAGGGATGAGGAGACAGTAGTTCTGTGATGTGATGGAGGGATGGTGAGACAGTAGTACTGTGTTGTGATAGAGGGATGAGGAGACAGTAGGGATGAGGAGACGGTAGTACTGTGATGTGATAGAGGGATGATGAGATGGTAGTACTGTGATGTGACAGTGGGATGAGGAGACGGTAGTACTGTGTTGTGATAGAGGGATGATGAGACAGTAGGGATGAGGAGACGGTAGTACTGTGATGTGACAGAGGGATGAGGAGACGGTAGTAATGTGATGTGACAGAGGGATGAGGAGACAGTAATACTGTGATGTGACAGAGGGATGAGGAGACGGTAGTAATGTGATGTGACAGAGGGATGAGGAGACAGTAGTGCTGTGATGTGATAGAGGGATGAGGAGACGGTAGTAATGTGATGTGATAGAGGGATGAGGAGTGAGGAGACAGTAGTACAGTGATGTGACAGAGGGATGATGAGACAGTAGTACTGTGATGTGACAGAGGGATGAGGAGACAGTAGTACTGTGATGTGACAGAGGGATGAGGAGACAGTAGTACTGTGATGTGATAGAGGGATGAGGAGACAGTAGTACTGTGATGTGATAGAGGGATGATGAGACAGTAGTACTGTGATGTGATAGAGGAATGAGGAGACAGTAGTAATGTGATGTGACAGAGGGATGAGGAGACAGTAGTACTGTGATGTGACAGAGGGATGAGGAGACAGTAGTACTGTGATGTGACAGAGGGATGATGAGACAGTAGTAATGTGATGTGATAGAGGGATGAGGAGACAGTAGTAATGTGATGTGATAGAGGGATGAGGAGACGGTAGTACTCTGATGTGATAGAGGGATAATGAGACAGTAGTACTGTGATGTGATAGAGGGATGAGGAGACGGTAGTACAGTGATGTGATAGTGGGATGAGGAGACGGTAGTACAGTGATGTGACAGAGGGATGAGGAGACGGTAGTACTGGGATGTGACAGAGGGATGAGGAGACGGTAGTACTGTGATGTGATAGAGGGATAATGAGACAGTAGTACTGTGATGTGATAGAGGGATAATGAGACAGTAGTACTGTGATGTGATAGAGGGATGAGGAGATAGTAGTACAGTGATGTGATAGTGGGATGAGGAGACAGTAGTACAGTGATGTGATAGTGGGATGATGAGACAGTAGTACTGTGATGTGATAGAGGGATAATGAGACAGTAGTACTGTGATGTGATAGAGGGATGAGGAGACAGTAGTACTGTGATGTGATAGTGGGATGAGGAGACTGTAGTACTGTGATGTGATAGAGGGATGAGGAGACAGTAGTACTGTGATGTGATAGAGGGATGAGGAGACAGTAGTACTGTGATGTGATAGTGGGATGAGGAGACAGTAGTACTGTGATGTGATAGAGGGATGAGGAGACAGTAGTACAGTGATGTGATAGAGGGATAATGAGACAGTAGTACTGTGATGTGACAGAGGGATGAGGAGACAGTAGTACTGTGATGTGATAGAGGGATGAGGAGATAGTAGTACAGTGATGTGATAGTGGGATGAGGAGACGGTAGTACTGTGATGTGATAGAGGGATGAGGAGACAGTAGTACAGTGATGTGATAATGAGATGAGGAGACAGTAGTACTGTGATGTGATAGTGGGATGAGGAGACAGTAGTACTGTGATGTGACAGAGGGATGAGGAGACAGTAGTACAGTGATGTGATAGAGGGATGAGGAGACAGTAGTAATGTGATGTGATAGAGGGATGAGGAGACGGTAGTACTGTGATGTGATAGAGGGATGAGGAGACAGTAGTACTGTGGTGTGATAGTGGGATGAGGAGACAGTAATACTGTGATGTGATAGAGGGATGAGGAGACGGTAGTACTGTGATGTGACAGAGGGATGAGGAGACGGTAGTACTGTGATGTGATAGGGGGATGAGGAGACAGTAGTACTGTGATGTGATAGAGGGATGAGGAGACAGTAATACTGTGATTACTGTGATGTGATAGAGGGATGATGAGACAGTAGTACTGTGATGTGATAGAGGGATGAGGAGGCAGTAGTAATGTGATGTGACAGAGGGATGAAGAGATGGTAGTACTGTGATGTGATAGAGGGATGAGGAGACGGTAGTACTGTGATGTGATAGAGGGATGAGGAGACGGTAGTACTGTGATGTGATAGAGGGATGATGAGACGGTAGTACTGTGATGTGATAGAGGGATGAGGAGACAGTAGTACTGTGATGTGATAGAGGGTTGATGAGACAGTAGTACAGTGATGTGATAGAGGGATGAGGAGACAGTAGTACTGTGATGTGATAGAGGGTTGATGAGACAGTAGTACAGTGATGTGATAGTGGAATGAGGAGACAGTAGTACTGTGATGTGATAGAGGGATGAGGAGACAGTAGTAATGTGATGTGACAGAGGGATGATGAGACAGTAGTACTGTGATGTGATAGAGGGATGAGGAGACAGTAGTACAGTGATGTGATAGAGGGATGATGAGACAGTAGTACTGTGATGTGATAGTGGTATGAGGAGACAGTAGTAATGTGATGTGATAGAGGGATGATGAGACAGTAGTACTGTGATGTGATAGAGGGATGATGAGACAGTAGTACAGTGATGTGATAGAGGGATGATGAGACAGTAGTACTGTGATGTGACAGAGGGATGAGGAGACAGTAGTACTGTGATGTGACAGAGGGATGAGGAGACAGTAGTACTGTGATGTGATAGAGGGATGAGGAGACAGTAATACTGTGATTACTGTGATGTGACAGAGGGATGATGAGACAGTAGTAATGTGATGTGATAGAGGGATGATGAGACGGTAGTACTGTGATGTGATAGAGGGATGAGGAGACAGTAGTACTGTGATGTGATAGAGGGATGATGAGACAGTAGTACAGTGATGTGATAGAGGGATGATGAGACAGTAGTACTGTGATGTGATAGAGGGATGATGAGACAGTAGTAATGTGATGTGATAGAGGGATGATGAGACAGTAGTACTGTGATGTGATAGAGGGATGATGAGACAGTAGTACAGTGATGTGATAAGGGGATGAGGAGACAGTAGTACTGTGATGTGATAGAGGGATGAGGAGACGGTAGTACTGTGATGTGATAGAGGGATGAGGAGATGGTAGTACAGTGATGTGATAAGGGGATGAGGAGACGGTAGTACTGTGATGTGATAGAGGGATGATGAGACGGTAGTACTGTGATGTGATAGAGGGATGAGGAGACAGTAGTAATGTGATGTGACAGAGGGATGAGGAGACAGTAGTACTGTGATGTGATAGAGGGATGATGAGACAGTAGTACAGTGATGTGATAGAGGGATGATGAGACAGTAGTACAGTGATTACTGTGATGTGATAGAGGGATGATGAGACAGTAGTACTGTGATGTGATAGAGGGATGATGAGACATTAGTAATGTGATGTGACAGAGGGATGAGTAGACAGTAGTAATGTGATGTGATAGAGGGATGATGAGATAGTAATAATGTGATGTGATAGTGGGATGAGGAGACAGTAGTACTGTGATGTGATAGAGGGATGAGGAGACGGTAGTACTGTGATGTGATAGAGGGATGAGGAGACAGTAGTACTGTGATGTGATAGAGGGATGAGGAGACGGTAGTAATGTGATGTGATAGAGGGATGAGGAGACGGTAGTAATGTGATGTGATAGAGGGATGAGGAGACGGTAGTACTGTGATGTGATAGAGGGATGAGGAGACGGTAGTAAAGTGATGTGATAGAGGGATGAGGAGACGGTAGTAATGTGATGTGATAGAGGGATGAGGAGACGGTAGTAATGTGATGTGACAGAGGGATGAGGAGACAGTAGTACAGTGATGTGACAGAGGGATGAGGAGACATTAGTAATGTGATGTGACAGAGGGTTGATGAGACAGTAGTACTGTGATGTGACAGAGGGATGAGGAAACAGTAGTTATGTGATGTGACAGAGGGATGAGGAGACAGTAGTAATGTGATGTGACAGAGGGATGAGGAGACAGTAGTAATGTGATGTGACAGAGGGATGAGGAGACAGTAGTAATGTGATGTGACAGAGGGATGAGGAGACAGTAGTAATGTGATGTGACAGAGGGATGAAGAGACAGTAGTAATGTGATGTGACAGAGGGATGAGGAGACAGTAGTAATGTGATGTGACAGAGGGATGAGGAGACGGTAGTACTGTGATGTGACAGAGGGATGAGGAGACATTAGTACTGTGATGTGACAGAGGGATGAGGAGACAGTAGTAATGTGATGTGACAGAGGGATGAGGAGACGGTAGTACAGTGATGTGACAGAGGGATGAGGAGACAGTAGTACTGTGATGTGACAGAGGGATGAGGAGACAGTAGTTCAGTGATGTGACAGAGGGATGAGGAGACAGTAGTACTGTGATGTGACAGAGGGATGAGGAGACAGTAGTACAGTGATGTGACAGAGGGATGAGGAGACGGTAGTAATGTGATGTGATAGAAGGATGAGGAGACAGAAGTACTGTGATGTGATAGAGGGATGAGGAGACGGTAGTACTGTGATGTGATAGAAGGATGAGGAGACGGTAGTACTGTGATGTGATAGAGGGATGAGGAGACGGTAGTACTGTGATGTGATAGAGGGATGAGGAGATAGTAGTACTGTGATGTGATAGAGGGATGAGGAGACAGTAGTACTGTGATGTGATAGAGGGATGATAAGACAGTAGTACTGTGATGTGACAGAGGGATGAGGAGACAGTAGTTCAGTGATGTGACAGAGGGATGAGGAGACAGTAGTACTGTGATGTGACAGAGGGATGAGGAGACAGTAGTACAGTGATGTGACAGAGGGATGAGGAGACGGTAGTAATGTGATGTGATAGAAGGATGAGGAGACAGAAGTACTGTGATGTGATAGAGGGATGAGGAGACGGTAGTACTGTGATGTGATAGAAGGATGAGGAGACGGTAGTACTGTGATGTGATAGAGGGATGAGGAGACGGTAGTACTGTGATGTGATAGAGGGATGATGAGATAGTAGTACTGTGATGTGATAGAGGGATGAGGAGACAGTAGTACTGTGATGTGATAGAGGGATGATAAGACAGTAGTACTGTGATGTGATAGAGGGATGATAAGACAGTAGTACAGTTATATGATAGAGGGATGATGAGATAGTAGTACTGTGATGTGATAGAGGGATGAGGAGACAGTAGTACTGTGATGTGATAGGGGGATGAGGAGACAGTAGTACTGTGATGTGATAGAGGGATGAGGAAACAGTAGTACTGTGATGTGATAGAGGGATGATAAGACAGTAGTACAGTTATATGATAGAGGGATGATGAGATAGTAGTACTGTGATGTGATAGTGGGATGAGGAGACAGTAGAACTGTGATGTGATAGAGGGATGAGGAGACGGTAGTACTGTGATGTGATAGAGGGATGAGGAGACGGTAGTACTGTGATGTGATAGAGGGATGAGGAGACGGTAGTGCTGTGATGTGATAGAGGGATGAGGAGACGGTAGTACAGTGATGTGATAGAGGGATGAGGAGACGGTAGTAATGTGATGTGACAGAGGGATGAGGAGACGGTAGTACTGTGATGTGATAGAGGGATGAGGAGACGGTAGTACAGTGATGTGATAGAGGGATGAGGAGACGGTAGTACTGTGATGTGATAGAGGGATGAGGAGACGGTAGTACTGTGATGAGATAGAGGGATGATGAGACAGTAGAAATGTGATGTGACAGAGGGATGAAGAGACAGTAGTACTGTGATGTGACAGAGGGATGATGAGACAGTAGTAATGTGATGTGACAGAGGGATGAAGAGACAGTAGTACTGTGATGTGACAGAGGGATGAGGAGACAGTAGTAATGTGATGTGACAGAGGGATGAGGAGACAGTAGTACAGTGATGTGATAGAAGGATGAGGAGACAGTAGTACAGTGATGTGACAGAGGGATGAGGAGACAGTAGTACAGTAATGTGACAGAGGGATGATGAGACAGTAGTACAGTGATGTGACAGAGGGATGAGGAGACAGTAGTAATGTGATGTGATAGAGGGATGAGGAGACAGTAGTGCTGTGATGTGATAGAGGGATGAGGAGACAGTAGTACTGTGATGTGATGGAGGGATGAGGAGACAGTAGTACTGTGATGTGATGGAGGGATGGTGAGACAGTAGTACTGTGATGTGATGGAGGGATGAGGAGACAGTAGTACTGTGATGTGATGGAGGGATGAGGAGACAGTAGTACTGTGATGTGATAGAGGGATGGTGAGACGGTAGTAATGTGATGTGATAGAGGGATGAGGAGACAGTAGTACTGTGATGTGACAGAGGGATGAGGAGACGGTAGTACTGTGATGTGATAGAGGGATGGTGAGACGGTAGTAATGTGATGTGACAGAGGGATGAGGAGACAGTAGTACTGTGATGTGATAGAGGGATGAGGAGACAGTAGTACTGTGATGTGATGGAGGGATGGTGAGACGGTAGTAATGTGATGTGACAGAGGGATGAGGAGACAGTAGTACTGTGATGTGACAGAGGGATGAGGAGACAGTAGTACTGTGATGTGACAGAGGGATGAGGAGACGGTAGTACTGTGATGTGACAGAGGGATGAGGAGACAGTAGTACTGTGATGTGACAGAGGGATGAGGAGACGGTAGTACTGTGATGTGATGGTGGGATGGTGAGACGGTAGTAATGTGATGTGATAGAGGGATGAGGAGACAGTAGTACTGTGATGTGACAGTGGGATGAGGAGACGGTAGTACTGTGTTGTGATAGAGGGATGATGAGACGGTAGTAATGTGATGTGACAGTGGGATGAGGAGACAGTAGTAATGTGATGTGATAGAGGGAGGATGAGACAGTAGTAATGTGATGTGATAGAGGGATGAGGACACAGTAGTACTGTGATGTGACAGAGGGATGAGGAGACGGTAGTACTGTGTTGTGATAGAGGGATGATGAGACGGTAGTACTGTGATGTGACAGTGGGATGAGGAGACGGTAGTACTGTGTTGTGATAGAGGGATGATGAGACAGTAGTACTGTGATGTGACAGTGGGATGAGGAGACGGTAGTACTGTGTTGTGATAGAGGGATGATGAGACAGTAGTGCTGTGATGTGATAGAGGGATGATGAGACGGTAGTACTGTGATGTGACAGTGGGATGAGGAGACGGTAGGGATGAGGAGACAGTAGTGCTGTGATGTGATAGAGGGATGAGGAGACAGTAGTACTGTGATGTGACAGTGGGATGAGGAGACGGTAGTACTGTGTTGTGATAGAGGGATGATGAGACAGTAGTGCTGTGATGTGATAGAGGGATGATGAGACGGTAGTACTGTGATGTGACAGTGGGATGAGGAGACGGTAGGGATGAGGAGACAGTAGTGCTGTGATGTGATAGAGGGATGAGGAGACAGTAGTACTGTGATGTGATAGAGGGATGAGGAGACGGTAGTACTGTGATGTGATAGAGGGATGAGGAGACGGTAGTACTGTGATGTGATAGAGGGATGAGGAGACAGTAGTACTGTGATGTGATAGAGGGATGAGGAGACGGTAGTACTGTGATGTGATAGAGGGATGAGGAGATGGTAGTACTGTGATGTGATAGAGGGATGAGGAGACGGTAGTAATGTGATGTGATACAGGGATGATGAGACGGTAGTACTGTGATGTGATAGAGGGATGATGAGATGGTAGTACTGTGATGTGACAGAGGGATGAGGAGACGGTAGTAATGTGATGTGACAGAGGGATGAGGAGACGGTAGTACTGTGATGTGACAGAGGGATGAGGAGACGGTAGTACTGTGATGTGACAGAGGGATGAGGAGACGGTAGTACTGTGATGTGACAGAGGGATGAGGAGACCGTAGTACTGTGATGTGACAGAGGGATGAGGAGACAGTAGTACAGTGATGTGACAGAGGGATGAGGAGACAGTAGTACTGTGATGTGATAGAGGGATGAGGAGACGGTAGTACTGTGATGTGACAGAGGGATGAGGAGACAGTAGTACTGTGATGTGATAGAGGGATGAGGAGACAGTAGTACTGTGATGTGACAGAGGGATGAGGAGACAGTAGTAATGTGATGTGACAGAGGGATGAGGAGACGGTAGTACTGTGATGTGACAGAGGGATGAGGAGACGGTAGTACTGTGATGTGACAGAGGGATGAGGAGACGGTAGTACTGTGATGTGACAGAGGGATGAGGAGACAGTAGTACTGTGATGTGATAGAGGGATGAGGAGACAGTAGTACTGTGATGTGACAGAGGGATGAGGAGACAGTAGTAATGTGATGTGACAGAGGGATGAGGAGACAGTAGTAATGTGATGTGACAGAGGGATGAGGAGACAGTAAATAGGGATGAGGAGACAGTAGTAATGTGATGTGACAGAGGGATGAGGAGACAGTAGTAATGTGATGTGATAGAGGGATGAAGAGACTGTAGTAATGTGATGTGACAGAGGGATGATGAGATAGTAGTACTGTGATGTGATAGAGGGATGAGGAGACAGTAGTACTGTGATGTGATAGAGGGATGATAAGACAGTAGTACTGTGATGTGATAGAGGGATGATAAGACAGTAGTACAGTTATATGATAGAGGGATGATGAGAAAGTAGTACTGTGATGTGATAGAGGGATGAGGAGACAGTAGTACTGTGATGTGATAGGGGGATGAGGAGACAGTAGTACTGTGATGTGATAGAGGGATGAGGAAACAGTAGTACTGTGATGTGATAGAGGGATGATAAGACAGTAGTACAGTTATATGATAGAGGGATGATGAGATAGTAGTACTGTGATGTGATAGTGGGATGAGGAGACAGTAGAACTGTGATGTGATAGAGGGATGAGGAGACGGTAGTACTGTGATGTGATAGAGGGATGAGGAGACGGTAGTACTGTGATGTGATAGAGGGATGAGGAGACGGTAGTGCTGTGATGTGATAGAGGGATGAGGAGACGGTAGTACAGTGATGTGACAGAGGGATGAGGAGACGGTAGTAATGTGATGTGACAGAGGGATGAGGAGACGGTAGTACTGTGATGTGATAGAGGGATGAGGAGACGGTAGTACAGTGATGTGATAGAGGGATGAGGAGACGGTAGTACTGTGATGTGATAGAGGGATGAGGAGACGGTAGTACTGTGATGAGATAGAGGGATGATGAGACAGTAGTAATGTGATGTGACAGAGGGATGAAGAGACAGTAGTACTGTGATGTGACAGAGGGATGATGAGACAGTAGTAATGTGATGTGACAGAGGGATGAAGAGACAGTAGTACTGTGATGTGACAGAGGGATGAGGAGACAGTAGTAATGTGATGTGACAGAGGGATGAGGAGACAGTAGTACAGTGATGTGATAGAAGGATGAGGAGACAGTAGTACAGTGATGTGACAGAGGGATGAGGAGACAGTAGTACAGTAATGTGACAGAGGGATGATGAGACAGTAGTACAGTGATGTGACAGAGGGATGAGGAGACAGTAGTAATGTGATGTGATAGAGGGATGAGGAGACAGTAGTGCTGTGATGTGATAGAGGGATGAGGAGACAGTAGTACTGTGATGTGATGGAGGGATGAGGAGACAGTAGTACTGTGATGTGATGGAGGGATGGTGAGACAGTAGTACTGTGATGTGATGGAGGGATGAGGAGACAGTAGTACTGTGATGTGATGGAGGGATGAGGAGACAGTAGTACTGTGATGTGATAGAGGGATGGTGAGACGGTAGTAATGTGATGTGATAGAGGGATGAGGAGACAGTAGTACTGTGATGTGACAGAGGGATGAGGAGACGGTAGTACTGTGATGTGATAGAGGGATGGTGAGACGGTAGTAATGTGATGTGACAGAGGGATGAGGAGACAGTAGTACTGTGATGTGATAGAGGGATGAGGAGACAGTAGTACTGTGATGTGATGGAGGGATGGTGAGACGGTAGTAATGTGATGTGACAGAGGGATGAGGAGACAGTAGTACTGTGATGTGACAGAGGGATGAGGAGACAGTAGTACTGTGATGTGACAGAGGGATGAGGAGACGGTAGTACTGTGATGTGACAGAGGGATGAGGAGACAGTAGTACTGTGATGTGACAGAGGGATGAGGAGACGGTAGTACTGTGATGTGATGGTGGGATGGTGAGACGGTAGTAATGTGATGTGATAGAGGGATGAGGAGACAGTAGTACTGTGATGTGACAGTGGGATGAGGAGACGGTAGTACTGTGTTGTGATAGAGGGATGATGAGACGGTAGTAATGTGATGTGACAGTGGGATGAGGAGACAGTAGTAATGTGATGTGATAGAGGGAGGATGAGACAGTAGTAATGTGATGTGATAGAGGGATGAGGACACAGTAGTATTGTGATGTGACAGAGGGATGAGGAGACAGTAGTACTGTGATGTGACAGAGGGATGAGGAGACGGTAGTACTGTGTTGTGATAGAGGGATGATGAGACGGTAGTACTGTGATGTGACAGTGGGATGAGGAGACGGTAGTACTGTGTTGTGATAGAGGGATGATGAGACAGTAGTACTGTGATGTGACAGTGGGATGAGGAGACGGTAGTACTGTGTTGTGATAGAGGGATGATGAGACAGTAGTGCTGTGATGTGATAGAGGGATGATGAGACGGTAGTACTGTGATGTGACAGTGGGATGAGGAGACGGTAGGGATGAGGAGACAGTAGTGCTGTGATGTGATAGAGGGATGAGGAGACAGTAGTACTGTGATGTGACAGTGGGATGAGGAGACGGTAGTACTGTGTTGTGATAGAGGGATGATGAGACAGTAGTGCTGTGATGTGATAGAGGGATGATGAGACGGTAGTACTGTGATGTGACAGTGGGATGAGGAGACGGTAGGGATGAGGAGACAGTAGTGCTGTGATGTGATAGAGGGATGAGGAGACAGTAGTACTGTGATGTGATAGAGGGATGAGGAGACGGTAGTACTGTGATGTGATAGAGGGATGAGGAGACAGTAGTACTGTGATGTGATAGAGGGATGAGGAGACGGTAGTACTGTGATGTGATAGAGGGATGAGGAGATGGTAGTACTGTGATGTGATAGAGGGATGAGGAGACGGTAGTAATGTGATGTGATACAGGGATGATGAGACGGTAGTACTGTGATGTGATAGAGGGATGATGAGACGGTAGTACTGTGATGTGACAGAGGGATGAGGAGACGGTAGTAATGTGATGTGACAGAGGGATGAGGAGACGGTAGTACTGTGATGTGACAGAGGGATGAGGAGACGGTAGTACTGTGATGTGACAGAGGGATGAGGAGACGGTAGTACTGTGATGTGACAGAGGGATGAGGAGACCGTAGTACTGTGATGTGACAGAGGGATGAGGAGACAGTAGTACAGTGATGTGACAGAGGGATGAGGAGACAGTAGTACTGTGATGTGATAGAGGGATGAGGAGACGGTAGTACTGTGATGTGACAGAGGGATGAGGAGACAGTAGTACTGTGATGTGATAGAGGGATGAGGAGACAGTAGTACTGTGATGTGACAGAGGGATGAGGAGACAGTAGTAATGTGATGTGACAGAGGGATGAGGAGACGGTAGTACTGTGATGTGACAGAGGGATGAGGAGACGGTAGTACTGTGATGTGACAGAGGGATGAGGAGACGGTAGTACTGTGATGTGACAGAGGGATGAGGAGACAGTAGTACTGTGATGTGATAGAGGGATGAGGAGACAGTAGTACTGTGATGTGACAGAGGGATGAGGAGACAGTAGTAATGTGATGTGACAGAGGGATGAGGAGACAGTAGTAATGTGATGTGACAGAGGGATGAGGAGACAGTAAATAGGGATGAGGAGACAGTAGTAATGTGATGTGACAGAGGGATGAGGAGACAGTAGTAATGTGATGTGATAGAGGGATGAAGAGACTGTAGTAATGTGATGTGACAGAGGGATGAGGAGACAGTAGTACTGTGATGTGATAGAGGGATGATAAGACAGTAGTACTGTGATGTGATAGTGGGATGAGGAGACAGTAGTACTGTGATGTGATAGAGGGATGAGGAGTCGGTAGTAATGTGATGTGACAGAGGGATGAGGAGACGGTAGTACTGTGATGTGATAGAGGGATGAGGAGACAGTAGTACTGTGATGTGATAGGGGGATGAGGAGACAGTAGTACTGTGATGTGATGGAGGGATGGTGAGACGGTAGTAATGTGATGTGATAGAGGGATGAGGAGACGGTAGTACTGTGATGTGATAGAGGGATGAGGAGACAGTAGTACTGTGATGTGACAGAGGAATAAGGAGACAGTAGTACTGTGATGTGATAGGGGGATGAGGAGACAGTAGTAATGTGATGTGATAGAGGGATAAGGAGACAGTAGTACTGTGATGTGATAGGGGGATGAGGAGACAGTAGTAATGTGATGTGATAGAGGGATGATGAGATAGTAGTAATGTGATGTGACAGAGGGATGAGGAGACAGTAGTACTGTGATGTGATAGGGGGATGAGGAGACAGTAGTACTGTGACGTTATAGACGGATAAGGAGACAGTAGTACTGTGATGTGATAGGGGGATGATGAGACAGTAGTACTGTGACGTTATAGAGGAATGAGGAGACAGTAGTATTGTGATGTGATAGAGGGATGATGAGACAGTAGTACAGTGATTTGATAGGGGGATGATGAGATAGTAGTATTGTGATGTGATAGGGGGATGATGAGACAGTAGTACAGTGATGTGATAGAGGGATGTGGAGACAGTAGTACAGTGATGTGATAGGGGGATGATAAGACAGTAGTACAGTTATATGATAGAGGGATGATGAGATAGTAGTATTGTGATGTGATAGATGGATGATGAGATAGTAGTACTGTGATGTGATAGTGGGATGATGAGACAGTAGTATAATATGATGTGTTGGTGAGGACAGGGCATTCGGTGACATGATGTGAGGACGGGAATGGAAATAGCAGAATTCCATTGATTGACAATATTGTTGTTATTATTTTATATCATACTTACCTACTCTTGTGTGGTGGTCCCGGCCGCCTGGAAATGCAGGCAAGTCTCCAAGCCGGCCGCCCACTCCCCGGCCTCCCACTCCCCGGCCACCCCCCTCATTCTCCTACTCATGGCCCCGCCCCTGCTTCACACTGCCGGCAATCTCTGCATTATGTAATGGGGGATTGTGCATGATGATGCAGTCATATTGTCAGGCCCCCCCCCACTCTGTCCATAATTCCGGATACTGTCCTGGCCACGCCCTCTATGACGCACAATGCCCTACTGCTATGCTGAGGGGTCATCCAAACTGTCTGCATACATTCTTTATATACAGTGCTGGACTCTCAAATATATCCATCCATTTTAATGTGACATATACAGGATATATAAAATTATAAATACATTTAAACAGGCAACTTCTAAAAACAACCCCAGTGCTGCTAAGTGGTTACATTTCTTCTCAGCGTTGTATATTCTGAAATAGAGGAAGTTCTGACCTCTTCCTTCCTGATGTATTAATGGAAATCTGTAGTTCTGCACAAATTGGTATGAATACCCCTTAATTGCTAGAGAGAAATAATTGCTGTCAAGACAATAATTGTGCTTCCAAAGCACAATAATTCTTATTGCAATAAAAAAGAAATGTACACGCTTTGATCTAGCACAATTAGCGCAAAGACAATTAAATACAGAGTATACCATACAGCCCAATACATACACATGCGCACCGGTCCCAGCAAACAGTCATCAGTCCAGAAGCCTGTGGTCATCCAAAGAGAATGGCTACTGACTGGGACCGGGACACAGGCTATATACCCTAACAGATCATGATAACAATAATGTAGACAGACAAACAAACATAATTCCATTGGTTCTTCCTCTTGGTCTTTGTAGTACGCTGTAGTTCATAGAACAGTTCACTAGGGGTATGTACCAATTCTCCAGATTACATTTACATTTACTTCTGTCTAACTAAGTTCTAAAATAACAAACAATGGAGTTGTTCTGATAAGAGATAGCCAGCAGATACTTGATGGAATCACAATGTAATCAAATGCCTCTTTCCAGCCTCTTTGGAAGGTAAATGCTAGCTCCTTTAGGCAAACAATGATAGTCAGACTTAAAGACAATGGTTCATTCAAAAAACTCCTCTGCACCTCACAATATGTGTGTGTTTTCAATTACTAGTCACAGACATGTCTACCGGACTTGTCTGTCAGCACTGGCCAAACTTTGCATTTTTAAATATATATAAAGTCTTTTAAATACATATGTGTATCTGTGAGCATTTATTATGTAAAGACTTTAACAGTGTGCAGTAACACGGCAGATGTACACAACGCTAAATAGCACCGCATACAAAGATATTATACTGACTACGCCAGATGGCGTCATGCAGTCAATGCAAACATGGCATCTTCAGATCTTTTCAAAGATCTGATCTCAGCCAATCAACTGGCTTTGACAGTCCACCCTTTGATAGCAAACAATACGCTATCACACTCTGGTCTTAAATTTATTCAGTTATACACTATGAAATATTATTAAAAGTTATATTAGGGGATGGCACAATTTGTTCTTTAAACCATCAATAATGAGCCCCTGGGAGGGACATAAAACTACCCTTATACGCACACCGTGGATCTCGGAAGATCATGGGAAAGATGTGGGGATGCACCTAACCTATAAAGGAAGTCTTGAAGGGGATAGGGACTTACATTATTTAGGATGTTTAAAAATAACATTTAATAATACATTTCATGCATGGCTAAATCTATACATCATCTGATGGTACATACTAGTTCAGGATTGTAATGCAGTTCTTCATTTACCTTGGTATTCATACTATTACTACTAACCACCATCATAATTTCTCCTAGTTTACCTTAGCATTACATTTTCCACACTTCAATACAGCAGGAACACATCTGACACATAAGCCAATTACTAAGATGACAATCAATATGAGGATCAGGAGCTTACCTATGCTAGCAATTATTTCCTAAACCCACTCTCCTAGACCAGAGAATCATTTTACAGGGTTCAACCACGAGAACTACTCTTCTATCTTTTTCTCTACCTCAGTCAATGAGGCACTATGTTCTTTAAAAATTTACATTTCAGCTGCAGAATCTCTTCCATCTTCCGGTCTATCACCTCCTTGGGATCGCCAGTATTATTTGTGATAAAAGTGCAACACTTGACACCAATTTGGGTTGACAGAGTCACACAGTATCCACTGTTCGAAATCAAATAATTGGTAATGATCATCGTGCAAATTAATATCTGAATGATTTAGTCATCTATGGTCTGATGACGAAATGCTTGGATGCTGCTCTGTGTCAGCGCATTTCCGATGCGCACAGATACAAGGTTTAGTGTGGAAAACACGTTTGGTGTGTATGCCTATGGGTGTTTGCATATGTTTTGAGAAACTCTGCATGTTAATACAGTATGCCTGTAACAAATTAATTAAAATGTTCAGAGAGACTAGTATGCTCAAAGGAAGTGGTCTAAATGTAAAGTTACGAATTACTGTCATGGACCTGCAAGTCATTGGCAGTTGTGTGCCTATTGTTCGGTGCTGTTTTGGTTCATAGGAACTGACATCTACATCCTAATTAAGTGAAGAATAGCCTGTCCCAGGCTATGAGACTATGTGGCACCTGCAAGCAGCTGGGGGTCTCCCCCTACTTAGAAATACACCTGCTCTTCAAGCAACTTAGAATTTGGTTGAAGCAATGTCTAAATATTAAAATAATGCCAGTAAATAGATAAAGCGAGGGATATATATATATATATATATATATATATATATGTGTATATATATATATATATATTAAATCCATCACAAATTCACTGAATTACATAGCACACACACACTTAGACTTACATGGTTACACATCTCGTATGTGTAACTATATGCTCGCTCCTTTGAGTGTGCATGCACCCACATATACACACAACGCATACTAGCAAAACTATGCAATATTCTCACACTTACACATACCAAAGCTTATAAAAAGGTTCCTCAACATTAAAAGGTTAATATTAGAGGTTTTATATGTTATCAAGTCTATTGTGAAATACATATATTTGGTATCTAAGGTTTAGTACATGATAAGCAGACCATGTTTGGTACCATTCTAAAACTCTGTTTATTTGCAGACTTCTGGTTCCTTCGGCGAGGAGATCGCAGCAGGCATTCGCAAGATATGAATTATAGGTTAGAATGTATCTCTGTATGTAGTGTTTCTTTATTAGTTCTCCGGAGGGAAACCTACACAAAGAAGCAGTTGGAAAGCTGATGACACCATATGAACTAACCAATGAACGGAGTGACCTGAAGCCAGAACCATTAGCATCTTTTATTCTGTGCCTTTGTTGTCTCTGAAACCTGTACCGAATATAGGCTTGTGAGCTGGGGCAGTAGGCAGACATGTCCTCCATATCCTTGGGTGACAGTGACCGCAGAATTCAGGATTGAAATACTGCATACTGGGCCAGGTCACATACGTAAGTATCGTTTTTTTTGTAGTTGTTAATGTATCATCTATTGCGCTAATTGTATTTAAATCACAGCATGTAACCAAATGCTTTTTATGTGAATAATATCTTTTGTGCTTTGGAACCATTTTCAAAGTCTGGGAAGCGATTATTTCATATGGGTAAGCTACGCTAAACAGCGACATTTTGGGTATAAAGGTTATTAGGAATTGATACCTCCAGTAAAAGCTGTTAAATAATTTAATACTAGTCTATGTTGCACAAGTTCTTTCTTATAGGCCTGTAACTCCTTACCAGTGTACCTGAACGTGTCATCATACATTTCGGTGATATTATCTATTAATTTAGCAAGGTCTTGGATGTATCTAAAATTAAAGTACCCCGAGTGATCCTGGTGGAATCTAATGCTACCAAAATTTGGAAGCCAGTTGTTTCGCTAAACAACTGTGTGGCTGTATGTACATCACCAGGTATCCTATTTCTTTTGTCTCTGTGTTCATATTGTGTGTGAAGATATGGTGATGGTGTGTTTTTATGAATACCAAGCATTTCACCATGTGTGTGGGTCATAACCTCTGGGACTACTCTTCCCAGATAACACAAACCTTCGGAACTCGGAGAGAGCCACTTATACCCTTTCCTTCCACATATAAAATACACATCGTCTCGGAGTACATAAGGGATAGAATGCATCATAATCATCAAACATATTTCCCTAGAAAATGATCTAGGTTCTCCCATCTGACTAACACACGTTTCTGGTTGTACAACTCTAGCACAGTACCCTTCTGGTATCCTGCCAACCATCTCCTTGATGGGACTATGGGTATACCTATACCGGAAGTATCTCCCACTGTAAGTAATGTTATGTACAAGTTTATCATCTAGTGGTCCATTATCAGCTCTGAGTGAGAAGGTCATTGTCTGAATGTTCCCGGTCACCTCCCAGTCTCTTGGTTTAATGGAATTAGTGAAATTAAAACATAAGCAAGTTCTATCTACCTGGTACGGGTGAAGCTTAAAATTTGGAGGTTTGGATTTAACGAACTTCCCATCCAGTGTTTTCCGCTTATGTAATCCAATAACCTCAGAGACATTTAACAGGAGTTGTATAAACCTACATTATGTTGTCCCTGACGCACATGAGTGCAAACCCAACCCTCAGTCTGGTTTAACCTTACCCACTAAGGAATGGTGATCCTCTAAAGGATGCTCGCCCAAATACAGGTTACTCTTGGACTGGCATCGCTGGATGCACTTTTCATCAATTAGAAATCCACAGTTTGTACACATACAGTATTCCTCAGACAATAGACCTTCACACTGACTCCGAGTTTCTAGAATGATAGATCTCTTAATTACTTTACTGAGTTTGGTCAGATACCGCCCTTGTGAATGTATTGCTCCTTCTCCCGACTCCACTCCATCGGTATCACCATCGACCTCGTCCTCCATCATCTGTCCACCGTTACAGAAACAGGACATCCTGAAACAAACAAGGATGATGAGAACTCTGGAAAAAAATAGGAACGCAAACCCAGCCTGCCATTCCATTACTGGAATAGTGGACTGTAAATTTCCCTAGCTGAGGTATCTCACTGCAGTCTTTAACTCTATTGGAACAAGCTCGCAACTAACAGATCTACGTTATCTGCCTCGACTCCGCCTTGTATCTCCACCGGATAGTTGACCTTCCTGCAGAGGTATCTCTCTCTGCCAATTTCAAGGATGTTGTACTTTTCAGCAACACTTGATATGGACCTTCCCACCAATCTGTCAGACAACCTGAACGTAAGAAATTTCGAATCATAACAAATTCTCCAAGTTCAACATCATGACAGTTTGTTTCAGGCATATCAGGTGACTACAATTTCAATTTCTGCTGCTGCTGTTTCAACTGTTTACTCATTGTTATAAGATACTTTACCGTAACCTCGTTGTTACTCTTCAAATATTTCTGCGGACTTACAATCAGATGAGATTTTCTCCCGAACAATATCTCAACGTGGGACAAATTAAGAGTGGGTCTAGGAGTTGTCCTGATGCTATGAAGACTAGCGGTAATGCTTCTGGCCAACCTAATCCAGTTTCAGCCATGATCTTACTCAGTTTGTTCTTAACAGTACCATTTACCCTCTCCACCTTGGCAGTGGCTTGCGGTCGATAGGGGGTGTGAAGTCTACTATTAATACCCATCAACTGTTCTGGAAGACATCACCAGTGAAATGACTACCCCTATCACTTTCTATGATTCTAGGGATACCGTACCTGCATACAAATTCCTGAACAATCTTCTTAGCAGTAAAAGCAGCAGTATTAGTGGCAGCTGGATATGCCTCTACCCAATTAGAAAACACATCTGTACAAACTAATACATATTTGTGGTTCCTGCAGGGTGGTAATTGGATTAAATCAATTTGTATTACCTGAAAAGGTCCGTCTGTCGGAGGGATGTGAGATTGCTCAGTCGGTATTGTCTCCCGACATTCTTCCTCAAGCAGGTCAGGCAGGACATTGCCCTTTTCTCAGCTTGAGAAAAAATGTCTGGTGCACACCAATATGCTCTGACCAACTTGCACATACCTTGTTTACCTAGGTGAGTCAGACTGTGCGCTGCCTCAGCCAAGCTTGGGTAGTATGCCTTGGGAACCACCAGCTTACCTTGTCCATCTCTCCATAGTCCTGAGGACTCTTGCCCACATCCCTTGGATCTCCAGACTGCCTTTTCCTGAATGGAACACAATTTTGCATCTCAATGAATTTCTGCATATCAATAGTTTGAAACATCATCATTTGATCAACTGATATGTTAACTCTTAACCCTGCTGCCCATTTGGCAGCTTCGTCTGCTCTATTATTGCCCAGTGACACCGGATCATCCTCACCTGTATGGGCTTTACACTTAATGATGGCCACTGCCTTTGGCATTTGGATCGCTGTCAATAGTCCTTTAATATATTTTGAGTGTGCTAGTGGTGTGCCTGCTACTGTCATAAAATTTCTAAGGCGTAATAGAGCTCCGAAATCATGTTTGACCTCAAAGGCGTACCTAGAGTCAGTGTATATGTTAGCAGATTTACCTTCTACCAACTCACAAGCTATTCTTAATGCCACTAGCTCCGCCACTTGGGCCGAGTGAGGTGGACCAAGGGGTTCAGCTTCTATAACGTCCTCGTCATTTACAATAGCATAACCTGTACATAACTCTCCAGTGTCAGTTTGTCTATGACAACTCCCGTCCGTGTAAAACGTCACATCTACATTTTCTAAAGGTGTATCACGTATATCAGGTCTTGCAGTAAAGATCTGATTCAAATATTCCATACAATCATGTGCATCAGTATACCTGCAGAACTCGCCTTCCACCAGCGACTCACCTCTCTCCACTCTTTGTGCATCCTGAGGCACATATGGTAAATACTTCACTGGGTTTAACGTACTGCACCATTTAAAGGTGATATTTGCAGGTGCTATTAGAGCTATTTCCCATTTCGTGAACCTAGCTGAGGAAACATGTCTGGTTTGGGCAGAATTCAGCAGAGCAGATACAGCATGGGGTATATAAACAATCATATCATGGCCTAATACTACATCCTCACTCTTACTGACCAAAAGAGCAGTTGCTACTACACTTCTTAAACACAGTAAAAAAAGGGGGTAAACATAGGGGATACCAATCGGCGCTAGAAATTAAAAAAATACTTAAATATGCATGGTGAACTGGAACAATCCTTGTATTGCTTGAAGTTCTTTGCATACAATCCTTCCTCAAGGAACACCGCCGTAGGATAACTCCAGTATATATGCAAGGAGAAATAAATCGGGGGTCATTGAGGGGTGTTTTTCAAAAACATAAATTTTTTTTCTCTTTATAAAAAACCAATTGTGTGTGCTTTAAATAGTGCATACCCAACTCACATAGGGTAAATATGAGTGTCTCCCAAAAAGGTATCTTTAAGTGTTCACAACCATAGTGTGTGTGATGAAAAGGAAGGTGCCGCGTACCATTCACTCACATCAAAAGAGTTGGGGGGAATCACATAGAGGTAAAAAAGTGACATACCTCTGGATTCCAAAAAAAATCATACACCTTCTCAATTTTTTTTTTTTGGAATCCAGAGGTATGTCACTTTTTTACCCTTTGTCTGCTGGGATTTACCATCTTTTCCAGTCAGCTATTTAGACTACCTCTGGTTAGGTTTATATATATTTTTATAATTTTTATTTTTGTATGTTGGTCATTTCATGTTTTTTTATATTGCCATCACTGGAGTTTTTTACTGTCTGGAATATTTGTATGAATAAATCTTTTTCGCTGGTACCTGGTATTTTTGGAAAAAGCATTATTTTGATCTGGATGATGTTTTGAGAATAAATGGAAAAAAGAAAGATACCTTGATGTGCAGTATAAACCACATGAGAATTGTGAGTTCGGTACGCACCGAGTTATTATAAAAGAAACCTCTATGTGATTCCCCCCAACTCTTTTGATGTGAGTGAATGGTACGCGGCACTTTCCTTTTCATCACACACACTATGGTTGTGAACACTTAAAGATACCTTTTTGGGAGACACTCATATTTACCCTATGTGAGTTGGGTACGCACTATTTAAAGCACACACAATTGGTTTTTTATAAAGAGAAAAAAAATTTATGTTTTTGAAAAACACCCCTCAATGACCCCCGATTTATTTCTCCTTGCATATATACTGGAGTTATCCTACGGCGGTGTTCCTTGAGGAAGGATTGTATGCAAAGAACTTCAAGCAATACAAGGATTGTTCCAGTTCACCATGCATATTTAAGTATTTTTTTAATTTCTAGCGCCGATTGGTATCCCCTATGTTTACCCCCTTTTTTTACTGTATTTGTATTTATGGATTTGGTGATTTCCATTTAAACTTGGGTGACCATTTTTAGGCTGCTGTTGCGCATTTACAGTGTAACCTACCACGATTCTTTATTGTATACTTCTTAAACACGTTGGGAGTGATCTTGCCACAGTGTCCAATTGGGCACTGTAGTATGCTACAGGTCTACTAGCATCACCATGTTTTTGTGTGAGGACACCTGCTGCGCAGCCATTAGCCTCCATACAATATTATTATTATTATTACCAGTTATATAGCGCACACATATTCCGCAGTGCTGTACATAGAATATTCGGCCATTCACATCAGTCACATCAGTCACAATATGAATCAAAAGGTTTTTCATAATCTGGTATTCCCAATGCTCTTGTCAGACTGTCCTTAAGGTTAAGGAAAGCCTGCTCTGTTTCCTCAGTGTGTGTGACACGGTCAGGTTTTGAGGAAGAAACTAAGGCCCTCATTCAGAGCCGCTTGTAAGCGGACGTTCGCTCGTAGCGATCCGATGTTGTACAACCACGCATGCGTCGGTGTAACAGTGCGCATGTGTGTACGGCTGATTGCGATAATTTTTCAGTCATTCGTCGAACAGCGAACAGGAAGTGACATGTCAAATGTGATTGACAGAACTGTCCGTTTTGGGGGCGGTGACGGGGTGAAGATGGGAAAACGCAGGCGTGTCGAGGCGTTTATTGGGCGTACATAAATTATCTGATGCGAGCGGCCAATGTGAACGGCACAAGTCATACATCACTGGCTGATCCAATTTTCAGTAAGACTGCTCGCTCAGCTTGTGGTCTGGTATAGTCTACCTCAATGACGATGGTCTCTTGGGCCTTCTCCGGGCTCATCGATGGTGTGGCGATGTATCATTTGCGGCCACATAAACAATCATCTTGTAATTGTTAATCTGCTTGTAAGGTGTTTCGTTAATAGCTTTTTTTTAGTTGCTAAAATTCGAACGCAGGTGAACTACTCAGCTGCTAATTGCGGCCTAATACAATCAATTAGTAGACTTTTTTTATTATTATTATTTATTTTTGGGGGGGTTTGTAGTTCAACAATATTGTACGCATGTTTTTTTGATAAGCGAATATTTTATGGCCAAAGAAACCATTTTTTGATTTCGTATTTTTTTTTGGTTTTTTAAATCTCTTTTTTTTTTTTAAACCCTTGATTGTTTAGAAATGAAAAAATGTTTTTCTTTCTGTTGTCTTGTTTGTCATTTTGTTGTCTGGATTACCTTTTAACCAGTTTTGAAAGAAATAAACAAGAGAATTGATCAGTTTTTATTTATTTTTTGTTTATTTTTACTCACACAAATAATGTAAAAAACGTAAAAAAACATAAATTGGTTTTTTGCCCACAAAAATAAACAAAGTGGCATTTCATACACAAACAAATAAAATTATTAAAAACAATTCACAAGAAAGGAGAGGGAGGTTTTGGCCATTAAGGAATATGGGGCAAACACAGAACTGGATTGTGGGGAAATTAGCCAGTGCTGTCATAGCCTTTTAGGGCGTTTGGGCGGGGTGGGGAGTGAGCTGGTACGGGTCCAGGATGTCCTTCGCCTGGCCTGTCCAGAGGCAGATGTTGTGGCCTCTGGACTAGGCATAGGGCTAGGCACATTTGGAGGGATGGCTGTTGTTGTGCCAGAGGTGGAGGGTCCTGATGTTCCGGCAGGAAGGGAGGCTGGCTCCAACATGTGGTGGCGAGCGAGCTGCTCCAGGGCATTAGCAATTCGCACGTTGGCCGCAGAATTTGCCTCCAGGGCGTCCGCCACCCGTAACAGATTGGCGTCCTGCCTCAGCATAATCTCGGTCTGTTGATCCGTTTTGAAATTGAGATCAGTGAGGAGGACTACTGCCTGCAAGGGGGAAGGCCTTGGACTGTCCTCCACAGGGTCCCCAGCCGGATCTACTGCTTCCTCCCCTGCAGAGCCAGAAGAAATTCTGCGGCCAATGCTCACCTCTGGAGCAGACTCATCCGCCTGTGTCTCTGTGAGAAAAAAGAGAAAAGAGTCAAATTAGAATCTAATATGTTCCCAAAAACATTTCAGAGTTTGTAACATTCCAACATTTACCTGGATCAACATGAGGAGCCGCAAAGTCTGGCATGTCGGTATCCATGTTCGACACGCCAAACACCTCCTCATCCTGCACACCCCCCTGTGCCAGCTCCTCCAAATCAGTGAGCTCAAGTGACACAGGGGTGGGACCCCCACCTGTCCCCCTTGCATGCCTAGCCCTATCTGCAAGTTTTTGTTTCAGCCGATATTTGAAGTCGGTCTACCTGTTGTATAAAAAGTTAGCATTATTACTGCAGTATTTTGTCCTGTAAACACTTTTTAATCAAATGTAGTTGGTACTTACCAGTGTTTAACATCCCGGGTTGCACGTTCCAACTCACTCACCCCATTGACAGCACTGGCTATGTCCTCCCACATTTTCCACTTCTGGCTTGCACCCATATTCCTTGGGGCCTGGGGCAGGGTGTCAGTGCACATTTGTACCAAAACCTCCATCTCCTTCCTTGTGAATTGTGGCTGCCTTTTTTTTTTGCCAGGTTTTGTAGGCCTACTAGGCCCAGCAGCCTCTTCCATATCATCCTCCACACCTTTTGGAAAACAGAATTTTTTTTGTATAATTTATATATTTTTTTAAATGATTGATAAGCCATCATTTTCATTATAAAAACAATAATACTTACCTGGCGCCTCTTGGCCAGTACCTTGCTGCTCGGTAGTCATTTTGGACTCAACTACAGCAGACCGATTTGGGATTTCAGTGATGTTTTTATACATGCGTCAGCATTATTCGGCTGCATCATTGATTGTGCGCTCCTATTCTCATTATTCGGATGCATCATTGATTGTGCGCTCCTATTGTCCGTCATTAGTTGGTGCGGGAAAATAAAGACTATTTATGGCTTGGTGTGACTCCAGTCGAGGTGGCATGTTGATTGTTGGAGGTTTGGCGTTGTCGTGGTTTGTTGGCTGTTTTGGTAGAAGGCGTATTTTTTGGTTGTGATCTTTTTTGGAATTATGCTTACTTATTTTTTTTCTGGTCGGTTTTGTTTTCAAATTTTTTGCTTTTGCATTTTTCAGTAAGTATTTTAAAATCCCCCCTTAAAAATTCGGAGTAAATTTTTAAAAATGTGTTTTAATTTTTTTTTTTTTTTTTTGGCCTTGCCCCAGTGACGTTTTCCTACTACTGGTTTATTTGTCTTTTTTGGTAAGTGTTTGTTTAATTATTTTTCAAAATCGATGTGTTGGTCTTTGCATCTGTTTCCCAAAGTAATGTTGTTTATTTTCTTTGCCCAATCATGTGTAACCAATAAAAGTAGCGTACTATTTTGCAAACTAATGTGTCTTGTTTGAACTGTAAAAGGAGCGTACTATTTTGCGAACTAATGTGTCTTGTTTGAACTGTAAAAGGAGCGTACTATTTTGCGAACTAATGTGTCATGTTTGAACTGTAAAAGGAGCGTACTATTTTGCGAACTAATGTGTCTTGTTTGAACTGTAAAAGTAGCGTACTATTTTGCGAACTAATGTGTCATGTTTGAACTGTAAAAGGAGCGTACTATTTTGCGAACTAATGTGTCTTGTTTGAACTGTAAAAGGAGCGTACTATTTTGCGAACTAATGTGTCTTGTTTGAACTGTAAAAGTAGCGTACTATTTTGCGAACTAATGTGTCATGTTTGAACTGTAAAAGTAGCGTACTATTTTGCGAACTAATGTGTCTTGTTTGAACTGTAAAAGGAGCGTACTATTTTGCGAACTAATATTTTTTTTGTTTTAGTTTAAAATCTTGTCTTAACACTAACATGGCGATTCAATATGGGTGCGTTAATTTAGACATTCTGACGTCATTTTCGCAGGTTTTACTTTTACTCCCTCTTCAATCTCAAAGACATTGCATTTTTAACAAGTCTTTCATCCAATACGGTGATAAGTTGTTTCCATTGAATAGGTGCACAAAAAAAGAGCAGAATTGGGGTTTAGGGGTGCATGCTTTTATAAAATACATAGGGGGAGGAGCCCTAGATTGCACACCCTAAGCACAATGTGAGGTGCTACCTGCTGAGACTTGTAGTGCTGCAAGCATAAAGAGACAAATGCAAGTGCACACTCTAACCATGCTGAACCTAACAATATAACTGCTAAATAGCATCAAAGAGGTTCTTTGCATAATAATGGCCATAATTATGGGCCTGCCCACCGCGTCCAGGTGACCTCTATCAGGCAGGTCCCTAACACTCCTATGGAACAAATATAGGGCACGGGACCCCCCAGGCCAACCCAGCAGAACCGTCCCATGGCATCACACTAGTGTGAGATTTAAAGTGAGGGTTAAAGAATAATAAGAAAACCTATGTGTTAAGTCCTACATAAGTAGGAGGTTATAGTAAAAAGTGTATGAAGTGCTACAGATATAAAAAACAAACTAAGGAAGTGAAAAAGTATATATTATGATGCCATGAAGCAGTCCAGCCACACCAGCCCAGAGAGTCCACCACCCCAATACCAGTCCCAAAACTGACACAGCATATATATAATAGGTCTTACCCTCAATGTGCCTCATTAGATGTGCAGTCTTGGAGTGCAAGGACTCCTTGCTAATTAAAAACACCCAGGAGCAGGTGGGAGGGTGCTAATCAAGGTGGGAGGAGTCTCATCCTTCCAGTGTACATACATACACACAGTACAGAATACATAGGGGGAGGGGCCCTAGATTGCACACCCTAAGCACAATGTGAGGTGCTACCTGCTGAGACTTGTAGTGCTGCAAGCTTAAAGAGACAAATGCAAGTGCACACTCTAACCATGCGGAACCTAATAATATAACTGCTAAATAGCATCAAAGAGGTTATTTGCATAATAATGGCCATAACTATGGGCCTGCCCACCGCGTCCAGGTGACCTCTATCAGGCAGGTCCCTAACACTCCTATGGAACAAATATAGGGCACGGGACCCTTCATACACTTTTTACTATAACCTCCTACTTATGTAGGACTTAACACATAGGCTTTCTTTATTATTCTTTAACTCTTTAGGCTTTTATAAAATAGCCTTCGCCCCTGAGAATGTCAGTGAAAAAAGAACTGTGTCCCTCTTTTTTTTGTTTCAGCATAAATGGACAGGCCAAAAAAAAATAAAAAATGGTGATCCAAAATTAATTTTTAAATACAATTTCTTAACAATAGGGAATAGGTTCAGGGCTATTCTGCAAGTATGCGGCAGGTGTTTTTTAGAATATAATTATAGCGGCAGGTGCCCAAATGTTGATGTTAACACAAATTAATTGAGGGACATCAAAATATGGTAATCCCCATTTTTAGTTTCTCCAAATTTGATGGGCCCACTTTAAAAATGTGCAAAAATAACTAAGTGCTCTTCTGCATCACTTCTTCAATGTGGGTAACAAAACACATGCTGCGGCTCTTTTAAACCCCCACTTTCAAATAAAGGCTAAAACGGGGGTACCCATAGTGTTCAACCATGTTTTTCAAACTTTAGGGGTGCTCTTACCTTTTTAAGTTGGAAAAACGAGAAACTTTATGCCTTCGTCCCAGGCATAGGACTCATAGGCGTGCAAGGCCCCAGATATATAGAACACGTGTCACCCTTTTTGGAATGCCAGATGATAAGGTATTAAGACGATACCGTCTTCCTTCACAAATCATCCTAGACACTCTCTCATTAATAGAGAGTGATCTTGAACGGCAAATTGTCAGCCCTACAGCAATACCACCACTTACGCAATTAATGTCGGTGTTACATTTCTGTGCCTCAGGATCCTTTCAAACCACGGTGGGAATAGTTGCCGGAATATCCCAATCCTCCTTTTCAAGGATCCTGAGGGCAGTTATGGAGGCCATTTTTAAACACCTCCATCATTTTATTACAATGCCAGTGGATATGGGTTCCCTTAGTGTGGCGAAGGCCAATTTTTACCAAATAGCTGGCTTCCCACACATCATAGGGGTTGTGGATGGCACTCACATACCACTTCAGCCTCCAGCAAGGCTGGAGGCTATTTTTAGGAACCGAAAACACTTTCATTCACTGAATGTAATGGTGGTATGTGATGCCTCCCTCCAGATCCTGTCCCTGAATGCCAAATTCCCCGGGAGTGTACATGATTCCTTCGTCATCCGGCAATCAGGGATTTGGCACAAATTAGACAACCTACAAGCTGGTGATGCGTGGCTTCTGGGTAAGTTGACACCTTCTGAGGCAACCAATGCAAAGCTTGTTACACAATGGTCTTGATGTTTTTTTTTATTTTCACAGGAGACAGTGGTTACCCTTGCACGCCCTGGCTGCTCACTCCTTATTTGGCACCCACACCTGGGCCACAAAGTGAGTATAATTCCACACTTACAGTCACCAGGCAGGTGGTGGAGCACTGTATGTCGGCCTTTTAAAAGTCCGATTCAGATGCCTCCACCACTCTGGTGGCGAGCTCATGTATTTGCTGGATATGGTTTCGAAAATTGTGGTCCTGTGTGGGATATTTCACAACATCGCCATAAGGAGTGGTATCCCAATGCAGCCAGAGGATGCCTTGCCTGAGGATGGCCCCCCCGAGGTTGGTCGGAGGTCAGTATGTGGGGGGCCATACGCGACGATGTGGTGGCCAGATATTTTAGGTAATTTTTGTTAATAATGTAGTTAATTTACACAATGTAGACATGTAAGATTTCAATGACCAATTGTCATTTTTTTTTCTTTTTTTTTGGGGTGTCTTTTATTCTATTAAATTACCCGAACAAACGATGCCTACTACCTGATCCCAAAAAATTTCTTCATGTGTCCACATTGGCTATAACTTCTGGAACAATTATTTCTTCGCCTCATTTGGGGATTCATGTTGGCCTGCTACTTCTTTAAACAGTTCTTGATTGTTGTTGTTGTTTTGTTATTTTTGGTGTTGGTTGTTTTTTGGAGTGTGTTTTCACTGTGTTAATTGCTTGACAAAATTCACTTTGTTTATTTTTTTTGTGTGGATTAAATTTTGGATAACCTTTTAAAGACTTTTCCTTGGTAAATTACAAGCAAGTGTAACCTGGTCCAAAAAAGGCAAACTTGCTTAATGGCTAATCCTGTAATGTGTTAAATTGTACAGTATTTTACCATGCTTTGTGGCTAAAAACAAACACCGAAGGTATTATGGTGAATCAGTATGTTTTCTAATCTAGGCCTAAGCAGGTTTTAGAGAATATTTACATTACCCACCCCAAAATTTAAAAAAACTCTGGTAATTTGACAAACCTATTGGTATTGTTAGGTGTTTAATGTGCCAGCTTACATACTTACTTGAGCTTTCTTCAAACACATTTACATTACTTAAAAAAACATGCTCCAATAGTCGACTTATGTAAGGTTAAAGAATCTAATATTTACAGACAAGGAATGAGACTTTAATAAATCTAAATATATTTTATTGGTCACAACATTTTAAGGGTGTTCAACAAAAAAAAAAAAATTAGTGCCGCAGGACCGCCATCATGTGATCAACAACCACAAGCATCCCGACTAGATGGGCCCTCAAGGTTTGCAATCCATCCTGCATTGTTTGCAAATGCCTTTGGTCCTCTGTGGTTTAAAAAAAAAAAGGGATTACTAAACTGACAACTTAATTTATATGTTACCAAACAACTTACAAATCAGACTATAGTTTCAACAAAGATCTAAATTTTTCATTAAAAAAAAAGTAATGGCAAACACAAAGATTATTTAAATACTAACTTTAAAAATTAGACCTAAAAAAACAAAAAATAAAAAGCCGAAGTAGGCAAAAACAATACATTTGTTGGTACCATAAAATAGATAGACACAAGTATGAGTGTTTGGACATGTGTGATATGTGTAAGGGGAAAACATCCTAGACATTGTTTTGCCAAGATATATATCCTAAACATTAGAAATACTTAACAAATTGGAAATGCACAGGCAAAAGGACAACATCAACCAAAAAGCCCCCCAAAAAACAGTTAAAAAGGCAAACATACCGGTCATCGTCCTCCTCAGAGGTGGGCCAGTGCTGGTCCGATTGAGGAGGGGACATTTGACTCTGGGTGGAGGGGGAGGAAAAGAGAGGGGGGGGTGATGAAAAGGGAGGGGGGGGGGAGGGGAGGGTGATGAAAAGAGAGGGGGGGGAGGGGAGGGTGAATTGGGAGGGATGGGAATAATAGGACAGGGATGGGCCTCAGGCACTGGGCAGTCTGGGGTGGAGAGGGAATTTGGTGAAGGTTGGGGAGTGGAGGATTGGGTGGGAGTGGGGGATAGGGGACGAGGGCGACAATGTTGTCTTATTCTACATCGTACTCTGCGCTCAGCCACTAAATGATGGTTAAAAAATGTTACTGTTTGTTTTTTGGGGGTTTTGTTATCAATTTACACAGTCCAAAATTTCAATAGCCCCCCAAAAAAACATGCACACGCAGGTATGTTCCAAAAAAAAAAAACCAGGGATAGATGGAAAACATGCACACGCAGGATGTACAAAATAAACAAACAGGGATAGATGGAAAACATGCACACGCAGGGATGTACAAAATAAACAAACAGGGATAGATGGAAAACATGCACACGCAGGGATGTACAAAATAAACAAACAGGGATAAATGGAAAACATGCACACGCAGGGATGTACAAAATAAACAAACAGGGATAGATGGAAAACATGCACACGCATGGAGGCTTACATTTAAAAAACAAAAAAAAACAACTTACTGTCGCGAATTTCCACACACAAATTCGCCAAAAGGTGGGGGGATCTGCGGTGGAGATCAGACCACCGCCTTTCCAGCTGCCCGATATTGCGGCGGTATCCCAAAGATCGCAGGCGGCGCATCACCTCTGCATAGGCGAGCCGCTTGCGTTGGTTTGTGATGGGGGCCTGAAGCACTGTGATCCTCCGGTCCATCACTTCTGTGAGGACCAGGAGTTCTCTGCATGTAAAGGCTGCGGCTCTCATGATGGCAATGATTTGTTTTCCAAAAAACAGTTTTAATAAAGGGCCCAGAACAATTATGATTGGCTAATGTACTTTGAAATATAACAGAACGCATTGGATTGGTTATTGTATGAGACATGTGACCTACACCCTCACAAATATAATGTGAATTATTATAGGCTTGAGGCAGTGACATGAGTTAAATAATTTAAATATTATTAATAAAGATGCAAAATCTGTATATAAACTTCCACAAAACAATAGTAGCATTCAAAACAACTTTGAATTTTGAAAAACCATCCCCTTGGTACAAACGAACGTATTCAGCGGAAGGAATGACACACACGAACGATAATAAAGTTTATTGACATTGTAAAAAAAAACGGATTGCAAAGATGTGAATAACAATTAAGCTAATTAATATACTGATTGCTAGGAATCGATTCCAGTATGTGGGCAGAATGAAATAGCAAGCAAACGATAAATGACAGGCCCACTTCCGGTTTGGACTTGTGCGAGCGTTCCCTGCAACCAAAATAGGAGATGGACGGTCGCTATTTTGATCATTCGTTAGCTAGAGGAGGGGTTGGGAGACTTTGGGGCGGAAGATTAGCTACGAGCAAACTTACAAGCGAGCGCTTGAATTTACATTTTCTCGCTCGTACGCCGAACGAGCGAACGTCCACTTGCGTCCGCCTCTGAATCAGGCCCTAAGACCTGCAATGGTAAAGCCAAAATAGAAACACCTGGGATCCATGACCTGCAGTATCCACACATGCACAGAAACAGACAAATCTCAGGTGCACAACTCCAAATTATTAATAATATATATAAATGCAATAAAATTTTGCAATCAATAGAGGTTTTTAGCATAATCATGGCCAAGGTTATGGGCCCACCCACCATATCCAGGTAACCTCATTCGGGTAGGTCCCTAACATACTAGGGTTCGAATCCAGAGTGCAGGACCCCCCAAAACTTGGCCAGCCAAGCTGCCCCAGGGCACCACCATAGTAAGAAAAGTGCAGTGTACAGAGATAGTTAGGAGCAGCCACAGCTGCATATAAAGAATGAAAATAAAAAAGTGAAGTACATATATATTAAACACACAGTGAAGGGTTAAAATGTGTTATAAAGGAAAATGTGTTATAATAATGCGATGTCCTGAGACAGATCAACCAACGCAATCCAGGGGGACCCACGCCCCAAAAATGAACCAAAGTTGCACTACAGTATATAACTTGTAGGACTTATTTAGAATTGTGTCTAATACAGTGTGGAGTTGGAGTTGTGCACCTGGGATTTGTCTGTTTCTGTGCCTGCAATTAGTCTCATCAGGTAGCACCTCCCATTATATATATATAGTCAGGTTGTACAGTCCAGAAATCTTTCCCATATACTCCATTTAATGTGCTTTATTGCACTTCTGAAGGAAAGGAGACGCCCCCAGTCTGGACTGGCACCCTTCCTTATTGGTTTAAAAGCATGTAGTATGGTAATGTATATGCACACTGTATTAGGCACAATTCTAGATAAGTCCTACAAGTTATATACTGTAGTGCAACTTTGGTTCATTTTTGGGGCGTGGGTCCCCCTAGATTGCGTTGGTTGATCTGTCTCAGGGCACCACATTATAACACATTTTCCTTTATAACACATTTTAACCCTTCACTGTGTGTTTAATATATATGTACTTCACTTTTTTATTTTCATTCTTTATATGCAGCTGTGGCTGCTCCTAACTATCTCTTTACACTGCACTTTTCTTACTATGGTGGTGCCCTGAGGCATCTTGGCTGGGTCGGTTTTTGGGGGTCCTGCGCTCTGGATTTGAACCCTAGTATGTTAGGGACCTACCCAAATGAGGTTACCTGGATATGGTGGGTGGGCCCATAACCTTGGCCATTTATATATTATTGATGATTTGGAGTTGTGCACCTGGGATTTGTCTGTTTCTGTGCCTGCAATTAGTCTCATCAGGTAGCACCTCCCATTATATATATATAGTCAGGTTGTGCAGTCCAGAAATCTTTCCCATATACTCCATTTAATGTGCTTTATTGCACATCTGAGGGAAAGGAGACGCCCCCAGTCTGGACTGGCACCCTTCCTTATTGGTTTAAAAGCATGGAGTATGGTAATGTATATGCACACTGTATTAGGCACAATTCTAGATAAGTCCTACAAGTTATATACTGTAGTGCAACTCTGGTTCATTTTTGGGGCGTGGGTCCCCCTAGATTGCGTTGGTTGATCTGTCTCAGGACACCACATTATAACACATTTTCCTTTATAACTCATCAGGAGTGAGCTCCGTCCTCCGGCTTCTGCTGGCGCCGGGGAATGAGATAGATCCCCTTCAGTTTGTGTACGATGATGTCATCAGCCAGTGTCCAATGTCATTCCCTACTATCCAAGTTGGCATAGAGGGGGAATATATTCCTGCAGCGTGGCATGCTAAGCGAGCCTGCAAGGGGCTGAATTTCTTATTTTCCTGGAAAGTGTGGGCAAAAACATCCATTTTTCTCCTCACCCGCATCACTTCCAAGTACAGCTACCGAAGGGGTTTTATACTCTTCCCTGGCGCCGGGGGGGAGATAGTAGAGGAGTCAGGCGCCCGCTGGTAACACACTCTCTGCAGGCGCCTGGCAAATGGAGGGTGCAGGGGGTGCAATCGCTGGGCCAGCAGGCCCCTTAAGCAGCCGGGCTCCGTAGCAACTGCACTCCCTGCAACCTCTGTAGTTAAGCCACTGGAGGTGGAGCGCCGATCAGCGGCGCTCCTTCTCCATGCAGCTCCTCCTCAGCAGTGCCTGGAGCGGCCAGGTGACAATGGAGCCAGGTGCCCCCTTCAGGCAAATGACTCCATTGTCTCTGGGAGTTCCGCCACTGACTATAAAGCAGTCAGTCCTGCAACGCAAGTCTCTTTAGAAATCGCTTGTCTCCTTGATTGTGTTAGGATTTCCGGTTAGCAAATCATCTTGATGGCAGTTCCTAATCATAGGGATACTGCATCATGTCCTATCCTTGTTCTGGCTTTTTGCAGAAAGCTGGAAAACCTGTCTTGTCTGTGTCAATTCATAGCCTGTCATTCATGTCTGTCTGTTTGTGTTGTTTCATTTGTTCACTTATTAACTAGCTGTCTCTCTGCAGAGCAGGTACACACATGCCTTTGATTAGGAATCACTCTCCAGGAATTGTTTCTGATTGGATCCTGCATCTCATAAGTATACAGCCAGCCCTGAACTCACTGTCAGTTATACTGTCATTACCAGTGTATGTTTGCTGTGTTCAGTTCCTAAGTTCTTGCCAGGCTACTGAGTACTTTGGTTATTGAATCTGGATCCTGTCTCCATTCAGCCCTGCAGTATTACACCACAGTCCTGTCTGTCCGCATTCATCTTGTTACCTGCAGTGTTTCCACCTCACTGCCTCCATTATGTGTTACTGCAGCATATGAATCCACCTGTCTGCTGTTTAGGCCCCTGCCTAGACCATCTCAGCTGCTTGTGTTCACCGGGCGACACAGGCCGCATTACAGCGTGTCTATGGACTTTATCATTCTCCATATGGCTTCCCAGCCGCACCAAGTAGCTCCCGTGCTACCATCATTCTCCATACGGCTTCCCAGCCACACCAAGTAGCTCCCGTCCTACCACCAGTCTCCATACGGCTTCCCAGCTGCACCAAGTAGCTCCCATCCTACCACCAGTCTCCATACGGCTATTGCCACACCAGTGCGCAGGCTGCTTCTTGCCAAGAACTACCCAGCTCTCAAAGCCGCACCTCGACTGTCCCAGCCACACCTCAGCCTGCAGGCTGCTTATTAAGTCCAGTATCACCCGGCTCTCCGAGCCATGTCCTGGCTGTCTAAGCCGCACCACAGCCTCTAGGCCATATCTAGTATCCTGTGTTTATTTTGTTGTGTCCACTTCTTGTCTGTTTTTCTGTCAGTCTTGTCATAGTCCAGTCTTGTTATGTCTAGTCCTGTCTTGTTAGCCTGTTATTCACACTTCAGTCCTGGTCATTCCTGCCCTAGTCCCTAGACATACCCAGACCATTATTTGTTGCTGCTAGTGACATTTACTGCAACCACACTCCAGCTAGCCCTAGTAGTGTAAGGACTGCAATTCCCCCATCATACCTTGCTCTGGTCAGCAGTCCTGCGATCTCTCCTGTGTGAGAGAATCGTAACAGATTGCAGCTGTTCTGTTTTTACCCTGACGCCGGCATCCCGGCAGGGTTAGGATACCGACACCCTTGTCGGTCGGGTCTCCTAACCCTCCCCCTCTCCCTAACCTCATTTCCCAGTGCCTAAACCTAATCTCCCCCTCCCCACACCCTAAACATAACCTCCCCCTCCCCACACACTAAACCTTACCTCCCCTCCCCGCACCCTAAGCCTTACCTCCCCCTCCCCGCACCCTATACCTAACCTCCCCCTCCCCGCACCCTATACCTAACCTCCCCCTCCCCGCACCCTAAACCTAACCTCCCCCTCCCCAAACCCTAAACCTTACCTCCCCCTCCCCGCACCCTAAACCTTACCTCCCCCTCCCCAAACCCTAAACCTAACCTCCCCCTCCCCGCACCCTAAACCTAACCTCCCTGCACCATAAACCTAACCTCCCCCTCCCTGCACCCTAAACCTAACCTCCCCGCACCCTAAACCTAACCTCCCCCTTCCCGCACCCTAAACCTAACCTCCCCCTTCCCGCACCCTAAGCCTAACCTCCCCGCACCCTAAACCTAACCTCCCCCTCCCCGCACCCTAACCTCCCCCTCCCTGCACCCTAAACCTAACCTTCCCTTCCCCTCCCCGCACTCTAACCTCCCCCTCCCCGCACCCTAAACCTAACCTCCCCTTCCCCACACCCTATACCTAACCTCCCCCTCCCCACACCCTAACCCTCCCCCCTTAGTGCCTAACTCAAACTTTCCCTCTAGTGTCTAACCTCAACCCCTAGCCTTAATCCTAACCCCACTACTTATCTTCGGGATGCCACTGTTCCAGGATTCTGACAGATGTCAAGATTCCTGCACCGGTAGGTATTCTAAGTGCCGGCATCCCATACACCGGGATATTGACCGCATCCCGTTTTGATCACCTGGTCCTGGGCAGGAGAAGCAGCAGTAAGGGGCATTGTTGCTCTGTTCCCCCCACTACTGCTGATCCTCTCCGGATCCTGACATCTTCTGGTATCTTCTTCCACACACAGCCGCCTTTCTTCCTGTCAATCTCCTAGCTTCCATCTATGTCGGTCTCCTCTCTTCGAGCTGTGCCGTTGGACCAGCTAATATAAGCTGCAGTGAAGGGGTGGGGCGATGATGTGGCTAACCACAATTGTCTCGCTCTGGCCAGCTCTCATTGGCCTGTTCCGCCAGCGCCTTATTGAAATATCTCTTTACTGTTTGGCAGAGCCTGTATCTTTTCAGATTGAAGCTCACCAAAGCTGGATTGACCTCAACACTCTCCAAAGATGGCGGCTCCTCCAGGGACGGCACCAGTGGCAGCTCCCAGGTAAGCGATCGTGTCTGCTGTGCTTCTCTCCTCCTGGACTATTGCAGCTCCAACCTCCCATCCATCAAGGGGCTCTCCTAGGTTCCACGCTGGGCATTTATTATATTCACCATCCTGGGACACCATTCCACAAACGACCCGGTGCAGCAGTAAATTATCGGTCATCAAAATAAAACATTTGTAATACTGCGATTGTGCAAAAATAATAAACAGGCTCCAGAGCTGGTGCTAGGAATTATGGGGAAGGTCCTGTGCAGCTCAACTATTGGGCAAGCACATGGGATGACTACTGGCAATCACTGAGACCAATGGAAGTCACCCAATTAGACACTTCCAATCCATCAAGCTGTTAGGATAGGGTCTGATATTCCCACATTTGTTTCGGGATAATCCCAGTGACTGGTGCTGTTCTGAAATCCTGCAGTGTGACATTGTCCTGACTGTAATACCACAAGTGCCCTGCGGGTGGCAGTAGATTTCCAGCATTTTCAAGGTGCTAATTGAGACAAACTACCTGTTGAAGTATATAATGTGCGAAGTGTCCTGTTAGTGGCGGAATCCTGGTGATCTTCCTGAGAAGCTGTCAGTAAGCTGCTAGGAAATGACAGTTGTACATGGAGATTAAATCTACACACTTACACGGTGTCACCTAACGCCTGGCGTATACTCACAGGTATTACAGGTGATGCTGTATTATTATCAGGCACAGCAGACTATTCTGGTACAGTCAGGGGCACAATACTATTACCCCCCCCCCCCCCTTCCATTCTGTAACACTGAGTCGGCACCTCATGATTTTTTTTACTAACAGTTTTTAATATGAAAATATTGTTACTATTAGAATAATTATATCCCATTTAGAGATTTTATTGAGCTTTTAATTTGTTCAAGTGCTACAGTGTTACAAAGGAATGCTTAATAGTGAATTAAATGATAATAAATACAAAGATATGATGTACTATTGTTATATTGATACTCAGCTGCCACATTGCCAGGTGCCCAAAGAGATGAGGTTTATGGGTCACTCACAGCCCCCATGCTGTCTAGAGAGCACCACACAGATATATATTCATACAAACGTTATATCTGTTTTACCCAGTGTCGTAACTTCATCCCAGACACCTGAAGGTAAGTTATAATTATCTATCTCTCTCATATCTATCTATCTATCCATCTCACATATCTATCTCATATCTATCTATCTATCTCATATCTATCTATCTCATATCTATCTATCTATCTATCTCATATCTATCTATCTATCTAATATCTATCTATCTAATATCTATCTATCTCATATCTATCTATCTCATATCTATCCATCTATCTCATATCTATCTATCTCATATCTATCTATCTCATATCTATCCATCTATCTATCTCATATCTATCTCTCATATATATCTCATATCTATCTATCTATCTCTATCTCATATCTATCTATCTCATATCTATCTATCTCATATCTATCTATCTATCTCATATCTATCCATCTATCTATCTCATATCTATCTCTCATATATATCTCATATCTATCTATCTATCTATCTATCTCTATCTCATATCTATCTATCTATCTCATATCTATCTATCTCATATCTATCCATCTATCTCATATCTATCCATCTATCTCATATCTATCTATCTCATATCTATCTATCTCATATCTATCCATCTCATATCTATCTCTCATATATATCTCATATCTATCTATCTATCTATCTCTATCTCATATCTATCTATCTCATATCTATCCATCTATCTATCTCATATCTATCTCTCATATATATCTCATATCTATCTATCTATATCTCATATCTATCTCTCTCATATTTATCTATCTATCTCATATCTATCTCTCTCATATTTATCTATCTATCTATCTATCTCATATCTATCTCTCTCATATTTATCTATCTATCTCATATCTATCTCATATCTATCTCTCATATATATCTCATATCTATCTATCTATCTCTATCTCATATTATCTATCTATCTCATATCTATCCATCTATCTCATATCTATCTCTCATATATATCTCATATCTATCTATCTATCTATCTCTATCTCATATCTATCTCTCTTATATTTATCTATCTATCTCATATCTATCTCTCTCATATTTATCCATCTATCTCATATCTATCTCTCTCATATTTATCTATCTCTCTCATATCTATCTATCTATCTCATATCTATACATCTATCTATCTCATATCTAGCTCTCATATATATCTCATATCTATCTATCTATCTATCTCTCTCATATCTATCTATCTATCTCATATCTATCCATCTATCTATCTCATATCTAGCTCTCATATATATCTCATATCTATCTATCTATCTATCTATCTATCTCTATCTCATATCTATCTCTCTCATATTTATCTATCTATCTATCTCTATCTCATATCTATCTATCTCATATCTATCCATCTATCTCATATCTATCTATCTATCTCTCTCATATATATCTCATATCTATCTATCTCATATCTATCAATCTCATATCTGTCTAATATCTATCTATCTATCTCATATCTCTCTATCTCATATCTATCTATCGATCTCATATCTATCTATCTATCTATCTATCTATCTATCTATCCATCCATCTTTCTCTTTCATCCACTAGGGGACACTGGAGGTGCTTACTCTGGGGGTATAGAGGCGTGAATAACTGGAGCCGGCACTTTAAATAATTTAGAATTGTGAAGCTCCTCCCCCTCTATGCCCCATCAGCCCTCAGTTTAGAAAATGTACCTCTAGGAGCTGGTCACATTATGCTGTGCTCCAGCAAATACATTTATTTTATTTATTTTGTTTAATTATAGCATCTTTTACACTCCTATAGGTACCCTTCGCCACCTATTTAAAAGGTGGGGTCCGGGTATCTGGCGCCCTGGTGTTTTAGGAAGGAGTGCACAGGGCTCATTACAAGAGCTCCTGACAGCTCCTTATCACCACAGCTAAGACTGCTGACCTGCTGAGAGAGACCTCCGGGGCCACGCAGTGAGTAACAAGCTGCGCATCCCCCGGCTCCTGCCCCCGCTGCCCGGCGCTGACACAGCATGCTGCGCTGTGTTAGGTGTGCATAGCGCTGTTAGACAGCGCTACAAAGTCCTGCTGTCAGCGCTGCCCTGCGCTGTGTTAGGGAATACGCAGCGCTACACGCGGCTCCCTGCTTCTCCCCTCTCCCCGCTGATACACACGGGTAGCACGGAGGGAGGGGGATGGGCACATAGCAGCCATAATGGAGCCCTTAGGGCATGAAGAAGGGGGCGAGGTCTAATTAGCGTGGGCTCTCTCTCTTCTGTATGCGGCATGCGCCTGTAAAAAAACAGCGTGGCTGCCATTTATTAACTCTTAAATGCCTGCATCTCTCCTTTATACAGGAGAAGTGCAGCAGACCTGAAGGCTGGATTCTTTGGCTCCCCCATTACTGGCTACAGCAGCTACAAGTTAAGCAGAGACTGTGTATAATACACTGGGGGTGCAGGGAATCTGATCTGTGGGAAGGGAGTGGGGTGTATCTCCTCCTCTGTGTGCCAAGCCAGCCTTCTGCTTTTTCTTTACTTCTGTATATACTCTGTCCCTCTGTATATACTCTGTCCCTCTGTATATACTCTGTCCCTCTGTGTGTGGTGACTGTGTGTATCCATGTCTAACAGAACAAAAGCGTCTCAAAAGATGTTTGTTTGTTCTAGGTGTAACAACAAACTATCCAAGCCGCATGCGGCTGGGTCCACGTTATGTGATGCTTGTATAGCAATTGATCCACCTATGGCTATTACTGCCTCACCTGCTCCTCCATGGGCCGCTGACATGGTAGGAGTAATGACGGATTCAACGTCAGAGTTAGCTGAGGCACGTAAGTCTCAGCCTCCCTGGGCTGCTGGGCTAACCAAGTCTCTAGACACCCTGGTACAGGTTATGGGTACAGCTGTGTCCGCACCCTCCACTTCCCTACAAGGACCGACACAAAAGCGTCCTTTATCAGCTATTCTCCAGTCAGAAGAGTCTGACGAGGAATTCCTCGCTGCAGAGGATACTGAGGAGGGGGAATTGGAGGAAGCATTACAGGACGATACCCCCCTAGAGTTAGAGTCCACCTCTCCCGGGGTGGAATCTTTAATTTTGGCGGTCAGAAAAATCCTTAACTTACCTGAGGATATTATTCCTGCATCCCAGGAGTGTGAATTATTTCATGAACAACCAAAGAGTTTGGCGGTTTTTCCGTTCTCACTGCATCTTCAACAACAGCTCTCAGTGGCCTGGAAGCAACCGGATAAACGGTTCCAAATTCCGCCCCAGTTTCCTTCTAGCTACCCTTTTCCATCATCCATGATGGAGAATTGGGAAACACCCCCTCCAGTAGATGCGTCCATCTCCCATCTTTTTAAAAAAACAACACTCCCAGTACCGGGAACTACAGTACTAAAAGATCCTTCGGATCGTAAATTGCTCAACTTAGGCCCACCCTTGTTACTGCTTGGGTTAACAAGGCGGTGGTTTGCTGGGCTGACAAGTTACGCTTACTAGCAGAACACATCCGCGAGTATACAGTTTTCCTGGGAGAAGCGTCAAAAGATATCAGTCAGATTAGTGCTCGCATATCTGCTTCTGCTATTTTGGGCCGCAGAGCCCTCTGGTTGCACGCCTGGCATGCGGACGCAGAATCCAAGCGTGCGGTGGAGGGTTTACCATTCAATGGCGACATGCTGTTTGGCCCGGAATTAGACAAATGGATATCCCAGGCCACGGGGGGTAAGTCTTCCTTCCTCCCGTCAACTGCACCGGCTCCCAGAAGATCTTACACTGGACCTTCCTTTCATTCCTTTCGTGTGCCACATTCCTTTCGTGGTAGAGCCAGAGGTGCTCCCTCCCAAGCAAGAGGCGGCAGAGGTAGAGGTCACCCACACTCGGTTGCACATAGACAGGAGCCTAAGCCAGCTGAGAAACAGGTGGCATGACGGTCTTCCGTCCCACCTGGGACCACCTACAGTGGGAGGCTGCCTGCAAAGATTTCAACAAGTTTGGAACCAGACATCTCCAGAGCCGTGGATCCGCAGACTAATTTCCCTGGGGTACCGAATAGACTTCGAGGTCCCCCCTCCACCTCGGTTCTTCACTACAAGTCTGCCAATACCTGCAGACAAGGCCAGGGTTCTACAGGAGGCTATCCAGTCTCTAGTAGTATCATCTGTGCTAGTCCCAGTTCCAGAACATCAACGAGGTATGGGGTTTTACTCAAACCTGTTTGTAGTACCCAAACTGGATGGATCGGTCAGGCCCATCTTGAACCTCAAGTCATTGAACCTGTATCTGAAGATGTATCGGTTCAAAATGGAATCTCTGCAGTCCGTTATTGTGAGCTTGGAACCAGGAGAGTTCCTATTATCCATGGATATCAAGGATGCTTATCTCCACATTCCAATTTGGGAACCACACCAAGCCTTTCTGTGTTTCGCCATATTGAAGGATCATTATCAGTTTCGGGCATTGCCGTTCGGGTTATCCTCGGCTCCCCGCATCTTCACCAAACTCATATCAGTCAAGATTGCTCTCCTTTGGTCATCAGGAGTGAACATAATCCCTTATTTGGACGACCTGTTACTCAAGGCGCAATCGGTATCTCTTCTTACAAGTCATGCCTTACAGACATATAAGACTCTAATTCAACACGGTTGGATAATAAACTTCAAGAAATCAAATCTCAATCCGTCTCAGAAGCTCCTGTTTCTGGGAATGATCTTAGATACGGCATCACAGAGGATCTTTCTTCCAGTAGACAAGGCCCGGGATATCCAGTTGTTAGTTCAGCTGGTCCTCAGACCAAAGAGGGTGTCCCTCCTTCTTTGTCTGCATCTCCTGGGGAAGATGGTAGCGGCCTTCAAGGCAATACAGTTCAGGCGGTTCCACTCCAGGGTGTTTCAGCTGGACCTACTAACACAGGGGTCAGGGTCTCATCAGCTCCTACAATCGACAGATCCGTCTGAGCCCAGCTACCAGAGTGGCCCTTCTCTGGTGGACACAATCCAACAATCTTCTAGTGGGCCGGAGATTCGGAGTGTGGGACTGGATCATCGTAACAACGGATGCCAGCCTTCGAGGATGGGGAGCTGTAGTCCTCGATTATCATTTTCATGGTCGATGGTCCCCTCTAGAACAAAAGTGGCCCATAAATGTGTTGGAACTCAGAGCGATCTACAATGCTCTGATAGAAGCAACAGAGTTTCTAAGAACTCGTCTGGTAAGAGTTCAGTCCGACAACGCGACGGCCGTCGCGTACATCAACCGCCAAGGAGGGACTCGGAGTCGCATGGCCATGCGAGAAGTAACTCAGATTCTCAGGTGGGCCGAGAGCCAGTCAGTAATCCTGTTGGCGGTATTCATCCAGGATGTGGACAACTGGGAAGCAGATTACCTAAGCCGACAGGATATCCACCCCAGGGAATGGAAGCTTCATCCAGACATGTTCAACGCGCTGATACGTCGATGGGGATGTCCTCAGGTGGACCTCATGACATCACGATTGAATCGTCTGCTCCCGGTATACGTGTCAAGAACTCAAGATCCGCAGGCAGTGGCAGTAGACGCTCTGACAGTTTCATGGAACTACGATTTGGTTTACCTCTTTCCTCCGATTCCAATTCTTCCTTGACTGCTAAAAAGGATAAAACACGAGTCAGCCTCTGTCATTCTTGTGGCTCCGAACTGGCCTCGGAGGAGTTGGTTCGCGGACCTTCGGTCCCTATTGTCAGACAATCCGTGGCCCCTTCCTCTGCGCCCGGATCTGCTACAGCAGGGTCCTTTTAGTACACCCCAACCTAGCGCAACTGCGTTTAACGGGGTGGCTCTTGAAACCGATATCCTAAGACGCAGAGGAATCCCAGACTCTGTCATTCCCACCATACTACGCGCCAGGAAACCAGTTTCTGCTGCGCATTATCACCTCATCTGGCGTTCTTATATCTTGTGGTGTTCCAGTCGGGATCTTCCATCTAGGACTTTTCGGTTGTCCCGGTTTCTGCTTTTTCTTCAGACGGGTCTGGATTCTGACCTTCGTCTTGGAACTTTAAAAGTGAAGGTTTCTGCCCTTTCCATTTGCTTTCAACGGAAATTGGCCCTCATTCCTGAGGTACAGACGTTTCTTCAGGGGGTCTTCAGCGGGTGCAGCCTCCTTTTGTACCTCCGATTGCTCCCTGGGACTTGAACTTAGTGCTTTTGTTTCTTCAGTCGTCCATGTTTGAACCTTTGGAAGAGGTTGATATTAAGTACTTGTCTTGGAAGACGGTCCTCCTCTTGGCTCTAGCTTCGGCTCGTAGAGTTTCAGAATTGGGTGCTCTGTCCTATAAGCAACCTTACCTTGTGTTTCATGCTGATAGGGCGGAACTCCGGATGGTAGCCGCCTTCCTTCCCAAGGTAGTGTCGGCTTTTCATATTAATCAGCCTATTGTGGTACCGTCTTTGGTGGAGGACTCTGGTGGTTCTTCTACCTTGGATGTGGTTAGAGCTCTCCGCATCTATGTTGACAGGACTGCTTCCCTCCGTAAGTCTGAGTCACTTTTTGTCCTCTATGATGCGGTTCGGAGGGGTTGGCCAACGTCTAAGCAGACTTTGGCACGTTGCATCCGACTGACTATTCATCAGGCTTATGTTGGTGCCGAACGCCGGCCTCCTTCGTCCATTTCGGCTCATTCCACACTTTCTGTGGGTGCGTCCTGGGCGGCCGGTAGGGGAGCCTCCACGTCACAATTGTGCCGTGCGGCCACTTGGTCTTCTGTGCACACGTTTGTCAAGTTTTACAAATTTGATACGTTCGCGGTTTCGGCATCCTGTTTTGGCCATCTTGTTCTGCAGGTCCCGCAGAGCGCTCCCGCCCGTGGGGAAAACTTTGGAACGTCCCCAGCGTAAGCACCTCCAGTGTCCCCTAGTGGATGAAAGAGAAAATGGGATTTTGGTACCTACCGGTAAATCCTTTTCTCTGATTCCACAGGGGACACTGGACACCCACCTCTACGCTCTTAGCCTGCCATGTTCGGTTTCTTCCATATGTTGTATGTTTTGATTATTGTGTGTTCTCTCCCTTTTTACTCTGCTTGTTCTCCATCTCCTCTCGGTCTTCATTTTCTAAACTGAGGGCTGATGGGGCATAGAGGGGGAGGAGCTTCACACTTCTAAATTATTTAAAGTGCCAGCTCCAGTTATCCACGCCTCTATACCCCAGTGTAAGCACCTCCAGTGTCCCCTGTGGAATCAGAGAAAAGGATTTACCGGTAAGTACCAAAATCCCATTATCTCATATCTATCTATCTCTCATATCTATCTATCTATCTATCTTTCTATCTCATATCTATCTATCTATCTCATATCTATCTATATCATTTCTATCTTTCTATCATCTGTCTCATATCTATCTCATATCTATCTATCGCATATTTATTTATCTATCTATCTCCTATCTATCTATCTCACATCTATCTATCTCACATCTATCTATCTCACATCTATCTATCTATCTCACATCTATCTAGCTATCTCATATCTATCTATCTATCTCATATCTATCTCTATCTCTCATATCTCTCTCTCTCATATCTATCTCTCTCATATCTATCTCTCTCATATCTATCTCTCTCATATCTATCTCTCTCATATCTATCTATCTATCTCTCTCATATATATCTCATATCTATCTATCTCATATCTATATCTCATATCTATATATCTATCTTTCTCATATCTATCTATCTCATATCTATCTATCTATCTATCTCATATCCATCTATCTCACATCTATTGCTCTATCTAATATCTATCTATCTATCTATCTATCTCTCTCTCATATCTATCTCTCTATCTCATATCTATCTATCTCATATCTATCTATCTCTCTCATATCTATCTATCTATCTATCTCATATCTATCTATCTATCTATCTATCTATCTGCCCCTTCACTGCTGGCGGTATGCGCCTCCATTGTCTCCCATAATGTCTATCTTCTGTGGACAGGGTAATTGCCACACTCATTTATTAATAATAATGTATTGTCATTTATTTATTGTAATTTTTATATTGTTTCAGTCTGTTTCTGATAACACCCCCCTGAGATGTGGGTATCGCAGCGTTACACCTAACGCCTGAACATGGGAGTTACAAACCGCTGCGGTCACAGCGTCAAACGGGATCCTGTACCGTCCCCAAACTTACTGGCAGATCTAACGGCGGCGCTGTCATTACCAATGACGTGATCCATAAGATTACTGAGGGCCTGATTCAGAAATGGACGCTAATACGATTTCCACACAGATCGAGCGATTGTTTGCCATTGCGTATAAGCTGCGCTGAACATGCGCAGCGATCGCTCTTCAAGTACGGGCGCACTTCTGAATCCATCGCAAAGTGAGTGACAGGCTGTCAGCATTTGGGGGTGGTAACGGGGAGTGGCCAGAAAAACGCAGGCGTGTCTGTCCGTTTAAACGTCGTTACATGGGCGTGCATAAATTATCCACTGCGAGTGCATACGAGAGCCCTCTGCGCGAGACAAGAGCTGCCTAGTCTGCGGCTGGTCAGACCTGCCGCAAGGCCACGATGGCCGCCGATGTGCGGCGATGGTACCGATATTTACGCAGGTATGCATCGTAGCACGCAGGTAAGAAGGCAGCAGTGGGCTCCTTTATGCTCAGGTGATCTTTGCTGACATTACGTACGAATGGGCGGCTGCGATCGCATTAGCCGTGCTAGGCCGATGACATACGTGCACGCGCGACTACACATTAGATGATATGGAAGATATGTCATTCCGGTCAGCGTTGGAACACTGTACTGTCCAATATATCGTCTAAGGTGTACCTGGCCTTTGTACTGCAATGTGTATATAATGTGTATATAATGTATGTATAATGTATGTATAATGTGTATATAATGTATGTATAGTGTGTATATAATGTATGTATAATGTGTATATAATGTTTGTGTATAATGTATGTATAATGTGTATATAATGTATGTATAATGTGTATATAATGTATGTATAATGTATGTATAATGTGTATATAATGTTTGTGTATAATGTATGTATAATGTGTATATAATGTTTGTGTATAATGTATGTATAATGTATGTATAATGTGTATATAATGTATGTATAATGTGTATATAATGTTTGTGTATAATGTATGTATAATGTGTATATAATGTTTGTGTATAATGTGTATATAATGTGTATATAATGTTTGTGTATAATGTATGTATAATGTGTATATAATGTTTGTGTATAATGTATGTATAATGTATGTATAATGTGTATATAATGTATGTATAATGTGTATATAATGTGTATAATGTGTATAATGTGTATAATGTGTATATAATGTATGTATAATGTATGTATAATGTGTATATAATGTTTGTGTATAATGTGTATATAATGTATGTATAATGTGTATATAATGTTTGTGTATAATGTGTATATGATGTGTATAATGTGTATAATGTGTATATGATGTGTATAATGTGTATATGATGTGTATATAATGTGTATATAAAATGTGTATATAATGTGTATATAATGTATATAAAATGTGTATATAATGTGTATATAATGTGTGTATAATGTGTATAATGTGTATATGATGTGTATATAATGTATGTATAATGTGTATAATGTGTATATGATGTGTATAATGTGTATATGATGTGTATATAATGTGTATAATGTGTATATGATGTGTATATGATGTGTATATGATGTGTATATGATGTGTATAATGTGTATATGATGTGTATATGATGTGTATAATGTGTATAATGTGTATAATGTGTATAATGTGTATATGATGTGTATAATGTGTATAATGTGTATATGATGTGTATAATGTGTATAATGTGTATATGATGTGTATAATGTGTATAATGTGTATATGATGTGTATATAATGTATGTATAATGTGTATAATGTGTATATGATGTGTATAATGTGTATATGATGTGTATATAATGTGTATATAATGTGTATAATGTGTATAATGTGTATATAATGTGTATAATGTGTATATGATGTGTATAATGTGTATAATGTGTATATAATGTGTATAATGTGTATATAATGTGTATAATGTGTATAATGTGTATAATGTGTATAATGTGTATAATGTGTATATGATGTGTATATAATGTGTATATAATGTGTATGATGTGTATATGATGTGTATAATGTGTATAATGTGTATATGATGTGTATAATGTGTATAATGTGTATATAATGTGTATATGATGTATATAATGTGTATATGATGTGTATATGATGTGTATATGATGTGTATAATGTGTATATGATGTGTATAATGTGTATAATGTGTATAATGTGTATAATGTGTATAATGTGTATATGATGTGTATAATGTGTATATGATGTGTATAATGTGTATAATGTGTATAATGTGTATAATGTGTATATGATGTGTATAATGTGTATATGATGTGTATAATGTGTATAATGTGTATATGATGTGTATAATGTGTATAATGTGTGTATAATGTGTATATGATGTGTATAATGTGTATATGATGTGTATAATGTGTATAATGTGTATATGATGTGTATAATGTGTATATGATGTGTATAATGTGTGTATAATGTGTATATGATGTGTATAATGTGTATATAATGTGTATGTGTATATGATGTGTATAATGTGTATAATGTGTATATGATGTGTATAATGTGTATATGATGTGTATAATGTGTATATAATGTGTATAATGTGTGTATAATGTGTATAATGTGTGTATAATGTGTATAATGTGTGTATAATGTGTATAATGTGTATAATGTGTATAATGTGTATATGATGTGTATAATGTGTATATGATGTGTATAATGTGTATAATGTGTATATGATGTGTATAATGTGTATATGATGTGTATAATGTGTATATGATGTGTATAATGTGTATAATGTGTATATGATGTGTATAATGTGTATATGATGTGTATAATGTGTATATGATGTGTATAATGTGTATAATGTGTATAATGTGTATATGATGTGTATATGATGAGTATATGATGTGTATAATGTGTATAATGTGTATAATGTGTATAATGTGTATATGATGTGTATAATGTGTATAATGTGTATAGTGTATATGATGTGTATATGATGTGTATATGATGTGTATATGATGTGTATATGATGTGTATATGATGTGTATAATGTGTATAATGTGTATAATGTGTATAATGTGTATAATGTGTATATGATGTGTATATAATGTGTATAATGTGTATATAATGTGTATATGATGTGTATAATGTGTATATGATGTGTATAATGTGTATATGATGTGTATAATGTGTATATGATGTGTATAATGTGTATATGATGTGTATAATGTGTATATGATGTGTATATAATGTGTATATGATGTGTATAATGTGTATATGATGTGTATATAATGTGTATATAATGTGTATAATGTGTATAATGTGTATATGATGTATATAATGTGTATATAATGTGTATATAATGTGTATATAATGTGTATATAATGTGTATATAATGTGTATAATGTGTATAATGTGTATAATGTGTATATGATGTGTATAATGTGTGTATAATGTATGTATAATGTGTATAATGTGTATAATGTGTATATAATGTGTATAATGTGTATATGATGTGTATAATGTGTATAATGTGTATATAATGTGTATAATGTGTATATGATGTGTATAATGTGTATAATGTGTATATGATGTGTATAATGTGTATATGATGTGTATAATGTGTGTATAATGTGTATATGATGTGTATAATGTGTATATGATGTGTATAATGTGTATAATGTGTATATGATGTGTATAATGTGTATATGATGTGTATAATGTGTATATGATGTGTATAATGTGTATAATGTGTATATGATGTGTATAATGTGTATAATATGTATAATGTGTATATGATGTGTATAATGTGTGTATAATGTATGTATAATGTGTATATAATGTGTATAATGTGTATATGATGTGTATAATGTGTATAATGTGTATATGATGTGTATAATGTGTATAATGTGTATATGATGTGTATAATGTGTATATGATGTGTATAATGTGTATATGATGTGTATAATGTGTATATGATGTGTATAATGTGTATATGATGTGTATAATGTGTATATGATGTGTATAATGTGTATAATGTGTATATGATGTGTATAATGTGTATATGATGTGTATAATGTGTATATGATGTGTATAATGTGTATAATGTGTATAATGTGTATAATGTGTATAATGTGTATAATGTGTATATGATGTGTATAATGTGTATATGATGTGTATAATGTGTATAATGTGTTTAATGTGTATATAATGTGTATAATGTGTATAATGTGTATAATGTGTATAATGTGTATAATGTGTATAATGTGTATAATGTGTATAATGTGTATATGATGTGTATAATGTGTATATGATGTGTATAATGTGTATATGATGTGTATAATGTGTATATGATGTGTATAATGTGTATAATGTGTATAATGTGTATAATGTGTATATGATGTGTATAATGTGTATATGATGTGTATAATGTGTATAATGTGTATAATGTGTATATGATGTGTATAATGTGTATATGATGTGTATATGATGTGTATAATGTGTATAATGTGTATATGATGTGTATAATGTGTATATGATGTGTATAATGTGTATAATGTGTATAATGTGTATATAATGTGTATATAATGTGTATAATGTGTATAATGTGTATATGATGTGTATAATGTGTATATGATGTGTATAATGTGTATATGATGTGTATAATGTGTATATGATGTGTATAATGTGTATAATGTGTATAATGTGTATAATGTGTATATGATGTGTATAATGTGTATATGATGTGTATAATGTGTATAATATGTGTATAATGTGTATATGATGTGTATAATGTGTATAATGTGTATATAATGTGTATAATGTGTATAATGTGTGTATAATGTGTATATGATGTGTATAATGTGTATATGATGTGTATAATGTGTATAATGTGTATATGATGTGTATAATGTGTATAATGTGTATATGATGTGTATAATGTGTATATGATGTGTATAATGTGTATAATGTGTATATGATGTGTATAATGTGTATAATGTGTATATGATGTATATAATGTGTATATGATGTGTATAATGTGTATATGATGTGTATATAATGTGTATAATGTGTATAATGTGTATATGATGTGTATAATGTGTATATGATGTGTATAATGTGTATATGATGTGTATAATGTGTATAATGTGTATAATGTGTATATGATGTGTATAATGTGTATATGATGTGTATAATGTGTATATGATGTGTATAATGTGTATAATGTGTATAATGTGTATATGATGTGTATAATGTGTATATGATGTGTATAATGTGTATATGATGTGTATAATGTGTATATGATGTGTATAATGTGTATATGATGTGTATAATGTGTATAATGTGTATAATGTGTATAATGTGTATATGATGTGTATAATGTGTATATGATGTGTATAATGTGTATAATGTGTATATGATGTGTATAATGTGTATAATGTGTATAATGTGTATAATGTGTATAATGTGTATAATGTGTATAATGTGTATAATGTGTATATGATGTGTATAATGTGTATAATGTGTATAATGTGTATAATGTGTATAATGTGTATAATGTGTATAATGTGTATATGATGTGTATAATGTGTATAATGTGTATAATGTGTATAATGTGTAAAATGTGTATATGATGTGTATAATGTGTATAATGTGTATAATGTGTATAATGTGTATAATGTGTATATAATGTATATAATGTGTATATAATGTGTATATAATGTGTGTATAATGTGTATATGATGTGTATAATGTGTATAATGTGTATATGATGTGTATAATGTGTATATGATGTGTATAATGTGTATATGATGTGTATATGATGTGTATAACGTGTATATGATGTGTATAATGTGTATAATGTGTATATAATGTGTATATGATGTGTATAATGTGTATATGATGTGTATAATGTGTATATGATGTGTATAATGTGTATAATGTGTATAATGTGTATAATGTGTATATGATGTGTATAATGTGTATATGATGTGTATATGATGTGTATAATGTGTATATGATGTGTATATGATGTGTATAATGTGTATATGATGTGTATAATGTGTATATGATGTGTATAATGTGTATATGATGTGTATAATGTGTATATGATGTGTATATGATGTGTATAATGTGTATATGATGTGTATATGATGTGTATAATGTGTATATGATGTGTATAATGTGTATATGATGTGTATAATGTGTATATGATGTGTATAATGTGTATAATGTGTATATGATGTGTATAATGTGTATATGATGTGTATAATGTGTATATGATGTGTATATGATGTGTATAATGTGTATATGATGTGTATAATGTGTATATGATGTGTATAATGTGTATATGATGTGTATAATGTTTATAATGTGTATATGATGTGTATAATGTGTATAATGTAAATAATGTGTATAACTATAAATTCATCTATCACACAAGTGTGGAAATGACACAAGATTCATTGACAACATTTTATTTTCCCATCACAACATTTTCCATTGTGACTTTCAAGCCCAAGACTAAGAGCCCGAACGGTCGCTGAACCGAAGAGCTTACATTTAACTTTAATAATGATTATATATTGTAAGTAGTTTGCTATAGGTAGAGCCTGCAGTAAAAGGGTTAACAGACTGTATTATTAATGAGATGCCAGGGAATTATAAGCGCCTCGCCCTCACCTTGGCAACCAGGAGGGGGTGGGGAGAGCAGAGAATAGGGAACACTACTGTAGGGTCAAGGGTCGGTTAGTAATCAATATAATTATATAAACACTGTAACTATACAGTGACATGTCCTGAACTGGCTGCGATTCCTCATCCACGGCGGGAGGGAGCATGGGGGCCACATGTGGCTCTATTAACTGTCTACCCCAGATTAGAACAGGTTCTTATGTTATTTTATTTTTCTACTCATGATCAGGGGCTGAAGAGTTCTACATATGTACATAACCCTGTATGAGCCCAAGCAGATGATAATTGCTCCGTACAAGTTTAATTATACATTATTCTTTTTGCCAAGCACAATAGGTCATCAGTAGGGAGCAACTAGCAAAAGCAGAAAACTAAAAGGAAAAAGAACTAAAATTAGAGATAACATTGTTATTGTGCTGCCAGAGTCCACTTAATCCCATAGACTTTGTATATAGAAGTAATGAGCGTTTCTTCAGGTGTGGGACGCCGGCAGCGGATCTGAGAAGCTGGCAGTAGGCGTTAGCGTATATTCTCACATCTGCTGCGAACGAAGGCGCAGCACCCACCCCTCCTGCGTCCACATCTGAATCCAGAACTTTATCACATAACGATATTCACGCGAGGGATGCGATGGCTACGCCAGAGGATGCAACAGCGGATCCAGGGCCGGCAAAAGAAATCTCGGGGCCCGGTACACTGATGTCCCCACCTTCTCACCACTCCCGATCCCGCACATCCCTCCCCTGTATGTGTGATATGTGAAGCATGAGAATGATAACTGAAAGATACTCCAGCCTTTATATACAGTAATAATACTCTATTACTTACCACACTGTCTCTCTGACACTGGTGATGCAGGCTGTAGTTATTACCACACTGTCCCTCTGACACTGGTGATGCAGGCTGTAGTACTTACCACACTGTCTCTCTGTCACTGGTGATACAGGCTGTAGTTATTACCACACTGTCTCTCTGTCACTGGTGATACAGGCTGTAGTAACTTACCACACTGTCCCTCTGTCACTGGTGATGCAGGCTGTAGTTATTACCACACTGTCCCTCTGACACTGGTGATGCAGGCTGTAGTACTTACCACACTGTCTCTCTGTCACTGGTGATACAGGCTGTAGTTATTACCACACTGTCTCTCTGTCACTGGTGATACAGGCTGTAGTAACTTACCACACTGTCCCTCTGTCACTGATGATGCAGGCTGTAGTTATTACCACACTGTCTCTCTGTCACTGGTGATGCAGGCTGTAGTACTTACCACATTGTCTCTCTGTCACTGGTGATGCAGGCAGTAGTACTTACCGCACTGTCTCTCTGTCACTGGTGATGCAGGCTGTAGTTATTACCACACTGTCACTGGTGATGCAAGCTGTAGTTATTACCACACTGTCTCTCTGTCACTGGTGATGCAGGCTGTAGTACTTACCACATTGTCTCTCTGTCACTGGTGATACAGGCTGTAGTAACTTACCACACTGTCCCTCTGTCACTGATGATGCAGGCTGTAGTTATTACCACACTGTCTCTCTGTCACTGGTGATGCAGGCTGTAGTACTTACCACATTGTCTCTCTGTCACTGGTGATGCAGGCAGTAGTACTTACCGCACTGTCTCTCTGTCACTGGTGATGCAGGCTGTAGTTATTACCACACTGTCACTGGTGATGCAAGCTGTAGTTATTACCACACTGTCTCTCTGTCACTGGTGATGCAGGCTGTAGTACTTACCAGGTAGAAAAAGAAGGAGGATTTAACCCCCTATTGTACCTCAGCACACTGAATAATACCTGCAACAATATATGAAGACTATATGGTCATAGAAATTCAGAGATATTAGTTGCATGCATTTGCAAATACATGGGAGGCTGCTGGGCCACGTCACGGCTTCTCTGTTACCAGCAGTCCCTAACACTAAGGGGTTCATAATTGGTATATTTTACATTTGGGGTGAGCGTTTGGGCGTAGGGCCCCCGGGACTGGTCTGGCTGGGCCTCCTCAGGGCATCACCACTTAATACACACAGTTGCTTTTCACATCACCTTTTATGTTTGTTTATTATTCATGTATTTTTTCACATATATTTTAACCTCTCATTCCACACTTAATGATTACTCACACACAGCTATACTTTACACTGCACTGTCACTCTTTTTCCATTTTCGTGTGATGCCCTGGGGGGGTCCTGGGCTGGACGTTTTTTGGGGTGCACTGCGCCCCGACGTGAACCCCTTAGTGTTAGGGACTGCTGGTAACAGAGAAGCCGTGACGTGGCCCAGCAGCCTCCCATGTATTTGCAAATGCATGCAACTAATATCTCTGAATTTCTATGACCATATAGTCTTCATATATTGTTGCAGGTATTATTCAGTGTGCTGAGGTACAATAGGGGGTTAAATCCTCCTTCTTTTTCTACTTAGTATGACCCCTCCCTTTCATGCACCTGATTAGTACTGCTAGATTGATTGAGCAGCTGCCATTTTTGTTTGTAGTACTTACCACACTGTCTCTCTGTCACTGGAGATGCAGGCTGTAGTTATTACCACACTGTCCCTCTGTCACTGATGATGCAGGCTGTAGTACTAACCACACTGTCTCTCTGTCACTGGTGATGTCGGCTGTAGTACATACCACACTGTTGACCTCATTCAGAGTCGGTCGAAGCGGCCGCACGGTCGTACGCCACCGATGTTCGCTATACTGCGCATGCGTAAAGTTCGCAATGCGCGTGCGCAAACTAGCCGCTACGATCAGAAATTTCTCTCTCTCCTTGAACACAGCCAGGTCGGTAGTTTGAGTGACAGAATGAGGCGTTTGTGGGTGGTAACAGGGGAAGGTGCTTGAAAACGGGGGAGTGGAGATCCGAACGCAGGCGTGCCTAATTATGCGGACGGCGTTTTATGGGAGTGCATACGGTTTATGGGAGTGCATAATTAACAAAGTAGCGTCATGGCACATGTGACATGGGAGGTTTTTACACTGACATGATCGTAGAGCTTAAGAGAGGGTATGGTCAACCTTAAGCTCTATGACCAGTTCCGATGGTTCCCGATGGTCTCGATTAATCCTTATATGCCCGGAGATGACGTGCAATGCGTACGAGAAGGGGGCGTATTTTTTTGAATTCCGGCCGCTTCCTCCCCTTGGTCGGCCAGCTACCGATCCGAACTTAGGGACGCAACTTGCGAGGGAATCATTTGCATATCCGGCCCCTTTTCCCGTACGACCGTGCGGCCGCTTCGACCGACTCTGAATGATGTCCTGTCTCTCTGTCACTGGTGATGCAGGCTGTAGTACATACCACACTGTCTCTCTGTCACTGGTGATGCCGGCTGTAGTTATTGCCACACTGTCTCTCTGTCACTGGTGATGCAGGCTGTAGTTATTACTTCACTGTCCCTCTGTCACTGGTGATGCAGGCTGTAGTACATACCACACTGTCTCTCTGTCACTGGTGATGCCGGCTGTAGTTATTACCACACTGTCTCTCCGTCACTGGTGATGCAGGCTGTAGTTATTACCACACTGTCTCTCTGTCACTGATGATGCCGGCTGTAGTTATTACCACACTGTCTCTCTTTCACTGATGATGCAGGCTATAGTTCTTACCACATTGTCTATCTGCCACTGGTGATGCAGGCTGTAGTACATACCATACTGTCTCTCTGTCACTGGTGATGCCAGCTGTAGTTATTACCATACTGTCTCTCTGTCACTGGTGATGCAGGCTGTAGGACTTACCACACTGTCTCTCTGTCACTGGTGATGCCGGTTGTAGTTATTACCACACTGTCTCTCTGTTACTGGTGATGCCGGCTGCAGTAGATGACAGTGCTGTGGGTGCCTCAGGGGAAGGAGGGAGGTGTCTGCAGCCAGCCATTCACAGTACTCATCACCTTCCTCATATTCAGCCTCTCATCACCATCCTCAGTCCAGAAGCCCCCATCACCTTCCTCCATCCCCAGCCACCATCATCTTCTGTCCCAGCCCCATCACCTTCCTCTGCCCCCAGCCCCCCTCACCTTCCTCTGCCACCAGCTCCTATCACCTTCCTCTGCCCCCAGCCCCCCTCACCTTCCTCTGCCACCAGCTCCTATCACCTTCCTCTGAACCCAGCTCCTATCACTTTCCTCTGTCCCCAGCCCCATCACCTTCCTCTGTCCCCAGCTCCTATCACCTTCCTCTGTCCCCAACCCCATCACCTTCCTCTGCCCCCAGCTCCTATAACCTCTGCCCCCAGCCCCATCACCTTCCTCTGCCCCCAGCCCCATCACCTTCCTCTGCCCCCAGCCCCCCTCACCTTCCTCTGCCCCCAGCCCCCCTCACCTTCCTCTGTCCCCAGCTCCTATCACCTTCCTCTGTCCCCAACCCCATCACCTTCCTCTGCCCCCAGCTCCTATAACCTCTGCCCCCAGCCCCATCACCTTCCTCTGCCCCCAGCCCCCCTCACCTTCCTCTGCCCCCAGCCCCCCTCACCTTCCTCTGTCCCCAGCACCTATCACCTTCCTCTGTCCCCAGCCCCCCTCACCTTCCTAGGCCCCCAGCCCCATCACCTTCCTAGGCCCCCAGCCCCCCTCACCTTCCTCTGTCCCCAGCCCCCCTCACCTTCCTCTGTCCCCAGCCCCATCACCTTCCTCTGCCCCCAGCTCCTATAACCTCTGCCCCCAGCCCCATCACCTTCCTCTGCCCCCAGCCCCATCACCTTCCTCTGCCCCCAGCCCCCCTCACCTTCCTCTGCCCCCAGCCCCCCTCACCTTCCTATGCCCCCAGCCCCCCTCACCTTCCTCTGCCCCCAGCCCCCTCACCTTCCTCTGCCCCCAGCCCCATCACCTTCCTCTGCCCCCAGCTCCTATAACCTCTGCCCACAGCCCCATCACCTTCCTCTGCCCCCAGCCCCCCTCACCTTCCTCTGCCCCCAGCCCCCCTCACCTTCCTCTGTCCCCAGCCCCCCTCACCTTCCTCTGTCCCCAGCCCCCCTCACCTTCCTCTGTCCCCAGCCCCCCTCACCTTCCTCTGTCCCCAGCCCCCCTCACCTTCCTCTGTCCCCAGCCCCCCTCACCTTCCTCTGCCCCAGCTCCCCTCACCTTCCTCTGTCCCCAGCCCCCCTCACCTTCCTAGGCCCCCAGCCCCCCTCACCTTCCTCTGTCCCCAGCCACATCACCTTCCTCTGCCCCCAGCTCCATCACCTTCCTCTGCCCCCAGCTCCTATCACCTTCCTCTGTCCTCAGCCCCCCCCACCTTCCTCTGTCCCCAGCCCTCTTCACCTTTCTCCATCTTTAGCCCCCATCACCTTTCTCTGCCCCCAGCTCCTATCACCTTCCTCTGCCCCTATAATCTTCCTCTGCCCCTTCACCTTTCTCCATCCCCAGCCCCCATCAACTTCCTCTGACTCAGCCCATGTCACCTTCTACTCCCAGCTCCCATCACCTTCCTCTGGCCTCAGCCCCTATCAGTTTCCGATGAACCCTTCACCTTCTTCCATCCCCGGCACCCATCATCTTCCTCTGCCCCTATTCCTCTACCATCCCCTATCCCTCAACTGCGCAGCCTGTCTGACGTGCGGTGACGTGATCTATGATGTCACACCTTGGCGTTGCTCACTTAAAGTTCAGGCCCGGCCAGGGCCGCAGCTGAACCACCAGGCCAGGGGCCCCTCCACTAATTCCAACTCTGCAAGCACAGGCTGATAGTGGTGATCATGTGCACAGGCTGATAGTGGTGATCGGGTGCACAGGCTGATAGTGGTGAACGGGTGCACAGGCTGATAGTGGTGAACGGGTGCACAGGCTGATAGTGGTGAACGGGTGCACAGGCTGATAGTGGTGAACGGGTGCACAGGCTGATAGTGGTGAACGGGTGCACAGGCTGATAGTGGTGAACGGGTGCACAGGCTGATAGTGGTGAACGGGTGCACAGGCTGATAGTGGTGAACGGGTGCACAGGCTGATAGTGGTGAACGGGTGCACAGGCTGATAGTGGTGAACGGGTGCACAGGCTGATAGTGGTGAACGCGTGCACAGGCTGATAGTGGTGAACGCGTGCACAGGCTGATAGAGGTGAACACGTGTACAGGCTGATAGTAGTGATCACGTGCACAGGCTGATAGTGGTGATTGCGCGCATAGGGCCTGATTCAGCTGCCGTGGCATTAACTTTCGCAGCTGCTTGTTTTGTAGCAGCTGCGATAGCTGTAATATGCTAATGTAGCAGGAGGCGTCCTACCTGCATGCATTACTGATCTGAGGTTCGTTTTAGAACGCAGGATTGGATCATCTGCAAGACCATCGGCGGCTAACTGACAGTCTGCTGTAGACTTGTACTGCACATGCGCATTAAGTCGCCGGCACATGCATAGTATGGGTCCGGCACATGCGCTGTAAGGGTCCATGCGCTGTATGGGTCCGGCACATGTGCTATATGGGTCCGGCACTTGCGCTGTGAGGGGCCGGCACATGAGCTGTAAGGGTCCGGCTCATGCGCTGTGTGGGTCCGGCTCATGCACAGATTCCTGAACATCGGGAATCTGCGTGACAAAATAAACTGCATCCTCTGCAGAATCAGGCCCATAAGCTGATAGTGGTGACCACACGCGCAGGCTGAGAGCGGTGATTGTGGGCATAGGCTTATAGTAGTGATTGCACGCACAGGCTACAATAATGGTGATCGCACGCATGGGCTGATAATGGTGATTGCACGCACAGGCTGATGGTGGTAATCACACACACATAAGCCGATATAAGTGACGTGGCATCAATTCCACAAGTGACCCATGCCTTCTTGATAGCTTCCCACAGCTCCCTGATATTTGTAGGTTAAGTATCTTGTTTGCGAATGAACATCTTCACCACGTTCCATAAATGCTCAATTGGGTTCATATTGGGCGAACGTGGTGCCCTGTCAACAACTGGAGTCCATGGCCTCATTGGGTCTGTACCACACCTGAAACCCCACCTTCAGCCCAAAACAACTGAACATGTGACTCATGGTAGCCCAGGTGAGGCGCTGTGTTCAGTGTTATAGTGTTAAAAGGGGCACTCTGGTGGATCATATCCCATGGAAGCTAAAGAACGCTGCACTGACCTGCAGGATATGCGTCGGGTACCTCCTGCATTGAATGTGGATGTGATTTGAGCCTGGGTGGTTTGTCTTTTATTACGAACATTTCTGGCCAGACAACGCTGATCATTAAGCACGTAAGGTCGGCCCAACTTGCAAGCCTGTTTAAGGACCTTCTGTGTGGACTAACCTCCACTTTACACCCACTCACACTTATTGCAACCACCCAGGTATCACCAACAGGTCATATAAATAGGATATGGCCCCAAAGAATACAAAAAAATACTTCATTTGAATCAGGAATACAGAAATTGAACAGTACAGCAGCCAGCATGAGCTTTGCAAAATTAAAAGGCACAGAGAAATTCACTATGGAAATGCAGCTGAAGTGGGAAAAGGTCTGTAAAATAAAAAATGATGCCAGTGACAATCCAAAACCTAATGAAGTGGACTGCTGCAGTTTCAGACAAATGGTGAGAGTTCTGCTTTACTAAAAAAGGACACTGAGTCCAAAAGGCCTAAGTATAAGTGGTTCATATGTCACAAAGTGGTACATAAAGCCTCTGAATGCAGACTGAGAGATTCAAATGGTGCACAGAAGAAGCTTGATAAAAGAAATGAGTCAGTTTTAAATGTCGCAGGAAGGATTGCTGGTATATGGACTCGGGATCCACAAGGCATTTTAGTCGTAATCAAGAATCGTTTACATCATTCAGTACATGTGACAGCCTCAAAAGTCAGGACAATCACGGTACACCTGAGAATACAAAATGAAACCGTAGTCAAAGACATCCAGGATGTGTTAATCGTACCAGATTTGGGGACCAATCTATACTGAATGACGTGGGCCTAGAAAATTGGTTGGGGCAGAAGTAGCGTCTATGGCAGTATACCCGAAATACCATGAGCCACAGTAGCTATAAAAGGTAAAACACAGCTAGAGGTGTGGTCTGGAAGTAAGCCAAACATTGGTCATTTCAAGATCTGCACACATATCTAAGGAAAAGAAAAGTAAGCTGGATCCTAAGTCAGTGAAGTTTATCATGCTCGGATACTGCTATGAAAGTAAAGGAAACAGACTAAGGAACATCACAAACAAAAAGCTTATAAAATCCAGAGACGTAGCATACCAAAAAAACAGCGACACCTAGTATGAAGCTGCAACAAGAACCACAGTACAAGCTTGTTATACTGGATATACCAACAGCTGGAAGCATGTCTGAGATAGAGACTGCCCATATGGACATCCAATACCAGAGCAGGAGTACTGGCAGAACAATAAAGTAAATGCCCATAGGACAGTGGTTCCCAAACTTAATATTTTTTGCTGAATTTCTCAATTATACCGAATGAAGGTAAGCTGGGCGAGGACAGCCACGGTGGGGAAGGGTTAGTGTTAGGCACCACCGGGGGGAGATTAGGGTGCTTAAGACACTAGCCTTAGGTTTAGGGTGCGGGGAAGGGGGGGTTAGGTTTAGGCACTTATAGGGGGGTTAGGTACTAGGAGGGGAGGTTAGGGTTAGGCACCCCTAAAGGAGGGTTAGTTATAGTTAAAATACTTACCTTCAGGATTTTCAGGGCTGCCAGTCTTCCACTGTTGGGATTTGGACCATCGGACTTAGGTCCGGAGGTCTTTAATACCGATCCCCTGGACAGGTATGTTATTCTGTTTGTCCACATATTTTATGATTGGCAGCTCCCAGCGCTGGCGTTGCCTATCACATGGACCATATAGAATTTGATTTGGTTCTGGACCACCAACCGTGGCACCCATGCAAATGCCACACAGCACCCCAGGCGGCCACGGCACCCAGTTTTGGAACCACTGCAAATATTGCTTTCCGTGAACCACAGAATATCCAAGAGACAAAGTCAAGCAGTGACTGGGAGGAATGAGAGTCAGCAATAGATAAGGAATGGCATAATTGAATGACAACAATACATGGACTTTTGTTAACAGGCCGAGGCCCCGTAAGACAGGCAAAAAAAAGAGGGTCTTCTGTAGAAAGTTAAATGCAGACGGCACCATAGCCAGTAACACAGCCCATCTTGTCATGAATGGATATACACCGAAATCCAGGATTGACTATAGGGAAATCTTGTCACCTGTTGCAAAATACAGGACACTATGGGCCTAATTCTGAGATACACGCAATGCTGATAGTTACACAGATGTTTGCCATTACGCATTTGAATATGCTGCTCTGCGCACGAGCAGCAATTGTATTGTGATTACGCTCATACAAAGGATTCACTCTCAAAGTGATGATAGTCAGCATTTAGGGGAGGTAATGGGAGGGTTAGAAAAAAGCAGGTGTGTCTGACCGTTTAGATGCCATTTTTGCCATTGCGATCTCCTTTACAGCGTGTCAGGAGAGATGCAGTGTTTGCAGCTGGCCAGACCTGACTTACATGCTGCGTGACTGCCCGCTGTGCATCAATGTTACAGGTGTTTATACTGTTGCACGTTCATCAGACGGATATGAGAAGGCAGCAGTGGGCGTACCTATGTTTGGCTATGCTTTGGTGGGCATTAGCATACTTTAGAAGTTGTGATCTTTGAGCGATAGTATTAGCATAAATCTAGGAATAAGGCCCTATGTTTAGTCATTGCTATATCTGCCATGTATGATTTGTTACTGTACCAGTTAGACTGTGACTCCGCTTTCTTGAATGTAGAGTTAATTGAAGAAATGTATATGATACTTCCTGAGCATTATGATGAGGACATGCCCCAAGAGGGTAAAATCTGTTCACTGAAGAAAGCATTGTATGGTCTGAAACACAGTGGCCATTGTTGGTACATTAAGCTGAATTAGGGGTAAATTTACTTAAGGTTCATTTTAGTGCAAATTGTATTTTATTGTAAAAAATCAATAGAATAACAGTACAAATACTTATAAACAATATCCGGGTCATTGCTGAAAGACATAATGCAGAGACATTGGAAAACGTGAAAACTCAATAACAAATATTGCCAGTGACATCATAAAATATCAAAACAAAGGACCCATATATATGAAAAAGAAAATAAAATAAAAAAGAGAAAAGAAACAAAAAAACAAACAAACAAAAAAAAACAAAGACATAACTAGACAACAAGGTGAAAAGAGGGGAGGGAGGAAGGGAATAGATATAATAGATCGGGGAAAGAGAGAACAGTCACCTCAGATGAAGTAGTATAATCTCGGGTTCATCAGTACCCATTAAAAAGGGTTGAGAGAAAAATAATCCTTTAATAAATGTACCTTTTGGAGATGGACTTTGTACATTCAGAGACTGATCACTGTCTATACCACAAGACAATAGAGCAAAAGTTGTTTTTCATTGATGTTTATATGGATGATCTGTCACTAGCAGGAGAAACACATAGCCAGTGTGAAGTATCTTTTGGAGCAGAAATTCAAGTTAAAAGACCTAGGGCCTGCACATCACCTGTTCGGTGTAAGGATCTTAAAAAACTTGAATGCAGGAACTGTCACAATTGATCAGCAGGGTTATATTGAATCAGTACTTTACAAATATGCAATGTTAGATGCAAAACCAGTCAGTACTCCCATTGACAAAGGCACAAAACTCACAAAAGTCATGTCACCAACAAGTGAGGCAGAAATAGAGTGTGAAGAAAGTTCCTTATCAGAGCGCTGTTGAAAGCTTAATGTATTTAATGTATGTACTCGTGCAGACATCACACAGGCCGGGTGAGTAATTTTGCCTTTATTCCTGGGAAACAACACTGGAATGCAGTTAAAAGAATTGCTAAAATACTGAAAGTGTTCAAATTCCTTAAAATTAGAGTTTTAAAAATCTGGGAATGCTGAAATTAAATCGTTCTCTGATGCCGACTATTGGGTAAATTTACAAAAGTGAGAATTTTTAGAAGTGAGTTTTAGAATAGATGTTGCCCATAGCAACCATTCAGATTCTACTTAACATTTAACTAGCACCTTCTAGAAGATAATAGCTAGAATCTGATTGGTTACTATGGGCAACATCTCTTTTAAAACTCACTTCTAAAAACTCTCACTTTAGTAAATTTACCCCCTGGGATCAGATGAGGACCGTTATTCATACATAGGATACCTGTGTTTACTGGCAGGCATAAACGTCATCTGGGCAAGCAAAAAGCAACCCACTGTTACCTTATCCACCACTGAGGCAGAGTACATGGCATTTACAGAAACTGCCATGGAAGCCTTATGTTTAAAAAAAATACCTTGGGCGGGATGTACTAAAAGGAAAAAGTGGGCAAAAATCAGAAAACTTTCGTTTTCGGAATTTGGACATATTTCCCATATGTACCAAGCTCTGAAATGTGATACATTCAGGAGCTTGGACCTGGTTGGCAATGCCATCCTCCTATGAACTTCTTTTTGCATTCCTATCCCACTGTCCCCTTTGGCGCGCGCATCATACAACACTTGTGCAGAGGGACTTCTGGGTCATAAACCATCTATTGCTCTTAGCGGGAGAACTGTTATTAACACAAGTTAATTCCCGATAAGTGGTGGGATGTATCACATCCACGATGCAGTACATCCCGCACCTTGTGTGAATTAAGGGTCTGATTCAGCATTGGACGCTGTGTTGTATCGCTGCTTCGTCTTTGGACGATATATGGTAAAGCCGCAGGAGTTGTCTGAGGGGATCGCAGCCACAGGCTAAGACGTGCCCCGAAAATTGACAGAGCATACCTGCGTTGGAGTCATCCCCCCCCCTCCCCTCGTTGCCGGCCATAAATGGCCCCTGCCTGTCAATCACTTGAGCAACATCATTAATGACACCTGCGTGTGCAGTGCAACTAGACACATGCGCAGATAATGGCTGCACTGCGTAATCATCGCCATAGTGTCCATATGTAAATCAGGCCGTGTGTAACAAACTCCGCCTCCTGCAATAATAAGACGAACGATTAAACACATTTCCATTCTTACAAACATCACAAACGTTTGGTGACATTATATTGTATCTCTAGGTACATAACATACATACAGAGGGTAACTAAGGCTGTCCATATGCAGTATATTCCTTGTACATAACATAATATACAGTATTTGTTTTGCAAAGATCTTCTTATGCTGGGTACACATTTGTCACTGTGTGCTTCCTCCTGCAGTCACTATATGAGACACACTGTGACAGACACAGGGATAGGAGGAGGTACAGAGAGGGAGGATGCTTCCTATAAGCTCCTCATACAGTTACTGCAGAGGAAGAGCAGGGTGGTATATATCACTGTGTGCTTCCTCCTGCAGTCACTATATGAGACACACTGTGACAGACACAGGGATAGGAGGAGGTACAGAGAGGGAGGATGCTTCCTATAAGCTCCTCATACAGTTACTGCAGAGGAAGAGCAGGGTAGTATATATCACTGCGTGCTTCCTCCTGCAGTCACTATATGAGACACACTGTGACAGACACAAGGAGAGGAGGTGGTACAGAGACGGAGGATGCTTCCTATAAACTCCTCATACAGTTACTGCAAAGGAAGAGCAGGGTAGTATATGTCACTGTGTGCTTCCTCCTGCAGTCACTATATGAGACACACTGTGACAGACACAGGGATAGGAGGAGGTACAGAGAGGGAGGATGCTTCCTATAAGCTCCTCATACAGTTACTGCAGGGGAAGAGCAGGGTGGTATATATCACTGTGTGCTTCCTCCTGCAGTCACTATATGAGACACACTGTGACAGACACAGGGATAGGAGGAGGTACAGAGAGGGAGGATGCTTCCTATAAGCTCCTCATACAGTTACTGCAGAGGAAGAGCAGGGTGGTATATATCACTGTGTGCTTCCTCCTGCAGTCACTATATGAGACACACTGTGACAGACACAGGGATAGGAGGAGGTACAGAGAGGGAGGATGCTTCCTATAATCTCCTCATACAGTTACTGCAGGGGAAGAGCAGGGTGGTATATATCACTGTGTGCTTCCTCCTGCAGTCACTATATGAGACACACTGTGACAGACACAAGGAGAGGAGGAGGTACAGAGAGGGAAGATGCTTCCTATAATCTCCTCATACAGTTACTGCAGGGGAAGAGCAGGGTGGTATATATCACTGTGTGCTTCCTCCTGCAGTCACTATATGAGACACACTGTGACAGACACAAGGAGAGGAGGAGGTACAGAGAGGGAAGATGCTTCCTATAATCTCCTCATACAGTTACTGCAGGGGAAGAGCAGGGTGGTATATATCACTGTGTGCTTCCTCCTGCAGTCACTATATGAGACACACTGTGACAGACACAAGGAGAGGAGGAGGTACAGAGATGGAGGATGCTTCCTATAAGCTCCTCATACAGTTACTGCAGAGGAAGAGCAGGGTGGTATATATCACTGTGTGCTTCCTCCTGCAGTCACTATATGAGACACACTGTGACAGACACAAGGAGAGGAGGAGGTACAGAGAGGGAAGATGCTTCCTATAATCTCCTCATACAGTTACTGCAGGGGAAGAGCAGGGTGGTATATATCACTGTGTGCTTCCTCCTGCAGTCACTATATGAGACACACTGTGACAGACACAAGGAGAGGAGGAGGTACAGAGATGGAGGATGCTTCCTATAAGCTCCTCATACAGTTACTGCAGAGGAAGAGCAGGGTGGTATATATCACTGTGTGCTTCCTCCTGCAGTCACTATATGAGACACACTGTGACAGACACAGGGAGAGGAGGAGGTACAGAGAGGGAAGATGCTTCCTATAAGCTCCTCATACAGTTACTGCAGGGGAAGAGCAGGGTGGTATATATCACTGTGTGCTTCCTCCTGCAGTCACTATATGAGACACACTGTGACAGACACAAGGAGAGGAGGAGGTACAGAGAGGGAGGATGCTTCCTAGAAGCTCCTCATACAGTTACTGCAGAGGAAGAGCAGGGTGGTATATATCACTGTGTGCTTCCTCCTGCAGTCACTATATGAGACACACTGTGACAGACACAGGGAGAGGAGGAGGTACAGAGAGGGAAGATGCTTCCTATAAGCTCCTCATACAGTTACTGCAGGGGAAGAGCAGGGTGGTATATATCACTGTGTGCTTCCTCCTGCAGTCACTATATGAGACACACTGTGACAGACACAAGGAGAGGAGGAGGTACAGAGAGGGAGGATGCTTCCTATAAGCTCCTCATACAGTTACTGCAGGGGAAGAGCAGGGTGTTATATGTCACTGTGTACTTCCTCCTGCAGTCACTATATGAGACACACTGTGACAGACACAAGGAGAGGAGGAGGTACAGAGAGGGAAGATGCTTCCTATAAGCTCCTCATACAGTTACTGCAGAGGAAGAGCAGGGTGGTATATATCACTGTGTGCTTCCTCCTGCAGTCACTATATGAGACACACTGTGACAGACACAAGGAGAGGAGGAGATACAGAGAGGGAGGATGCTTCCTATAATCTCCTTATACAGTTACTGCAGAGGAAGAGAAGGGTGGTATATATCACTGTGTGCTTCCTCCTGCAGTCACTATATGAGACACACTGTGACAGACACAGGGATAGGAGGAGGTACAGAGAGGGAAGATGCTTCCTATAAGCTCCTCATACAGTTACTGCAGAGGAAGAGCAGGGTAGTATATATCACTGTGTGCTTCCGCCTACAGACAAACTTTCACTTACATCCAGCTCTCGCCCTCAGTGAACTTTACATATGTGACAATGCCCCCTTACAATCTAGTTATGTCTTTGCTGTGGTAAATGAGATATAAAATAGTGTTACCCGTCATCGCCGCCACTTGCATGCACCAATATGCGCAGTGCAAGATTCTCCGCAAATGGGATTTTTTTCAGCTCTGCATCAGAACCTAAAGGGGCCCATACATCCCCAGTCTATCGGCACAACGCTCCGTTATGCTGTTACATTAGGTAAAGAAATCTGCAAAATCCAACATGTTGGAAACCTACGATTCGCTATTTCAGACCCAAAAATGATTGGAACCGGTGAGTTCTAACATGGTGGCGTTTGCTGATTGTTGGCGAAATGGAGATCGGGAATCAGCGATTCGACCATTTGATGTATGGGCCCCCTAAGTGTGACAAGAGGCCGGGCAGTTATGTGAGCTGAAGGTTGCTGTAGTCCATATGGGAAAGCCCCAGACTGCGTATAGCATTAACCTGCGCATATAAAATTAGTACTGGATTTATGATAGGAATTAAGAGCCACATATTCATTTTCCAGGCTGCAGTGAAACCTTAGGAGGGAGCCCAGCTGTTTGCTGCTGTCAGATAAACGCGGCCAGTTGGGCAGATTTTACCTTGTTTATACTTATTCCGATAACGCTATTAGCTGCAAATTAGTCTCTGAAAACTCTCCCAGGCAGATGCCTCCCCCCCAATGCCCACAAATCTTCGCCCTCACTAATTATACTCGTCTCTCCGCTTTTAATTAAGTCATTTTTTTTCTCTTTTTCCACTTTCCTCCGCACAGTTTGCAGTTTAATGTGAGCCAAGACATACAGCTTGTAATGGCCCTAATTAATGTAACGGTGCCTTATTAAAGCCAGAGCGAGCGTAACCCTCCGAGTGCCAGGATCCCAGCACACACAGTGCTTTATCCAATAGGAGATAACACTAAAACATTGTGCGCACATTTTATAATTCCGCGTGAGAGGTGAACAATTGGGGAGCAACACTGCGTATGCCTCAGGTCCATGATGTCCCGGGGTTCTGTGTTCCCTTATGCTGGTGATTCTCAAACCAGGTCCTTGTGGATCCCTAACGGTGCATGTTTTCAAGGTATCCTCTGGAGTAATTGGTACCACCTGTAGATCTATTGTGTTAGTCTATTAACACTTTTGGTGGTAAATTTACTAAAGTGAGAGTTTATAGAAGTAAGTTTTAAAAGTGATGTTGCCCATAGCAACCAATCAGATTCAAGCTATTATCTTCTAGAAGGTGCTACTTAACTGTTAAGTAGAATCTGATTGGTTGCTATGGGCAACATCACTTTAGTAAATTTACCCCTTGTACTTCAGTTAGACGATCTGGAAAACATGCACTGTTAGGCATAGGCATATTTGTAAATGTTGCAGGGGTGGTCCAGGGGGGCTCCACACAGCACACCCTGCAACCCGTAGTACACTTACCTTGTGCCGACAAGCAGGTCTTTTCTCCTCTGCGGCGCCATCTTCCCAGTGACATCTTCGAGAAAATGGTGCCATGCAGTGAAACCAGACTCTGGTGCTGTACCAGGGTCTGTGCATGCTCCATCTCTCAGAAGATGTCACTGGGACGATGGCACCGCAGAGGAGAAAGGAAACGCTTGCAGGCAGGGCTGGAGGCCGCTGCTTAGACGATGGCGCCCGCTGCACATGTACCTCTTTTGGCATTAACACTCCCCAGCTGTTAGGGTTCCGCGAGGACCCAGTTTGGGAAACACTGAACTATATTGTCCTGTTCTATCATACACCTCTCAGTAATCACCCTATACTGTCCTGTTCTATCATATACCTCTCAGTAATCACCCTATACTATCATGTTCTATCATATCTCTCAGTAATCACCCTATACTATCATGTTCTATCATACACCTCTCAGTAATCATCCTATACTGTCCTGTTCTATCATATACCTCTCAGTAATCACCCTATACTATCATGTTCTATCATACACCTCTCAGTAATCATCCTATACTGTCCTGTTCTATCATGCACCTCTCAGTAATCACCCTATACTGTCCTGTTCTATCATGCACCTCTCAGTAATCATCCTATACTGTCCTGTTCTATCATATACCTCTCAGGAATCATCCTATACTGTCCTGTTCTATCTTACACCTCTCAGTAATCATCCTATACTGTCCTGTTCTATCATATACCTCTCAGTAATCACCCTATACTGTCCTGTTCTATCATATACCTCTCAGTAATCACCCTATACTGTCCTGTTCTATCAGAAACCTCTCAGTAGTCACCCTATACTGTCCTGTTCTATCATACACCTCTCAGGAATCATCCTATACTGTCCTGTTCTATCATACACCTCTCAGTAATCATCCTATACTGTCCTGTTCTATCATATTCCTCTCAGTAATCACCCTATACTGTCCTGTTCTATCATACACCTCTCACTAATCATCCTATACTGTCCTGTTCTATCATATACCTCTCAGTAATCACCCTATACTGTCCTGTTCTATCAGATACCTCTCAGTAGTCACCCTATACTGTCCTGTTCTATCATACACTTCCCTGGGTTCCCCTGTACTGCCCTCTTCTATCATACACCTCTCAGTAATCATCCTATACTGTCCTGTTCTATCATACACCTCTCAGTAATCATCCTATACTGTCCTGTTCTATCATATACCTCTCAGTAATCATCCTATACTGTCCTGTTCTATCATATACCTCTCAGTAATCACCCTATACTGTCCTGTTCTATCATACACCTCTCACTAATCATCCTATACTGTCCTGTTCTATCATATACCTCTCAGTAATCACCCTATACTGTCCTGTTCTATCAGATACCTCTCAGTAGTCACCCTATACTGTCCTGTTCTATCATACACTTCCCTGGGTTCCCCTGTACTGCCCTCTTCTATCATACACCTCTCAGTAATCATCCTATACTGTCCTGTTCTATCATACACCTCTCAGTAATCATCCTATACTGTCCTGTTCTATCATATACCTCTCAGTAATCATCCTATACTGTCCTGTTCTATCATATACCTCTCAGTAATCATCCTATACTGTCCTGTTCTATCATACACCTCTCAGTAATCATCCTATACTGTCCTGTTCTATCATACACCTCTCAGTAATCACCCTATACTAGTGGTGTGCAGCGGTCACTTTTCGTGTTTTGTGTTTTGGTTTTGGATCTGGATCTTTCTGCGTGTTTTGGATCTGGATTGGTTTTGCCAAAACCACCCTTACGTGTTTTGGGTTCTGGGTTTTGTGTTTTGGATCTGTATTTTTTTTTTAAAAAAAGCATAAAAACAGCTAAAATCACAGAATTTGTGTGTTTTTCTGCTCCTATGCTATTATTAACCTCAATTTCCAGTCTATTCTGAATACCTCACAATATTGTTTTTATGTCCAAAAGTTTGCACCGAGGTAGCTGGATGACTATGCTAAGTGACACGAGTGGGCGGCACAAACACGTGGTCCATCTAGGAGTGGCACTGCAGTGGCAGACAGGATGGCAGTTTGAAAAACTAGGCCTCAAACAGTACATAATTCAAAGAAAAAAAAGAGGTGCAAGATGGAATTGTCCTTGGTCCCTCCCACCCACCCTTATGTTGTATAAACATGACATGCACACTTTAAGAAACCAATCATTTCAGCGCCAGGGTCTGCCATACGACTGTGGCTGAAATGATTGGTTCGTTTGGGCCCCCTCAAAACAAGCTGGCAATTAATCTGTCCCTGCACAAACTGGCTCTACGGAGGCAAGATGTCGTCCTCATCCTCCTCATCCACCGATTCCTCACACTCTTCAGTGTTGTATACATCCTCATCCTCACAGAGTATTAATTCGTCCCTGCTGGAATCCACAACCACAAGTCCCTCTGTACGTTCTGGAGGCTGGTCTCCCTGGAAGAGTTGATGATTCATTTTATGAACATCATCTTCTCCACATTTTGTGGAAGCAACCTCCTACGCCTTTCGCTGACAAGGTTCCCGGCTGCACTAAACACTCTTTCGGAGTACACACTGGAGGGGGGGCAACTCAGGTAAAATAGAGCCAGTTTGTACAGGGACCTCCAAATTGCTTCTTTTTCCTGCCAGTACAGGTACGGACTGTCTGACATGCCTACTTGGATGCTGTCACCGATGTAATCCTTTAACAGACAGACGCACGCTTGTCGCTGCTGCTTTAAGGATGCAGGTGCGGCTACAGCCGACACATTTCACAAAGACAGAAAAAAAAAGAAGAATATTTTTATTGTTTGTGGAGCGCACTTTGAGGGTTACACCACCCTTTAACAGACAGACGCACGCTTGTCGCTGCTGCTTTGAGGACAGTATCATATGAAGTGACAGTAGACTTGTCAGAAATTGTTGGCACGTCCTTCAGTCCGGACCAGATGTCCAAACCAGCCCTTGACTTATGACACAGGCGCACGCTTGGCGCTCCTACTGTGTTGATGCACGTGCGGCTACATCGCACACAAGTCACAAACACATAAAAAAAATTGTTTTTTATTTTTTGGAGCACGTTGAGGGTTACACCACCCTTTAACAGACAGACGCAAGCTTGTCGCTGCTGCTCTAAGGATGCAGGTGTGGCTACAGCCCACACATTTCACAAAGACAGAAAAAAAAAGAATTTTTTTATTGTTTGTGGAGCGCACTTTGAGGGTTACACCACCCTTTAACAGACAGACGCACGCTTGTCGCTGCTGCTTTGAGGATGCAGGTGGAATCTAGATGGGATTTGGAACCGGGGACACACTACCTCCATCAATTGTCTAAATCCCACTGCACTAATGGCGGATACCGGACGCACGTCTAACACCAACATAGCAGTCAAGGCCTCAGTTATACGTTTTGCTTCAGGATGACTGCTGTCGTTCTTCATCCTCATCGCTAGGGACTGTAGGAGGGTCAATTGTTTAGTAAAAGTAGTGATGTTCCTACTTCCTCTCTGGGATGATGAACAACTCCCAGCAGCAGCAACAGCACTAGGAGGAAGTGGTTCTTGATCTTTCCCTATTTTATTTTTATCGGAGAAAGTTTGGTCCTCCATTTATGTTATATTGATATATATGTGGGGCTAAGGCGCACACAAACACAGAAAATATTTTTTTATTTTTGCTGGAGAGTAGTGCACTTTGTGGGTTACACCACCCTTTAAGAAATGAGCCAGCCGGCTCTTTACTTATGGGACACAGGCGCACGCTGGGCGCTGCTCCTTTCTTGATGCACGTGTGGCTACTGCGCACACAATTCACAAATACAGAAAAAATTTTTTTATTTGGTTTGGACTGGAGTGTACTTTGGGGGTTACAGCACCCTTTAACGGTCAAGCCAGCTGGCCCTTTACTTATGAAACAGGCGCACGCTTGGCACTACTTTGTTGATGCACGTGCGGCTACTGCGCACACAATTCACAAACACAGAAAATATTTTTTTATTTGGTTTGGACTGGAGTGTACTTTGGGGGTTACAGCACCCTTTAACGGTCAAGCCAGCTGGCCCTTTACTTATGACACAGGCGCACGCTTGGCACTACTTTGTTGATGCACGTGCGGCTACTGCGCACACAATTCACAAACACAGAAAAAATATTTTTTTAGCACTTGGGGGGAGCACCCCTGATGGACAGAGCACCCCCTGGACAACACTACAGCACCCCTTTAGGACTGGGACACTGTACAGGACTTTGGAGTGGACACAGCCCCTATGGAGAACTGACTGCACAACACAGTCCAGCCAGCCCCTATGGACTTTGAAGTAGTGGACACAGCCCCTATTAACAGCAGCAGCACAGCACAACACAGCCAGCCCCTATGGACTTTGAAGTAGTGGACAACAGTAGCACTTGACTACACTACACTACACAGCCCGGCCAGCCCTAACTCCCACCCTCCCTCTTCACTGTCCACAGCCGAGTGAGAAAATGGCGCCGACGCGGGTACCTTATATAGGATCCAAAACCCGCGAGACCCGGAAGGCGGGATGATGACGTTTTGCCTCGATTTCAGATCCGAGTCAGGCGGGAAAAGTCGAGCCTGACTCGGATCGGCCTCGGATCGGGGGGGTTCGGATTTCAGAAATCCGAACCCGCTCACCCCTACCCTATACTGTCCTGTTCTATCATACACCTCTCAGTAATCACCCTATACTGTCCTGTTCTATCATACACCTCTCAGTAATCACCCTATACTGCCATATTCTATCATACACCACTCAGTAATCAGCCTATACTGTCCTATTCTATCATACGCCTCTCAGTAATCACCCTATACTGTCCTGTTCTATCATACACCTCTCAGTAATCACCCTATACTGTCCTGTTTTATCATACACCTCTCAGTAATCACCATATACCGTCCTGTTCTATCATACACCTCTCAGTAATCATCCTATACTGTCCTGTTCTATCATACACCTCTCAGTAATCATCCTATACTGTCCTGTTCTATCATACACCTCTCAGTAATCATTCTATACTGTCCTGTTCTATCATACACCTCTCAGTAATCATCCTATACTGTCCTGCTCTATCATACACCTCTCAGTAATCACCCTATACTGCCATATTCTATCATACACCTCTCAGTAATCATCCTATACTGTCCTGTTCTATCATACACCTCTCAGTAATCATCCTATACTGTTATGTTCTATCATACACCTCTCATTAATCATCCTATACTGTCCTGTTCTATCATACACCTCTCAGTAATCATCCTATACTGTCCTGTTCTATCATACACCTCTCAGTAATCACCCTATACTGCCATATTCTATCATACACCTCTCAGTAATCATCCTATACTGTCCTGTTCTATCATACACCTCTCAGTAATCATCCTATACTGTCCTGTTCTATCATACACTTCTCAGTAATCATCCTATATTGTCCTGTTCTATCATACACCTCTCTGTGTTCCCCTATACTGTCCTGTTCTATCATACACCTCTCTGTGTTCCTCTATACTGTCCTGTTCTATCATACACCTCTCTGTGTTCCTCTATACTGTCCTGTTCTATCATACTCCTCTCAGTGTTCCCCTATACTGTCCTGTTCTATCATACACCTCTCTGTGTTCCTCTATACTGTCCTGTTCTATCATACACTTCTCTGTGTTCCTCTATACTGTCCTGTTCTATCATACACTTCTCTGTGTTCCTCTATACTGTCCCGTTCTATCATACACCTCTCTGTGTTCCTCTATACTGTCCTGTTCTATCATACACCTCTGTGTTCCTCTATACTGTCCTGTTCTATCATGCAACTCTGTGTTCCTCTATACTGTCCTGTTCTATCATACACCTCTCTGTGTTCCTCTATACTGTTCTGTTCTATCATACTCCTCTCAGTTTTCCTATACTGTCCTGTTCTATCATACTCCTCTCAGTTTTCCTATACTGTCCTGTTCTATCATACACCTCTCAGTGTTCCCCTATACTGTCCTGTTCTATTATACTCCTCTCAGTTTTCCCCTATACTGTCCTGTTCTATCATACTCCTCTCAGTGTTCCTCTATACTGTCCTGTTCCATCATACACCTCTATGTGTTCCTCTATACTGTCCTGTTCTATCATACACCTCTCAGTTTTCCCCTATACTGTCCTGTTCTATCATACTCCTTTCAGTGTTCCCCTATACTGTCCTGTTATATTATACTCCTCTCATTGTTCCCCTATACTGTCCTGTTCTATCATACTCCTCTCAGTTTTCCCCTATACTGTCCTGTTCTATCATACTCCTTTCAGTGTTCCCCTATACTGTCCTGTTCTATTATACTCCTCTCATTGTTCCCCTATACTGTCCTGTTCTATCATACTCCTCTCAGTGTTCCTATACTGTCCTGTTTTATCATACTCCTCTGTGTTCCCCTATACTGTCCTGTTCTATCATACACCTCTCAGTGTTCCTATACTGTCCTGTTCTATCATACTCCTCTCAGTGTTCCTATACAGTCCTGTTCTATCATTCTCCTCTCAGTGTTCCCCTATACTGTCCTGTTCTATCATACTCCTCTCAGTGTTCCCCTATACTGTCCTGTTTTATCATACACCTCTCAGTAATCACCCTATACTGTCCTGTTCTGTCATATATCTCTCTGTGTTCCTCTATACAGTCCTGTTCTATCATACACCTCTCTGTGTTCCTCTATACTGTCCCGTTCTATCATACACTTCTCTGTGTTCCTCTATACTGTCCTGTTCTATCATACTTCTCTCTGTGTTCCTCTATACTGTCCTGTTCTATCATACACCTCTCTGTGTTCCTCTATACTGTCCCGTTCTATCATACACTTCTCTGTGTTCCTCTATACTGTCCTGTTCTATCATACACCTCTCTGTGTTCCTCTATACTGTCCTGTTCCATCATACTCCTCTCTGTGTTCCTCTATACTGTCCCGTTCTATCATACACCTCTCTGTGTTCCTCTATACTGTCCTGGCTGTCGGTAACCATCTGCTCCCTGTACTGTTATAGATTTACATTATGTTCTATGTTTACTATAAGTTCTGTGCAGTAGTAGTACCATAATATACTTCTATGCTTGACGTGGTATTATTATTATTATTATTATTATTATCTATGCCTCTAATATAGATTTTTTTTATGGAATTTTTGTTTGTATGTTTCAGCGTCACGCAAAAACTACGGGATGAATTTGGATTGCATTTTTTAATAAGGTATAGTTTTGTCACCTAGAAAGAAACTGTAATACAGTATGTATTATATCAATGTGACATCAAGGAGAGGAGCAATACAGGAAAAAACAGACGCTGTACACCCGGCAAGCGCACTGTGTAGGCTCCTCAAGCCAAAAATAACTAGATGTATATAAATATAATTTTTTCGGGACATATATACTTTTAGAGACTGTTTATGAACCATGGAGACATTTTTTTAGTTGAATTTGCACAGGTTCATCAAGTCTATGTATGTATATATATATATATATATATATATATATATATATTGCACACCCCGAACTCAAACAGTTACATATGTATGCATATATAAATACATAAATAGATATATCTCAAGATCTATTTCACAGGAAAAATCCAACTATATTTTAAGCATTAATCAGGCAGCTTCTCTTGACTCATGAAGTTGCAGCATACATGTCAATCCAGTAGATGGCGCACCAAGACAAATACTACATATGACAGAGTCGCTGCTCATGTTACTTGCAACCTTTCAGGGTTACTGTAGGTTAAGAGGCTTACTCATGAGTTAGTAGCCCCAAGCATCTTTTTGGGTTAATCCCTGAAGGAAAAACTGCTAATATTCTTTACAAAGACATTTTGTGATCAATGTCTACAATATAAAATATACATCACAATATTAGATGCCACTACTATCTTTGTAAAATTAGTTCCGCAGAGCAATAACAGACATCCACACGAGCGAAGCTGCAGGCAAGCGCTAGTTATTATTATAATTATTATTGTTGTTGTTTATAATATTTTATTGAAATATAATATGATAATATTAGAAGAATAAATATTAAAATTATATAATTATCATTTGTTAGAGGCCGCTGTGTTCTGCAGTGCCGAATAGTGATGAGAACAGGGACATACAAAGTAGACAAAATTTAATCATTCATGAAATGAAAGGGTAATGAGAGCTTACAATCTAATGGGCCATATGTTTTCTGGCACTGTCACCATATGCTCAATGTGACCTTTGTAGGGTGTAGTTAGAATGTATTTGCCCTCCTTTTGGACTGGGAGATCCTGGAGAGGAGGTCCGAAGGACGAGTGCAAGGATTTTTAAGTATTACACAGTCAGGGAGTGATGATTATGCAAATGGCTTCCGCTACTCTCTGGTGGGTCCCCAGAATTATTATATATTATATCCTACTATTATTATACCTTCTAACTTACAATCACATACTTTCTCTGTTGGCAGGGAAAGGCACCCCCTACTGGTGGTGTAGTATAAAGACTGGCTGCTCTGCCATAAAGGAAAGTGTTCAGGTAAAGGCACCCCCTACTGGTGGTGGTGTATAAAGACTGTGCTGCTCTGCCATAGAGTGAGGAGGTTAGGGAAAGGCACCCCCTACTGGTGGTGGTGTATAAAGACTGGGCTGCTATGCCATAGAGTGAGGTCAGGGAAAGGCACCCCCTACTGGTGGTGGTGTATAAAGATTGGGCTGCTCTGCCATAGAGTGAGGGGGTCAGAGATAGGCACCCCCTACTGGTGGTGGTGTATAAAGACTGGGCTGCTCTGCCATAGAATAAGGAGGTCAGGGAAAGGCACCCCCTACAGGTGGTGGTGTATAAAGACTGGGCTGCTCTGCCATAGAGTGAGGGGGTCAGAGATAGGCACCCCCTACTGGTGGTGGTGTATAAAGACTGGGCTGCTCTGCCATAGAGTGAGGGGGTCAGGGAAAGGCACCCCCTACTGGTGGTGGTGTGTACAGACTGGGCTGCTGTGCCATAGAGTGAGGAGGTCAGGGAAAGGCACCCCCTACTGGTGGTGGTGTATAAAGACTGTGCTGCTCTGCCATAGAGTGAGGGGGTCAGGGAAAGGCACCCCCTACTGGTGGTGGTGTGTACAGACTGGGCTGCTGTGCCATAGAGTGAGGAGGTCAGGGAAAGGCACCCCCTACTGGTAGTGGTGTATAAAGACTGTGCTGCTCTGCCATAGAGAAAGGAGGTCAGGGAAAGGCACCCCCTACTGGTGATGGTGTATAAAGACTGGGTTGCTCTGCCATATAGTGAGGAGGTCAGGGAAAGGCACCACCTACTGGTGGTGGTGTATAAAGACTGGGCTGCTCTGCCATAGAGTGAGGAGGTCAGGGATAGGCACCCCATACTGGTGGTGGTGTATAAAGACTGGGCTGCTCTGCCATAGAGTGAGGAGGTCAGGGAAAAGCACCACCTACTGGTGGCGGTGTATAAAGACTGTGCTGCTCTGCCATAGAGTGAGGAGGTCAGGGAAAGGCACTCCCTACTGGTGGTGGTGTGTACAGACTGAGCTGCTCTGCCATAGAGTGAGGAGGTCAGGTAAATGCACCCCCTACTGGTGGTGGTGTATAAAGACTGGGCTGCTCTGCCATAGAGTGAGGGGGTCAGGGATAGGCACCCCCTACTGGTGGTGGTGTATAAAGACTGAGCTGCTCTGCCATAGAGAGAGGAGGTCAGGGATAGGCACCCCCTACTGGTGGTGGTGTATAAAGACTGTGCTGCTCTGCCATATAGTGAGGAGGTCAGGGATCGGCACCCCCTACTGGTGGTGGTGTATAAAGACAGGGCTGCTCTGCAATAGAGTGAGGAGATCAGGGAAAGGCACCCCCTACTGGTGATGGTGTATAAAGATTGGGCTGCTCTGCCATAGAGTGAGGAGGTCAGGGAAAGGCACCACCTACTGGTGGTGGTGTATAAAGACTGGGCTGCTCTGCCATAGAGTGAGGAGGTCAGGGATCGACACCCCCTACTGGTGGTGGTGTATAAAGACTGGGCTGTTCTGATATAGAGTGAGGAGGTCAGGGAAAGGCACCCCCTACTGGTGGTGGTGTGTAAAGACTGGGCTGCTCTGCCATATAGTGAGGTCAGGGAAAGGCACCCCCTACTGGTGGTGGTGTGTACAAACTGGGCTGCTCTGCCATACAGTGAGGAGGTCATGGAAAGGCACCCCCTACTGGTGGTGGTGTATAAAGACTGTGCTGCTCTGCCATAGAGTGAGGAGGTCAGGGAAAGGCACCCCCTACTGGTGGTGTATAAAGACTGGGCTGCTCTGCCATAGAGTGAGGAGGTCAGGGAAAGGCACCCCCTACTGGTGGTGGTGTGTAAAGACTGGGCTGCTCTGCCATATAGTGAGGTCAGGGAAAGGCACCCCCTACTGGTGGTGGTGTGTACAAACTGGGCTGCTCTGCCATATAGTGAGGAGGTCATGGAAAGGCACCCCCTACTGGTGGTGGTGTATAAAGACTGGGCTGCTCTGCCATAGAGTGAGGATGTCAGGGAAAGGCACCCCCTACTGGTGGTGTATAAAGACTGGGCTGCTCTGCCATAGAGTGAGGATGTCAGGGAAAGGCACCCCCTACTGGTGGCGGTGTATAAAGACTGGGCTGCTCTGCCATAGAGAGAGGAGGTCAAGGATAGGCACCCCCTACTGGTGGTGGTGTATAAAGACTGGGCTGCTCTGCCATAGAGTGAAGGGGTCAGGAAAAGGAACCCCCTACTGGTGGCGGTGTATAAAGACTGGGCTGCTCTGCCATAGAGAGAGGAGGTCAGGGAAAGGCACCCCCTACTGGTGGTGGTGTATAAAGACAGGGCTGCTCTGCAATAGAGTGAGGAGATCAGGGAAAGGCACCCCCTACTGGTGATGGTGTATAAAGATTGGGCTGCTCTGCCATAGAGTGAGGAGGTCAGGGAAAGGCACCACCTACTGGTGGTGGTGTATAAAGACTGGGCTGCTCTGCCATAGAGTGAGGAGGTCAGGGATCGACACCCCCTACTGGTGGTGGTGTATAAAGACTGGGCTGCTCTGATATAGAGTGAGGAGGTCAGGGAAAGGCACCCCCTACTGGTGGTGGTGTATAAAGACAGGGCTGCTCTGCAATAGAGTGAGGAGGTCAGGGATCGACACCCCCTACTGGTGGTGGTGTATAAAGACTGGGCTGCTCTGATATAGAGTGAGGAGGTCAGGGATCGGCACCCCCTACTGGTGGTGGTGTATAAAGACAGGGCTGCTCTGCAATAGAGTGAGGAGATCAGGGAAAGGCACCCCCTACTGGTGATGGTGTATAAAGATTGGGCTGCTCTGCCATAGAGTGAGGAGGTCAGGGAAAGGCACCACCTACTGGTGGTGGTGTATAAAGACTGGGCTGCTCTGCCATAGAGTGAGGAGGTCAGGGATCGACACCCCCTACTGGTGGTGGTGTATAAAGACTGGGCTGCTCTGATATAGAGTGAGGAGGTCAGGGAAAGGCACCCCCTACTGGTGGTGGTGTGTAAAGACTGGGCTGCTCTGCCATATAGTGAGGTCAGGGAAAGGCACCCCCTACTGGTGGTGGTGTGTTCAAACTGGGCTGCTCTGCCATACAGTGAGGAGGTCATGGAAAGGCACCCCCTACTGGTGGTGGTGTATAAAGACTGTGCTGCTCTGCCATAGAGTGAGGAGGTCAGGGAAAGGCACCCCCTACTGGTGGTGTATAAAGACTGGGCTGCTCTGCCATAGAGTGAGGAGGTCAGGGAAAGGCACCCCCTACTGGTGGTGGTGTGTAAAGACTGGGCTGCTCTGCCATATAGTGAGGTCAGGGAAAGGCACCCCCTACTGGTGGTGGTGTGTACAAACTGGGCTGCTCTGCCATATAGTGAGGAGGTCATGGAAAGGCACCCCCTACTGGTGGTGGTGTATAAAGACTGGGCTGCTCTGCCATAGAGTGAGGATGTCAGGGAAAGGCACCCCCTACTGGTGGTGTATAAAGACTGGGCTGCTCTGCCATAGAGTGAGGATGTCAGGGAAAGGCACCCCCTACTGGTGGCGGTGTATAAAGACTGGGCTGCTCTGCCATAGAGAGAGGAGGTCAAGGATAGGCACCCCCTACTGGTGGTGGTGTATAAAGACTGGGCTGCTCTGCCATAGAGTGAAGGGGTCAGGAAAAGGAACCCCCTACTGGTGGCGGTGTATAAAGACTGGGCTGCTCTGCCATAGAGAGAGGAGGTCAGGGAAAGGCACCCCCTACTGGTGGTGGTGTATAAAGACTGGGCTGCTCTGCCATAGAGTGAGGAGGTCAGGGAAAGGCACCCCCTACTGGTGGTGGTGTATAAAGACTGGGCTGCTCTGCCATATAGTGATGAGGTCAGGGAGATTCATACAATAGTGCTACACTCTAATAACACATCCACCAACCACCCAACATTTAACATCAAAATCAGACACCCCATATGTGCCTAAACCACACCCACATTTGCTCATAGCCACACCCACTTTCTACAGGTCACATTCCTTTCAGAGTCAAAAGGGAAAGTGCTGCCAAAATCATGGATTTTCCCTGAGGACGTTTCTCACATAATACAGGACAGATATGATCCAGTAACGGTCAGTGTGTCAGTATAGAGCGGTTATCACATCACACTGCACAGTAATGGTCAGTGTGTCAGTATAGTGCGGTTATCACATCACACTGCACAGTAATGGTCAGTGTGTCAGTATAGAGCGGTTATCACATCACACTGCACAGTAACGGTCAGTGTGTCAGTATAGAGCGGTTATCACATCACACTGCACAGTAATGGTCAGTGTGTCAGTATAGTGCGGTTATCACATCACACTGCACAGTAATGGTCAGTGTGTCAGTATAGAGCGGTTATCACATCACACTGCACAGTAATGGTCAGTGTGTCAGTATAGAGCGGTTATCACATCACACTGCACAGTAATGGTCAGTGTGTCAGTATAGAGCGGTTATCACATCACACTGCACAGTAACGGTCAGTGTGTCAGTATAGAGCGGTTATCACATCACACTGCACAGTAACGGTCAGTGTGTCAGTATAGAGCGGTTATCACATCACACTGCACAGTAACGGTCAGTGTGTCAGTATAGAGCGGTTATCACATCACACTGCACAGTAACGGTCAGTGTGTCAGTATAGAGCGGTTATCACATCACACTGCACAGTAATGGTCAGTGTGTCAGTATAGAGCGGTTATCACATCACACTGCACAGTAATGGTCAGTGTGTCAGTATAGTGCGGTTATCACATCACACTGCACAGTAACGGTCAGTGTGTCAGTATAGAGAGGTTATCACATCACACTGCACAGTAATGGTCAGTGTGTCAGTATAGTGCGGTTATCACATCACACTGCACAGTAATGGTCAGTGTGTCAGTATAGAGCGGTTATCACATCACACTGCACAGTAATGGTCAGTGTGTCAGTATAGAGAGGTTATCACATCACACTGCACAGTAACGGTCAGTGTGTCAGTATAGAGAGGTTATCACATCACACTGCACAGTAACGGTCAGTGTGTCAGTATAGTGCGGTTATCACATCACACTGCACAGTAATGGTCAGTGTGTCAGTATAGAGAGGTTATCACATCACACTGCACAGTAACGGTCAGTGTGTCAGTATAGAGAGGTTATCACATCACACTGCACAGTAATGGTCAGTGTGTCAGTATAGAGCGGTTATCACATCACACTGCACAGTAACGGTCAGTGTGTCAGTATAGTGCGGTTATCACATCACACTGCACAGTAATGGTCAGTGTGTCAGTATAGAGCGGTTATCACATCACACTGCACTGTAATGGTCAGTGTGTCAGTATAGAGCGGTTATCACATCACACTGCACAGTAAGCACTTCTGCTGTTGGTATGTAACATGTGATATGTAATGCGCAGTGGCTCCTTGTCAGCAAGGTCGTAGAAATATGTGTCCCTGACATCACCATTGTCACTAACACCATCAGGCAGGGTATTACACCATCAGGCAGGGTATTACACCATCAGGCAGGGTATTACCCTATCAGGCAGGGTATTACCCTATCAGGCAGGGTATTACATCATCAGGGGGCATATTACGCCATCAGGTAGGGTATTACACCATCAGGTAGGGTATAAGTGACAGATAAGTTATTACACCAACAGGTTTGGTATTTTACACTCAGGTGGAGTATTACTGAGAGGGGCTATTACACCACCAGGCTGGTAGGGTATTAGTGACAGTCAGGTGAGTAATTACACCATCAGGTGGGGTAAGTCACACATTGTGATCTAGGTCCCCGTTACCGAGTCCGGCAGTGTCACCTTACTGCCATATATTCCCCATACTTACTTTAGAGATGTCCTTTCCACGAGCAGACTTGAGAGCAGCCGTTAGGGGCCGGTTCAGGGGGTGGAGCAGGTCTGATGACACAATTAGGCCCCACCCCTTTCCCTGAAAAGGCCACGTTTCATGGCTCCACAGGGAGGAGTGGGGCTAAATGAAGCAAATGTAGCTCCGCCCCCTCCTCGCAGACCCGCGAATTCCCCATTAAATCTCCTAGGAAGTGAACAGGATGCGGGAGATCTGCCTACACTCACAGGGCTGTGGGCAATGGCGTATTTAGAATGGGTGCAGTGTGTGCGGGGCACACGGGCCCTCGGGTCCAGGGGGGCCCCGCGCCGCACACACTGCACCCATATTGTTTTTAAACGTACCTGTCCGAGGTCCCGCGTCGGGTGTCACTGCTGCTCAGAACACCGGAAAAATGGCCGCCTCTGCCATTTTTCGGTGTTCTGCGCATGTGCAGTAGACTCCTGGCACACTCTAGTGCACGGAGTCTACTAATGCTCCGGTGGCTGGCCAGCCGCGTCAGTCAGCTGCCAGCCACCAGGGAGAGAGGAGGGGTCCCCGCACGAGGAGTGCACACGGACCCCTCCTCTCTTAAAACGCCCCTGGGTGTGGGGGTCTATCCAAAAAATTGGGAGTCTCCCTCGACTTCGGGGAGAGTAGGCAAGTATGATGTGCCCCCACTGGCCATCTGTGACATCCCTGAGACCACTCCTCTGTAATGTGCAGTTCAAGCTGTTATGCATCATGGGTGCCGCCATCTTGGGCAATATCACATGATCATCTCTGACAAGCCAAGCCAGTCTCCAGCAACTCCAGTCACAGGATTCAGCCAGCCTATCAGTTCTAAGGCCGCGATACTTAGACCAGGAACTTCTGACTGCAGTGCTCACTGTCAGACCGACATCTGTCTCCGAGGTGTGGCGACATCTGTCTCCGAGGTGTGGCGACATCTGTCTCCGAGGTGTGGCGACATCTCTCTCCGAGGTGTGGCGACATCTCTCTCCGAGGTGTGGCGACATCTCTCTCCGAGGTGTGGCGACATCTCTCTCCGAGGTGTGGCGACATCTCTCTCCGAGGTGTGGCGACATCTCTCTCCGAGGTGTGGCGACATCTCTCTCCAAGATGTGGCGACATCAGTTTACAGACATGCATTTAGGTGGACATGGTTACAATCTTGACATGTTCAGAATGTCGACATTTAACCTGTTGACACCAAAATGTCGACATACTGTACGGCCTTTTGTTTATTTTTAGCCTCACACTAAACCGACCGCTATGCATAAATATCAACAAAAAAAACATGTCTACGTTTTGGTACCAACGTGTTAAATGGTGACATTCTGAATGTGTTGACACTTTAACCATGTCGACCTAAATCCATGCATACATATAGATTGTTGACCTGATGTCAACATTCTGTATGAATGTAGACAAGTCGAATGAGTAGCCTCTCTCTGATGATCCATACCATGGCTCCTGGTTCAATATCTATTTAAGTATTGCTTCACCATTTTCTGCTCCAGTGCTATTCAGAAACTCAGCTCCAGTATTGCTTTACATCATTCTGCTCCAGTGCTATCCAGAAAACATGCTCCAGTATTGCTTCACAGCATATTTCATTGCAGTCTGTCTCAGTTGAGCTCCCGGCACCCAGTTTCAGTGTATTTTAATCTGTCTGTAAATATTTTACATTCTGCTACAGCCAAGGGCTATCCTGATATCCTGCACCTGTTTTCAATATCATTCTGCATCATCACCGCTATTAGCATACAGTACCTGCATGACAGGACTCCAGTGCATACAGCTAGACCAAGAGACGCCGTCCCAAATGAACAAAACCCTAGTGCTGTGACAGGGTATTACTGACAGGCTATTACACCATTATTACACCAGTATTACTGACAGGCTATTACACCATTATTACACCAGTATTACTGACAGGCTATTACACCATTATTACACCAGTATTACTGACAGGCTATTACACCATTATTACACCAGTATTACTGACAGGCTATTACACCATTCTTACACCAGTATTACTGACAGGCTATTACACCAGTATTACTGACAGGCTATTACACCAGTATTACTGATAGGCTATTACACCATTATTACACCAGTATTACTGACAGGCTATTACACCATTATTACACCAGTATTAATGACAGGCTATTACACCATCAGGCAGGTAATACTGACAGGCTATTACACCATTATTACACCAGTATTACTGACAGGCTATTACACCATTATTACACCAGTATTAATGACAGGCTATTACACCATCAGGAAGGTATTACTGACAGGCTATTACACCAGTATTACTGACAGGCTATTACACCATTATTACACCAGTATTACTGACAGGCTATTACACCATTATTACACCAGTATTACTGACAGGCTATTACACCATTATTACACCAGTATTACTGACAGGCTATTACACCATCAGGCAGGTAATACTGACAGGCTATTACACCATCAGGCAGGTAATACCGACAGGCAACTACGCCATCGGGCAGGTAATACCGACAGGCTACTACGCCATCGGGCAGGTAATACCGACAGGCTACTACGCCATCGGGCAGGTAATACCGACAGGCTACTACGCCATCGGGCAGGTAATACCGACAGGCTACTACGCCATCGGGCAGGTAATACCGACAGGCTACTACGCCATCGGGCAGGTATTACTGACAGGCTACTACGCCATCGGGCAGGTATTACTGACAGGATACTACGCCAGTATTACTGACAGGCTATTACACCATCGGGCAGGTATTACCGACAGGCTGTTACACCATCAGACAGATAATACAGACAGGCTATTACACCATCAGACAGATAATACAGACAGGCTATTACACCATCAGACAGATAATACAGACAGGCTATTACACCATCAGGCAGGTATTACTGACAGGCTATTACACCATCAGGCAGATAATACAGGCAGGCTATTACGCCATCAGGCAGGTATTACTGACAGGCTGTTACGCCATCAGGCAGGTATTACTGACAGGCTGTTACGCCATCAGGCAGGTATTACTGACAGGCTACTACGCCATCAGGCAGGTATTACTGACAGGCTATTACACCATTGGGCAGGTAATACTGACAGGCTATTACACCATTGGGCAGGTAATACTGACAGGCTATTACACCATTGGGCTATTACACCATCGGGCAGGTATTACTGACAGGCTATTAAACCATCGGGCAGGTATTACTGACAGGCTATTACACCATCAGGCAGGTAATACTGACAGGCTATTACACCATCAGGCAGGTAATACTGACAGGCTATTACACCATTATTACACCAGTATTACTGACAGACTATTACATCATCAGGCAGGTAATACTGACAGGCTATTACACCATCGGGCAGGTATTACTGACAGGCTATTACACCATCGGGCAGGTATTACTGACAGGCTACTACGCCATCGGGCAGGTAATCCTGACAGGCTACTACGCCATCGGGCAGGTAATCCTGACAGGCTACTACGCCATCGGGCAGGTAATACCGACAGGCTATTACGCCATCGGGCAGGTAATACTGACAGGCTATTGCACCATCGGGCAGGTGTTACTGACAGGCTATTACACCATCGAGCAGGTAATACTGACAGGCTATTAAACCATCGGGCTATTGCACCATCGGGCAGGTGTTACTGACAGGCTATTACACCATCGGAAACAAATAAAAATGGCAGCTGCTCAATCAATCTAGCAGTACTAATCAGGTGCATGAAAGGGAGGGGTCATACCAAGTAGAAAAAGAAGGAGGATTTAACCCCCTATTGTACCTCAGCACACTGAATAATACCTGCAACAATATATGAAGACTATATGGTCATAGAAATTCAGAGATATTAGTCACGGCTTCTCTGTTACCAGCAGTCCCTAACACTAAGAGGTTCACGTCCGGGGCGCAGTGCACCCCAAAAAACATCCAGCCCAGGACCCCCCAGGGCATCACACGAAAATGGAAAAAGAGTGACAGTGCAGTGTAAAGTATAGCTGTGTGTGAGTAATCATTAAGTGTGGAATGAGAGATTAAAATATATGGGAAAAAATACATGAATAATAAACAAACATAAAAGGTGATGTGAAAAGCAACTGTGTGTATTAAGTGGTGATGCCGTGAGGAGGCCCAGCCAGACCAGTCCCGGAGGCCCTACGCCCAAACGTTCACCCCAAATGTAAAATATACCAATTATAAGGCCTCATGATAAAGGCACATACATAAATGCATCCAAATTGAGAGCCAGCTTACCTGGGAGTCACCCCTGGGAACTCCAACTAGCACTACTAGAACAAGCATGCCATACTAATGCTGGCTCCTTCATGCAACTCATAACAAACAAACAAAAATGGCAGCTGCTCAATCATTCTAGCAGTACTAATCAGGCGCATGAAAGGGAGGGGTCATACCAAGTAGAAAAAGGAGGGGGATTTAACCCCCTATTGTACCTCAGCACACTGAATAATACCTGCAACAATATATGGAGACTATATGGTCATAGAAATTCTGAGATATTAGTTGCAAGCATCAGGCAGGTATTACTGACAGGCTATTACGCCATCGGGCAGGTATTACTGACAGGCTATTACACCATCGGGCAGGAAATACTGGCAGGCTATTACACCATCAGGCAGGTAATAATGACAGGCTATTACACCATCAGGCTGGTATTACTGACAGGCTATTACACCATCAGGCAGGTAATAATGACAGGCTATTACACCATCAGGCAGGTAATAATGACAGGCTATTACACCATCGGGCAGGTATTACTGACAGGCTATTACGCCATCAGGCAAGTAATACTCACAGGCTATTACACCATCCGGGACGTAATACTGACAGGCTATTACACCATCGGGCAGGTAATACTGACAGGCTATTATACCATCGGGCAGGTAATACTGACAGGCTATTACACCATCGGGCAGGTATTACTGACAGGCTATTACACTATCGGTCAGGTAATACTGACAGGCTATTACACCATCGGGCAGGTATTACTGACAGTCAATTACACCATCGGGCTCTATTAGACCATCGGGCAGGTATTACTGACAAGCTATTACACCATCGGGCAGGTAATACTGACAGGCTATTACACCATCGGGCAGGTAGTACTGACAGGCTATTACACCACGGGCAGGTAGTACTGACAGGCTATTACACCATCAGGCAGGTATTACTGACAGGCTATTACACCATCGGGCAGGTATTACTGACAGGCTATTACACCATCGGGCAGGTATTACAGACAGGCTATTACACCATCGGGCAGGTATTACTGACAGGCTATTACGCCATCAGGCAAGTAATACTCACAGGCTATTACACCATCCGGAACGTAATACTGACAGGCTATTACACCATCGGGCAGGTAATACTGACAGGCTATTACACCATCGGGCAGGTAATACTGACAGGCTATTACACCATCGGGCAGGTATTACTGACAGGCTATTACACTATCGGTCAGGTAATACTGACAGGCTATTACACCATCGGGCAGGTATTACTGACAGTCAATTACACCATCGGGCTCTATTAGACCATCGGGCAGGTATTACTGACAAGCTTTTACACCATCGGGCAGGTAATACTGACAGGCTATTACACCATCGGGCAGGTAGTACTGACAGGCTATAACACCATCGGGCAGGTAGTACTGACAGGCTATTACACCATCAGGCAGGTATTACTGACAGGCTATTACACCATCGGGCAGGTATTACTGACAGGCTATTACACCATCGGGCAGGTATTACAGACAGGCTATTACACCATCGGGCAGGTATTACTGACAGGCTATTACACCATCGGGCAGGTATTACTGACAGGCTATTACACCATCGAGCAGGTAATACTGACAGGCTATTACACCATCGGGCAGGTAATACTGACAGGCTATTACACCATCGGGCAGGTAATACTGACAGGCTATTACACCATCGGGGAGGTATTACTGACAGGCTATTACACCATCGGGGAGGTATTACTGACAGGCTATTACACCATCGGGCAGGTAATACTGACAGGCTATTACACCATCGGGCAGGTAATACTGACAGGCTATTACACCATCGGGCAGGTATTACTGACAGGCCATTACACCATCGGGCAGGTAATACTGACAGTCAATTACACCATCGGGGAGGTAATACTGACAGGCTATTACGCCTTCGGGCAGGTATTACTGACAGGCTATTACGCCATCGGGCAGATAATACAGACAGGCTATTACACCATCGGGCAGGTAATACTGACAGGCTATTACGCCATCGGGCAGGTAATACTGACAGGCTATTACGCCATCGGGCAGGTATTACTGACAGGCTATTACACCATCGGGCAGGTATTACTGACAGGCTATTACACCATCGGGCTATTACACCATCGGGCAGGTATTACTGAAAGGCTATTACACCATCGGGCAGGTATTACTGACAGGCTATTACACCATCGAGCAGGTAATACTGACAGGCTATTACACCATCGGGCTATTACACCATCGGGCAGGTATTACTGACAGGCTATTACACCATCGGGCAGGTAATACCGACAGGCTATTACACCAACGGGCAGGTAATACTGACAGGCTATTACACCATCGGGCAGGCAATACTGACAGGCTGTTACACCATCGGGCAGGCATTACTGACAGGCTGTTACACCATCGGGCAGGCATTACTGACAGGCTGTTGCACCATCGGGCAGGCATTACTGACAGGCTATTGCACCATCGGGCAGGTAATACTGACAGGCTATAACACCATCGGGCAGGTAACATTGACAGGCTATTACACCCTAGGGCAGGTATTACTGACAGGCTATTACACCCTAGGGCAGGTATTACTGACAGGCTATTACACCATCGGGCAGGTATTACTGACAGGCTATTACGCCATCGGGCAGGTAATACTGACAGGCTAATACGCCATCGGGCAGGTATTACTGACTGGCTATTACGCCATCGGGCAGATAATACAGACAGGCTATTACGCCATCGGGCAGGTAATACTGACAGGCTATTACGCCATCGGGCAGGTTTTACTGACAGGCTATTACGCCATCGGGCAGGTCTTACTGACAGGCTAATACGCAATCTGGCAGGTAATACTGACAGGCTATTATGCCATCGGGCAGGTATTACTGACAGGCTATTACGCCATCGGGCAGATAATACAGACAGGCTATTACGCCATCGGGCAGGCAATACTGACAGGCTATTACGCCATCGGGCAGGCATTACTGTCAGGCTATTACGCCATCGGGCAGGCCTTACTGACAGGCTAATACGCCATCGGGCAGTCATTACTGACAGGCTATTACGCCATCGGGCAGGCATTACTGACAGGCTATTACGCCATCGGGCAGGCATTAGTGACAGGCTATTACTCCATCGGGCAGGTAATACTGACAGGCTATTACGCCATCGGGCAGGTATTACTGACAGGCTATTACGCCATCGGGCAGGTAATACTGACAGGCTATTACACCATCCGGCTATTACACCATCAGGCAGGTGTTACTGACAGGCTATTACACCATCGGGCAGGTATTACTGACAGGCTATTACACCATCGGGCAGGTAATAATGACAGGCTATTACACCATCAGGCAGGTATTACTGAGAGACTGTTACACCATCAGGCAGGTATTACTGACAGGCTATTACACCATCAGACAGATAATACAGACAGGCTATTACACCATCAGGCAGGTATTACTGACAGGCTATTACGCCATCAGGCAGGTAATACTCACAGGCTATTACGCCATCCGGGACGTAATACTGACAGGCTATTACACCATCGGGCAGGTAATACTGACAGGCTATTACACCATCGGGCAGGTATTACTGACAGGCTATTACACTATCGGGCAGTTAATACTGACAGCCTATTACACCATCAGGCAGGTATTACTGACAGGCTATTACACCATCGGCTCTATTACACCATCGGGCAGGTATTACTGACAGGCTATTACACCATCGGGCAGGTAATACTGACAGGCTATTACACCATCGGGCAGGTATTACTGACAGGCTATTACACCATCGAGCAGGTAATACTGACAGGCTATTAAACCATCGGGCTATTACACCATCGGGCAGGTGTTACTGACAGGCTATTACATCATCGGGCAGGGATTACTGACAGGCTATTACACCATCGGGCAGGTATTACTGACAGGCTATTACACCATCAGGCAGGTATTACTGACAGGCTATTACACCATCGGGCAGGCATTACTGACAGGCTATTACATCATCGGGCAGGCATTACTGACAGGCTATTACACCATCGGGCAAGTATTACTGACAGGCTATTACGCCATCAGGCAGGTAATACTCACAGGCTATTACGCCATCCGGGACGTAATACTGACAGGCTATTACACCATCGGGCAGGTAATACTGACAGGCTATTACACCATCGGGCAGGTAATACTGACAGGCTATTACACCATTGGGCAGGTATTACTGACAGGCTATTACATTATCGGGCAGGTAATACTGACAGGCTATTACACCATCGGGCAGGTATTACTGACAGGCTATTACACCATCGCGCTCTATTACACCATCGGGCAGGTATTACTGACAGGCTATTACACCATCGGGTAGGTATTACTGACAGGCTATTACACCATCGGGCAGGTAATACTGACAGGCTATTACACCGTCGGGCAGGTATTACTGACAGGCTATTACACCGTCGGGCAGGTAATACTGACAGGCTATTACACCATCGGGCAGGTAATACTGACAGGCTATTACACCGTCGGGCAGGTAATACTGACAGGCTATTACACCGTCGGGCAGGTAATACTGACAGGCTATTACACCGTCGGGCAGGTATTACTGACAGGCTATTTCACCATCGGGCAGGTATTACTGACAGGCTATTACACCATCGGGCAGGTAATACTGACAGGCTATTACACCATCGGGCAGGTATTACTGACAGGCTATTACACCATCGGGCAGGTATTACTGACAGGCTATTACACCATCGGGCAGGTAATACTGACAGGCTATTACACCATCGGGCAGGTAATACTGACAGGCTATTACACCATCGGGCAGGTAATACTGACATGCTATTACACCATCGGGCAGGTATTACTGACAGGCTATTACACCATCGGGCAGGTATTACTGACAGGCTATTACACCATCGGGCAGGTATTACAGACAGGATTTTACACCATCGAGCAGGTAATACTGACAGGCTATTACACCATCGGGCTATTACACCATCGGGCAGGTATTACTGACAGGCTGTTACACCATCGGGCAGGTATTACTGACAGGCTATCACACCATCGGGCAGGTATTACAGACAGGCTATTACACCATCGGGCAGGTATTACTGACGGGCTATTACACCATCGGGCAGGTATTACTGACAGGCTATTATACCATCGAGCAGATAATACAGGCTATTACACCATCGGGCAGGTAATACTGACAGGCTATTACACCATCGGGCAGGTAATACTGACAGGCTATTACGCCATCGGGCAGGCATTACTGACAGGCTATTACGCCATCGGGCAGGCAATACTGACAGGCTATTACGCCATCGGGCAGGCATTACTGACAGGCTATTACGCCATCGGGCAGGCCTTACTGACAGGCTATTACGCCATCGGGCAGGCAATACTGACAGGCTATTACGTCATCGGGCAGGCATTACTGACAGGCTATTACGCCATCGGGCAGGCATTAGTGACAGGCTATTACGCCATCGGGCAGGTAATACTGGCAGGCTATTACGCCATCGGGCAGGTAATACTGACAGGCTATTACGCCATCGGGCAGGTAATACTGACAGGCTATTACGCCATCGGGCAGATATTACTGACAGGCTATTACGCCATCGGGCAGGCAATACTGACAGGCTATTACGCCATCGGGCAGGCCTTACTGACAGGCTAATACGCCATCGGGCAGTCATTACTGACAGGCTATTACGCCATCGGGCAGGCATTACTGACAGGCTATTACGCCATCGGGCAGGCATTAGTGACAGGCTATTACGCCATCGGGCAGGTAATACTGGTAGGCTATTACGCCATCGGGCAGGTAATACTGACAGGCTATTACGCCATCGGGCAGGTATTACTGACAGGCTATTACGCCATCGGGCAGGTAATACTGACAGGCTATTACACCATCGGGCTATTACACCATCAGGCAGGTGTTACTGACAAGCTATTACACCATCAGGCAGGTAATAATGACAGGCTATTACACCATCAGGCAGGTATTACTGAGAGACTGTTACACCATCAGGCAGGTATTACTGACAGGCTATTACACCATCAGACAGATAATACAGACAGGCTATTACACCATCAGGCAGGTATTACTGACAGGCTATTACGCCATCAGGCAGGTAATACTCACAGGCTATTACGCCATCCGGGACGTAATACTGACAGGCTATTACACCATCGGGCAGGTAATACTGACAGGCTATTACACCATCGGGCAGGTAATACTGACAGGCTATTACACCATCGGGCAGGTATTACTGACAGGCTATTACGCCATCAGGCAGGTAATAATGATAGGCTATTACACCATCAGGCAGGTATTACTGAGAGACTGTTACACCATCAGGCAGGTATTACTGGCAGGCTATTACACCATCAGGCAGGTATTACTGACAGGCTATTACACCATCAGACATATAATACAGACAGGCTATTACACCATCAGGCAGGTATTACTGACAGGCTATTACACCATCAGGCAGGCATTACTGACAGGCTATTACACCATCGGGCAGGCATTACTGACAGGCTATTACATCATCGGGCAGGCATTACTGACAGACTATTACACCATCAGGCAGGTATTACTGACAGGCTATTACGCCATCAGGCAGGTAATACTCACAGGCTATTACGCCATCCGGGACGTAATACTGACAGGCTATTACACCATCGGGCAGGTAATACTGACAGGCTATTACACCATCGGGCAGGTAATACTGACAGGCTATTACACCATCGGGCAGGTATTACTGACAGGCTATTACATTATCGGGCAGGAAATACTGACAGGCTATTACACCATCGGGCAGGTATTACTGACAGGCTATTACACCATCGCGCTCTATTACACCATCGGGCAGGTATTACTGACAGGCTATTACACCATCGGGCAGGTATTACTGACAGGCTATTACACCATCGGGCAGGTAATACTGACAGGCTATTACACCATCGGGCAGGTATTACTGACAGGCTATTACACCATCGGGCAGGTATTACTGACAGGCTATTACACCATCGCGCTCTATTACACCATCGGGCAGGTATTACTGACAGGCTATTACACCATCGGGCAGGTATTACTGACAGGCTATTACACCATCGGGCAGGTAATACTGACAGGCTATTACACCATCGGGCAGGTAATACTGACAGGCTATTACACCATCGGGCAGGTGTTACTGACAGGCTATTACACCATCCGCAGGTAAAACTGACAGGCTATTACACCGTCGGGCAGGTATTACTGACAGGCTATTACACCGTCGGGCAGGTAATACTGACAGGCTATTACACCGTCGGGCAGGTAATACTGACAGGCTATTACACCGTCGGGCAGGTAATTCTGACAGGCTATTACACCGTCGGACAGGTAATACTGACAGGCTATTACACCGTCGGGCAGGTATTACTGACAGGCTATTTCACCGTCGGGCAGGTATTACTGACAGGCTATTACACCATCGGGCAGGTAATACTGACAGGCTATTACACCATCGAGCAGGTAATACTGACAGGCTATTACACCATCGGGCTATTACACCATCGGGCAGGTATTACTGACAGGCTGTTACACCATCGGGCAGGTATTACTGACAGGCTGTCACACCATCGGGCAGGTATTACAGACAGGCTATTACACCATCGGGCAGGTATTACTGACAGGCTATTACACCATCGGGCCGGTATTACTGACAGGCTATTACACCATCGAGCAGGTAATACAGGCTATTACACCATCGGGCAGGTAATACTGACAGGCTATTACACCATCGGGCAGGTAATACTGACAGGCTATTACGCCATCGGGCAGGCATTACTGACAGGCTATTACGCCATCGGGCAGGCCTTACTGACAGGCTAATACGCCATCGGGCAGTCATTACTGACAGGCTATTACGCCATCGGGCAGGCATTACTGACAGGCTATTACGCCATCGGGCAGGCATTAGTGACAGGCTATTACGCCATCGGGCAGGCAATACTGGCAGGCTATTACGCCATCGGGCAGGCAATACTGACAGGCTATTACGCCATCGGGCAGGCATTACTGACAGGCTATTACGCCATCGGGCAGGCCTTACTGACAGGCTATTACGCCATCGGGCAGGCAATACTGACAGGCTATTACGCCATCGGGCAGGCATTAGTGACAGGCTATTACGCCATCGGGCAGGTAATACTGGCAGGCTATTACGCCATCGGGCAGGTAATACTGACAGGCTATTACGCCATCGGGCAGGTATTACTGACAGGCTATTACGCCATCGGGCAGGCAATACTGACAGGCTATTACGCCATCGGGCAGGCCTTACTGACAGGCTAATACGCCATCGGGCAGTCATTACTGACAGGCTATTACGCCATCGGGCAGGCATTACTGACAGGCTATTACGCCATCGGGCAGGCATTAGTGACAGGCTATTACGCCATCGGGCAGGTAATACTGGTAGGCTATTACGCCATCGGGCAGGTAATACTGACAGGCTATTACGCCATCGGGCAGGTATTACTGACAGGCTATTACGCCATCGGGCAGGTAATACTGACAGGCTATTACACCATCGGGCTATTACACCATCAGGCAGGTGTTACTGACAAGCTATTACACCATCAGGCAGGTAATAATGACAGGCTATTACACCATCAGGCAGGTATTACTGAGAGACTGTTACACCATCAGGCAGGTATTACTGACAGGCTATTACACCATCAGACAGATAATACAGACAGGCTATTACACCATCAGGCAGGTATTACTGACAGGCTATTACGCCATCAGGCAGGTAATACTCACAGGCTATTACGCCATCCGGGACGTAATACTGACAGGCTATTACACCATCGGGCAGGTAATACTGACAGGCTATTACACCATCGGGCAGGTAATACTGACAGGCTATTACACCATCGGGCAGGTATTACTGACAGGCTATTACACCATCGAGCAGGTAATACTGACAGGCTATTACACCATCGGGCTATTACACCATCGGGCAGGTGTTACTGACAGGCTATTACACCATCGGGCAGGTATTACTGACAGGCTATTACACCATCGGGCAGGTAATACTGACAGGCTATTACGCCATCGGGCAGGTATTACAGACAGGCTATTACACCATCGGGCAGGTATTACTGACAGGCTATTACACCATCGGGCCGGTATTACTGACAGGCTATTACACCATCGAGCAGGTAATACAGGCTATTACACCATCGGGCAGGTAATACTGACAGGCTATTACACCATCGGGCAGGTAATACTGACAGGCTATTACGCCATCGGGCAGGCATTACTGACAGGCTATTACGCCATCGGGCAGGCCTTACTGACAGGCTAATACGCCATCGGGCAGTCATTACTGACAGGCTATTACGCCATTGGGCAGGCATTAGTGACAGGCTATTACGCCATCGGGCAGGTAATACTGGCAGGCTATTACGCCATCGGGCAGGCAATACTGACAGGCTATTACGCCATCGGGCAGGCATTACTGACAGGCTATTACGCCATCGGGCAGGCCTTACTGACAGGCTATTACGCCATCGGGCAGGCAATACTGACAGGCTATTACGCCATCGGGCAGGCCTTACTGACAGGCTATTACGCCATCGGGCAGGCATTAGTGACAGGCTATTACGCCATCGGGCAGGTAATACTGGCAGGCTATTACGCCATCGGGCAGGTAATACTGACAGGCTATAACGCCATCGGGCAGGTATTACTGACAGGCTATTACGCCATCGGGCAGGCCTTACTGACAGGCTAATACGCCATCGGGCAGGCCTTACTGACAGGCTAATACGCCATCGGGCAGTCATTACTGACAGGCTATTACGCCATCGGGCAGGCATTAGTGACAGGCTATTACGCCATCGGGCAGGTAATACTGGTAGGCTATTACGCCATCGGGCAGGTAATACTGACAGGCTATTACGCCATCGGGCAGGTATTACTGACAGGCTATTATTACGCCATCGGGCTATTACACCATCAGGCAGGTGTTACTGACAAGCTATTACACCATCAGGCAGGTAATAATGACAGGCTATTACACCATCAGGCAGGTATTACTGAGAGACTGTTACACCATCAGGCAGGTATTACTGACAGGCTATTACACCATCAGACAGATAATACAGACAGGCTATTACACCATCAGGCAGGTATTACTGACAGGCTATTACGCCATCAGGCAGGTAATACTCACAGGCTATTACGCCATCCGGGACGTAATACTGACAGGCTATTACACCATCGGGCAGGTAATACTGACAAGCTATTACACCATCGGGCAGGTATTACTGACAGGCTATTACACTATCGGGCAGTTAATACTGACAGCCTATTACACCATCAGGCAAGTATTACTGACAGGCTATTACACCATCGGGCTATTACACCATCGGGCAGGTGTTACTGACAGGCTATTACACCATCGGGCAGGTATTACTGACAGGCTATTACACCATCGGGCAGGTAATACTGACAGGCTATTACGCCATGGGGCAGGTATTACTGACAGGATATTACGCAATTGGGCAGGTATTACTGACAGGCTATTACGCCATCGGGCAGGTAATAATGATAGGCTATTACACCATCGGGCAGGTATTACTGAGAGACTGTTACATCATCAGGCAGGTCTTACTGACAGGCTATTACACCATCAGGCACGTAATAATGATAGGCTATTACACCATCAGGCAGGTATTACTGAGAGACTGTTACACCATCAGGCAGGTAATACTGACAAACTATTACACCATCAGGCAGGTATTACTGACAGGCTATTACACCATCAGACAGATAATACAGACAGGCTACTACACCATCAGGCAGGTATTACTGACAGGCTATTACACCATCAGGCAGGTATTACTGACAGGCTATTACACCATCGGGCAGGCATTACTGACAGGCTATTACACCATCGGGCAGGCATTACTGACAGGCTATTACACCATCGAGCAGGTAATACTGACAGGCTATTACACCATCGGGCAGGTAATACTGACAGGCTATTACACCATCGGGCAGGTATTACTGACAGGCTATTACACCATAGGGCAGGTATTACTGACAGGCTATTACACCATCGGGCAGGTAATACTGACAGGCTATTACACCATCGGGCAGGTATTACTGACAGGCTATTACACCATCGGGCAGGTAATACTGACAGGCTATTACACCATCGGGCAGGTATTACTGGCAGGCTATTACGCCATCGGGCAGATAATACAGACAGGCTATTACGCCATCGGGCAGGTAATACTGACAGGCTATAACACCATCAGACAGGTATTACTGACAGGCTATTACGCCATCAGGCAGATAATATAGACAGGCTATTACACCATCGGGCAGGTAATACTGACAGGCTATTACACCATCGGGCAGGTAATACTGACAGGCTATTACGCCATCGGGCAGGTATTACTGACGGACTATTACACCATCAGGCAGGAATTACTGACAGGCTATTACACCATCGGGCAGGTATTACTGACAGGCTATTACACCATTGGGCAGGTATTACTGACATTCTATTACACCATCGGGCAGGTAATACTGACAGGCTATTACACCATCGGGCTATTACACCATCGGGCAGGTATTACTGACAGGCTATTACACCATCGGGCAGGTATTACTGACAGGCTATTACACCATCGGGCAGGTATTACTGACATTCTATTACACCATCGGGCAGGTAATACTGACAGGCTATTACACCATCGGGCTATTACACCATCGGGCAGGTATTACTGACAGGCTATTACACCATCGGGCAGGTATTACTGACAGGCTATTACACCATCGGGCAGGTAATACTGACAGGCTATTACACCATCGGGCAGGTAGTACTGACAGGCTATTACACCATCGGGCAGGTATTACTGACAGGCTATTACACCATCGGGCAGGTATTACTGACAGGCTAAGACACCATCGGGCAGGTATTACAGACAGGCTATTATACCATCGGGCAGGTATTACTGACAGGCTATTACACCATCAGGCAGGTATTACTGACAGGCTATTACACCATCAGGCAGGTATTACTGACATTCTATTACACCATTGGGCAGGTAATACTGACAGGCTATTACACCATCGGGTTATTACACCATCGGGCAGGTATTACTGACAGGCTATTACACCATCGGGCAGGTATTACTGACAGGCTATTACACCATCGGGCAGGTATTACTGACATTCTATTACATCATCGGGCAGGTAATACTGACAGGCTATTACACCATCGGGCTATTACACCATCGGGCAGGTATTACTGACAGGCTATTACACAATCGGGCAGGTATTACTGACAGGCTATTACACCATCGGGCAGATATTACTGACAGGCTATTACACCATCGGGCAGGTAATACTGACAGGCTAAGACACCATCGGGCAGGTATTACAGACAGGCTATTACACCATCGGGCAGGTATTACTGACAGGCTATTACACCATCGGGCAGGTAATACTGACAGGCTATTACACCATCGGGTAGGTAATACTGACAGGCTATTACACCATTGGGCAGGTAATAGTGACAGGCTATTACACCATAGGGCAGGTATTACTGACAGGCTATTACACCATAGGGCAGGTATTACTGACAGGCTATTACACCATCGGGCAGGTAATACTGACAGGCTATTACACCATCAGACAGGTATTACTGACAGGCTATTACACCATCAGACAGATAATACAGACAGGCTATTACACCATCAGGCAGGTATTACTGACAGGCTATTACGCCATCAGGCAGGTAATACTCACAGGCTATTACGCCATCCGGGACGTAATACTGACAGGCTATTACACCATCGGGCAGGTAATACTGACAGGCTATTACACCATCGGGCAGGTATTACTGACAGGCTATTACACCATCGGGCAGGTATTACTGACAGGCTATTACACCATCAGGCAGGTAATACTGACAGGCTATTACACCATCGGGCAGGTATTACTGACAGGCTATTACACCATCGGGCAGGTATTACTGACAGGTTATTACACCATCGGGCAGGTAATACTGACAGGCTATTACACCATCAGGCAGGTATTACTGACAGGCTATTACACCATCAGGCAGGTAATACTGACAGGCTATTACACCATCAGGCAGGTATTACTGACAGGCTATTACACCATCGGGCCGGTTTTACTGACAGGCTATTACACCATCGAGCAGGTAATACAGGCTATTACACCATCGGGCAGGTAATACTGACAGGCTATTACACCATCGGGCAGGTAATACTGACAGGCTATTACGCCATCGGGCAGGCATTACTGACAGGCTATTACGCCATCGGGCAGGCCTTACTGACAGGCTAATACGCCATCGGGCAGTCATTACTGACAGGCTATTACACCATCAGACAGGTATTACTGACAGGCTATTACACCATCAGACAGATAATACAGACAGGCTATTACACCATCAGGCAGGTATTACTGACAGGCTATTACGCCATCAGGCAGGTAATACTCACAGGCTATTACGCCATCCGGGACGTAATACTGACAGGCTATTACACCATCGGGCAGGTAATACTGACAGGCTATTACACCATCGGGCAGGTATTACTGACAGGCTATTACACCATCGGGCAGGTATTACTGACAGGCTATTACACCATCAGGCAGGTAATACTGACAGGCTATTACACCATCGGGCAGGTATTACTGACAGGCTATTACACCATCGGGCAGGTATTACTGACAGGTTATTACACCATCGGGCAGGTAATACTGACAGGCTATTACACCATCAGGCAGGTATTACTGACAGGCTATTACACCATCAGGCAGGTAATACTGACAGGCTATTACACCATCAGGCAGGTATTACTGACAGGCTATTACACCATCGGGCCGGTTTTACTGACAGGCTATTACACCATCGAGCAGGTAATACAGGCTATTACACCATCGGGCAGGTAATACTGACAGGCTATTACACCATCGGGCAGGTAATACTGACAGGCTATTACGCCATCGGGCAGGCATTACTGACAGGCTATTACGCCATCGGGCAGGCCTTACTGACAGGCTAATACGCCATCGGGCAGTCATTACTGACAGGCTATTACGCCATCGGGCAGGCATTACTGACAGGCTATTACGCCATCGGGCAGGCATTAGTGACAGGCTATTACGCCATCGGGCAGGTAATACTGGCAGGCTATTACGCCATCGGGCAGGCAATACTGACAGGCTATTACGCCATCGGGCAGGCATTTCTGACAGGCTATTACGCCATCGGGCAGGCCTTACTGACAGGCTATTACGCCATCGGGCAGGCAATACTGACAGGCTATTACGTCATCGGGCAGGCATTACTGACAGGCTATTACGCCATCGGGCAGGCATTAGTGACAGGCTATTACGCCATCGGGCAGGTAATACAGGCTATTACGCCATCGGGCAGGTAATACTGACAGGCTATTACGCCATCGGGCAGGTATTACTGACAGGCTATTACGCCATCGGGCAGGCAATACTGACAGGCTATTACGCCATCGGGCAGGCCTTACTGACAGGCTAATACGCCATCGGGCAGTCATTACTGACAGGCTATTACGCCATCGGGCAGGCATTACTGACAGGCTATTACGCCATCGGGCAGGCATTAGTGACAGGCTATTACGCCATCTAGCAGGTAATACTGGCAGGCTATTACGCCATCGGGCAGGTAATACTGACAGGCTATTACGCCATCGGGCAGGCATTACTGACAGGCTATTACGCCATCGGGCAGGCCTTACTGACAGGCTATTACGCCATCGGGCAGGCAATACTGACAGGCTATTACGTCATCGGGCAGGCATTACTGACAGGCTATTACGCCATCGGGCAGGCATTAGTGACAGGCTATTACGCCATCGGGCAGGTAATACTGGCAGGCTATTACGCCATCGGGCAGGTAATACTGACAGGCTATTACGCCATCGGGCAGGTATTACTGACAGGCTATAACGCCATCGGGCAGGTATTACTGACAGGCTATTACGCCATCGGGCAGGCCTTACTGACAGGCTAATACGCCATCGGGCAGGCCTTACTGACAGGCTAATACGCCATCGGGCAGTCATTACTGACAGGCTATTACGCCATCGGGCAGGCATTAGTGACAGGCTATTACGCCATCGGGCAGGTAATACTGGTAGGCTATTACGCCATCGGGCAGGTAATACTGACAGGCTATTACGCCATCGGGCAGGTATTACTGACAGGCTATTATTACGCCATCGGGCTATTACACCATCAGGCAGGTGTTACTGACAAGCTATTACACCATCAGGCAGGTAATAATGACAGGCTATTACACCATCAGGCAGGTATTACTGAGAGACTGTTACACCATCAGGCAGGTATTACTGACAGGCTATTACACCATCAGACAGATAATACAGACAGGCTATTACACCATCAGGCAGGTATTACTGACAGGCTATTACGCCATCAGGCAGGTAATACTCACAGGCTATTACGCCATCCGGGACGTAATACTGACAGGCTATTACACCATCGGGCAGGTAATACTGACAAGCTATTACACCATCGGGCAGGTATTACTGACAGGCTATTACACTATCGGGCAGTTAATACTGACAGCCTATTACACCATCAGGCAAGTATTACTGACAGGCTATTACACCATCGGGCTCTATTACACCATCGGGCAGGTATTACTGACAGGCTATTACACCATCGGGCAGGTAATACTGACAGGCTATTACACCATCGGGCAGGTATTACTGACAGGCTATTACACCATCGAGCAGGTAATACTGACAGGCTATTACACCATCGGGCTATTACACCATCGGGCAGGTGTTACTGACAGGCTATTACACCATCGGGCAGGTATTACTGACAGGCTATTACACCATCGGGCAGGTAATACTGACAGGCTATTACGCCATGGGGCAGGTATTACTGACAGGATATTACGCAATTGGGCAGGTATTACTGACAGGCTATTACGCCATCGGGCAGGTAATAATGATAGGCTATTACACCATCGGGCAGGTATTACTGAGAGACTGTTACATCATCAGGCAGGTCTTACTGACAGGCTATTACACCATCAGGCACGTAATAATGATAGGCTATTACACCATCAGGCAGGTATTACTGAGAGACTGTTACACCATCAGGCAGGTAATACTGACAAACTATTACACCATCAGGCAGGTATTACTGACAGGCTATTACACCATCAGACAGATAATACAGACAGGCTACTACACCATCAGGCAGGTATTACTGACAGGCTATTACACCATCAGGCAGGTATTACTGACAGGCTATTACACCATCGGGCAGGCATTACTGACAGGCTATTACACCATCGGGCAGGCATTACTGACAGGCTATTACACCATCGAGCAGGTAATACTGACAGGCTATTACACCATCGGGCAGGTAATACTGACAGGCTATTACACCATCGGGCAGGTATTACTGACAGGCTATTACACCATAGGGCAGGTATTACTGACAGGCTATTACACCATCGGGCAGGTAATACTGACAGGCTATTACACCATCGGGCAGGTATTACTGACAGGCTATTACACCATCGGGCAGGTAATACTGACAGGCTATTACACCATCGGGCAGGTATTACTGGCAGGCTATTACGCCATCGGGCAGATAATACAGACAGGCTATTACGCCATCGGGCAGGTAATACTGACAGGCTATAACACCATCAGACAGGTATTACTGACAGGCTATTACGCCATCAGGCAGATAATATAGACAGGCTATTACACCATCGGGCAGGTAATACTGACAGGCTATTACACCATCGGGCAGGTAATACTGACAGGCTATTACGCCATCGGGCAGGTATTACTGACGGACTATTACACCATCAGGCAGGAATTACTGACAGGCTATTACACCATCGGGCAGGTATTACTGACAGGCTATTACACCATTGGGCAGGTATTACTGACATTCTATTACACCATCGGGCAGGTAATACTGACAGGCTATTACACCATCGGGCTATTACACCATCGGGCAGGTAATACTGACAGGCTATTACACCATCGGGCAGGTATTACTGACAGGCTATTACACCATCGGGCAGGTATTACTGACATTCTATTACACCATCGGGCAGGTAATACTGACAGGCTATTACACCATCGGGCTATTACACCATCGGGCAGGTATTACTGACAGGCTATTACACCATCGGGCAGGTATTACTGACAGGCTATTACACCATCGGGCAGGTAATACTGACAGGCTATTACACCATCGGGCAGGTAGTACTGACAGGCTATTACACCATCGGGCAGGTATTACTGACAGGCTATTACACCATCGGGCAGGTATTACTGACAGGCTAAGACACCATCGGGCAGGTATTACAGACAGGCTATTATACCATCGGGCAGGTATTACTGACAGGCTATTACACCATCAGGCAGGTATTACTGACAGGCTATTACACCATCAGGCAGGTATTACTGACATTCTATTACACCATTGGGCAGGTAATACTGACAGGCTATTACACCATCGGGTTATTACACCATCGGGCAGGTATTACTGACAGGCTATTACACCATCGGGCAGGTATTACTGACAGGCTATTACACCATCGGGCAGGTATTACTGACATTCTATTACACCATCGGGCAGGTAATACTGACAGGCTATTACACCATCGGGCTATTACACCATCGGGCAGGTATTACTGACAGGCTATTACACCATCGGGCAGGTATTACTGACAGGCTATTACACCATCGGGCAGATATTACTGACAGGCTATTACACCATCGGGCAGGTAATACTGACAGGCTAAGACACCATCGGGCAGGTATTACAGACAGGCTATTACACCATCGGGCAGGTATTACTGACAGGCTATTACACCATCGGGCAGGTAATACTGACAGGCTATTACACCATCGGGTAGGTAATACTGACAGGCTATTACACCATTGGGCAGGTAATAGTGACAGGCTATTACACCATAGGGCAGGTATTACTGACAGGCTATTACACCATAGGGCAGGTATTACTGACAGGCTATTACACCATCGGGCAGGTAATACTGACAGGCTATTACACCATCAGACAGGTATTACTGACAGGCTATTACACCATCAGACAGATAATACAGACAGGCTATTACACCATCAGGCAGGTATTACTGACAGGCTATTACGCCATCAGGCAGGTAATACTCACAGGCTATTACGCCATCCGGGACGTAATACTGACAGGCTATTACACCATCGGGCAGGTAATACTGACAGGCTATTACACCATCGGGCAGGTATTACTGACAGGCTATTACACCATCGGGCAGGTATTACTGACAGGCTATTACACCATCAGGCAGGTAATACTGACAGGCTATTACACCATCGGGCAGGTATTACTGACAGGCTATTACACCATCGGGCAGGTATTACTGACAGGTTATTACACCATCGGGCAGGTAATACTGACAGGCTATTACACCATCAGGCAGGTATTACTGACAGGCTATTACACCATCAGGCAGGTAATACTGACAGGCTATTACACCATCAGGCAGGTATTACTGACAGGCTATTACACCATCGGGCCGGTTTTACTGACAGGCTATTACACCATCGAGCAGGTAATACAGGCTATTACACCATCGGGCAGGTAATACTGACAGGCTATTACACCATCGGGCAGGTAATACTGACAGGCTATTACGCCATCGGGCAGGCATTACTGACAGGCTATTACGCCATCGGGCAGGCCTTACTGACAGGCTAATACGCCATCGGGCAGTCATTACTGACAGGCTATTACGCCATCGGGCAGGCATTACTGACAGGCTATTACGCCATCGGGCAGGCATTAGTGACAGGCTATTACGCCATCGGGCAGGTAATACTGGCAGGCTATTACGCCATCGGGCAGGCAATACTGACAGGCTATTACGCCATCGGGCAGGCATTTCTGACAGGCTATTACGCCATCGGGCAGGCCTTACTGACAGGCTATTACGCCATCGGGCAGGCAATACTGACAGGCTATTACGTCATCGGGCAGGCATTACTGACAGGCTATTACGCCATCGGGCAGGCATTAGTGACAGGCTATTACGCCATCGGGCAGGTAATACAGGCTATTACGCCATCGGGCAGGTAATACTGACAGGCTATTACGGCCATCGGGCAGGTATTACTGACAGGCTATTACGCCATCGGGCAGGCAATACTGACAGGCTATTACGCCATCGGCAGGCCTTACTGACAGGCTAATACGCCATCGGGCAGTCATTACTGACAGGCTATTACGCCATCGGGCAGGCATTACTGACAGGCTATTACGCCATCGGGCAGGCATTAGTGACAGGCTATTACGCCATCTAGCAGGTAATACTGGCAGGCTATTACGCCATCGGGCAGGTAATACTGACAGGCTATTACGCCATCGGGCAGGCAATACTGACAGGCTATTACGCCATCGGGCAGGCCTTACTGACAGGCTAATACGCCATCGGGCAGTCATTACTGACAGGCTATTACGCCATCGGGCAGGCATTACTGACAGGCTATTACGCCATCGGGCAGGCATTAGTGACAGGCTATTACGCCATCGGGCAGGTAATACTGGTAGGCTATTACGCCATCGGGCAGGTAATACTGACAGGCTATTACGCCATCGGGCAGGTATTACTGACAGGCTATTACGCCATCGGGCAGGTAATACTGACAGGCTATTACACCATCGGGCTATTACACCATCAGGCAGGTGTTACTGACAAGCTATTACACCATCAGGCAGGTAATAATGACAGGCTATTACACCATCAGGCAGGTATTACTGAGAGACTGTTACACCATCAGGCAGGTATTACTGACAGGCTATTACACCATCAGACAGATAATACAGACAGGCTATTACACCATCAGGCAGGTATTACTGACAGGCTATTACGCCATCAGGCAGGTAATACTCACAGGCTATTACGCCATCCGGGACGTAATACTGACAGGCTATTACACCATCGGGCAGGTAATACTGACAGGCTATTACACCATCGGGCAGGTAATACTGACAGGCTATTACACCATCGGGCAGGTATTACTGACAGGCTATTACACTATCGGGCAGTTAATACTGACAGCCTATTACACCATCAGGCAAGTATTACTGACAGGCTATTACACCATCGGGCTCTATTACACCATCTGGCAGGTATTACTGACAGGCTATTACACCATCGGGCAGGTAATACTGACAGGCTATTACACCATCGGGCAGGTATTACTGACAGGCTATTACACCATCGAGCAGGTAATACTGACAGGCTATTACACCATCGGGCTATTACACCATCGGGCAGGTGTTACTGACAGGCTATTACACCATCGGGCAGGTATTACTGACAGGCTATTACACCATCGGGCAGGTAATACTGACAGGCTATTACGCCATCTGGCAGGTATTACTGACAGGATATTACGCCATTGGGCAGGTATTACTGACAGGCTATTACGCCATCGGGCAGGTAATAATGATAGGCTATTACACCATCAGGCAGGTATTACTGAGAGACTGTTACACCATCAGGCAGGTAATACTGACAAACTATTACACCATCAGGCAGGTATTACTGACAGGCTATTACACCATCAGACAGATAATACAGACAGGCTACTACACCATCAGGCCGGTATTACTGACAGGCTATTACACCATCAGGCAGGTATTACTGACAGGCTATTACACCATCGGGCAGGCATTACTGACAGGCTATTACACCATCGGGCAGGCATTACTGACAGGCTATTACAATCGAGCAGGTAATACTGACAGGCTATTACACCATCGGGCAGGTAATACTGACAGGCTATTACACCATCGGGCAGGTAATACTGACAGGCTATTACACCATAGGGCAGGTATTACTGACAGGCTATTACACCATAGGGCAGGTATTACTGACAGGCTATTACACCATCGGGCAGGTAATACTGACAGGCTATTACACCATCGGGCAGGTATTACTGACAGGCTATTACACCATCGGGCAGGTAATACTGACAGGCTATTACACCATCGGGCAGGTATTACTGGCAGGCTATTACGCCATCGGGCAGATAATACAGACAGGCTATTACGCCATCGGGCAGGTAATACTGACTGGCTATTACACCATCAGACAGGTATTACTGACAGGCTATTACGCCATCAGGCAGATAATATAGACAGGCTATTACACCATCGGGCAGGTAATACTGACAGGCTATTACACCATCGGGCAGGTAATACTGACAGGCTATTACGCCATCGGGCAGGTAATACTGACAGGCTATTACGCCATCGGGCAGGTATTACTGACGGGCTATTACACCATCAGGCAGGAATTACTGACAGGCTATTACACCATCGGGCAGGTATTACTGACAGGCTATTACACCATTGGGCAGGTATTACTGACATTCTATTACACCATCGGGCAGGTAATACTGACAGGCTATTACACCATCGGGCTATTACACCATCGGGCAGGTATTACTGACAGGCTATTACACCATCGGGCAGGTATTACTGACTGGCTATTACACCATCGGGCAGGTATTACTGACATTCTATTACACCATCGGGCAGGTAATACTGACAGGCTATTACACCATCGGGCTATTACACCATCGGGCAGGTATTACTGACAGGCTATTACACCATCGGGCAGGTATTACTGACAGGCTATTACACCATCGGGCAGGTAATACTGACAGGCTATTACACCATCGGGCAGGTAGTACTGACAGGCGCTATTACACCATCGGGCAGGTATTACTGACAGGCTATTACACCATCGGGCAGGTATTACTGACAGGCTAAGACACCATCGGGCAGGTATTACAGACAGGCTATTATACCATCGGGCAGGTATTACTGACAGGCTATTACACCATCGGGCAGGTATTACTGACAGGCTATTACACCATCGGGCAGGTATTACTGACATTCTATTACACCATTGGGCAGGTAATACTGACAGGCTATTACACCATCGGGTTATTACACCATCGGGCAGGTATTACTGACAGGCTATTACACCATCGGGCAGGTATTACTGACAGGCTATTACACCATCGGGCAGGTATTACTGACATTCTATTACACCATCGGGCAGGTAATACTGACAGGCTATTACACCATCGGGCTATTACAAAATCGGGCAGGTATTACTGACAGGCTATTACACCATCGGGCAGGTATTACTGACAGGCTATTACACCATCGGGCAGGTATTACTGACAGGCTATTACACCATCGGGCAGGTAATACTGACAGGCTATTACACCATCGGGCAGGTAGTACTGACAGGCTATTACACCATCGGGCAGGTATTACTGACAAGCTATTACACCATCGGGCAGGTATTACTAACAGGCTAAGACACCATCGGGCAGGTATTACAGACAGGCTATTACACCATCGGGCAGGTATTACTGACAGGCTATTACACCATCGGGCAGGTAATACTGACAGGCTATTACACCATCGGGTAGGTAATACTGACAGGCTATTACACCATTGGGCAGGTAATAGTGACAGGCTATTACACCATAGGGCAGGTATTACTGACAGGCTATTACACCATAGGGCAGGTATTACTGACAGGCTATTACACCATCAGACAGGTATTACTGACAGGCTATTACACCATCAGACAGATAATACAGACAGGCTATTACACCATCAGACAGATAATACAGACAGGCTATTACACCATCAGGCAGGTATTACTGACAGGCTATTACGCCATCAGGCAGGTAATACTGACAGGCTATTACACCATCAGACAGGTATTACTGACAGGCTATTACGCCATCAGACAGATAATACAGACAGGCTATTACACCATCAGACAGATAATACAGACAGGCTATTACACCATCAGGCAGGTATTACTGACAGGCTATTACGCCATCAGGCAGGTAATACTCACAGGCTATTACGCCATCCGGGACGTAATACTGACAGGCTATTACACCATCGGGCAGGTAATACTGACAGGCTATTACACCATCGGGCAGGTAATACTGACAGGCTATTACACCATCAGACAGGTATTACTGACAGGCTATTACACCATCAGACAGATAATACAGACAGGCTATTACACCATCAGACAGATAATACAGACAGGCTATTACACCATCAGGCAGGTATTACTGACAGGCTATTACGCCATCAGGCAGGTAATACTCACAGGCTATTACGCCATCCGGGACGTAATACTGACAGGCTATTACACCATCGGGCAGGTAATACTGACAGGCTATTACACCATCGGGCAGGTATTACTGACAGGCTATTACACCATCAGGCAAGTAATACTGACAGGCTATTACACCATCAGGCAGGTATTACTGACAGGCTATTACACCATCAGGCAGGTAATACTGACAGGCTATTACACCATCAGGCAGGTATTACTGACAGGCTATTACACCATCGGGCCGGTATTACTGACAGGCTATTACACCATCGAGCAGGTAATACAGGCTATTACATCATCGGGCAGGTAATACTGACAGGCTATTACACCATCGGGCAGGCAATACTGACAGGCTATTACGCCATCGGGCAGGCATTACTGACAGGCTATTACGCCATCGGGCAGGCCTTACTGACAGGCTAATACGCCATCGGGCAGTCATTACTGACAGGCTATTACGCCATCGGGCAGGCATTACTGACAGGCTATTACGCCATCGGGCAGGCATTAGTGACAGGCTATTACGCCATCGGGCAGGTAATACTGGCAGGCTATTACGCCATCGGGCAGGTAATACTGACAGGCTATTACGCCATCGGGCAGGTATTACTGACAGGCTATTACGCCATCGGGCAGGCAATACTGACAGGCTATTACGCCATCGGGCAGGCCTTACTGACAGGCTAATACGCCATCGGGCAGTCATTACTGACAGGCTATTACGCCATCGGGCAGGCATTAGTGACAGGCTATTACGCCATCGGGCAGGCATTAGTGACAGGCTATTACGCCATCGGGCAGGTAATACTGGTAGGCTATTACGCCATCGGGCAGGTAATACTGACAGGCTATTACGCCATCGGGCAGGTATTACTGACAGGCTATTACGCCATCGGGCAGGTAATACTGACAGGCTATTACACCATCGGGCTATTACACCATCAGGCAGGTGTTACTGACAAGCTATTACACCATCAGGCAGGTAATAATGACAGGCTATTACACCATCAGGCAGGTATTACTGAGAGACTGTTACACCATCAGGCAGGTATTACTGACAGGCTATTACACCATCAGACAGATAATACAGACAGGCTATTACACCATCAGGCAGGTATTACTGACAGGCTATTACGCCATCAGGCAGGTAATACTCACAGGCTATTACGCCATCCGGGACGTAATACTGACAGGCTATTACACCATCGGGAAGGTAATACTGACAGGCTATTACACCATCGGGCAGGTAATACTGACAGGCTATTACACCATCGGGCAGGTATTACTGACAGGCTATTACACTATCGGGCAGTTAATACTGACAGCCTATTACACCATCAGGCAAGTATTACTGACAGGCTATTACACCATCGGGCTCTATTACACCATCGGGCAGGTATTACTGACAGGCTATTACACAATCGGGCAGGTAATACTGACAGGCTATTACACCATCGGGCAGGTATTACTGACAGGCTATTACACCATCGAGCAGGTAATACTGACAGGCTATTACACCATCGGGCTATTACACCATCGGGCAGCTGTTACTGACAGGCTATTACACCATCGGGCAGGTATTACTGACAGGCTATTACACCATCGGGCAGGTAATACTGACAGGCTATTACGCCATCGGGCAGGTATTACTGACAGGCTATTACGCCATCGGGCAGGTAATAATGATAGGCTATTACACCATCGGGCAGGTATTACTGAGAGACTGTTACACCATCAGGCAGGTCTTACTGACAGGCTATTACACCATCAGGCACGTAATAATGATAGGCTATTACACCATCAGGCAGGTATTACTGAGAGACTGTTACACCATCAGGCAGGTATTACTGAGAGACTGTTACACCATCAGGCAGGTAATACTGACAAACTATTACACCATCAGGCAGGTATTACTGACAGGCTATTACACCATCAGACAGATAATACAGACAGGCTACTACACCATCAGGCCGGTATTACTGACAGGCTATTACACCATCAGGCAGGTATTACTGACAGGCTATTACACCATCGGGCAGGCATTACTGACAGGCTATTACACCATCGGGCAGGCATTACTGACAGGCTATTACACCATCGAGCAGGTAATACTGACAGGCTATTACACCATCGGGCAGGTAATACTGACAGGCTATTACACCATCGGGCAGGTAATACTGACAGGCTATTACACCATAGGGCAGGTATTACTGACAGGCTATTACACCATAGGGCAGGTATTACTGACAGGCTATTACACCATCGGGCAGGTAATACTGACAGGCTATTACACCATCGGGCAGGTATTACTGACAGGCTATTACGCCATCGGGCAGGCAATACTGACAGGCTATTACGCCATCGGGCAGGCCTTACTGACAGGCTAATACGCCATCGGGCAGTCATTACTGACAGGCTATTACGCCATCGGGCAGGCATTACTGACAGGCTATTACGCCATCGGGCAGGCATTAGTGACAGGCTATTACGCCATCGGGCAGGTAATACTGGTAGGCTATTACGCCATCGGGCAGGTAATACTGACAGGCTATTACGCCATCGGGCAGGTATTACTGACAGGCTATTACGCCATCGGGCAGGTAATACTGACAGGCTATTACACCATCGGGCTATTACACCATCAGGCAGGTGTTACTGACAAGCTATTACACCATCAGGCAGGTAATAATGACAGGCTATTACACCATCAGGCAGGTATTACTGAGAGACTGTTACACCATCAGGCAGGTATTACTGACAGGCTATTACACCATCAGACAGATAATACAGACAGGCTATTACACCATCAGGCAGGTATTACTGACAGGCTATTACGCCATCAGGCGGGTAATACTCACAGGCTATTACGCCATCCGGGACGTAATACTGACAGGCTATTACACCATCGGGCAGGTAATACTGACAGGCTATTACACCATCGGGCAGGTAATACTGACAGGCTATTACACCATCGGGTAGGTAATACTGACAGGCTATTACACCATTGGGCAGGTAATAGTGACAGGCTATTACACCATAGGGCAGGTATTACTGACAGGCTATTACACCATAGGGCAGGTATTACTGACAGGCTATTACACCATCGGGCAGGTAATACTGACAGGCTATTACACCATCAGACAGGTATTACTGACAGGCTATTACACCATCAGACAGATAATACAGACAGGCTATTACACCATCAGGCAGGTATTACTGACAGGCTATTACGCCATCAGGCAGGTAATACTCACAGGCTATTACGCCATCCGGGACGTAATACTGACAGGCTATTACACCATCGGGCAGGTAATACTGACAGGCTATTACACCATCGGGCAGGTATTACTGACAGGCTATTACACCATCGGGCAGGTATTACTGACAGGCTATTACACCATCAGGCAGGTAATACTGACAGGCTATTACACCATCGGGCAGGTATTACTGACAGGCTATTACACCATCGGGCAGGTATTACTGACAGGTTATTACACCATCGGGCAGGTAATACTGACAGGCTATTACACCATCAGGCAGGTATTACTGACAGGCTATTACACCATCAGGCAGGTAATACTGACAGGCTATTACACCATCAGGCAGGTATTACTGACAGGCTATTACACCATCGGGCCGGTTTTACTGACAGGCTATTACACCATCGAGCAGGTAATACAGGCTATTACACCATCGGGCAGGTAATACTGACAGGCTATTACACCATCGGGCAGGTAATACTGACAGGCTATTACGCCATCGGGCAGGCATTACTGACAGGCTATTACGCCATCGGGCAGGCCTTACTGACAGGCTAATACGCCATCGGGCAGTCATTACTGACAGGCTATTACGCCATCGGGCAGGCATTACTGACAGGCTATTACGCCATCGGGCAGGCATTAGTGACAGGCTATTACGCCATCGGGCAGGTAATACTGGCAGGCTATTACGCCATCGGGCAGGCAATACTGACAGGCTATTACGCCATCGGGCAGGCATTTCTGACAGGCTATTACGCCATCGGGCAGGCCTTACTGACAGGCTATTACGCCATCGGGCAGGCAATACTGACAGGCTATTACGTCATCGGGCAGGCATTACTGACAGGCTATTACGCCATCGGGCAGGCATTAGTGACAGGCTATTACGCCATCGGGCAGGTAATACAGGCTATTACGCCATCGGGCAGGTAATACTGACAGGCTATTACGCCATCGGGCAGGTATTACTGACAGGCTATTACGCCATCGGGCAGGCAATACTGACAGGCTATTACGCCATCGGGCAGGCCTTACTGACAGGCTAATACGCCATCGGGCAGTCATTACTGACAGGCTATTACGCCATCGGGCAGGCATTACTGACAGGCTATTACGCCATCGGGCAGGCATTAGTGACAGGCTATTACGCCATCTAGCAGGTAATACTGGCAGGCTATTACGCCATCGGGCAGGTAATACTGACAGGCTATTACGCCATCGGGCAGGCAATACTGACAGGCTATTACGCCATCGGGCAGGCCTTACTGACAGGCTAATACGCCATCGGGCAGTCATTACTGACAGGCTATTACGCCATCGGGCAGGCATTACTGACAGGCTATTACGCCATCGGGCAGGCATTAGTGACAGGCTATTACGCCATCGGGCAGGTAATACTGGTAGGCTATTACGCCATCGGGCAGGTAATACTGACAGGCTATTACGCCATCGGGCAGGTATTACTGACAGGCTATTACGCCATCGGGCAGGTAATACTGACAGGCTATTACACCATCGGGCTATTACACCATCAGGCAGGTGTTACTGACAAGCTATTACACCATCAGGCAGGTAATAATGACAGGCTATTACACCATCAGGCAGGTATTACTGAGAGACTGTTACACCATCAGGCAGGTATTACTGACAGGCTATTACACCATCAGACAGATAATACAGACAGGCTATTACACCATCAGGCAGGTATTACTGACAGGCTATTACGCCATCAGGCAGGTAATACTCACAGGCTATTACGCCATCCGGGACGTAATACTGACAGGCTATTACACCATCGGGCAGGTAATACTGACAGGCTATTACACCATCGGGCAGGTAATACTGACAGGCTATTACACCATCGGGCAGGTATTACTGACAGGCTATTACACTATCGGGCAGTTAATACTGACAGCCTATTACACCATCAGGCAAGTATTACTGACAGGCTATTACACCATCGGGCTCTATTACACCATCTGGCAGGTATTACTGACAGGCTATTACACCATCGGGCAGGTAATACTGACAGGCTATTACACCATCGGGCAGGTATTACTGACAGGCTATTACACCATCGAGCAGGTAATACTGACAGGCTATTACACCATCGGGCTATTACACCATCGGGCAGGTGTTACTGACAGGCTATTACACCATCGGGCAGGTATTACTGACAGGCTATTACACCATCGGGCAGGTAATACTGACAGGCTATTACGCCATCTGGCAGGTATTACTGACAGGATATTACGCCATTGGGCAGGTATTACTGACAGGCTATTACGCCATCGGGCAGGTAATAATGATAGGCTATTACACCATCAGGCAGGTATTACTGAGAGACTGTTACACCATCAGGCAGGTAATACTGACAAACTATTACACCATCAGGCAGGTATTACTGACAGGCTATTACACCATCAGACAGATAATACAGACAGGCTACTACACCATCAGGCCGGTATTACTGACAGGCTATTACACCATCAGGCAGGTATTACTGACAGGCTATTACACCATCGGGCAGGCATTACTGACAGGCTATTACACCATCGGGCAGGCATTACTGACAGGCTATTACACCATCGAGCAGGTAATACTGACAGGCTATTACACCATCGGGCAGGTAATACTGACAGGCTATTACACCATCGGGCAGGTAATACTGACAGGCTATTACACCATAGGGCAGGTATTACTGACAGGCTATTACACCATAGGGCAGGTATTACTGACAGGCTATTACACCATCGGGCAGGTAATACTGACAGGCTATTACACCATCGGGCAGGTATTACTGACAGGCTATTACACCATCGGGCAGGTAATACTGACAGGCTATTACACCATCGGGCAGGTATTACTGGCAGGCTATTACGCCATCGGGCAGATAATACAGACAGGCTATTACGCCATCGGGCAGGTAATACTGACTGGCTATTACACCATCAGACAGGTATTACTGACAGGCTATTACGCCATCAGGCAGATAATATAGACAGGCTATTACACCATCGGGCAGGTAATACTGACAGGCTATTACACCATCGGGCAGGTAATACTGACAGGCTATTACGCCATCGGGCAGGTAATACTGACAGGCTATTACGCCATCGGGCAGGTATTACTGACGGGCTATTACACCATCAGGCAGGAATTACTGACAGGCTATTACACCATCGGGCAGGTATTACTGACAGGCTATTACACCATTGGGCAGGTATTACTGACATTCTATTACACCATCGGGCAGGTAATACTGACAGGCTATTACACCATCGGGCTATTACACCATCGGGCAGGTATTACTGACAGGCTATTACACCATCGGGCAGGTATTACTGACTGGCTATTACACCATCGGGCAGGTATTACTGACATTCTATTACACCATCGGGCAGGTAATACTGACAGGCTATTACACCATCGGGCTATTACACCATCGGGCAGGTATTACTGACAGGCTATTACACCATCGGGCAGGTATTACTGACAGGCTATTACACCATCGGGCAGGTAATACTGACAGGCTATTACACCATCGGGCAGGTAGTACTGACAGGCTATTACACCATCGGGCAGGTATTACTGACAGGCTATTACACCATCGGGCAGGTATTACTGACAGGCTAAGACACCATCGGGCAGGTATTACAGACAGGCTATTATACCATCGGGCAGGTATTACTGACAGGCTATTACACCATCGGGCAGGTATTACTGACAGGCTATTACACCATCGGGCAGGTATTACTGACATTCTATTACACCATTGGGCAGGTAATACTGACAGGCTATTACACCATCGGGTTATTACACCATCGGGCAGGTATTACTGACAGGCTATTACACCATCGGGCAGGTATTACTGACAGGCTATTACACCATCGGGCAGGTATTACTGACATTCTATTACACCATCGGGCAGGTAATACTGACAGGCTATTACACCATCGGGCTATTACAAAATCGGGCAGGTATTACTGACAGGCTATTACACCATCGGGCAGGTATTACTGACAGGCTATTACACCATCGGGCAGGTATTACTGACAGGCTATTACACCATCGGGCAGGTAATACTGACAGGCTATTACACCATCGGGCAGGTAGTACTGACAGGCTATTACACCATCGGGCAGGTATTACTGACAAGCTATTACACCATCGGGCAGGTATTACTAACAGGCTAAGACACCATCGGGCAGGTATTACAGACAGGCTATTACACCATCGGGCAGGTATTACTGACAGGCTATTACACCATCGGGCAGGTAATACTGACAGGCTATTACACCATCGGGTAGGTAATACTGACAGGCTATTACACCATTGGGCAGGTAATAGTGACAGGCTATTACACCATAGGGCAGGTATTACTGACAGGCTATTACACCATAGGGCAGGTATTACTGACAGGCTATTACACCATCAGACAGGTATTACTGACAGGCTATTACACCATCAGACAGATAATACAGACAGGCTATTACACCATCAGACAGATAATACAGACAGGCTATTACACCATCAGGCAGGTATTACTGACAGGCTATTACGCCATCAGGCAGGTAATACTGACAGGCTATTACACCATCAGACAGGTATTACTGACAGGCTATTACGCCATCAGACAGATAATACAGACAGGCTATTACACCATCAGACAGATAATACAGACAGGCTATTACACCATCAGGCAGGTATTACTGACAGGCTATTACGCCATCAGGCAGGTAATACTCACAGGCTATTACGCCATCCGGGACGTAATACTGACAGGCTATTACACCATCGGGCAGGTAATACTGACAGGCTATTACACCATCGGGCAGGTAATACTGACAGGCTATTACACCATCAGACAGGTATTACTGACAGGCTATTACACCATCAGACAGATAATACAGACAGGCTATTACACCATCAGACAGATAATACAGACAGGCTATTACACCATCAGGCAGGTATTACTGACAGGCTATTACGCCATCAGGCAGGTAATACTCACAGGCTATTACGCCATCCGGGACGTAATACTGACAGGCTATTACACCATCGGGCAGGTAATACTGACAGGCTATTACACCATCGGGCAGGTATTACTGACAGGCTATTACACCATCAGGCAAGTAATACTGACAGGCTATTACACCATCAGGCAGGTATTACTGACAGGCTATTACACCATCAGGCAGGTAATACTGACAGGCTATTACACCATCAGGCAGGTATTACTGACAGGCTATTACACCATCGGGCCGGTATTACTGACAGGCTATTACACCATCGAGCAGGTAATACAGGCTATTACATCATCGGGCAGGTAATACTGACAGGCTATTACACCATCGGGCAGGCAATACTGACAGGCTATTACGCCATCGGGCAGGCATTACTGACAGGCTATTACGCCATCGGGCAGGCCTTACTGACAGGCTAATACGCCATCGGGCAGTCATTACTGACAGGCTATTACGCCATCGGGCAGGCATTACTGACAGGCTATTACGCCATCGGGCAGGCATTAGTGACAGGCTATTACGCCATCGGGCAGGTAATACTGGCAGGCTATTACGCCATCGGGCAGGTAATACTGACAGGCTATTACGCCATCGGGCAGGTATTACTGACAGGCTATTACGCCATCGGGCAGGCAATACTGACAGGCTATTACGCCATCGGGCAGGCCTTACTGACAGGCTAATACGCCATCGGGCAGTCATTACTGACAGGCTATTACGCCATCGGGCAGGCATTAGTGACAGGCTATTACGCCATCGGGCAGGCATTAGTGACAGGCTATTACGCCATCGGGCAGGTAATACTGGTAGGCTATTACGCCATCGGGCAGGTAATACTGACAGGCTATTACGCCATCGGGCAGGTATTACTGACAGGCTATTACGCCATCGGGCAGGTAATACTGACAGGCTATTACACCATCGGGCTATTACACCATCAGGCAGGTGTTACTGACAAGCTATTACACCATCAGGCAGGTAATAATGACAGGCTATTACACCATCAGGCAGGTATTACTGAGAGACTGTTACACCATCAGGCAGGTATTACTGACAGGCTATTACACCATCAGACAGATAATACAGACAGGCTATTACACCATCAGGCAGGTATTACTGACAGGCTATTACGCCATCAGGCAGGTAATACTCACAGGCTATTACGCCATCCGGGACGTAATACTGACAGGCTATTACACCATCGGGAAGGTAATACTGACAGGCTATTACACCATCGGGCAGGTAATACTGACAGGCTATTACACCATCGGGCAGGTATTACTGACAGGCTATTACACTATCGGGCAGTTAATACTGACAGCCTATTACACCATCAGGCAAGTATTACTGACAGGCTATTACACCATCGGGCTCTATTACACCATCGGGCAGGTATTACTGACAGGCTATTACACAATCGGGCAGGTAATACTGACAGGCTATTACACCATCGGGCAGGTATTACTGACAGGCTATTACACCATCGAGCAGGTAATACTGACAGGCTATTACACCATCGGGCTATTACACCATCGGGCAGCTGTTACTGACAGGCTATTACACCATCGGGCAGGTATTACTGACAGGCTATTACACCATCGGGCAGGTAATACTGACAGGCTATTACGCCATCGGGCAGGTATTACTGACAGGCTATTACGCCATCGGGCAGGTAATAATGATAGGCTATTACACCATCGGGCAGGTATTACTGAGAGACTGTTACACCATCAGGCAGGTCTTACTGACAGGCTATTACACCATCAGGCACGTAATAATGATAGGCTATTACACCATCAGGCAGGTATTACTGAGAGACTGTTACACCATCAGGCAGGTATTACTGAGAGACTGTTACACCATCAGGCAGGTAATACTGACAAACTATTACACCATCAGGCAGGTATTACTGACAGGCTATTACACCATCAGACAGATAATACAGACAGGCTACTACACCATCAGGCCGGTATTACTGACAGGCTATTACACCATCAGGCAGGTATTACTGACAGGCTATTACACCATCGGGCAGGCATTACTGACAGGCTATTACACCATCGGGCAGGCATTACTGACAGGCTATTACACCATCGAGCAGGTAATACTGACAGGCTATTACACCATCGGGCAGGTAATACTGACAGGCTATTACACCATCGGGCAGGTAATACTGACAGGCTATTACACCATAGGGCAGGTATTACTGACAGGCTATTACACCATAGGGCAGGTATTACTGACAGGCTATTACACCATCGGGCAGGTAATACTGACAGGCTATTACACCATCGGGCAGGTATTACTGACAGGCTATTACGCCATCGGGCAGGCAATACTGACAGGCTATTACGCCATCGGGCAGGCCTTACTGACAGGCTAATACGCCATCGGGCAGTCATTACTGACAGGCTATTACGCCATCGGGCAGGCATTACTGACAGGCTATTACGCCATCGGGCAGGCATTAGTGACAGGCTATTACGCCATCGGGCAGGTAATACTGGTAGGCTATTACGCCATCGGGCAGGTAATACTGACAGGCTATTACGCCATCGGGCAGGTATTACTGACAGGCTATTACGCCATCGGGCAGGTAATACTGACAGGCTATTACACCATCGGGCTATTACACCATCAGGCAGGTGTTACTGACAAGCTATTACACCATCAGGCAGGTAATAATGACAGGCTATTACACCATCAGGCAGGTATTACTGAGAGACTGTTACACCATCAGGCAGGTATTACTGACAGGCTATTACACCATCAGACAGATAATACAGACAGGCTATTACACCATCAGGCAGGTATTACTGACAGGCTATTACGCCATCAGGCGGGTAATACTCACAGGCTATTACGCCATCCGGGACGTAATACTGACAGGCTATTACACCATCGGGCAGGTAATACTGACAGGCTATTACACCATCGGGCAGGTAATACTGACAGGCTATTACACCATCGGGCAGGTATTACTGACAGGCTATTACACTATCGGGCAGTTAATACTGACAGCCTATTACACCATCAGGCAAGTATTACTGACAGGCTATTACACCATCGGGCTCTATTACACCATCGGGCAGGTATTACTGACAGGCTATTACACCATCGGGCAGGTAATACTGACAGGCTATTACACCATCGGGCAGGTATTACTGACAGGCTATTACACCATCGAGCAGGTAATACTGACAGGCTATTACACCATCGGGCTATTACACCATCGGGCAGCTGTTACTGACAGGCTATTACACCATCGGGCAGGTATTACTGACAGGCTATTACACCATCGGGCAGGTAATACTGACAGGCTATTACGCCATCGGGCAGGTATTACTGACAGGCTATTACGCCATCGGGCAGGTAATAATGATAGGCTATTACACCATCGGGCAGGTATTACTGAGAGACTGTTACACCATCAGGCAGGTCTTACTGACAGGCTATTACACCATCAGGCACGTAATAATGATAGGCTATTACACCATCAGGCAGGTATTACTGAGAGACTGTTACACCATCAGGCAGGTATTACTGAGAGACTGTTACACCATCAGGCAGGTAATACTGACAAACTATTACACCATCAGGCAGGTATTACTGACAGGCTATTACACCATCAGACAGATAATACAGACAGGCTACTACACCATCAGGCCGGTATTACTGACAGGCTATTACACCATCAGGCAGGTATTACTGACAGGCTATTACACCATCGGGCAGGCATTACTGACAGGCTATTACACCATCGGGCAGGCATTACTGACAGGCTATTACACCATCGAGCAGGTAATACTGACAGGCTATTACACCATCGGGCAGGTAATACTGACAGGCTATTACACCATCGGGCAGGTAATACTGACAGGCTATTACACCATAGGGCAGGTATTACTGACAGGCTATTACACCATAGGGCAGGTATTACTGACAGGCTATTACACCATCGGGCAGGTAATACTGACAGGCTATTACACCATCGGGCAGGTATTACTGACAGGCTATTACACCATCGGGCAGGTAATACTGACAGGCTATTACACCATCGGGCAGGTATTACTGGCAGGCTATTACGCCATCGGGCAGATAAAACAGACAGGCTATTACGCCATCGGGCAGGTAATACTGACAGGCTATTACACCATCAGACAGGTATTACTGACAGGCTATTACGCCATCAGGCAGATAATATAGACAGGCTATTACACCATCGGGCAGGTAATACTGACAGGCTATTACACCATCGGGCAGGTAATACTGACAGGCTATTACGCCATCGGGCAGGTAATACTGACAGGCTATTACGCCATCGGGCAGGTATTACTGACGGGCTATTACACCATCAGGCAGGAATTACTGACAGGCTATTACACCATCGGGCAGGTATTACTGACAGGCTATTACACCATTGGGCAGGTATTACTGACATTCTATTACACCATCGGGCAGGTAATACTGACAGGCTATTACACCATCGGGCTATTACACCATCGGGCAGGTATTACTGACAGGCTATTACACCATCGGGCAGGTATTACTGACAGGCTATTACACCATCGGGCAGGTAATACTGACAGGCTATTACACCATCGGGCTATTACACCATCGGGCAGGTATTACTGACAGGCTATTACACCATCGGGCAGGTATTACTGACAGGCTATTACACCATCGGGCAGGTAATACTGACAGGCTATTACACCATCGGGCAGGTAGTACTGACAGGCTATTACACCATCGGGCAGGTATTACTGACAGGCTATTACACCATCGGGCAGGTATTACTGACAGGCTAAGACACCATCGGGCAGGTATTACAGACAGGCTATTATACCATCGGGCAGTCATTACTGACAGGCTATTACGCCATCGGGCAGGCATTAGTGACAGGCTATTACGCCATCGGGCAGGCATTAGTGACAGGCTATTACGCCATCGGGCAGGTAATACTGGTAGGCTATTACGCCATCGGGCAGGTAATACTGACAGGCTATTACGCCATCGGGCAGGTATTACTGACAGGCTATTACGCCATCGGGCAGGTAATACTGACAGGCTATTACACCATCGGGCTATTACACCATCAGGCAGGTGTTACTGACAAGCTATTACACCATCAGGCAGGTAATAATGACAGGCTATTACACCATCAGGCAGGTATTACTGAGAGACTGTTACACCATCAGGCAGGTATTACTGACAGGCTATTACACCATCAGACAGATAATACAGACAGGCTATTACACCATCAGGCAGGTATTACTGACAGGCTATTACGCCATCAGGCAGGTAATACTCACAGGCTATTACGCCATCCGGGACGTAATACTGACAGGCTATTACACCATCGGGCAGGTAATACTGACAGGCTATTACACCATCGGGCAGGTAATACTGACAGGCTATTACACCATCGGGCAGGTATTACTGACAGGCTATTACACTATCGGGCAGTTAATACTGACAGCCTATTACACCATCAGGTAAGTATTACTGACAGGCTATTACACCATCGGGCTCTATTACACCATCGGGCAGGTATTACTGACAGGCTATTACACCATCGGGCAGGTAATACTGACAGGCTATTACACCATCGGGCAGGTATTACTGACAGGCTATTACACCATCGAGCAGGTAATACTGACAGGCTATTACACCATCGGGCTATTACACCATCGGGCAGGTGTTACTGACAGGCTATTACACCATCGGGCAGGTATTACTGACAGGCTATTACACCATCGGGCAGGTAATACTGACAGGCTATTACGCCATCGGGCAGGTATTACTGACAGGCTATTACGCCATCGGGCAGGTAATAATGATAGGCTATTACACCATCGGGCAGGTATTACTGAGAGACTGTTACACCATCAGGCAGGTCTTACTGACAGGCTATTACACCATCAGGCACGTAATAATGATAGGCTATTACACCATTAGGCAGGTATTACTGAGAGACTGTTACACCATCAGGCAGGTATTACTGAGAGACTGTTACACCATCAGGCAGGTAATACTGACAAACTATTACACCATCAGGCAGGTATTACTGACAGGCTATTACACCATCAGACAGATAATACAGACAGGCTACTACACCATCAGGCCGGTATTACTGACAGGCTATTACACCATCAGGCAGGTATTACTGACAGGCTATTACACCATCGGGCAGGCATTACTGACAGGCTATTACACCATCGGGCAGGCATTACTGACAGGCTATTACACCATCGAGCAGGTAATACTGACAGGCTATTACACCATCGGGCAGGTAATACTGACAGGCTATTACACCATCGGGCAGGTAATACTGACAGGCTATTACACCATCGGGCAGGTAGTACTGACAGGCTATTACACCATCGGGCAGGTATTACTGACAGGCTATTACACCATCGGGCAGGTATTACTGACAGGCTAAGACACCATCGGGCAGGTATTACAGACAGGCTATTATACCATCGGGCAGTCATTACTGACAGGCTATTACGCCATCGGGCAGGCATTAGTGACAGGCTATTACGCCATCGGGCAGGCATTAGTGACAGGCTATTACGCCATCGGGCAGGTAATACTGGTAGGCTATTACGCCATCGGGCAGGTAATACTGACAGGCTATTACGCCATCGGGCAGGTATTACTGACAGGCTATTACGCCATCGGGCAGGTAATACTGACAGGCTATTACACCATCGGGCTATTACACCATCAGGCAGGTGTTACTGACAAGCTATTACACCATCAGGCAGGTAATAATGACAGGCTATTACACCATCAGGCAGGTATTACTGAGAGACTGTTACACCATCAGGCAGGTATTACTGACAGGCTATTACACCATCAGACAGATAATACAGACAGGCTATTACACCATCAGGCAGGTATTACTGACAGGCTATTACGCCATCAGGCAGGTAATACTCACAGGCTATTACGCCATCCGGGACGTAATACTGACAGGCTATTACACCATCGGGCAGGTAATACTGACAGGCTATTACACCATCGGGCAGGTAATACTGACAGGCTATTACACCATCGGGCAGGTATTACTGACAGGCTATTACACTATCGGGCAGTTAATACTGACAGCCTATTACACCATCAGGCAAGTATTACTGACAGGCTATTACACCATCGGGCTCTATTACACCATCGGGCAGGTATTACTGACAGGCTATTACACCATCGGGCAGGTAATACTGACAGGCCATTACACCATCGGGCAGGTATTACTGACAGGCTATTACACCATCGAGCAGGTAATACTGACAGGCTATTACACCATCGGGCTATTACACCATCGGGCAGGTGTTACTGACAGGCTATTACACCATCGGGCAGGTATTACTGACAGGCTATTACACCATCGGGCAGGTAATACTGACAGGCTATTACGCCATCGGGCAGGTATTACTGACAGGCTATTACGCCATCGGGCAGGTAATAATGATAGGCTATTACACCATCGGGCAGGTATTACTGAGAGACTGTTACACCATCAGGCAGGTCTTACTGACAGGCTATTACACCATCAGGCACGTAATAATGATAGGCTATTACACCATCAGGCAGGTATTACTGAGAGACTGTTACACCATCAGGCAGGTATTACTGAGAGACTGTTACACCATCAGGCAGGTAATACTGACAAACTATTACACCATCAGGCAGGTATTACTGACAGGCTATTACACCATCAGACAGATAATACAGACAGGCTACTACACCATCAGGCCGGTATTACTGACAGGCTATTACACCATCAGGCAGGTATTACTGACAGGCTATTACACCATCGGGCAGGCATTACTGACAGGCTATTACACCATCGGGCAGGCATTACTGACAGGCTATTACACCATCGAGCAGGTAATACTGACAGGCTATTACACCATCGGGCAGGTAATACTGACAGGCTATTACACCATCGGGCAGGTAATACTGACAGGCTATTACACCATAGGGCAGGTATTACTGACAGGCTATTACACCATAGGGCAGGTATTACTGACAGGCTATTACACCATCGGGCAGGTAATACTGACAGGCTATTACACCATCGGGCAGGTATTACTGACAGGCTATTACACCATCGGGCAGGTAATACTGACAGGCTATTACACCATCGGGCAGGTATTACTGGCAGGCTATTACGCCATCGGGCAGATAATACAGACAGGCTATTACGCCATCGGGCAGGTAATACTGACAGGCTATTACACCATCAGACAGGTATTACTGACAGGCTATTACGCCATCAGGCAGATAATATAGACAGGCTATTACACCATCGGGCAGGTAATACTGACAGGCTATTACACCATCGGGCAGGTAATACTGACAGGCTATTACGCCATCGGGCAGGTAATACTGACAGGCTATTACGCCATCGGGCAGGTATTACTGACGGGCTATTACACCATCAGGCAGGAATTACTGACAGGCTATTACACCATCGGGCAGGTATTACTGACAGGCTATTACACCATTGGGCAGGTATTACTGACATTCTATTACACCATCGAGCAGGTAATACTGACAGGCTATTACACCATCGGGCAGGTAATACTGACAGGCTATTACACCATCGGGCAGGTAGTACTGACAGGCTATTACACCATCGGGCAGGTATTACTGACAGGCTATTACACCATCGGGCAGGTATTACTGACAGGCTAAGACACCATCGGGCAGGTATTACAGACAGGCTATTATACCATCGGGCAGTCATTACTGACAGGCTATTACGCCATCGGGCAGGCATTAGTGACAGGCTATTACGCCATCGGGCAGGCATTAGTGACAGGCTATTACGCCATCGGGCAGGTAATACTGGTAGGCTATTACGCCATCGGGCAGGTAATACTGACAGGCTATTACGCCATCGGGCAGGTATTACTGACAGGCTATTACGCCATCGGGCAGGTAATACTGACAGGCTATTACACCATCGGGCTATTACACCATCAGGCAGGTGTTACTGACAAGCTATTACACCATCAGGCAGGTAATAATGACAGGCTATTACACCATCAGGCAGGTATTACTGAGAGACTGTTACACCATCAGGCAGGTATTACTGACAGGCTATTACACCATCAGACAGATAATACAGACAGGCTATTACACCATCAGGCAGGTATTACTGACAGGCTATTACGCCATCAGGCAGGTAATACTCACAGGCTATTACGCCATCCGGGACGTAATACTGACAGGCTATTACACCATCGGGCAGGTAATACTGACAGGCTATTACACCATCGGGCAGGTAATACTGACAGGCTATTACACCATCGGGCAGGTATTACTGACAGGCTATTACACCATCGGGCAGGTAATACTGACAGGCTATTACACCATCGGGCAGGTATTACTGACAGGCTATTACACCATCGAGCAGGTAATACTGACAGGCTATTACACCATCGGGCTATTACACCATCGGGCAGGTGTTACTGACAGGCTATTACACCATCGGGCAGGTATTACTGACAGGCTATTACACCATCGGGCAGGTAATACTGACAGGCTATTACGCCATCGGGCAGGTATTACTGACAGGCTATTACGCCATCGGGCAGGTAATAATGATAGGCTATTACACCATCGGGCAGGTATTACTGAGAGACTGTTACACCATCAGGCAGGTCTTACTGACAGGCTATTACACCATCAGGCACGTAATAATGATAGGCTATTACACCATCAGGCAGGTATTACTGAGAGACTGTTACACCATCAGGCAGGTATTACTGAGAGACTGTTACACCATCAGGCATGTAATACTGACAAACTATTACACCATCAGGCAGGTATTACTGACAGGCTATTACACCATCAGACAGATAATACAGACAGGCTACTACACCATCAGGCCGGTATTACTGACAGGCTATTACACCATCAGGCAGGTATTACTGACAGGCTATTACACCATCGGGCAGGCATTACTGACAGGCTATTACACCATCGGGCAGGCATTACTGACAGGCTATTACACCATCGAGCAGGTAATACTGACAGGCTATTACACCATCGGGCAGGTAATACTGACAGGCTATTACACCATCGGGCAGGTAATACTGACAGGCTATTACACCATAGGGCAGGTATTACTGACAGGCTATTACACCATAGGGCAGGTATTACTGACAGGCTATTACACCATCGGGCAGGTAATACTGACAGGCTATTACACCATCGGGCAGGTATTACTGACAGGCTATTACGCCATCGGGCAGGCAATACTGACAGGCTATTACGCCATCGGGCAGGCCTTACTGACAGGCTAATACGCCATCGGGCAGTCATTACTGACAGGCTATTACGCCATCGGGCAGGCATTACTGACAGGCTATTACGCCATCGGGCAGGCATTAGTGACAGGCTATTACGCCATCGGGCAGGTAATACTGGTAGGCTATTACGCCATCGGGCAGGTAATACTGACAGGCTATTACGCCATCGGGCAGGTATTACTGACAGGCTATTACGCCATCGGGCAGGTAATACTGACAGGCTATTACACCATCGGGCTATTACACCATCAGGCAGGTGTTACTGACAAGCTATTACACCATCAGGCAGGTAATAATGACAGGCTATTACACCATCAGGCAGGTATTACTGAGAGACTGTTACACCATCAGGCAGGTATTACTGACAGGCTATTACACCATCAGACAGATAATACAGACAGGCTATTACACCATCAGGCAGGTATTACTGACAGGCTATTACGCCATCAGGCGGGTAATACTCACAGGCTATTACGCCATCCGGGACGTAATACTGACAGGCTATTACACCATCGGGCAGGTAATACTGACAGGCTATTACACCATCGGGCAGGTAATACTGACAGGCTATTACACCATCGGGCAGGTATTACTGACAGGCTATTACACTATCGGGCAGTTAATACTGACAGCCTATTACACCATCAGGCAAGTATTACTGACAGGCTATTACACCATCGGGCTCTATTACACCATCGGGCAGGTATTACTGACAGGCTATTACACCATCGGGCAGGTAATACTGACAGGCTATTACACCATCGGGCAGGTATTACTGACAGGCTATTACACCATCGAGCAGGTAATACTGACAGGCTATTACACCATCGGGCTATTACACCATCGGGCAGCTGTTACTGACAGGCTATTACACCATCGGGCAGGTATTACTGACAGGCTATTAAACCATCGGGCAGGTAATACTGACAGGCTATTACGCCATCGGGCAGGTATTACTGACAGGCTATTACGCCATCGGGCAGGTAATAATGATAGGCTATTACACCATCGGGCAGGTATTACTGAGAGACTGTTACACCATCAGGCAGGTCTTACTGACAGGCTATTACACCATCAGGCACGTAATAATGATAGGCTATTACACCATCAGGCAGGTATTACTGAGAGACTGTTACACCATCAGGCAGGTATTACTGAGAGACTGTTACACCATCAGGCAGGTAATACTGACAAACTATTACACCATCAGGCAGGTATTACTGACAGGCTATTACACCATCAGACAGATAATACAGACAGGCTACTACACCATCAGGCCGGTATTACTGACAGGCTATTACACCATCAGGCAGGTATTACTGACAGGCTATTACACCATCGGGCAGGCATTACTGACAGGCTATTACACCATCGGGCAGGCATTACTGACAGGCTATTACACCATCGAGCAGGTAATACTGACAGGCTATTACACCATCGGGCAGGTAATACTGACAGGCTACTACACCATCGGGCAGGTAATACTGACAGGCTATTACACCATAGGGCAGGTATTACTGACAGGCTATTACACCATAGGGCAGGTATTACTGACAGGCTATTACACCATCGGGCAGGTAATACTGACAGGCTATTACACCATCGGGCAGGTATTACTGACAGGCTATTACACCATCGGGCAGGTAATACTGACAGGCTATTACACCATCGGGCAGGTATTACTGGCAGGCTATTACGCCATCGGGCAGATAAAACAGACAGGCTATTACGCCATCGGGCAGGTAATACTGACAGGCTATTACACCATCAGACAGGTATTACTGACAGGCTATTACGCCATCAGGCAGATAATATAGACAGGCTATTACACCATCGGGCAGGTAATACTGACAGGCTATTACACCATCGGGCAGGTAATACTGACAGGCTATTACGCCATCGGGCAGGTAATACTGACAGGCTATTACGCCATCGGGCAGGTATTACTGACGGGCTATTACACCATCAGGCAGGAATTACTGACAGGCTATTACACCATCGGGCAGGTATTACTGACAGGCTATTACACCATTGGGCAGGTATTACTGACATTCTATTACACCATCGGGCAGGTAATACTGACAGGCTATTACACCATCGGGCTATTACACCATCGGGCAGGTATTACTGACAGGCTATTACACCATCGGGCAGGTATTACTGACAGGCTATTACACCATCGGGCAGGTAATACTGACAGGCTATTACACCATCGGGCTATTACACCATCGGGCAGGTATTACTGACAGGCTATTACACCATCGGGCAGGTATTACTGACAGGCTATTACACCATCGGGCAGGTAATACTGACAGGCTATTACACCATCGGGCAGGTAGTACTGACAGGCTATTACACCATCGGGCAGGTATTACTGACAGGCTATTACACCATCGGGCAGGTATTACTGACAGGCTAAGACACCATCGGGCAGGTATTACAGACAGGCTATTATACCATCGGGCAGTCATTACTGACAGGCTATTACGCCATCGGGCAGGCATTAGTGACAGGCTATTACGCCATCGGGCAGGCATTAGTGACAGGCTATTACGCCATCGGGCAGGTAATACTGGTAGGCTATTACGCCATCGGGCAGGTAATACTGACAGGCTATTACGCCATCGGGCAGGTATTACTGACAGGCTATTACGCCATCGGGCAGGTAATACTGACAGGCTATTACACCATCGGGCTATTACACCATCAGGCAGGTGTTACTGACAAGCTATTACACCATCAGGCAGGTAATAATGACAGGCTATTACACCATCAGGCAGGTATTACTGAGAGACTGTTACACCATCAGGCAGGTATTACTGACAGGCTATTACACCATCAGACAGATAATACAGACAGGCTATTACACCATCAGGCAGGTATTACTGACAGGCTATTACGCCATCAGGCAGGTAATACTCACAGGCTATTACGCCATCCGGGACGTAATACTGACAGGCTATTACACCATCGGGCAGGTAATACTGACAGGCTATTACACCATCGGGCAGGTAATACTGACAGGCTATTACACCATCGGGCAGGTATTACTGACAGGCTATTACACTATCGGGCAGTTAATACTGACAGCCTATTACACCATCAGGTAAGTATTACTGACAGGCTATTACACCATCGGGCTCTATTACACCATCGGGCAGGTATTACTGACAGGCTATTACACCATCGGGCAGGTAATACTGACAGGCTATTACACCATCGGGCAGGTATTACTGACAGGCTATTACACCATCGAGCAGGTAATACTGACAGGCTATTACACCATCGGGCTATTACACCATCGGGCAGGTGTTACTGACAGGCTATTACACCATCGGGCAGGTATTACTGACAGGCTATTACACCATCGGGCAGGTAATACTGACAGGCTATTACGCCATCGGGCAGGTATTACTGACAGGCTATTACGCCATCGGGCAGGTAATAATGATAGGCTATTACACCATCGGGCAGGTATTACTGAGAGACTGTTACACCATCAGGCAGGTCTTACTGACAGGCTATTACACCATCAGGCACGTAATAATGATAGGCTATTACACCATCAGGCAGGTATTACTGAGAGACTGTTACACCATCAGGCAGGTATTACTGAGAGACTGTTACACCATCAGGCAGGTAATACTGACAAACTATTACACCATCAGGCAGGTATTACTGACAGGCTATTACACCATCAGACAGATAATACAGACAGGCTACTACACCATCAGGCCGGTATTACTGACAGGCTATTACACCATCAGGCAGGTATTACTGACAGGCTATTACACCATCGGGCAGGCATTACTGACAGGCTATTACACCATCGGGCAGGCATTACTGACAGGCTATTACACCATCGAGCAGGTAATACTGACAGGCTATTACACCATCGGGCAGGTAATACTGACAGGCTATTACACCATCGGGCAGGTAATACTGACAGGCTATTACACCATCGGGCAGGTAGTACTGACAGGCTATTACACCATCGGGCAGGTATTACTGACAGGCTATTACACCATCGGGCAGGTATTACTGACAGGCTAAGACACCATCGGGCAGGTATTACAGACAGGCTATTATACCATCGGGCAGTCATTACTGACAGGCTATTACGCCATCGGGCAGGCATTAGTGACAGGCTATTACGCCATCGGGCAGGCATTAGTGACAGGCTATTACGCCATCGGGCAGGTAATACTGGTAGGCTATTACGCCATCGGGCAGGTAATACTGACAGGCTATTACGCCATCGGGCAGGTATTACTGACAGGCTATTACGCCATCGGGCAGGTAATACTGACAGGCTATTACACCATCGGGCTATTACACCATCAGGCAGGTGTTACTGACAAGCTATTACACCATCAGGCAGGTAATAATGACAGGCTATTACACCATCAGGCAGGTATTACTGAGAGACTGTTACACCATCAGGCAGGTATTACTGACAGGCTATTACACCATCAGACAGATAATACAGACAGGCTATTACACCATCAGGCAGGTATTACTGACAGGCTATTACGCCATCAGGCAGGTAATACTCACAGGCTATTACGCCATCCGGGACGTAATACTGACAGGCTATTACACCATCGGGCAGGTAATACTGACAGGCTATTACACCATCGGGCAGGTAATACTGACAGGCTATTACACCATCGGGCAGGTATTACTGACAGGCTATTACACTATCGGGCAGTTAATACTGACAGCCTATTACACCATCAGGCAAGTATTACTGACAGGCTATTACACCATCGGGCTCTATTACACCATCGGGCAGGTATTACTGACAGGCTATTACACCATCGGGCAGGTAATACTGACAGGCTATTACACCATCGGGCAGGTATTACTGACAGGCTATTACACCATCGAGCAGGTAATACTGACAGGCTATTACACCATCGGGCTATTACACCATCGGGCAGGTGTTACTGACAGGCTATTACACCATCGGGCAGGTATTACTGACAGGCTATTACACCATCGGGCAGGTAATACTGACAGGCTATTACGCCATCGGGCAGGTATTACTGACAGGCTATTACGCCATCGGGCAGGTAATAATGATAGGCTATTACACCATCGGGCAGGTATTACTGAGAGACTGTTACACCATCAGGCAGGTCTTACTGACAGGCTATTACACCATCAGGCACGTAATAATGATAGGCTATTACACCATCAGGCAGGTATTACTGAGAGACTGTTACACCATCAGGCAGGTATTACTGAGAGACTGTTACACCATCAGGCAGGTAATACTGACAAACTATTACACCATCAGGCAGGTATTACTGACAGGCTATTACACCATCAGACAGATAATACAGACAGGCTACTACACCATCAGGCCGGTATTACTGACAGGCTATTACACCATCAGGCAGGTATTACTGACAGGCTATTACACCATCGGGCAGGCATTACTGACAGGCTATTACACCATCGGGCAGGCATTACTGACAGGCTATTACACCATCGAGCAGGTAATACTGACAGGCTATTACACCATCGGGCAGGTAATACTGACAGGCTATTACACCATCGGGCAGGTAATACTGACAGGCTATTACACCATAGGGCAGGTATTACTGACAGGCTATTACACCATAGGGCAGGTATTACTGACAGGCTATTACACCATCGGGCAGGTAATACTGACAGGCTATTACACCATCGGGCAGGTATTACTGACAGGCTATTACACCATCGGGCAGGTAATACTGACAGGCTATTACACCATCGGGCAGGTATTACTGGCAGGCTATTACGCCATCGGGCAGATAATACAGACAGGCTATTACGCCATCGGGCAGGTAATACTGACAGGCTATTACACCATCAGACAGGTATTACTGACAGGCTATTACGCCATCAGGCAGATAATATAGACAGGCTATTACACCATCGGGCAGGTAATACTGACAGGCTATTACACCATCGGGCAGGTAATACTGACAGGCTATTACGCCATCGGGCAGGTAATACTGACAGGCTATTACGCCATCGGGCAGGTATTACTGACGGGCTATTACACCATCAGGCAGGAATTACTGACAGGCTATTACACCATCGGGCAGGTATTACTGACAGGCTATTACACCATTGGGCAGGTATTACTGACATTCTATTACACCATCGAGCAGGTAATACTGACAGGCTATTACACCATCGGGCAGGTAATACTGACAGGCTATTACACCATCGGGCAGGTAGTACTGACAGGCTATTACACCATCGGGCAGGTATTACTGACAGGCTATTACACCATCGGGCAGGTATTACTGACAGGCTAAGACACCATCGGGCAGGTATTACAGACAGGCTATTATACCATCGGGCAGTCATTACTGACAGGCTATTACGCCATCGGGCAGGCATTAGTGACAGGCTATTACGCCATCGGGCAGGCATTAGTGACAGGCTATTACGCCATCGGGCAGGTAATACTGGTAGGCTATTACGCCATCGGGCAGGTAATACTGACAGGCTATTACGCCATCGGGCAGGTATTACTGACAGGCTATTACGCCATCGGGCAGGTAATACTGACAGGCTATTACACCATCGGGCTATTACACCATCAGGCAGGTGTTACTGACAAGCTATTACACCATCAGGCAGGTAATAATGACAGGCTATTACACCATCAGGCAGGTATTACTGAGAGACTGTTACACCATCAGGCAGGTATTACTGACAGGCTATTACACCATCAGACAGATAATACAGACAGGCTATTACACCATCAGGCAGGTATTACTGACAGGCTATTACGCCATCAGGCAGGTAATACTCACAGGCTATTACGCCATCCGGGACGTAATACTGACAGGCTATTACACCATCGGGCAGGTAATACTGACAGGCTATTACACCATCGGGCAGGTAATACTGACAGGCTATTACACCATCGGGCAGGTATTACTGACAGGCTATTACACCATCGGGCAGGTAATACTGACAGGCTATTACACCATCGGGCAGGTATTACTGACAGGCTATTACACCATCGAGCAGGTAATACTGACAGGCTATTACACCATCGGGCTATTACACCATCGGGCAGGTGTTACTGACAGGCTATTACACCATCGGGCAGGTATTACTGACAGGCTATTACACCATCGGGCAGGTAATACTGACAGGCTATTACGCCATCGGGCAGGTATTACTGACAGGCTATTACGCCATCGGGCAGGTAATAATGATAGGCTATTACACCATCGGGCAGGTATTACTGAGAGACTGTTACACCATCAGGCAGGTCTTACTGACAGGCTATTACACCATCAGGCACGTAATAATGATAGGCTATTACACCATCAGGCAGGTATTACTGAGAGACTGTTACACCATCAGGCAGGTATTACTGAGAGACTGTTACACCATCAGGCAGGTAATACTGACAAACTATTACACCATCAGGCAGGTATTACTGACAGGCTATTACACCATCAGACAGATAATACAGACAGGCTACTACACCATCAGGCCGGTATTACTGACAGGCTATTACACCATCAGGCAGGTATTACTGACAGGCTATTACACCATCGGGCAGGCATTACTGACAGGCTATTACACCATCGGGCAGGCATTACTGACAGGCTATTACACCATCGAGCAGGTAATACTGACAGGCTATTACACCATCGGGCAGGTAATACTGACAGGCTATTACACCATCGGGCAGGTAATACTGACAGGCTATTACACCATAGGGCAGGTATTACTGACAGGCTATTACACCATAGGGCAGGTATTACTGACAGGCTATTACACCATCGGGCAGGTAATACTGACAGGCTATTACACCATCGGGCAGGTATTACTGACAGGCTATTACACCATCGGGCAGGTAATACTGACAGGCTATTACACCATCGGGCAGGTATTACTGGCAGGCTATTACGCCATCGGGCAGATAATACAGACAGGCTATTACGCCATCGGGCAGGTAATACTGACAGGCTATTACACCATCAGACAGGTATTACTGACAGGCTATTACGCCATCAGGCAGATAATATAGACAGGCTATTACACCATCGGGCAGGTAATACTGACAGGCTATTACACCATCGGGCAGGTAATACTGACAGGCTATTACGCCATCGGGCAGGTAATACTGACAGGCTATTACGCCATCGGGCAGGTATTACTGACGGGCTATTACACCATCAGGCAGGAATTACTGACAGGCTATTACACCATCGGGCAGGTATTACTGACAGGCTATTACACCATTGGGCAGGTATTACTGACATTCTATTACACCATCGGGCAGGTAATACTGACAGGCTATTACACCATCGGGCTATTACACCATCGGGCAGGTATTACTGACAGGCTATTACACCATCGGGCAGGTATTACTGACATTCTATTACACCATCGGGCAGGTAATACTGACAGGCTATTACACCATCGGGCTATTACACCATCGGGCAGGTATTACTGACAGGCTATTACACCATCGGGCAGGTATTACTGACAGGCTATTACACCATCGGGCAAGTAATACTGACAGGCTATTACACCATCGGGCAGGTAGTACTGACAGGCTATTACACCATCGGGCAGGTATTACTGACAGGCTATTACACCATCGGGCAGGTATTACTGACAGGCTAAGACACCATCGGGCAGGTATTACAGACAGGCTATTATACCATCGGGCAGGTATTACTGACAGGCTATTACACCATCGGGCAGGTATTACTGACAGGCTATTACACCATCGGGCAGGTATTACTGACATTCTATTACACCATTGGGCAGGTAATACTGACAGGCTATTACACCATCGGGTTATTACACCATCGGGCAGGTATTACTGACAGGCTATTACACCATCGGGCAGGTATTACTGACAGGCTATTACACCATCGGGCAGGTATTACTGACATTCTATTACACCATCGGGCAGGTAATACTGACAGGCTATTACACCATCGGGCTATTACACCATCGGGCAGGTATTACTGACAGGCTATTACACCATCGGGCAGGTATTACTGACAGGCTATTACACCATCGGGCAGGTATTACTGACAGGCTAATACACCATCGGGCAGGTAATACTGACAGGCTATTACACCATCGGGCAGGTAGTACTGACAGGCTATTACACCATCGGGCAGGTATTACTGACAAGCTATTACACCATCGGGCAGGTATTACTAACAGGCTAAGACACCATCGGGCAGGTATTACAGACAGGCTATTACACCATCGGGCAGGTATTACTGACAGGCTATTACACCATCGGGCAGGTAATACTGACAGGCTATTACACCATCGGGTAGGTAATACTGACAGGCTATTACACCATTGGGCAGGTAATAGTGACAGGCTATTACACCATAGGGCAGGTATTACTGACAGGCTATTACACCATAGGGCAGGTATTACTGACAGGCTATTACACCATCGGGCAGGTAATACTGACAGGCTATTACACCATCAGACAGGTATTACTGACAGGCTATTACACCATCAGACAGATAATACAGACAGGCTATTACACCATCAGGCAGGTATTACTGACAGGCTATTACGCCATCAGGCAGGTAATACTCACAGGCTATTACGCCATCCGGGACGTAATACTGACAGGCTATTACACCATCGGGCAGGTAATACTGACAGGCTATTACACCATCGGGCAGGTATTACTGACAGGCTATTACACCATCAGGCAGGTAATACTGACAGGCTATTACACCATCAGGCAGGTATTACTGACAGGCTATTACACCATCGGGCAGGCATTCCTGACAGGCTATTACACCATCGGGCAGGCATTACTGACAGGCTATTACACCATCGGGCAGGCATTACTGACAGGCTATTACACCATCGGGCAGGTAATACTGCCAGGCTATTACACCATCGGGCAGGTATTACTGACAGGCTATTACACCATCGGGCAGGTATTACTGACAGGCTGTTACACCATCGGGCAGGTATTACTGACAGGCTGTTACACCATCGGGCAGGTATTACTGACAGGCTGTTACACCATCGGGCAGGTATTACTGACAGGCTGTTACACCATCGGGCAGGTAATACTGACAGGCTTTTACACCATCAGGCAGGTATTACTGACAGGCTATTACACCATCAGGCAGGTATTACTGACAGGCTGTTACACCATCAGGCAGATATTACTGACAGGCTATTACACCATCAGGCAGGTAATACTGACAGGCTGTTACACCATCAGGCAGGTAATACTGACAGGCTATTACACCATCAGGCAGGTATTACTGACAGGCTATTACACCATCAGGCAGGTATTACTGACAGGCTGTTACACCATCAGACGAGGCATTACTGGCAGGTAGGGGTATTACACCATCAGCTGGGGTAATATTGACAGGTAGGGGTAGCTTACCATCAGGTGGGTTATTACTGTTACTGGTGGGTTAGTACACCATCAGACAGGATAGTCCTGAGAAGCACTGGCGGGGTATTACTGACATTTAGGTGGGGCTAATACACCATGAAATTGGGTATTGCTGACAGTTAGGAAATATACCATTAGACAGAATGTTTTACCATCAGGCAGGGTATTACCATGAGATAGGTGGGGGTAGTACATATCAGGCAGGGTATTACAAGACATGTGAGGGTAGTACACTATTAGGCGGGGTATTACTGAGAGAGGTGAGGGTAGTACACCATAAAGTGGGGTATTACTGGCATTTCGGGATATTACACCATCTGGCGGCGTACAAGCACAGGTGGGGTATTGTTCAGAGTTAGGTGGGGATAGTACACCAGCAGGCGGGGTATTACTGGCAGTTAGGTGGGGGTAGTATACCATCAGGCGTGGTATTACTGACGGGATGTAGTTAGGATGCCAACCGCCGGCTTCCCGACAGTGAAATCCTGGCATGGGTCTAATGATAGGCGTCTAAATCCCAACACAAGGTGATAGCCACGGTGGGGAGTGGGATTAGGTTTAGGTACTCCCGGTGGTCTTAGAGTTAGGGTCAGGCTATGGGGAGGGGGGTGTAGTCAGTACACCATCAGGCGGAGTATTATTGACAGTTAGGTGTGGGGTAGTCCACCAATAGGCGGGGTACTACTGACAAGCACAGGTGGGGTACAATTACTGACAGGTGGGGGTAGTACACCATCAGGCAGGGTATTATTGGCAGTAAGGGGTATTACACCATCAGGTGAGGTATTACTGACGGGATGTAGTTAGGATGCCAACCGCCAGCTTACCAACAGTGAAATCCTGGCACGGGACTAATGATAAGCGTCTAAATACCGACGCCTATCATTAGCCCTACGCCGAAATCCTGATGCCCGGCATACCGAACGTAGGTAAGCCAGGCGTCGGAAGGTGATAGCCACGGTGGGGAGGGGGATTAGGTTTAGGTACTCCCAGTGGTCTTAGGGTCAGGCTAGGGGAAGGGAGGGGGGTGTAGGCAGTAGACCATTAGGTGGGGTATTACTGGCAAGCACTGGTGGGGTATTACTGAGAGTTAGGTGTAGGTAGTACACCATCAGGCGGGGTATTACTGGCAGTAAGGGGTATTACACCATCAGGCGGGGTATTACTGGCATTACGGATATTAGACCATCAGGCAGGGTATTACTGAGAGTTAGGTGTAGGCAGTACACCATCAGGCGGGGTATTACTGGCAGTAAGGGGCATTACACTATCAGGAAGGGTATTACTGAGAGTTAGGTGGAGGTAGTGCACCATAAGGCGGGGTATTACTGGCAGTAAAGGGCATTACACCATCAGGGAGGGTATTACTGGAGGTAAGGGGTATTACACCATCTGGCGGGGTATTACTGGCATTACGGGGTATTACACCATCAGGAAGGGTATTACTGAGAGTTAGGTGGAGGTAGTGCACCACCAGGTGGGGTATTACTGGCAGTAAGGGGTATTACACCATCAGGAAGGGTATTACTGAGAGTTAGGTGGAGGTAGTGCACCACCAGGCGGGGCTATTACTGGCAGTAAGGGGTATTACACCATCAGACAGGGTATTACTGAGAGTTAGGTGTAGGCAGTATACCATCAAGCGGGGTATTACTGGCAAAAAGGGGCATTACACTATCAGGAAGGGTATTACTGAGAGTTAGGTGGAGGTAGTGCACCATAAGACGGGATATTACTGGCAGTAAAGGGCATTACACCATCAGGATGGGTATTACTGGAGGTAAGGGGTATTACACCATCAGGCGGGGTATTACTGGCAGTAAGGGGTATTACACCATCAGGAAGGGTAATACTGAGAGTTAGGTGGAGGTAGTGCACCATCAGGCGGGGTATTACTGGCAGTAAGGGGGATTACACCATCAGGAAGGGTATTACTGAGAGTTAGGTGTAGGCAGTACACCATCAGGCGGGGTATTACTGTCAGTAAGGGGCATTACACCATCAGGCGGGGTATTACTGAGAGTTAGGTGCAGGCAGTACACCATCAGGAAGGGTATTACTGGCAGTAAGGGGGATTACACCATCAGGCGGGGTATTACTGAGAGTTAGGTGTAGGCAGTACACCATCAGGAAGGGTATTACTGGCAGTAAGGGGGATTTCACCATCAGTAAGGGTATTACTGAGAGTTAGGTGTAGGCAGTACACCATCAGGCGGGGTATTACTGGCAGTAAGGGGTATTACACTATCAGGAAGGATATTACTGAGAGTTAGGTAGAGGTAGTGCACCACCAGGCGGGGTATTACTGACAAGCCCTGGTGGGGTATTACTGAGAGTTAGGTGTAGGCAGTACACCATCAGGCGGGGTGTTAATGGCAGTAAAGGACATTACACCATCAGGGAGGGTATTACGGGAGGTAAGGGGTATTACACCATCTGGCAGGGTATTACTGGCAGTAAGGGGTATTACACCATCAGGAAGGGTATTACTGAGAGTTAGGTGGAGGTAGTGTACCATCAGGCGGGGTATTACTGACTGTTAGGTGGGGGTAGTACACCATCAGGTGGGGTATTACTGGTAGTAACGGGTATTACACCATCAGGAAGGGTATTACTGGCAGTAAGGGGTATTACACCATCAGGAAGGGTATTACTGAGAGTTAGGTGGAGGTAGTGCACCATCAGGTGGGGTATTACTGGCAGTAAGGGGCATTACACCATCAGGGAGGGTATTACTGGAGATAAGGGGTATTACACCATCTGGCGGGGTATTACTGGCATTACGGGGTATTACACCATCAGGAAGGGTATTACTGAGAGTTAGGTGGAGGTAGTGCACCACCAGGCGGGGTATTACTGGCAGTAAGGGGTATTACACCATCAGGAAGGGTATTACTGAGAGTTAGGTGGAGGTAGTGCACCACCAGGTGGGGCTATTACTGGCAGTAAGGGGTATTACACCATCAGGCAGGGTATTACTGAGAGTTAGGTGTAGGCAGTACCCCATCAGGCAGGTTAATACTGGCAAAAAGGGGGATTACACCATCAGGAAGGGTATTACTGAGAGTTAGGTGTAGGCAGTACACCATCAGGCGGGGTATTACTGTCAGTAAGGGGTATTACACTATCAGGAAGGGTATTACTGAGAGTTAGGTGGAGGTAGTGCACCATCAGGCGGGGTATTACTGGCAGTAAGGGGCATTACACCATCAGGCGGGGTATTACTGAGAGTTAGGTGTAGGCAGTACACCATCAGGAAGGGTATTACTGGCAGTAAGGGGGATTACACCATCAGGCGGGGTATTACTGAGAGTTAGGTGTAGGCAGTACACCATCAGGAAGAGTATTACTGGCAGTAAGGGGGATTACACCATCAGGAAGGGTATTACTGAGTTAGGTGTAGGCAGTACACCATCAGGCGGGGTATTACTGGCAGTAAGGGGGATTACACCATCAGGAAGGGTATTACTGAGAGTTAGGTGTAGGCAGTACACCATCAGGCGGGGTATTACTGGCAGTAAGGGGTATTACACTATCAGGAAGGATATTACTGAGCGTTAGGTAGAGGTGGAGCACCACCAGGCGGGGTATTACTGACAAGCCCTGGTGGGGTATTACTGAGAGTTAGGTGTAGGCAGTACACCATCAGGCGGGGTGTTAATGGCAGTAAAGGGCATTACACCATCAGGGAGGGTATTACTGGAGGTAAGGGGTATTACACCATCTGGCGGGGTATTACTGGCATTACGGGGTATTACACCATCAGGAAGGGTATTACTGAGAGTTAGGTGGAGGTAGTGTACCATCAGGCGGGGTATTACTGACTGTTAGGTGGGGGTAGTACACCATCAGGTGGGGTATTACTGGTAGTAACGGGTATTACACCATCAGGAAGGGTATTACTGGCAGTAAGGGGTATTACACCATCAGGAAGGGTATTACTGAGAGTTAGGTGGAGGTAGTGCACCATCAGGTGGGGTATTACTGGCAGTAAGGGGCATTACACCATCAGGGAGGGTATTACTGGAGATAAGGGGTATTACACCATCTGGCGGGGTATTACTGGCATTACGGGGTATTACACCATCAGGAAGGGTATTACTGAGAGTTAGGTGGAGTTAGTGCAGCACCAGGCGGGGTATTACTGGCAGTAAGGGGTATTACACCATCAGGAAGGGTATTACTGAGAGTTAGGTGGAGGTAGTGCACCACCAGGCGGGGGTATTACTGGCAGTAAGGGGTATTACACCATCAGACAGGGTATTACTGAGAGTTAGGTGTAGGCAGTACACCATCAGGCGGGGTATTACTGGCAAAAAGGGGCATTACACTATCAGGAAGGGTATTACTGAGAGTTAGCTGGAGGTAGTACACCATAAGGTGGGTTATTACTGGCAGTAAAGGGCATTACACCATCAGGAAGGGTATTACTGGAGGTAAGGGGTATTACACCATCAGGCGGGGTATTACTGGCAGTAAGGGGTATTACACCATCAGGAAGGGTAATACTGAGAGTTAGGTGGAGGTAGTGCACCATCAGGCGGGGTATAACTGGCAGTAAGGGGGATTACACCATCAGGAATGGTATTACTGAGAGTTAGGTGTAGGCAGTACACCATCAGGCGGGGTATTACTGTCAGTAAGGGGTATTACACTATCAGGAAGGGTATTACTGAGAGTTAGGTGGAGGTAGTGCACCATCAGGCGGGGTATTGCTGGCAGTAAGGGGCATTACACCATCAGGCGGGGTATTACTGAGAGTTAGGTGTAGGCAGTACACCATCAGGAAGGTTATTACTGGCAGTAAGGGGGATTACAACATCAGGAAGGGTATTACTGAGTTAGGTGTAGGCAGTACACCATCAGGTGGGGTATTACTGGCAGTAAGGGGGATTACACCATCAGGAAGGGTATTACTGAGAGTTAGGTGTAGGCAGTACACCATCAGGCGGGGTATTACTGGCAGTAAGGGGTATTACACTATCAGGAAGGGTATTACTGAGTTAGGTAGAGGTAGTGCACCACCAGGCGGGGTATTACTGACAAGCCCTGGTGGGGTATTACTGAGAGTTAGGTGTAGGCAGTACACCATCAGGCGGGGTATTAATGGCAGTAAAGGGCATTACACCATCAGGGAGGGTATTACTGGAGGTAATGGGTATTACACCATCTGGCGGGGTATTACTGGCAGTAAGGGGTATTACACCATCAGGAAGGGTATTACTGAGAGTTAGGTGGAGGTAGTGTACCATCAGGCGGGGTATTACTGACTGTTAGGTGGGGGTAGTACACCATCAGGTGGGGTATTACTCTTAGTAATGGGTATTACACCATCAGGAAGGGTATTACTGGCAGTAAAGGCCATTACACCATCAGGAAGGGTATTACTGGAGGTAAGGGGTATTACAGCATCTGGTGGGGTATTTCTGGCATTACGGGGTATTACACCATCAGGAAGGGTATTACTGAGAGTTAGGTGGAGGTAGTACACCACCAGGTGGGGTATTACTGGCAGTAAGGGGTATTACACCATCAGGAAGGGTATTACTGAGAGTTAGGTGGAGGTAGTGCACAATCAGGCGGGGTATTACTGGCAGTAAGGGGTATTACACCATCAGGAAGGGTATTACTGAGAGTTAGGTGGAGGTAGTGCACCACCAGGCGGGGGTATTACTGACAAGCATAGGTGGAATAGTATAGAGTAATACCTCCATATGGGGTATTACTGAGGGCATCTAGTAGGGTATAACTGGCAGGGTAATAAGACCCCAGTCATCGCTGTTCTCCTCCTCCTACACATATGTTGCTGTATCGCAGCCTTTTCCCCGTTTCCTGCTGGCGAGGCCAGGAGTATAATGAGACAATAATCCCTCCGGACGGGGGCCCCTGTGGATATGGCTGCCGGTGGGTCAGGGGTCTCGGACGTCTCTCTCTCTTATTCTTCTCCTAGAGGTTGTTAGTTCCGTCTAGGAATGAAATGAGAAGGAACAATAGATGTAAAGTGACCTGAGCTAATCATACAGCTCCTGAGTTCCTCCCAGCATCCTAATCATATCCTTATAAACAGATATCGACCCCTGGGCCCAGTCAATAGCAGGATTTATCAGCCTAAGAGCTTTCTATTGAGCGCCAGGCCTGCCTTGGTTAATCACGAGCCATTCGCATCAATAGAAAGCCTGGTATTGAGTGGCTAACAGAAATTAGCTGTGGATTACAGGGTTATGCAGTGTTGGTGCAGCGGGGAGGGCGAGCGCCAGCTGCAAGATGTTCAGCTGAGGCGGCGATAACAAGACGAAGGATTAACCTTTCCACGACCAATCTCACCACTCCGGTGTACGGACAGAAGCTCTAGAGGCGCCGTCTGTGCTCCGCTGACTTAGTCAGTAATCAGTTATATTTTAATAGTTGTCAAAAACTTCTTCTACTCTGGGTGCCCAACATTTGTTACGTTTTATTAATATGAAGATCAAGGGGGTGAATTTATGAAAGGGCGGCGATCCCTACTCCCATCTTGTATGGCAATAGGGATCGTTATTAATTCCACAAATTCATCAAATGGGTTAACAATGTTACTGCCGACAGCAAGAAGCGACTTTGCCCGTGAAACCTATTAAAATACTGTATGGCGGCGGTGCATATTCCAACGCAATAGTCTCAGTATGGCGCACCAACTGCATGGAAAATGTATGTATATATAAATATTTTAAAATATGCAAAACTGCTCAAATCATCATTTCTGAACTTAACTTTTCTTTTTCCATTTAGTGGATCTAATATCTGAGCTTTCGGCCTCACCGCGCAGACACGCAATTAAAGAAGGTGGCTATACTGGTCCACCATTACGGACCAGTATCGCTGGGACAGCTGGGGTATATTTGTCATTTATAAAGGGGGCACTATCAGCGACATTATCACCGAGATACAAAATCCTTATTGCTGAGATCCGGAACCTATAGATAAATAAGGCTGGTTTTATGCCGCCTAATAAATGGAGCCCGCGTTATATAATATCACTGCAGCGTTTGGGAGTTACAGCGAAGGCCGGGTTGCAATCTATGAGGATGTTACTGTACATTTCTGTAATAATTTGTATTCTCGGTGTTAATGCTCCATAACACTGGAAGTCCTAAGGAATAATACACTATACAATCACCCTCCGGTGCATAACATTCCCTGTGGATTGAGTCCACTTATTATCATTTCTGTACACTAAATATGTTTTGCTGGTATGGAACCAGATGAGGATGCGATGTAGTGTCTGGGAGACCCCTGCATTTCCAGCGCTGTCCTGGAAGTAGACTGCCCCCTAGATCCTCTCACTTGTCCGGTGAAATGCGTGGTCCGGTGGCTTGATGATGAGATTAGTGGCCCTGCCCCCTGCTGCTCGGAGGTAGAAATCACGGCATAGAGTGACAGGGTGGGGCTGCAATGATGTAACACATACTAGTACCCACCACCTGGATCTCCCACAGGGGAGGGAAGCTCTTTTGTATTTTTTTTTAATCATATACATAGCGGATTTTATATTTCTATTATTACATGTTTTATATATTCCCAATATTACTGTACCAGCTGCGTCTAGTCTACAAAATTCAATAAAAATATTATTATAAAAAAAATGTGGCAAGAACACGTACGTACAAGTACAGGTGGGATATATTTGGCAATAAGGGAACAGTCAGTTATTGAAGTTGATGTGTTGGAATCGGTGTGATTTACAGGCCGGACGCAAGTTGGAATCCCGACAGCAGCTGCCCGACATGGGTGAAAATCCCGATCGTCCCTAAGGTAAGTATAGACTAACCTTATTTTCCCCCCTAACCCTCCCTTAGGGGTGCCTAACTCTTACCTCCCCCCAGTGGTTAACCCTAATCCCCCCTCTAAGTGCCTAAACCTAACCCCCCTTCCCTGCTGCCTAACCCTAACCCCCCCCCGGGGGTGCCTAACCCTAACCCTCCCTCCCCCTAGACTAACCCTAACCTCCCGGGGGGTGACTAACCCTAAGTCCCCCTGGAGAGCCCTAAACCTAACCCTCCCCCCCTTGCGGCTATCCGCGCCCGGCAGCCCTTCGGTCTCCCATCATCGGTAAAATAACAGAAGTCTAGATTTAGATGCCTGTCATTTAACCCTCGCCGGGATAAAGCAGTCGGGAAGCCGGCTGTCGGGATTAGGTCCGCCGGCTTCCCGATGTGTTGGAAGCAGGAGAAATGGGTGATTGTAAGGATCTGAGGACCTTATTCAGAGGCGGCCATACGGTCTACGACGTATGGCCGCCTCGATGTTTTGCCAGTGCGCATGCGCACGAGGAAGCCGGCTCCCTCGTGCGCATGCGTGAGGCCAGCTACGACCGACAGCGCCAGTCGTAGCGGGTCTCTTTCCAAAGGTGGCGAGCTGTCGATGTTGATTGATATACTTAAAACACAGTAGAAAATGCTCCAGCGCTTCACATAAACTATTCAGGCTGCAAAAAAACTACATAGGAGAAGTCTCTATTCCTCCAAATAAAAGTCACACGAATATATAGAGATATAGTTCTTGCGCCACTAGAAAAAGTCACCAAATATTCCTCTGTAAAATATAAGGAATAGGTCCGATGATATCAGTCACCAACGTTTCTTGCACAATATTACTGTCTCAAATCTTCTTATTGCCCAGGATAACACTTTAATGAATATTCCAAAGATCATGTAAACGAGAAGAAAATAAAAATTTCTGTATGGTGAAGTACGTTCAAACAAACTTTATTCCCACATCAACATATAAAAACACAATCCCCAGGATAGGGTAAAAATTAGCCGTGTACCGTATTATAGGGGTGTAGTCTCCTAGCACCCAAGCAAGCATAAGATGGTAAAACTCCACTACGTCTCCCGGGAATGACTCGTGGACTTGCTTCAGTCTTGGAGATATCCCCCCACGGTACCAGTCACACACCAACGCGTTTCGACTCACCAATAATCAGAGTCTTCCTCAGGGTATGTGTGTCCTGTATGCCACTCACTTATATCCCCCTTACTGGTTTCTCATTGGGTAGGACAATAACCTTTCAATTTTGTCTTAATCTGTCAGATCAATCACTATCCTTACTCCACTAGGTACTTTATCAGTTAACCTGTATATATTCATTTCTATAAATAAAATCAAATATTAAATATATAATCCACAAATATACTTAATTGCGTTCCACAGCCGGAACGCATAGTGCTTCCTGTTTCCTGATTCCCCATTATCCATTTACTTCCGATCCGGAGCGCATATCGTTCCATATCCTGCTGTCAATCTAAAGTCACCATGGTGACAGCCTCAACATCCTGACGCTGCCATACCTCCATGGTCCTTACCTACTACTGTAGCTATCGGGAATGTACAACCGATAGCGCTAGTCGCGCCTACCACATAACGCTAGTCACGCCCTCCACGTGACGGAAATACGTCACGTCCAGCATCCCGGATGTGCTTGTTGTTCCCAACCTCCTTGGAACGCATACACAGAAAATTGCGTTTCACATACGGAGTGGGTAACCGGATCAGTATACTAATAGTCACCATAAATGTGCAAACAGCTGCTACAGCTAAACTTAATACCGATTTTAAGGGACACTAAAACCATACCCAAAATACCGTATTTTACCATATATTATATTTATTCTGTGCTGCACGTTGAGGCTACCCATTTGGGTATGGTTTTAGTGTCCCTTAAAATCGGTATTAAGTTTAGCTGTAGCAGCTGTTTGCACATTTATGGTGACTATTAGTATACTGATCCGGTTACCCACTCCGTATGTGAAACGCAATTTTCTGTGTATGCGTTCCAAGGAGGTTGGGAACAACAAGCACATCCGGGATGCTGGACGTGACGTATTTCCGTCACGTGGAGGGCGTGACTAGCGTTATGTGGTAGGCGCGACTAGCGCTATCGGTTGTACATTCCCGATAGCTACAGTAGTAGGTAAGGACCATGGAGGTATGGCAGCGTCAGGATGTTGAGGCTGTCACCATGGTGACTTTAGATTGACAGCAGGATATGGAACGATATGCGCTCCGGATCGGAAGTAAATGGATAATGGGGAATCAGGAAACAGGAAGCACTATGCGTTCCGGCTGTGGAACGCAATTAAGTATATTTGTGGATTATATATTTAATATTTGATTTTATTTATAGAAATTAATATATACAGGTTAACTGATAAAGTACCTAGTGGAGTAAGGATAGTGATTGATCTGACAGATTAAGACAAAATTGAAAGGTTATTGTCCTACCCAATGAGAAACCAGTAAGGGGGATATAAGTGAGTGGCATACAGGACACACATACCCTGAGGAAGACTCTGATTATTGGTGAGTCGAAACGCGTTGGTGTGTGACTGGTACCGTGGGGGGATATCTCCAAGACTGAAGCAAGTCCACGAGTCATTCCCGGGAGACGTAGTGGAGTTTTACCATCTTATGCTTGCTTGGGTGCTAGGAGACTACACCCCTATAATACGGTACACGGCTAATCTTTACCCTATCCTTGGATTGTGTTTTTATATGTTGATGTGGAAATAAAGTTTGTCTAAACGTACTTCACCATACAGAAATTTTTATTTTCTTCTCGTTTACATGATCTTTGGAATATTCATTAAAGTGTTATCCTGGGCAATAAGAAGATTTGAGACAGTAATATTGTGCAAGAAACGTTGGTGACTGATATCATCGGACCTATTCCTTATATTTTACAGAGGAATATTTGGTGACTTTTTCTAGTGGCGCAAGAACTATATCTCTATATATTGATGTTGATTGATAGCTCGCCCCATTTGGAAGGCGGGCCAGGGGGGTGGCAGCCCAAACGGAGGCGTTCCCATGGGAACGCCTGCCATTTGGGGGAGGCCCCACTGACATCACTAGTGATGTCAGTGGAGAGCTTCCGGCTCTGACAGAGCCAGAAGCTCTCCGGGGCTTACGACAAGTGAGACCCTACCCTAGGGTCTCGTCGTAAGCCCCGATGGTCGCGATGGTCTCTGACCATCACCCGAGCGGTCGTTAGAGCTGTGGGTGTTAACCCACAGCCTAAAGACCGCAACAGAGGCGGGCGGTCAGGATGCAAGTAACCGCCCAGTTTCTGAGCGACCGCTTGCATCCTCCGACCGCCTCTGAATGAGGCCCTGAGTGACTCTGACAAGGGAAATGGACCTCAGACTGCACGGGAGGCAATCGGGAAGCCGACTGCCTAAATACCGGCAGCCGGCTTCCCGACTGTCTTATCCCGGCAAGGGTGAAATGCCGGGCGTCTAGATGTAGACGCCCGCATTTCTCCGACGCCGGGAGACCGGCGCCCGGACATCCGCGGGGGGGGGGAAGGTTAGGTTTAGGGCCCCCGGGGGGGACTTAGGGTTAGGCACCCCCCCGGGAGGGTTAGGCTAGGGGGAGGGAGGGTTAGGGTAAGGCACCCCCGGGGGGGACTTAGGGTTAGGCACCCCCCCGGGGGACTTAGGTTTAGGCAGCGTGGAAGGGGGTGGTTAGGGTTAGGCACTTAGAGGGGGGATTAGGGTTAGGCACTTGGGGGGGAAGTTAGGGTTAGGCAGCCCTAAGGAGGGTTAGGGTTAGGGGGGTTAGGTTAGTGGATACTTACCTATCCACGATCGGGATTTCCAGCGCTGTCGGGCTTCCACTGCGTCGGGCTGCCGCTGACAGGAATCGAACCGCCGGCCATGCGGCCGACGGTATTTCATACCAATTCCGACTGCACACCCTGAACATATATATATATATATAATTGGAGGTGCTACCTGTGGAGACCATTGATATATGCACAAAAAGAAGAAATACAGGCGCTCAACTCCAAATTAACTGACTATATATAAATAAATACATTTTTGCAGTGAATAGAGGTTTTTGGCATAATCTTGGCCAAGGTTATGGGCCTACCCACCACATCCGGGTAACCTCTGCAGGGTAGGTCCCTAACATACTAGGATTCAAATCCAGAGCGCAGGACACCCCCAAACTGGCCCAGCCAAGCCGCCCCAGGGCACCGCCATAGTAAGAAAAGTGCAGTGTAAAGAGATAGTTAGTAGCAGCCACAGCTGCATATAAAGAATGAAAATAAAAAAGTGAAGTACTGTACATGTATAATAAACAAACAGTGAAGGGTTAAAATGTGTTATAATGCAGTGCCCTGAAACAGATCAACCAAAGCAATCCAGGGGGACCCACGCCCCAAAAATGAACCAAAATTGCACTACACAGTCTAAATATTTGCGGGACTTACCTGTATTGTGCCTCTGACTGGTGTGCATATTACTACACCAGACTCCAAGCTCTAACCAATGTAATAAGGGTGCTAGTCTGAGTGGAAAGTGTCTCAGGCTTTCCAGGTGTGCAAAGCAATGCACTGATTGGATTCATATAGGAAATGGACTCTGACAAGGACCAAATTGTGATGGGCAGACGCTGGGACAGAGCATCTCCGGAACGGGCGGTCTTGTGGGGGGTTCCCGGTATACTGTGGTTAGTACCTACCATAAGTGGTCTAAGGAAGGACAACCAGTAAATAGGTGTCCATAATGTCTATTTATCAAGCAGTGGAAAGTGTGGAGAAGTGACCAGTGCAGAAGTTGCCCATAGCAACCAATCAGCTTTCAAGTAGCATTTATCAAGTACAGTCTATAGAATGCTAGGTAGGAGCTGATTGGTTGCTATGGGCAACTTCTCCACTGGTCACTTCTCCAAACTTTTCACGGTTTGATAAATAGACCCCCAGGACTGATTGATGCACGTGGGTAGTGAAGGCTAGCCCACCCTATCGCACAGAAGAGCTGCTAATAACGTTTGTGCTGGCTATGATAAAGGTGTCAGAATACACAGAGCATCGCAGCTGCAGACCAGTCAGGGTGCCCATGCTCACCCCTGTCCACTGCCAAGAGCACTTACAAAGGGCACGTGAACATCAGAACTGGACCACGGAGCAATGGAAGAAGGTGGGCTGGTCTGATGTATCGTGTTATCTTCTACATCATGTGGTGGCCGAGGGCGTGAGCTTCATTTACCTGGGGAAGAGATGGCACCAGGGTGCAATATGGGAAGAAGGCAGTTACAGGATATGGGGGCACCTAGAGGAAGTAATGTCTGAGTACAGTGCTAAGGTACCTGCAGAGTATTAGTACCTGCTCTGCTCTCACTATACAGAGTACTGACAAGTGATACAGCTACAGGATATGGGGGCACCTAGAGGAAGTAATGTCTGAGTACAGCGCTAAGGTACCTGCAGAGTATTAGTACTTGCTCTGCTCTCACTATGCAGAGTACTGACAGGTGATAGAGTTACAGGATATAGGAGCACCTAGAGGAAGTAATGTCTGAGTACAGCGCTAAGGTACCTGCAGAGTATTAGTACTTGCTCTGCTCTCACTATGCAGAGTACTGACAGGTGATAGAGTTACAGGATATGGGGGGTACCTAGAGGAAGTAATGTCTGAGTACAGCGCTAAGGTACCTGCAGAGTATTAGGGGGTCATTTAGACCCGGTCTTTAGCGCCGATGCGCTCGGACCGGGTCGATGGCCCCCCACAGAGCATGCGCACGACGGCTCCGGCGCCGTCGTGCGCATGCGTGAGACCCGCTACGACCGACAGCGCCGGTCGTAGCGGGTCTCGATCCAAAGGGGGTGAGCTGTCGATGTTGTTTGACAACTCGCCCCGTTTGGAAGGCCGCCCGGGGGGGTGGCAGCCCAACCGGAGGCGTTCCCATGGAAACGCCTGCCGTTTGGGGGAGGCCCCACTGACATCACTAGTGATGTCAGTGGAGAGCTTCCGGCTCAGACAGCGCCAGAAGCTCTCCGGGGCATACGACAAGGGAGACCCTACCCTAGGGTCTCGTCGTAAGCCCCGATGGCCGCGATGGTCTCTGACCATCGCGACCATCACCGGAACGGTCGTTAGAACTGTGGGTGTTAACCCACAGCCTAACGACCGCAACAGAGGCGGGCGGTCAGGATGCAAGTGGCTGCCCAGTTTCTGAGCGACCGCTTGCATCCTCCGACCGCCTCTGAATGAGGCCCTTAGTACCTGTTCTGCTCTCACTATGCAGAGTACTGACAGGTGATACAGGTACAGGATATGGGGGGCACCTAGAGGAAGTAATGTCTGAGTACAGCGCTAAGGTACCTGCAGAGTATTAGTACCTGTTCTGCTCTCACTATGCAAAGTATTGTCAGGTAATATAGTTACTACATTGTATAACCTGATAAACCAGAAAGATACGATGCATGACGGGGCAGCGTGGCCATAGTGTGTTGTGTCAGTTTCCACTGTTACACACCTGTAATGTTTGTTGTACTGTTGAAACAACGGGAAACACTCCACAAACACTTCACAGAATCTTAATCTACCCTGTGATAAATCGTTGTGTGACAGACTTATCACCCGGATACAGGTAAATCAGGACAGGCTGTAGTCTTCTCACACTCCGGCACAATAATCTAATACTGACAATTTCATAATCTTATTCTCTGCCAAGTGCCAATGGCAGCATAGATAGCTGATTATTGTCCAATAGTCATTGATCACTATCAGATCCTTATCACAGGTGTGCTCATCACTATCAGATCCCTATCACAGGTGTACTCATCACTATCACATTAATATCACATGTGTGCTTATCCCTATCACAGGTGTGCTTATTACACTATCAGATTAATATCACATGTGTGCTTATCCCTATCACAGGTGTGCTCATCACGATCACATTAATATCACAGGTGTGCTCATCACTATCACAGGTGTGCTCATCACTATCAGATTAATATCACATGTGTGCTTATCCCTATCACAGGTGTGCTCATCACTATCAGATTAATATCACAGGTGTGCTTATTACACTATCAGATTAATATCACAGGTGTGCTTATTACACTATCAGATTAATATCACAGGTGTGCTTATCACTATCAGATCCCTATAACAGGTGTGCTCATCACTAAGATTAAAATCACAGGTGTGATTATCACTATCAGATCCCTACCAAAGGTGTGCTTAACACTATCCGATCCCTATCACAGGTGTTTGTCACAATAATACCCCTATCACAGGTGCTTGTCACTATCAGATCCTATCACAGGTGTGTCTGTTACTATCAGATCCCTATCACAAGTGTATTAGTCACTATCAGATTCCTATCATAGGTGTGTTTACTATAAGATCCTTATCACTGGTGTTTGTCACTGAGATCCCTAAAACAGGTGTTTAGTCATGATCAGATCCCTATCACAGGTGTTTGTTACTATCAGATCCCCATCACAGGTGTGATAGTCACTATTAGATCCCTATCACAGGTGTTTGTTACTATCAGATCTCTATCACAGGTGTGATAGTCACTATAAGATCCCTATCACAGGTGTGTTTGTTCTTATCAGATCCTTATAAAAGGTGTGTTTGTCACTATCAGATCCCTATTACAGGTGTGTGACACTATCAGATCCCTATCATAGGTATGTTAGTTACTATCAGATCCCTATCACAGGTGTGATAGTCACTATCAGATCCCTATCACAGGTATGTTTGTCACTATCAGATCCCTATCACAGGTGTTTGCCACTATCAGATCCCTATCACAGGTGTTTGTCACTATAATACCCCTATCACAGGTGCTTGTCACTATCAGATCCTATCACAGGTGTGTCTGTTACTATCAGATCCCTATCACAGGTGTGTCAGTCACTATGAGATCCCTATCACAGGTGTTTCTCACTATCGGATCTCTATCATAGGTGTATTTGTCACTATGAGATCTCTATCACAGGTGTTTGTCACTATCAGATCCTTATCACAGGTGTGTTTGTCACTATGAGATCCCTATCACAGGTGTATTTGTCACTATGAGATCCCTATCACAGGTGTTTGTCACTATCAGATCCCTATCACAGGTGTGTTTGTCACTATCAGATCCTTATCACAGGTGTGTTTGTGACTGAGATCCCTATCACAGGTGTTTGTCACTATGAGATCCCTATCACAGGTGTTTGTCACTGTCAGATCCCTATCACAGGTGTGTTTGTCACTATCAGATCCTTATCACAGGTGTGTTTGTCACTGAGATCCCTAAAACAGGTGTTTAGTCATGATCAGATCCCTATCACAGGTGTGTTTGTTACTATCAGATCTCTATCACAGGTGTGTTTATCACTATCAGATCCCCATCACAGGTGTGATAGTCACTATTAGATCCCTATCACAGGTGTTTGTCACTATCAGATACCTATCGCATGTGTGATAGTCACTATCAGATCCCTATCACAGGTGTGTTTGTCACTATCAGATCCCTAATACAGGTGTTTGTCACTATCAGATCCCTATCATAGGTATGTTAGTTACTATCAGATCCCTATCACAGGTGTGATAGTCACTATCAGATCCCTATCACAGGTATGTTTGTCACTATCAGATCCCTATCACAGGTGTTTGCCACTATCAGATCCCTATCACAGGTGTGATAGTCACTATTAGATCCCTATAATAGGTCTGTTTGTCACTATCAGATCCCTATCACAGGTGTTTGTTACAGTCAGATCCTTATCACAGGTGTGTTGTCACTATCAGATCCCTATCACAGGTGTTTGTCACTATAATACCCCTATCACAGGTGCTTGTCACTATCAGATCCTATCACAGGTGTGTCTGTTACTATCAGATCCCTATCACAGGTGTGTCAGTCACTATGAGATCCCTATCACAGGTGTTTCTCACTATCGGATCTCTATCATAGGTGTATTTGTCACTATGAGATCTCTATCACAGGTGTTTGTCACTATCAGATCCTTATCACAGGTGTGTTTGTCACTATGAGATCCCTATCACAGGTGTATTTGTCACTATGAGATCCCTATCACAGGTGTTTGTCACTATCAGATCCCTATCACAGGTGTGTTTGTCACTATCAGATCCTTATCACAGGTGTGTTTGTCACTGAGATCCCTATCACAGGTGTTTGTCACTATGAGATCCTTATCACAGGTGTTTGTCACTATCAGATCCCTATCACAGGTGTGTTTGTCACTATCAGATCCTTATCACAGGTGTGTTTGTCACTGAGATCCCTAAAACAGGTGTTTAGTCATGATCAGATCCCTATCACAGGTGTGTTTGCTACTATCAGATCTCTATCACAGGTGTGTTTATCACTATCAGATCCCCATCACAGGTGTGATAGTCACTATTAGATCCCTATCACAGGTGTTTGTCACTATCAGATACCTATCGCATGTGTGATAGTCACTATCAGATCCCTATCACAGGTGTGTTTGTCACTATCAGATCCCTAATACAGGTGTTTGTCACTATCAGATCCCTATCATAGGTATGTTAGTTACTATCAGATCCCTATCACAGGTGTGATAGTCACTATCAGATCCCTATCACAGGTATGTTTGTCACTATCAGATCCCTATCACAGGTGTTTGCCACTATCAGATCCCTATCACAGGTGTGATAGTCACTATTAGATCCCTATAATAGGTCTGTTTGTCACTATCAGATCCCTATCACAGGTGTTTGTTACAGTCAGATCCCTATCACAGGTGTGTTGTCACTATCAGATCCCTAATACAGGTGTTTGTCACTATCAGATCCCTATCATAGGTATGTTAGTTACTATCAGATCCCTATCACAGGTGTGATAGTCACTATCAGATCCCTATCACAGGTATGTTTGTCACTATCAGATCCCTATCACAGGTGTTTGCCACTATCAGATCCCTATCACAGGTGTGATAGTCACTATTAGATCCCTATAATAGGTCTGTTTGTCACTATCAGATCCCTATCACAGGTGTTTGTTACAGTCAGATCCCTATCACAGGTGTGTTGTCACTATCAGATCTCTATCACAGGTGTGTTGTCACTATCAGATCCCTATCTCAGGTGTGTTTGTTACTATCAGATCCCTATCACAGGTGTGTTTGTCACTATCAGATCCCTATCACAGGTGTGTTTGTTACTATCAGATCCCTATCACAGGTGTGTTTGTCACTATCAGATCCCTATCACAGGTGTGTTTGTTACTATCAGATCCCTATCACAGGTGTGTTTGTCACTATCAGATTCCTATCTCAGGTGTTTTGTTACTATCAGATCCCTATCACAGGTGTGTTTGTCACTATCAGATCCCTATCACAGGTGTGTTTGTCACTATCAGATTCCTATCTCAGGTGTTTTGTTACTATCAGATCCCTATTTCAGGTGTGTTTGTTACTATCAGATCCCTATCACAGGTGTGTTTGTCACTATCGGATCTCTATCACAGGTGTGTTTGTTACTATCAGATCCCTATCACAGGTGTTTGTCACTATCAGATCCCTATCACAGGTGTGTTTACTATCAGATCCTTATCACAGTTGTGTTTACTATCAGATCCTTATCACAGGTGTTTGCCACTATCAGATCCCTATCACAGGTGTTTGTCAATATCAGATCCCTATCACAGGTGTTTGCCACTATCAGATCCCTATCACAGGTGTGATAGTCACTATTAGATCCCTATAATAGGTCTGTTTGTCTCTATCAGATCCCTATCACAGGTGTTTGTTAAAGTCAGATCCCTATCACAGGTGTGTTATCACTATCAGATCTCTATCTCAGGTGTTTGTTACTATTGTATCTCTATCACAGGTGTGTTTGTTACTATCAGATCCCTATTACAGGTGTGTTTGTCACTATCCAATCTCTATCACAGGTGTTTGTCACTATCCGATCTCTATCACAGGTGTGTTTGTCACTATCAGATCCCTATCACAGGTGTGTTTGTCACTAGCAGATTCCTATCACAGGTGTGTTTACTATCAGATCCCTATCACAGGTGTGTTTGTCACTATCAGATCCCTATCAAAAGTGTTTGCCACTATCAGATCTCTATCACAGATGTTTGTCACTATCAGATCCCTATCACAGATGTTTGTCACTATCAGATCCCTATCACAGGTGTGTTGTCACTATCAGATCTCTATCACAGGTGTGTTTGTCACTATCAAATCCCTATCACAGGTGTGTTTACTATCAGATCTCTATTACAGGTCTGTTTGTCACTATTAGATCCCTGACACAGGTGTTTGTTACTATCAGATCTCTATCACAGGTGTTTGTCACTGAGATCCCTATCACAGGTGTGTTTGTCACTATCAGATCCCTATCTCAGGTGTTTTTGTTACTATGAGATCTCTATCACAGGTGTGTTTACAATCAGATCCCTATCACAGGTGTTTGCCACTATCAGATCCCTATCACAGGTGTGTTAGTCACTGTCAGATCCCTATCATAGGTCTGTTTGTCACTATCAGATCCCTATCACAGGTGTGTTTGGCACTGAGATCCCTATCACATGTGTGTTTGGCACTAACAGATTCAATTGCAGGTGTGTTTACTTTCAGATCCCTATCTCAGGTGTTTGTCACAGTCGGATCTCTATCACACGTGTGTTTACTATCAGATCCCTATCATAGGTTTGTCACTATCAGATCCCTATCACCGGTGTTTTCCACTATCAGATCTCTATCACAGGTGTGTTTGTCACTATCAGATCCCTATCACAGGTGTTTGTCACTATCAGATCCCTATCACAGGTGTGATAGTCACTATTAGATCCCTATCATAGGTCTGTTATTCACTATCATATCCCTATCACAGTTGTGTTGGTCTCTATCAGATCCCTATCACAGTTGTGTTTGTCTCTATCAAATCCCTATCACAGGTGTGTTTACTATCAGATCCCTGTCACAGGTGTTTGTCACTATCAGATCCCTATCACAGGTGTGATAGTCACTATTAGATCCCTATAACAGGTGTGTTTGTCACTATCAGATCACTATCACAGGTGTGTTTACTATCAGATCCCTATCACAGGTGTTGGTCACTATCAGATCCCTATCACAGGTGTTAGTCACTATCAGATCCCTATCACAGGTCTGTATGTCTCTATCAGATTTCTATCATAGGTGTGTTAGTTATAATCAGATCTATATCACAGGTGTTTGTTACTATCAGATCTCTATCACAGGTGTGTTGTCACTATCAGATCCTTATTACAGGTGTTTGTCACTATCAGATACCTATTGCAGGTGTGTTAGTCACTATCAGATCCCTATCACAGGTGTGTTTGTTCTTATCAGATCCTTATCACAGGTGTTTGTTACTATCAGATCCTTATAAAAGGTGTGTTTGTTACTATCAGATCCTTATCACAGGTGTTTGTCACTATCAGATCCCTATCATAGGTGTGTTAGTTACTATCAGATCCCTATCACAGGTGTGTCAGTCACTATGAGATCCCTATCACAGGTGTTTCTCACTATCGGATCTCTATCACAGGTGTTTGTCACTATCAGATCCCTATCATAGGTGTGTTTGTTACTATCAGATCCTTATCACAGGTCTGTTTGTCACTATTAGATCCCTGACACAGGTGTGTTTGTTATTATGAGATCCCTATCACAGATGTGTTTGTTACTATCAAATCCCTATCACAGGTGTGTTTACTATCAGATCCCTATCACAGGTGTTTGTCACTATCAGATCCCTATCACAGATATTACAGTTACTATCAGATCCTTATCATATGTGTGTTTGGCACTAACAGATCCCTATCACAGGTGTTTACTATCAGATCCCTATCACAGGTCTGTATGTCTCTATCAGATTTCTATCATAGGTGTGTTAGTTATAATCAGAATCCTATCATGTGTTTGTTGCTAATAGATCCCTATCACAGGTGTGTTAGTCACTATCAGATCTATATCACAGGTGTTTGTTACTATCAGATCTCTATCACAGGTGTGTTTGTCACTATTAGATCCCTGACACAGGTGTGTTTGTCACTATCAGATCCCTATCACAGGTGTGTTAGTCACTATCAAATCCCTATCACAGATGTTTGTCACTATCAGATCCCTATCTCAGGTGTTTGTCACTATAAGATTCCTATCTCAGGTGTTTTTGTTACTATGAGATCCCTATCACAGTTGTGTTTACTACCAGATCCCTATCACAGGTGTTTGTCACTATCAGATCCCTATCAAAAGTGTTTGCCACTATCAGATCTCTATCACAGATGTTTGTCACTATCAGATCCCTATCACAGGTGTTTGCCACTATCAGATCCCTATCACAGGTGTGATAGTCACTATTAGATCCCTATCATAGGTATGTTTGTCACTATCAGATCCCTATCACAGGTGTTTGTAACAGTCAGATCCCTATCATAGGTCTGTTTGTCACTATCAGATCTTTATCACAGGTATTTGTCACTATCAGGTCCCTATCACAGGTGTTTGTTACTGTCAGATCCCTATCACAGGTGTTTGTTAAAGTCAGATCCCTATCACAGGTGTGTTTGTTACTATTGTATCTCTATCACAGGTGTGTTTGTTACTACCAGATCCCTATTACAGGTGTGTTTGTCACTATCGGATCTCTATCACAGGTGTGTTTACTATCAGATCCCTATCACAGGTGTTTGTCACTATCAGATCCCTATCACAGGTGTGTTTACTATCAGATCCCTATCACAGGTGTTTGTCACTATCAGATCCCTATCACAGGTGTTTGTCACTATCAGATCCCTATCACAGGTGTGATAGTCACTATTAGATCCCTATAACAGGTGTGTTTGTTCTTATCAGATCCTTATCACAGGTGTTTGTTAATATTAGATCCCTATAAAAGGTGTGTTTGTTACTATCAGATCCTTATCACAGGTGTGTTTGTCACTATCAGATCCCTATTACAGGTGTTTGTCACTATCAGATCCCTATCACAGGTGTGATAGTCATGATCAGATCCCTATCACAGGTGTGATAGTCACTATCAGATCCCTATCACAGGTATGTTTGTCACTATCAGATCCCTATCACAGATGTGTTTACTATCAGATCCCTATCACAGGTGTTTGTCACTATCAGATCCCTATCACAGGTGTGTTTGTCACTAACAAATCTCAATCACAGGTGTGTTTATCACGATCAGATCCCCATCACAGGTGTTTGTTACTATCAGATCCTTCTCACAGGTGTTAGTCACTATCAGATCCCTATCACAGGTGTTTGTTACTATCAGATCTCTATCACAGGTGTTTGTCACTGAGATCCCTATCACAGGTGTGTTTGTCACTATAAGATTCCTATCCCAGGTGTTTTTGTTACTATCAGATCCCTATCACAGGTGTGTTTACTATCAGATCCCTATCACAGGTGTTTGTCACTATCAGATCCCTATCACAGGTGTTTGTTACTATCAGATCCTTATCACAGCTGTGTTACTCACTGTCAGATCCCTATCACAGGTGTTAGTCACTATCAGATCCCTATCACAGGTCTGTATGTCTCTATCAGATCTCTATCATAGGTGTGTTTGTTACTGTCAGATCCCTATCACAGGTGTGTTTGTTACTGTCAGATCCCTATCACAGGTGTGTTTGTCACTATGAGATCTCTATCACAGGTGTGTTAGTCACAATCAGGTCCCTATCATGTGTTTGTTACTATCAGATCCCTATCACAGGTGTTTGTTACTATCAGATCCCTATCACAGGTGTTTGTCACTATCAGATACCTATCGCAGGTGTGATAGTCACTATCAGATCCCTATCACAGATGTGTTTGTTCTTATCAGATCCTTATAAAAGGTGTGTTTGTTACTATCAGATCCCTATCACAGGAGTGATAGTCATGATCAGATCCCTATCACAGGTGGGATAGTCACTATCAGATCCCTATCAAAGGTGTGTTTACTATCAGATCCCTATCACAGGTGTTTGTCACTATCAGATCCCTATCACAGGTGTTTGTCACTATCAGATCCCTATCACAGGTGTTTGCCACTATCAGATCCCTATCACAGGTGTTTGTCACTATTAGATCTCTATCACAGGTGTGTTAGTCACAATCAGGTCCCTATCATGTGTTTGTTACTATCAGATCCCTATCACAGGTGTTTGTTACTATCAGATCCCTATCACAGGTGTTTGTCACTATCAGATACCTATCGCAGGTGTGATAGTCACTATCAGATCCCTATCACAGATGTGTTTGTTCTTATCAGATCCTTATAAAAGGTGTGTTTGTTACTATCAGATCCCTATCACAGGAGTGATAGTCATGATCAGATCCCTATCACAGGTGGGATAGTCACTATCAGATCCCTATCAAAGGTGTGTTTACTATCAGATCCCTATCACAGGTGTTTGTCACTATCAGATCCCTATCACAGGTGTTTGCCACTATCAGATCCCTATCACAGGTGTTTGTCACTATTAGATCTCTATCACAGGTGTTTGTTACTATCAGATCCTTATCACAGGTGTTAGTCACTATCAGATCCCTATCACAGGTCTGTTTGTCACTATTAGATCCCTGACACAGGTGTGTTAGTCACTATCAGATCCCTATCACAGGTCTGTTTGTCACTATCAGATCCCTATCACAGGTGTGTTTGTCACTGAGATCCCTATCACAGGTGTGTTAGTCACTATCAGATCCCTATCACAGGTCTGTATGTCACTATTAGATCCCTATCACAGGTGTGTTAGTCACTATCAGATCTATATCACAGGTGTTTGTTACTGTCAGATCCCTATCACAGGTCTGTTTGACACTATCAGATCCCTATCACACGTGTGTTTGTCACTGAGATCTCTATCACAGGTGTGTTGGTTACTATCAAATCCCTATCACAGGTGTGTTTGTCACTATCGGATCCTTATCACAGGTGTTTGTCACTGAGATCCCTATCACAGGTGTGAAAGTCACTATCAGATCCCTATCACCGGCGATTGCCACTATCAGATCTCTATTACAGGTGTGTTTGTCACTATCAGATCCCTATCACAGTTGTGTTTGTCTCTATCAGATCCCTATCACAGGTGTTTGTCACTATCAGATCCCTATCACCGGCGATTGCCACTATCAGATCTCTATCACAGGTGTTTGTCACTATCAGATCCCTATCACAGGTGTTTGTCACTATCAGATCCCTATCACAAGTGTTTGCCACTATCAGATCCCTATCACAGGTGTGATATTCACTATTAGATCCCTATCACAGGTGTTTTTACTATCAGATCCCTATCACAGGTGTTTGTCACTATCAGATCCCTATCACAGGTGTGATAGTCACTATTAGATCCCTATCATAGGTCTGTTATTCACTATCAGATCTCTATCTCAGGTGTTTGTCACTTTTGTATCTCTATCACAGTTGTGTTTGTCACTATCAGATCCCTATCACAGTTGTGTTTGTCTCTATCAGATCCCTATCACAGGTGTTTGTCACTATCAGATCCCTATCACAGGTGTGATAGTCACTATTAGATCCCTATAACAGGTGTGTTTGTCACTATCAGATCACTATCACAGGTGTGTTTACTATCAGATCCCTATCACAGGTGTTGGTCACTATCAGATCCCTATCACAGGTGTTAGTCACTATCAGATCCCTATCACAGGTCTGTATGTCTCTATCAGATTTCTATCATAGGTGTGTTTGTTACTGTCAGATCCCTATCACAGGTGTGTTTGTTACTGTCAGATCCCTATCACAGGTGTGTTTGTCACTATGAGATCTCTATCACAGGTGTGTTAGTCACAATCAGGTCCCTATCACAGGTGTTTGTTACTATCAGATCCCTATCACAGGTGTGATAGTCACTATCAGATCCCTATCGCAGGTGTGATAGTCACTATCAGATCCCTATCACAGATGTGTTTGTTCTTATCAGATCCTTATAAAAGGTGTGTTTGTTACTATCAGATCCCTATCACAGGAGTGATAGTCATGATCAGATCCCTATCACAGGTGGGATAGTCACTATCAGATCCCTATCAAAGGTGTGTTTACTATCAGATCCCTATCACAGGTGTTTGTCACTATCAGATCCCTATCACAGGTGTTTGCCACTATCAGATCCCTATCACAGGTGTTTGTCACTATTAGATCTCTATCACAGGTGTGTTAGTCACAATCAGGTCCCTATCATGTGTTTGTTACTATCAGATCCCTATCACAGGTGTTTGTTACTATCAGATCCCTATCACAGGTGTTTGTCACTATCAGATACCTATCGCAGGTGTGATAGTCACTATCAGATCCCTATCACAGATGTGTTTGTTCTTATCAGATCCTTATAAAAGGTGTGTTTGTTACTATCAGATCCCTATCACAGGAGTGATAGTCATGATCAGATCCCTATCACAGGTGGGATAGTCACTATCAGATCCCTATCAAAGGTGTGTTTACTATCAGATCCCTATCACAGGTGTTTGTCACTATCAGATCCCTATCACAGGTGTTTGCCACTATCAGATCCTTATCACAGGTGTTAGTCACTATCAGATCCCTATCACAGGTCTGTTTGTCACTATTAGATCCCTGACACAGGTGTGTTAGTCACTATCAGATCCCTATCACAGGTCTGTTTGTCACTATCAGATCCCTATCACAGGTGTGTTTGTCACTGAGATCCCTATCACAGGTGTGTTTGTCACTATCAGATTCCTATCTCAGGTGTTTTTGTTACTATGAGATCCCTATCACACGTGTGTTTGTCACTATTGTATCTCTATCACAGGTGTGTTGGTTACTATCAAATCCCTATCACAGGTGTGTTTGTCACTATCGGATCCTTATCACAGGTGTTTGTCACTGAGATCCCTATCACAGGTGTGAAAGTCACTATCAGATCCCTATCACCGGCGATTGCCACTATCAGATCTCTATCACAGGTGTGTTTGTCACTATCAGATCCCTATCACAGGTGTTTGTCACTATCAGATCCCTATCACAAGTGTTTGTCACTATCAGATCCCTATCACAGGTGTTTGTCACTATCAGATCCCTATCACAGGTGTGATAGTCACTATTAGATCCCTATAACAGGTGTGTTTGTCACTATCAGATCACTATCACAGGTGTGTTTACTATCAGATCCCTATCACAGGTGTTGGTCACTATCAGATCACTATCACAGGTGTTGGTCACTATCAGATCCCTATCACAGGTGTGTTTACTATCAGATCCCTATCACAGGTGTTGGTCACTATCAGATCACTATCACAGGTGTTGGTCACTATCAGATCCCTATCACAGGTGTGTATGTCTCTATCAGATTTCTATCATAGGTGTGTTAGTTATAATCAGAATCCTATCATGTGTTTGTTGCTAATAGATCCCTATCACAGGTGTGTTAGTCACTATCAGATCTATATCACAGGTGTTTGTTCTTATCAGATCCTTATCACAGGTGTTTGTCACTATCAGATCCTTATCACAGGTGTTTGTTACTATCAGATCCCTATCACAGGTGTTTGTTACTATCAGATTCCTATCTCAGGTGTGTTTACTATCAGATCCCTATCACAGGTGTGTTTGTCACTATCAGATCCCTATCACAGGTGTGTTTGTCACTATCAGATCCCTATCACAGGTGTGTTTGTCACTATCAGATCCCTATCACAGGTGTGTTTGTCACTATCAGATCCCTATCACAGGTGTGTTTGTCACTATCATATCCCTATCACAGTTGTGTTTACTAACAGATCCCTATCACAGGTGTGTTTGTCACTATCAGATCCCTATCACAGGTGTGTTTGTCACTATCAGATCCCTATCACAGATATTACAGTTACTATCAGATCCCTATCACAGGTGTGTTTGTCACTAACAGATCTCTATCACAGGTATTACAGTTACTATCAGATCCTTATCATATGTGTGTTTGGCACTAACAGATCCCTATCACAGGTGTGTTTACTATCAGATCCCTATCACAGGTGTTTCCCACTATCAGATCCCTATCACAGGTGTTTGTTACTATCAGATCCTTATCACAGGTGTGTTAGTCACTATCAGATCTCTATCACAGGTGAGTTAGTCACTATCAGATCTATATCACATGTGTTTGTCACTATTAGAGCCCTATCATAGGTGTAATGTTACGTTGATGAGAAGAGACCCGACATAGACTGGAAACAGTAGTAACTAGTTGGGAATCCTGGGTTACGTACCCTGTGTCCTTCCCTGGCCTGACACTGGGGGGCGTCCTAGTGAGTTCACACCTGTTTGACTTTGTGGAAATGTCTAAGTAAAAGTATCACATTACCGTGGGAAGAGGTTTGCTCTGACTGTACCGTACAGCGCTGCTACGAGCCCGTGCTCATGCGCAGTCCTTGTTACACAGCGTCCTCTGATCCTGCCTGCACGGAGCCATTACACAGACACAAGTAACACAAGGACCGACGTCAATATTTCATCTTTTATTATCATATTTTTTTTTTGTTTCTTTATTCCCCTGAGCACCACAATCCAGCATTTCACCTAATGTGCTGGATTCATCAAAAGATTTAGGCAGACAAAGGAAACGTGACGCGCGGAGCCGTATTCCAGGTTCTGACCAGCAGATCCCATTCTCAGAGATTACTGGGACTTTATTATAGCTATAGGTACCTGTGAGCCCACGTTCCACATCTATTGTCCTATTACTAGACAGAGCTTCACCTCTAAAGCTCCTCCCAGTGGCGTATGTGGGTACTGAGAAGCTAAGGTCGGCCTGGCCTAGGTTACTTAGTTCTGACTCCCGTATACATGGGACCAGTCTCTGAATACTGGAGTAAGTAATACCCTGGCTTCACACAAGCCCATCACACAGTGACGGCAGAGGAAGCCATTTTTGTGGGACGGACTAATGTGTATAAGTCAGCCAATTTGAAGTGATGTCACTAGTTCCTAGAAGATTCAATGGCTAAATCATGGGCAATCGCACAAAATGGCTTCATCCACCCCATGTAGGTGGCGGATTAAGGTTAAAGGTCCTTCTCCGCTTCTGAACACCAGAAGCCAGGGAGATTCCTCCATTGTGAGTGTACCAGCGTTTGGGATTTAGCGTACCCCACAAAACAAATATCTAAGGTGAAAACCTGCAATACGGCTCTGTCATAAACAGGCGCAAAGCCAGAGAGGAGACTAAATTCTACAAGCATAAAACATAGCAGAAGAAAACAGCTCAAGTAAAATAAAAAAAAATAAAACCATACAAATAATAATTACATCATTCATAAGTCTTTTCTCCCCACCATTACCTTTTTCTTGGAACAACGCGTTTCACGTTACAATGAAATGTGCGCAGAGTTGATCTTTGGTACATTAGCTGAAAAACATATTCTCCACTCCAAAAACTTGGTGGCTGCCATTTTAAAAGTACACAAGATAAAGGGCTTCATTCACTTAAGTACTTGTTTTCCGAATGTAGAGGTCCATTTAGGGAGAGGTTCAAGTACCATGGCCAGATTGTCACAACTGGTTGGAAGGAGCCACTATATTATCAGACATACACTACGGAGGGCTCGATAAGCGCATTAAAGCAACAGTCTGGTCGTAGTAAAGCCTTGGCAGACGACATGAAGTAATGATATGAGGAACCACTTGAAAGAGGTTTTACAAACCAAGAATCAAATGTGGCTGAAGAAATCACATTAAACAGAGAAATCATGACTGCCCGCCATCGTCTTCATTCCCACTCTGGGTTTTCCACAGGGGTCCAGAACGAGGAGATGGACCTGAACGAGGAACCTGTCATCAGGGGCACCTAGTGTTACTGGTCACCCCGACCTACACGATATGTCCTTGCAAGAAGGTGGCTCAGCGTTATACCTCTCATCCTAGAGGAGAGGCGCAGGGGGTGTGACTACGCAGGGGGTGTGACTATTCTCTGATCCTCTCTGGTCCATGTCTCACATTATCTCCTTATAATACACAACACATATAGTCCTGTGAGCATTGGGGGCTTATTATTACTCCATCTCCCCTCTGTCATTTTTTTGACAGGTGACCAAAGAGATGGATATTCCCATAGAGAACAGTGATGTCTACGGAAAGACGTGGGGCTGGCAGAGCTGTGCTGGGACTTGTAGTTCCACAATGGCTGAAGAGCTAGAGGTTGCCTAATCTCATATTACTATACTATAGGGCATACTTCATTTTCCTTATGTGACTAAGAAGAACGGCGGCTGGACTAGAGGTTTTTCTCGGTAATGTAACAGAGCGACCATCTTTCACATTAGATTTCTAACATGATATAAATATATATAAGAATGAGGTAGAATGAGGTGAAATATTTCCCTTCTTTGGTATCAGGTTACAATGGAATCCAGTGACTCTGGGTACCTCACAGGCAGGACAGAGGAAGGCGGTGAGGCATGACAGATTATTTCCCTCCGCAGCGCGTTCTGCGGAGGGAAATAATAATGGTGGCACCGGGTGAACATGTCAATAAGGCAATCTTACGTATATCAGAATGTGATAACTGAAAGGATGAACACCCCAGAAACACCCCAAAAACAAGAGACAGTCTGGAGAAAGTGTCTATCTGGGGACGTCTGAGGAAGCCATTTACTATGCGTAAAACCGCTGAGCGGGTCTTTGGTGACTCTGTACAGGAGGCTACGTCTGTGCCAAAGCACGTAGGCAGATATGCTGAATGTATGTGTATGTGTGTGTGCATATATGTATGTGTGTGTGTGTGTGTGCATATATGTGTGTGTGTGTGTGTGCATATATGTATGTGTGTGTGCGTGTGTGCATATATGTATGTGTGTGTGTGTGTGTGCATATATGTGTGTGTGTGTGTGTGCATATATGTATGTGTGTGTGCGTGTGTGCATATATGTATGTGTGTGTGTGCATATATGTATGTGTGTGTGTGCATATATGTATGTGTGTGTGTGTGCATATATGTATGTGTGTGTGCATATATGTATGTGTGTGTGTGCATATATGTATGTGTGTGTGTGCATATATGTATGTGTGTGTGCATATATGTATGTGTGTGTGTGCATATATGTATGTGTGTGTGTGTGTGCATATATGTATGTGTATATATGTATGTGTGTGTGTGCATATATGTATGTGTGTGTGTGTGTGCATATATGTATGTGTGTGTGTGCATATATGTGTGTGTGTGTGCATATATGTATGTGTGTGTGTGCATATATGTATGTGTGTGTGTGTGCATATATGTATGTGTGTGTGTGCATATATGTATGTGTGTGTGTGTGCATATATGTATGTGTGTGTGTGCATATATGTATGTGTGTGTGTGCATATATGTATGTGTGTGTGTGTGCATATATGTATGTATGTGTGTGTGCATATATGTATGTGTGTGTGTGTGTGTGCATATATGTGTGTGTGTGCATATATGTATGTGTGTGTGTGCATATATGTATGTGTGTGTGTGTGCATATATGTATGTGTGTGTGTAGCGCAATCCCAGTGATTTCCTACAGGTGCTCTTATTTACAATTAGACACAGGTGTGATTCTCCTTTCGTCGGCAGAACCTGTGATGCACTATAAAAGGTATAAAGTTGCCCTCCAGACTCCACCTCGGGGGGTTTCATGGGATTGTGATTAGAATTTGCAGGTACCTGAGTGGTAATATTATTATATTCGCCCCCCCCGGGTACGTTCCCTGTGTTACTAATAACAGTGTCAGTGTGAGACAGACAGAAGTGTTACTATTACTCAGGCGTATCCTCCTCCTGTCACACACAGAGAGCAGGGAGACCGTAGCTCTGCCCCGATGTCCGTATCACCGCCCCGATGTCCGTATCACCGCCCCGATGTCCGTATCACCGCCCCGATGTCCGTATCACCGCCCCGATGTCCGTATCACCGCCCCGATGTCCGTATCACTGCCCCGATGTCCGTATCACCGCCCCGATGTCCGTATCACCGCCCCGATGTCCGTATCACCGCCCCGATGTCCTTATCACCGCCCCGATGTCCGTATCACCGCCCCGATGTCCGTATCACCAGTGATTAAGAGCTGGGGAGAAAGCAGGTCTGACAGATACATTGATTTTCTCTTTACCGAGCTGTGGAAAGGTCAGCGGCCTCCATGCAGGCTCCCTGAGCGGAGGTCTGGCCTCCACTTGCACTAACAGGCTTAGAGGATTATTTAAAATACATTAAAATAAGGTTTTTCAGTGCAAGGCAAAGAAGCCTTTTACCCTGCCAATTACATGATGTGTCTGCTTATTCTGAGCTTCTCGGTTTAAAAATAAAATATTTGCAGAAATATACAGAAATACATGTGACTGAATAACAGCGAATATAAGGCCTGAGTCAGACACGCTCGCTAGGATGCGTTCGCACGCATTTTTGCATTATGCGCATGCGTACGCATCGCAATGCGCGTGCGCGAACCAGTGCGTGCGATCGGGAAGCGTTCGCTCGTTGCGCATAGACAGCCCGGCAGAATAAGTGACAGGAGATGCCGTTTGTGGGTGGTGACAGAGGCTGGCCGCTAGAAACGGGGGAGTGGAGGTGCGAACGCAGGCGTGCCTGAGCGTCTTAACGCTGTTCCATAGGCGTGCATAATTAAGAGGCAGCGTCATAGTACACGTCGCATGGTTGAAAATCACACAATCACTCGCAGTGCTTGCGGTGGGGTATGGTCAACCACAAACACTGCGATCGCATTCGATGGTACTCGATGTTACCGATGGTTGTATACACTTCCTGGAGGTGACGTACGCAAGTGGGCCGTCTTAAGACAGGCTGGTGGGAGTCTGCAAACACAATGCAATAGTACGCTAAGACAGTGGGCGTGCTAATGCCTTGCGATCGCTTGCCTTGCCGCTGCGAGCAAACGCATCTAGCGAGCGGGTCTGAATTGAGCCCTTAGCCCCATATGGACTCCTCAGTCTGGTCTGGTGCTCCAGGCTCTATTCTATATGGGAATAACTTCAGCATCTTCCATGCGGGATCTGCTGATGGGGACACAATTTTCTCAAGCTCAATCTGAGACTTTATACCATATTTTATGGTCATCAATCTAGGTCCATCAGAGTCTAAGCTGAGGACTGGTCTACCCTTACAGGTGGGTCTGTCAGAGTATTGGCTGAGGGCTGGTCTAGCCTTACAGGTGGGCCTGTCAGAGTATAGGCTGAGGGCTGGTCTATCCTTACAGGTGGGTCTGTCACAGTATAGGCTGAGGGCTGGTCTATCCTTACAGGAAGGTCTGTCACAGTATAGGCTGAGGGCTGGTCTATCCTTACAGGTGGGTCTGTCACAGTATAGGCTGAGGGCTGGTCTATCCTTACAGGTGGGTCTGTCAGAGTATAAGCTGAGGGCTGGTCTATCCTTACAGGTGGGTCTGTCAGAGTCTAAGCTGAGGACTGGTCTATCCTTACAGGTGGGTCTGTCAGAGTCTAAGCTGAGGACTGGTCTATCCTTACAGGTGGGTCTGTCAGAGTATAGACTGAGGGCTGGTCTATCCTTACAGGTGGGTCTGTCAGAGTATAGGCTGAGGGCTGGTCTATCCTTACAGGTGGGTATGTCAGAGTATAGGCTGAGGGCTAGTCTATCCTTACAGGTTGGTCTGTAAGAGTATAGGGTGAGGGCTGGTCTATCCTTACAGGTTGGTCTGTCAGAGTATAGGCTGAGGGCTGGTCTATCCTTACAGGTGGGTCTGTCGGAGTATAAGCTGAGGGCTGGTCTATCCTTACAGGTGGGTCTGTCGGAGTATAAGCTGAGGGCTGGTCTATCCTTACAGGTGGGTCTGTCAGAGTATAGGCTGAGGGCAGGTCTATCCTTACAGGTGGGTCTGTCAGAGTATAGGCTGAGGGCTGGTCTATCCTTACAGGTGGGTCTATCAGAGTCTAAGATGAGAACTGGTCTATCCTTACAGGTGGGTCTATCAGACTCTAAGATGAGAACTGGTCTATCCTTACAGGTGGGTCTATCAGAATCTAAGATGAGAACTGGTCTATCCTTACAGGTGGGTCTATCAGAGTTTAAGATGAGAACTGGTCTATCCTTACAGGTGGGTCTATCAGAGTCTAAGATGAGAACTGGTATATCCTTACAGGTGGGTCTATCAGAGTCTAAGATGAGGACTGGTCTATCCTTACAGGTGGGTATTACAGGTTGGTCTGTAAGAGTATAGGGTGAGGGCTGGTCTATCCTTACAGGTGGGTCTGTCAGAGTAAAGGGTGAGGGCTGGTCTATCCTTACAGGTGGGTCTGTCAGAGTAAAGGGTGAGGACTGGTCTATCCTTACAGGTGGGTCTGTCAGAGTATAGGCTGAGGGCTGGTCTATCCTTACAGGAGGGTCTGTCAGAGTATAAGCTGAGGGTTGGTCTATCCTTACAGGTGGGTCTGTCAGAGTATAAGCTGAGGGCTGGTCTATCCTTACAGGTGGGTCTGTCAGAGTATAGGGTGAGGGCTGGTCTATCCTTACAGGTGGGTCTGTCAGAGTATAGGCTGAGGGCTGGTCTATCCTTACAGTTGGGTCTGTCAGAGTATATGCTGAGGGCTGGTCTATCCTTACAGGTGGGTCTGTCAGAGTATAAGCTAAAGGCTGGTCTATCATTATAGGTGGGTCTATCAGAGTATAAGCTGAGAGCTGGTCTATCCTTACAGGTGGGTCTGTCAGAGTATAGGCTGAGGGCTGGTCTATCCTTACAGGTGGGTCTGTCGGAGAATACGCTGAGGGCTGGTCTATCCTTACAGGTGGGTCTGTCAGAGTATAGGCTGAGGGCTGGTCTATCCTTACAGGTGGGTCGGTTAGAGTCTAAACTGAGGACTGATCTATCGTTACAGGTGGGTCTGTCAAGAGTCTAAGCTGGGGCTGGCCTATCCTTACAGGTGGGTCTGTCAGAGTCTAAGCTGAGGACTGGTCTATCCTTACAGGTGGGTCTTTCGGAGTATAAGCTAAGGGATGGTCTATGCTTACAGGTGGGTCTGTCAGAGTCTAAACTGAGGACTGGTCTATCCTTACAGGTGGGTCTGTCAAGAGTCTAAGCTGGGGGCTGGTCTATCCTTACAGGTGGGTCTGTCTGAGTATAGGCTGAGGGCTGGTCTATCCTTACAGGTGGGTCTGTCAGAGTCTAAGGTGAGGACTGGTCTTTCCTTACAGGTGGGTCTGTCGGAGTCTAAGCTGAGGGCTGGTCTATCCTTACAGGTGGGTCTGTCAGAGTATGGGCTGAGGGCTGGTCTATCCTTACAGGTGGGTTTGTCAGAGTATAAGCTGGGGGCTGGTCTATCCTTACAGGTGGGTCTGTAAGAGTCTAAGCTGAGGACTGGTTTATCCTTACAGATGGGTCTGTCAGAGTATAGGCTGAGGGCTGGTCTATCCTTACAGGTGGGTCTGTCAGAGTATAAGCTGAGGGCTGGTCTATCCTTACAGGTGGGTCTGTCAGAGTATAGGGTGAGGGCTGGTCTATCCTTACAGGTGGGTCTGTCAGAGTATAGGCTGAGGACTGGTCTATCCTTACAGGTTGGTCTGTCAGAGTCTAAGCTGAGGGCTGGTCTATCCTTACAGGTGGGTCTTTCAGAGTATAAGCTGAGGGCTGGTCTATCCTTACAGGTGGATCTGTCAGAGTATAAGCTGAGGGCTGGTCTATCCTTATAGGCGGGCCTGTCAGAGTCTAAGCTGAGGGCTGGTCTATCCTTACAGGTGGGTCTGTCAGAGTATAAGCTGAGGGTTGGTCTATCCTTACAGGTGGGTCTGTCAGAGTATAACCTGAGGGCTGGTCTATCCTTACAGGTGGGTCTGTCAGAGTATAGGCTGAGGGCTGGTCTATCCTTACAGGCGGGCCTGTCAGAGTATAGGCTGAGGGCTGGTCTATGTGTCAGCATATGGGATACTGACACTTCCGTTCCTGTCTCTGACACCCTGATAAACTTCCATTGTGTTGATACCATTTATTTCTAGTGTGAGATGATAGGATTCCATTCTGACTAGTATTGAGAATTAGATTTGCTCTTTCTGTAACACAACTGCACAAAGTGTATGTACGAGTATGTTCTAGATCACCGCACTCTAATCCTGACGGCTCCGTTTGAAAACTGAAAACATGATAATGAAGGTCTTTTCTCTCTCCCTCCTTTCCTGATGCTCACGGCTAATACATTTGGCCCCAGAGGCTGATATCACATCTTAATGCACATGTGGGCGTACACACGTCAGATCTGGTGGAACGGTCCAGTTCCGTGTCGGACCTTCCTGATAAATAGGGGTATTGTGTACACAATGACCGGCAAGTAGCGTCAGCAAGCCTGCAGGGACTCAACGATAGACAGGAAGATATGTACACAGAATATGGCGGGAGATGAGCGCTGTGCGGCCCGTGTGCCCTGTCTGACAGATCTGAGGACCGCGCTCAGGGCTGTCCATCGCCCTCACTTCCAGGCATATTGTTAGATCTGAGGTAAGTGTGAGAGACCTGTGTTCCTGCTGCCAGGCGAGATTGGGTCTTTGACTGTTTCCGTCAGTTCCCATTCTGATATGCCTTCATCTAAATCAATGTCACAGGAGAAATACACTGGAAGAATTTTTGGGAAGCCGAGGACACTGCGGAAAAGGTGGCGTCATTCTGCAAACACAGATTTTAAAAAAACAAAAGAAAAAGAAAAGAAAATAACACTTCTCTATTCTACTTGTTAGGATTGAATAAATTAACTCTTTGTTTTAGATCTTTGGTAAAAGCTACATTTCATGAGTTTTTTGCCCCCCACTGCTTGATTGCTGGCCGTGACCTGTTACACAGCAGTTACACCAAATACCCCGCTGGGTCATGGAGAGCAGGGGGCTTCCTGGTGGCTGGAGATGATTGGTATAAACGTGGATCTTCCAGATGTATCCAATGCTGGGTTACTGTACAGAGGTAAGTGCACCTGGATCAGCTTTAGGCATGATACTGTATGCTCCAGGTGGGTTGGTGAGAGGTAGGGTGGTCGGAGCAGGTCATGGTCTTGTCCGTAAGTGGTTACTACCAGAATCTGGTGCTGAGCCCAGGAGAGAGCACAGCGAGGTCTGGCTCACACAGTCATATTGTAGTGCTGCTCCATCCCTGTGTTCTTCTGCTCCCGTCTGTTCTGTGTAATAGTCCTCCCCAACCCCTGAGGGAGACCACCTCTTCCCTGCATGAGAATGTGAGATGTGGGCGAAGGACACTGGAAGAGGGTGGAGACTGCGGAGGCTCAGGGTGAGGAGCTGGGCGGAGTGTGTCCTTGCAATGAGGAGGAGAGTGGAGGAATCTGTGCTGTAGATGGACTTGAGAGCTCATTAGTGTTGTTCGAGCTGGTGCTTGACCCCGATGGTGCCCCTGCCCTGCGAGCGAATAACACACCTGGGGACAGAAGAGATACAGGTAATATGGGCAATGATCCCTCATCACACAACAACAACTAAGAGCAGAACGTATCCCATACGCTTGTTATAGTCAAGGGTTCAAGCAAGATGGAAGCTGGAAGCCATCTTGTACACAAGTAATATAAAGGTGTGTGTAAGGCTTTTCTGCCAGACCATGTTCTGTGTGAAACACCTCATGTTATTGTGCGTTTTTTCCATACAGGGTTCCCCAGGCCTGCAATCCATTTCTCACACACCATGTAGCTACGTTTTGACTACAATAAAAGCTCCAGAGTATGTGAGAAATGGGCCTTAATTTATATCACTTGTTTGCCCTAGGCAATGACAGGGAGACAATCCTATAACCCATGCCAGCTCCGGCCCACACTGCTGAGTCCGTTGCTGGCATAGAGCTGAGGAACTCCTGACACACTGCTGAGTCCGCTGCTGGCACAGAGCTGAGGAACTCCTGACACACTGCTGAGTCCTCTGCTGGGAAAGAGCTGAGGAACTCCTGACACACTGCTAAGTCTGCTGCTGGCACAGAGCTGAGGAACTCCTGACACACTGCTGAGTCCGCTGCTGGCATAGAACTGAGGAACTCCGGACACCCTGCTGAGTCCGCTGCTGACACAGAGCTGAGGAACTCCTGACACACTGCTGAGTCCACTACTGGTACAGAGCTGAGGAACTCCTGACACACTGCTGAGTCCGCTGCTGGCACAGAGCTGAGGAACTCCTAACACACTGCTGAGTCCGCTGCTGGCACAGAGCTGAGGAACTCCTAACACACTGCTGAGTCCGCTGCTGGCAAAGAGCTGAGGAACTCCTGACACCCTGCTGAGTCCACTGCTGGCACAGAGCTGAGGAACTCCTGACACACTGCTGAGTCCGCTGCTGACACAGAGCTGAGGAACTCCTGACACACTGCTGAGTCCGCTGCTGACACAGAGCTGAGGAACTTCTGACACACTGCTGAGTCCTCTGCTGACACAGAGCTGAGGAACTCCTGAGACACTGCTGAGTCCGCTGCTGACACAGAGCTGAGGAACTCCTGATACACTGCTGAGTCCGCTGCTGCCACAGAGCTGAGGAACTCCTGACACACTGCTGAGTCCTCTGCTTTGAAAGAGCTGAGGAACTCCTGACACACTGCTGAGTCCGCTGCTGGCATAGAACTGAGGAACTCCTGACACCCTGCTGAGTCCACAGCTGGCACAGAGCTGAGGAACTCCTGACACACTGCTGAGTCCGCTGCTGGCATAGAACTGAGGAACTCCTGACACACTGCTGAGTCCGCTGCTGACACAGAGCTGAGGAACTCCTGACACACTGCTGAGTCCTCTGCTGGCAAAGAGCTGAGGAACTCCTGACACACTGCTGAGTCCGCTGCTGGCACAGAGCTGAGGAACTCCTGACACACTGCTGAGTCCGCTGCTGACACAGAGCTGAGGAACTCCTGACACGCTGCTGAGTCCACTACTGGTACAGAGCTGAGGAACTCCTGACACACTGCTGAGTCCGCTGCTGGCACAGAGCTGAGGAACTCCTGACACACTGCTGAGTCCGCTGCTGACACAGAGCTGAGGAACTCCTGATACACTGCTGAGTCCGCTACTGACACAGAGCTGAGGAACTCCTGACACACTGCTGAGTCCGCTGCTGACACAGAGCTGAGGAACTCCTGACACACTGCTGAGTCCGCTGCTGACACAGAGCTGAGGAACTCCTGATACACTGCTGAGTCCGCTGCTGACACAGAGCTGAGGAACTCCTGACACACTCCTGAGTCCGCTGCTGACACAGAGCTGAGGAACTCCTGATACACTGCTGAGTCCACTGCTGACACAGAGCTGAGGAACTCCTGACACACTGCTGAGTCCTCTGCTGACACAGAGCTGAGGAACTCCTGACACACTGCTGAGTCCTCTGCTGGCACAGAGCTGAGGAACTCCTGACACACTGCTCAGTCCTCTGCTGGCACAGAGCTGAGGAACTCCTGACACACTGCTGAGTCCTCTGCTGGCACAGAGCTGAGATTCCTCTAGTGATGCAGCCACTTTCTGTTCTATCCGATATTACATATAATATAACAGCCGGACAGGACACCACCTGCCTAACCAAGCTTAAGTCCACTGCACAACTGATCCACACAGAGCCGTACAAACATTCACCCTCAGTGGTGAGAGCACAGGTGACTGGAAATAGGGGGAATGCTGCTTTGCCTTAAGTCTTGTCCCGGAATCGGTATGAAATACCACTGACTAACCTAACCCCCCTAACACTCCTTAGGGGTGCCTAACCCTAACCTCCCCCCCAAGTGCCTAACCCTAATCCCCCCTGTAAGTGCCTAACCCTATCCCCCCCTTCCCTGCTGCCTAAATCTAAGTCCCCCGGGGGGGTGCCTAACCCTAACCCTCCCTCCCACTAGCCTAACCCTAACCCTCCCGGGGGGCTGCGTACCCCTATGTCCCCCCCGGGTGCGCTAAACCGAACCCTCCTCCTCTGCGGCTGCCTGCTCGCGGCGCCCGGCATCCCTTTGATCGGGATGCTGGGCGCCAGTCTCCCGGTGTCGGTGAAATGAGCGGCGTCTACATCTAGACGCCGGGCATTTCACCCTCGCCGGGATAAGACAGTCGGGAAGCCAGCTTCCCGAATTCATCCCCTTGTCCCTGTGTCTGTATATGCGCTGTGGAGCAGGTAATGAGATATAATAGGGAGGAGTGTGGGCCTAGCACTCAGACACAGGTTACTTATATTTACATGCAGTTTTTGGAAGTCACTGGAGAGAAGCACATGGTAATTTAAGAATCCCCATTGTCGCAATGGGACCAATATTGACCAGAGTATGTCTATGGCTTACTGGAGAACACCTATAGGACAGCTTACTGGTATTAGGTCATTTACAAGTCAGCACACATGCATGTTCCTCTCTGCAAAATCAGATGCAGACTCCACAACACATGTCTAGCGCAGCTTAAACCGCCATTAATAAGCTCAGGTCGCCATCATGCTAGCGTCACCCCATCATTAATTTACATGTTTCTTCCAATACATTGATGTCCTCAGACACCGTTTATATCCAGTGGTTGACAGGCGGCACCTGTAACATAATAGTCATTCTACACAGCCTAAATCCCTGCGGCACCCTGCCATATTGCGCAATACAACCAGCGCCTCAGTGACCGTCCCTGCAATACAGTATATCCGCTATTGTACAGAGGCACAGAGGCAGTACATAAATCATTCCGTCGCTGTATTTCCTGAAGGGAACATGACAATATACTTTGTATTTTTCAGTAACGAGATGCTGAATGATGAATCACTTTATATAACAAACTCTGGGCCTCATTCAGAGCCGCTCGTAAGCGGCCGCTCGTTTGCTATGAGCGATGTTCGCACAACTGCGCATGCGTATATGTCGTAATGCGCATGCGCAAACCAGTCATTGCGGTCGGAAATTGTGCGCTCGTAAAACAGCGAGGGGCTGCTAATTTGATTGACAGAATGTACCGTTTGTGGGTGGTAACAGGGGAAGGTGCTTGAAAACGGGGGAGTGGAGATCCGAACGCAGGCGTGCCTAACGGTCAAAAGGGCGTTTAATGGGAGTGCATAATTAGTAAAGGAGCGTCATCGACCACGTCACTTGGTTGTCTTTTAGCCTGAACTGCTCACAGTGATAGCGGTAAGAAAAACCTACCACAAGCACTGCGAGCAGTTCAGATGCCTTTCGATGTTCCCGATTAATCTAATAAATACCGGAGATGACGTGTTATGCGAACGGCAAAGGGGCGTCTTTACAAAATAGCGAGCGCATTTTTCGTTCGCTCGTTCAGACATAGAGGCGTCAACAAACCGCAAAGAGTGAGCGCTCAATTTAAATAGCCGGCCACTTTTTTGGAACGACCGTCCGCAAATAGCGTCCGGCTCTGAATCAGGCCCTCCATTCGGTGGCTCGCAGTCAGCACTTACCCAGGTCTCGTTCCCGAGTGCGAAAGACCAGGACGATGAAGGATTATTGACAATTATGTGAAGCCATAGACAGGTAAGAAATGAGATTAGGTGAAGATGAGTTAAATGGCCGGTTACTATAGTAACATTGTGACAAGAGGGATTAAGGCTGAAGATGGTGTTAATTTGGGCTGCGCAATCTATTGGTAACATCACACTTCCCAATGAGCAGCCTTTGGTGGCACGCGCCCGGAGGGCAACGGAGCGTCCGGCTAAGCGTTTCCCGGGCTGGATAAAGACGCATTAATGAAGACAAGTCCTTTATTACTAGATGCTACTGACTGTCAAGATATCCGCTCCCTCAATTCATTACAATGGATTTTCCAGGGAAGACATGAGACGGAGAGCTGTGCGCACTCCGGCGCCGAGCGCATCTCATTGGATTTCCTACAAGCGACCTGCCAGAGACGCTACGTACCTGCGTAGACAACGCCATTCATTTCTATTGACATGTTGATGCTGCTAATGCTGGCGGCAGACAGGTTCATCGCCGTCTCTTGTCTGTCATCTGGGGGAAGATGGAGAGAGAAATCGCTGCTGAGAACACCTGCACCTCCCGAGATGACAACACCCCTCATTAGATTACAAGCTCTGTGGCCAAGTACTATGTGCTAGGATACACTAGGATATAACATTTCATCATTTCATTTTGGTTTATTATTGTTTTACATACACAGCTGCCCTCTGGCTCCATAATGCAATAAGTATCTCACGGATTATGGGCCGTATTCAATTAGGTGCGAAAAGCCGTTTTCGGCAAAAAACTTATCCCCGTATTCACTTGTGGCGTCTTTTCGCCGGTGCGGAAACTCAATGTATTGGTATAGGCGAAAAAAGTGCAAAATTGTGGTTTTGGGTGGGGAGACCACCCTGCACCCTTTGTTACATGTCCCCAAAGGTAAATTGTGTCAAAAAAATCCTACAATTTAAGAAACACCCTAAAAATTACTTTGAAAAAGGGGCGAAAAAGTTAAAAGTTGGGGTACAAACTCAAAAACTAGCAAAATAGACTTTGGAGGTGTCTACAAGTATGAGGGGGAGGTATTTTTTTTTTATTGCAGGTGCTGCGCTGCAGGTGTGGAGATGTACTAAACTGCGCTCCCAGAGATCCGGGGATCATTATATAAGCCAGGGCACCTTGGCAGAACCGAGCTGCGCTGCAGGTGTGGAGATGTACTGAGCTGCGCTCCCTGAGATCCGGGGATCATTATATAAGTCAGTGCACCTTGGCAGATCCGTGCTGCGCTGCAGGTGTGGAGATGTACTAAACTGCGCTCCCAGAGATCCGGGGATCATTATATAAGCCAGGGCACCTTGGCAGAACCGAGCTGCGCTGCAGGTGTGGAGATGTACTGAGCTGCGCTCCCTGAGATCCGGGGATCATTATATAAGTCAGTGCACCTTGGCAGATCCGTGCAGCGCTGCAGGTGTGGAGATGTACTAAACTGCGCTCCCAGAGATCCGGGGATCATTATATAAGCCAGGGCACCTTGGCAGAACCGAGCTGCGCTGCAGGTGTGGAGATGTACTGAGCTGCGCTCCCTGAGATCCGGGGATCATTATATAAGTCAGTGCACCTTGGCAGATCCGTGCTGCGCTGCAGGTGTGGAGATGTACTGAGCTGCGCTCCCAGAGATCCGGGGATCATTATATAAGTCAGGGCACCTTGGCAGAACCGTGCTGCGCTGCAGGTGTGGAGATGTACTGAGCTGCGCTCCCAGAGATCTGGGGACCATTATATAAGTCAGTGCACCTTGGCAGATCCGTGCTGCGCTGCAGGTGTGGAGATGTACTGAGCTGCGCTCCCAGAGATCTGGGGACCATTATATAAGTCAGGGCACCTTGGCAGATCCGTGCTGCGCTGCAGGTGTGGAGATGTACTAAACTGCGCTCCCAGAGATCCGGGGATCATTATATAAGCCAGGGCACCTTGGCAGAACCGAGCTGCGCTGCAGGTGTGGAGATGAACTGAGCTGCGCTCCCTGAGATCCGGGGATCATTATATAAGTCAGTGCACCTTGGCAGATCCGTGCTGTGCTGCAGGTGTGGAGATGTACTGAGCTGCGCTCCCAGAGATCCGGGGATCATTATATAAGTCAGGGCACCTTGGCAGAACCGTGCTGCGCTGCAGGTGTGGAGATGTACTGAGCTGCGCTCCCAGAGATCTGGGGACCATTATATAAGTCAGTGCACCTTGGCAGATCCGTGCTGCGCTGCAGGTGTGGAGATGTACTGAGCTGCGCTCCCGGAGATCCGGGGATCATTATATAAGCCAGTGCACCTTGGCAGATCCGTGCTGCGCTGCAGGTGTGGAGATCTACTGAGCTGCGCTCCCAGAGATCCGGGGACCATTATATAAGTCAGTGCACCTTGGCAGATCCGTGCTGCGCTGCAGGTGTGGAGATGTACTGAGCTGTGCTCCCGGAGATCAGGGGACCATTATATAAGTCAGGGCACCTTGGCAGATCCGTGCTGCGCTGCAGGTGTGGAGATGTACTGAGCTGCGCTCCCAGAGATCCGGGGATCATTATATAAGTCAGGGCACCTTGGCAGAACCGTGCTGCGCTGCAGGTGTGGAGATGTACTGAGCTGCGCTCCCAGAGATCCGGGGATCATTATATAAGCCAGTGCACCTTGGCAGATCCGTGCTGCGCTGCAGGTGTGGAGATGTACTGAGCTGTGCTCCCGGAGATCCGGGGACCATTATATAAGTCAGGGCACCTTGGCAGATCCGTGCTGCGCTGCAGGTGTGGAGATGTACTGAGCTGCGCTCCCGGAGATCCGGGGACCATTATATAAGTCAGGGCACCTTGGCAGATCCGAGCTGCGCTGCAGGTGTGGAGATGTACTGAGCTGCGCTCCAAGAGATCCGGGGACCATTATATAAGTCAGGGCACCTTGGCAATCTGTGCTGCGCTGCAGGTGTGGAGATGTACTGAGCTGCGCTCCCAGAGATCCGGGGATCATTATATAAGTCAGGGCACCTTGGCAGAACCGTGCCGCGCTGCAGGTGTGGAGATGTACTGAGCTGCGCTCCCGGAGATCCGGGGACCATTATATAAGTCAGGGCACCTTGGCAGAACCGTGCTGCGCTGCAGGTGTGGAGAAGTACTGAGCTGCGCTCACAGAGATCCGGGGATCATTATATAGGCCAGGGCACCTTGGCAGAACCGTGCTGCGCTGCAGGTGTGGAGATGTACTGAGCTGTGCTCCCAGAGATCCGGGGATCATTATATAAGTCAGGGCACCTTGGCAGATCCGTGCTGCGCTGCAGGTGTGGAGATGTACTGAGCTGCGCTCCAAGAGATCCGGGGATCATTAAATAAGTCAGGGCACCTTGGCAGATCCGTGCTGCGTTGCAGGTGTGGAGATGTACTGAGCTGCGCTCCCGGAGATCCGGGGATCATTATATAAGTCAGGGCACCTTGGCAGAACCGTGCTGCGCTGCAGGTGTGGAGATGTACTGAGCTGCGCTCCCAGAGATCCGGGGACCGTTATATAAGTCAGGGCACCTTGGCAGATCCGTGCTGCGCTGCAGGTGTGGAGATGTACTGAGCTACGCTCCCAGAGATCCGGGGATCATTATATAAGTCAGGGCACCTTGGCAGATCCGTGCTGCGCTGCAGGTGTGGAGATGTACTGAGCTGTGCTCCCAGAGACCCGGGGACCATTATATAAGTCAGGGCACCTTGGCAGATCTGTGCTGCACTGCAGGTGTGGAGATGTACTGAGCTGCGCTCCCAGAGATCCAGGGATCATTATATAAGTCAGGGCACCTTGGCAGAACCGTGCTGCGCTGCAGGTGTGGAGATGTACTGAGCTGCGCTCCCGGAGATCCGGGGACCATTATATAAGCCAGTGCACCTTGGCAGATCCGTGCTGTGCTGCAGGTGTGGAGATGTACTGAGCTGCGCTCCCAGAGATCCGGGGACCATTATATAAGTCAGGGCACCTTGGCAGATCTGTGCTGCGCTGCAGGTGTGGAGATGTACTGAGCTGCGCTCCCAGAGATCCGGGGATCATTATATAAGTCAGGGCACCTTGGCAGAACCGTGCTGCGCTGCAGGTGTGGAGATGTACTGAGCTGCGCTCCCGGAGATCCGGGGACCATTATATAAGCCAGTGCACCTTGGCAGATCCGTGCTGCGCTGCAGGTGTGGAGATGTACTGAGCTGCGCTCCCGGAGATCCGGGGATCATTATATAAGTCAGAGCACCTTGGCAGAACCGTGCTGCGCTACAGGTGTGGAGATGTACTGAGCTGCGCTCCCAGAGATCTGGGGACCATTATATAAGTCAGTGCACCTTGGCAGATCCGTGCTGCGCTGCAGGTGTGGAGATGTACTGAGCTGCGCTCCAGGAGATCGGGGGACCATTATATAAGTCAGGGCACCTTGGCAGATCTGTGCTGCGCTGCAGGTGTGGAGATCTACTGAGCTGCGCTCCCGGAGATCCGGGGACCATTATATAAGTCAGTGCACCTTGGCAGATCCGTGCGGCGCTGCAGGTGTGGAGATGTACTAAACTGCGCTCCCGGAGATCGGGGGACCATTATATAAGTCAGTGCACCTTGGCAGATCCGTGCTGCGCTGCAGGTGTGGAGATGTACTGAGCTGCGCTCCCAGAGATCCGGGGACCATTATATAAGTCAGGGCACCTTGGCAGATCTGTGCTGCGCTGCAGGTGTGGAGATGTACTGAGCTGCGCTCCCAGAGATCCGGGGATCATTATATAAGTCAGGGCACCTTGGCAGAACCCTGCTGCGCTGCAGGTGTGGAGATGTACTGAGCTGCGCTCCCGGAGACCGGGGGACCATTATTTAAGGCAGTGCACCTTGGCAGATCCGTGCTGCGCTGCAGGTGTGGAGTTCTACTGAGCTGCGCTCCCGGAGATCCGGGGACCATTATATAAGTCAGTGCACCTTGGCAGATCCGTGCTGCGCTGCAGGTGTGGAGATGTACTAAACTGCGCTCCCGGAGATCGGGGGACCATTATATACGTCAGTGCACCTTGGCAGATCCGTGCTGCGCTGCAGGTGTGGAGATGTACTGAGCTGCGCTCCCAGAGATCAGGGGATCATTATATAAGTCAGGGCACCTTGGCAGAACCGTGGTGCGCTGCAGGTGTGGAGATGTACTGAGCTGCGCTCCCGGAGATCGGGGGACCATTATATAAGTCAGTGCACCTTGGCAGATCCGTGCTGCGCTGCAGGTGTGGAGATGTACTAAACTGTGCTCCCGGAGATCCGGGGACCATTATATAAGTCAGGGCACCTTGGCAGAACCGTGCTGCGCTGTAGGTGTGGAGATGTACTGAGCTGCGCTTCCGGAGATCCGGGGACCATTATATAAGTCAGGGCACCTTGGCAGATCCGTGCTGCGCTGCAGGTGTGGAGATGTACTGAGCTGCGCTCCCAGAGATCGGGGGATCATTATATAAGTCAGGGCACCTTGGCAGATCCGTGCTGCGCTGCAGGTGTGGAGATGTACTGAGCTGCGCTCCCGGAGATCGGGGGACCATTATATAAGTCAGTGCACCTTGGCAGATCCGTGCTGCGCTGCTTGTGTGGAGATGTACTAAACTGCGCTCCCGGAGATCCGGGGATCATTCTAAAAGCCAGTGCACCTTGGCAGATCCGTGCTGCGCTGCAGGTGTGGAGATGTACTGAGCTGCGCTCCCGGAGATCCGGGGACCATTATATAAGTCAGGGCACCTTGGCAGATCCGTGCTGCGCTGCAGGTGTGGAGATCTACTGAGCTGCGCTCCCAGAGATCCGGGGACCATTATATAAGTCAGGGCACCTTGGCAGAACCGTGCTGCGCTGCAGGTGTGGAGATGTACTGAGCTGCGCTCCCGGAGATCGGGGGGACCATTATATAAGTCAGTGCACCTTGGCAGATCCGTGCTGCGCTGCAGGTGTGGAGATGTACTAATCTGCGCTCCCGGAGATCGGGGGACCATTATATAAGTCAGGGCACCTTGGCAGATCCGTGCTGCGCTGCAGGTGTGGAGATCTACTGAGCTGCGCTCCCGGAGATCCGGGGATCATTATATAAGTCAGGGCACCTTGGCAGATCTGTGCTGCGCTGCAGGTGTGGAGATGTACTGAGCTGCGCTCCCGGAGATCCGGGGATCATTATAAAAGTCAGTGCACCTTGGCAGATCCGTGCTGCGCTGCAGGTGTGGAGATGTACTGAGCTGCGCTCCCAGAGATCCGGGGACCATTATATAAGTCAGGGCACCTTGGCAGAACCGTGCTGTGCTGCAGGTGTGGAGATGTACTGAGCTGCGCTCCCGGAGATCCGGGGATCATTATATAAGTCAGAGCACCTTGGCAGAACCGTGCTGCGCTGCAGGTGTGGAGATGTACTGAGCTGCGCTCCCAGAGATCCGGGGATCATTATATAAGTCAGGGCACCTTGGCAGAACCGTGCTGCGCTGCAGGTGTGGAGATGTACTGAGCTGCGCTCCCGGAGATCCGGGGACCATTATATAAGCCAGTGCACCTTGGCAGATCCGTGCTGCGCTGCAGGTGTGGAGATGTACTGAGCTGCGCTCCCGGAGATCCGGGGATCATTATATAAGTCAGAGCACCTTGGCAGAACCGTGCTGCGCTACAGGTGTGGAGATGTACTGAGCTGCGCTCCCAGAGATCTGGGGACCATTATATAAGTCAGTGCACCTTGGCAGATCCGTGCTGCGCTGCAGGTGTGGAGATGTACTGAGCTGCGCTCCAGGAGATCGGGGGACCATTATATAAGTCAGGGCACCTTGGCAGATCTGTGCTGCGCTGCAGGTGTGGAGATCTACTGAGCTGCGCTCCCGGAGATCCGGGGACCATTATATAAGTCAGTGCACCTTGGCAGATCCGTGCGGCGCTGCAGGTGTGGAGATGTACTAAACTGCGCTCCCGGAGATCGGGGGACCATTATATAAGTCAGTGCACCTTGGCAGATCCGTGCTGCGCTGCAGGTGTGGAGATGTACTGAGCTGCGCTCCCAGAGATCCGGGGACCATTATATAAGTCAGGGCACCTTGGCAGATCTGTGCTGCGCTGCAGGTGTGGAGATGTACTGAGCTGCGCTCCCAGAGATCCGGGGATCATTATATAAGTCAGGGCACCTTGGCAGAACCCTGCTGCGCTGCAGGTGTGGAGATGTACTGAGCTGCGCTCCCGGAGACCGGGGGACCATTATTTAAGGCAGTGCACCTTGGCAGATCCGTGCTGCGCTGCAGGTGTGGAGTTCTACTGAGCTGCGCTCCCGGAGATCCGGGGACCATTATATAAGTCAGTGCACCTTGGCAGATCCGTGCTGCGCTGCAGGTGTGGAGATGTACTAAACTGCGCTCCCGGAGATCGGGGGACCATTATATACGTCAGTGCACCTTGGCAGATCCGTGCTGCGCTGCAGGTGTGGAGATGTACTGAGCTGCGCTCCCAGAGATCAGGGGATCATTATATAAGTCAGGGCACCTTGGCAGAACCGTGGTGCGCTGCAGGTGTGGAGATGTACTGAGCTGCGCTCCCGGAGATCGGGGGACCATTATATAAGTCAGTGCACCTTGGCAGATCCGTGCTGCGCTGCAGGTGTGGAGATGTACTAAACTGTGCTCCCGGAGATCCGGGGACCATTATATAAGTCAGGGCACCTTGGCAGAACCGTGCTGCGCTGTAGGTGTGGAGATGTACTGAGCTGCGCTTCCGGAGATCCGGGGACCATTATATAAGTCAGGGCACCTTGGCAGATCCGTGCTGCGCTGCAGGTGTGGAGATGTACTGAGCTGCGCTCCCAGAGATCGGGGGATCATTATATAAGTCAGGGCACCTTGGCAGATCCGTGCTGCGCTGCAGGTGTGGAGATGTACTGAGCTGCGCTCCCGGAGATCGGGGGACCATTATATAAGTCAGTGCACCTTGGCAGATCCGTGCTGCGCTGCTTGTGTGGAGATGTACTAAACTGCGCTCCCGGAGATCCGGGGATCATTCTAAAAGCCAGTGCACCTTGGCAGATCCGTGCTGCGCTGCAGGTGTGGAGATGTACTGAGCTGCGCTCCCGGAGATCCGGGGACCATTATATAAGTCAGGGCACCTTGGCAGATCCGTGCTGCGCTGCAGGTGTGGAGATCTACTGAGCTGCGCTCCCAGAGATCCGGGGACCATTATATAAGTCAGGGCACCTTGGCAGAACCGTGCTGCGCTGCAGGTGTGGAGATGTACTGAGCTGCGCTCCCGGAGATCGGGGGACCATTATATAAGTCAGTGCACCTTGGCAGATCCGTGCTGCGCTGCAGGTGTGGAGATGTACTAATCTGCGCTCCCGGAGATCGGGGGACCATTATATAAGTCAGGGCACCTTGGCAGATCCGTGCTGCGCTGCAGGTGTGGAGATCTACTGAGCTGCGCTCCCGGAGATCCGGGGATCATTATATAAGTCAGGGCACCTTGGCAGATCTGTGCTGCGCTGCAGGTGTGGAGATGTACTGAGCTGCGCTCCCGGAGATCCGGGGATCATTATAAAAGTCAGTGCACCTTGGCAGATCCGTGCTGCGCTGCAGGTGTGGAGATGTACTGAGCTGCGCTCCCAGAGATCCGGGGACCATTATATAAGTCAGGGCACCTTGGCAGAACCGTGCTGTGCTGCAGGTGTGGAGATGTACTGAGCTGCGCTCCCGGAGATCCGGGGACCATTATATAAGTCAGGGCACCTTGGCAGAACCGTGCTGCGCTGCAGGTGTGGAGATGTACTGAGCTGCGCTCCCAGAGATCCGGGGACCATTATATAAGTCAGGGCACCATGGCAGAACCGTGCTGCCCTGCAGGTGTGGAGATGTACTGAGCTGCGCTCCCAGAGATCCGGGGACCATTATATAAGTCAGGGCACCTTGGCAGATCCGTGCTGCGCTGCAGATGTGGAGATGTACTGAGCTGCGCTCCCAGAGATCCGGGGATCATTATATAAGTCAGGGCACCTTGGCAGAACCGTGCTGCGCTGCAGGTGTGGAGATGTACTGAGCTGCGCTCCCAGAGATCCGGGGACCATTATATAAGTCAGGGCACCTTGGCAGATCCGTGCTGCGCTGCAGGTGTGGAGATGTACTGAGCTGCGCTCCCAGAGATCATTATATAAGCCAGGGCACCTTGGCAGAACCGTGCTGCGCTGCAGGTGTGGAGATGTACTAAACTGCGCTCCCGGAGATCGGGGGATCATTATATAAGTCAGTGCACCTTGGCAGAACCGTGCTGCGCTGCAGGTGTGGAGATGTACTGAGCTGCGCTCCCAGAGATCCGGGGACCATTATATAAGCCAGTGTACCTTGGCAGAACCGTGCTGCGCTGCAGGTGTGGAGATGTACTGAGCTGCGCTCCCAGAGATCCGGGGACCATTATATAAGTCAGGGCACCTTGGCAGATTCGTGCTGCGCTGCAGGTGTGGAGATGTACTGAGCTGCGCTCCCAGAGATCCGGGGATCATTATATAAGTCAGGGCACCTTGGCAGAACCGTGCTGCGCTGCAGGTGTGGAGATGTACTGAGCTGCGCTCCCGGAGATCGGGGGACCATTATATAAGTCAGGGCACCTTGGCAGATCCGTGCTGCGCTGCAGGTGTGGAGATGTACTGAGCTGCGCTCCCGGAGATCTGGGGACCATTATATAAGTCAGGGCACCTTGGCAGAACCGTGCTGCGCTGCAGGTGTGGAGATGTACTGAGCTGCGCTCCCGGAGATCATTGTATAAGCCAGGGCACCTTGGCAGAACCGTGCTGCGCTGCAGGTGTGGAGATGTACTGAGCTGCTCTCCCGGAGATCATTGTATAAGTCAGGGCACCTTGGCAGAACCGTGCTGCGCTGCAGGTGTGGAGATGTACTGAGCTGCGCTCCCAGAGATCCGGGGACCATTATATAAGTCAGGGCACCTTGGCAGAACCGTGCTGCGCTGCAGGTGTGGAGATGTACTGAGCTGCGCTCCCGGAGATCGAGGGACCATTATATAAGTCAGGGCACCTTGGCAGATCCGTGCTGCGCTGCAGGTGTGGAGATGTACTGAGCTGCGCTCCCGGAGATCGGGGGATCATTATATAAGTCAGGGCACCTTGGCAGAACCGTGCTGTGCTGCAGGTGTGGAGATGTACTGAGCTGCGCTCCCAGAGATCCGGGGACCATTATATAAGTCAGGGCACCTTGGCAGATCCGTGCTGTGCTGCAGGTGTGGAGATGTACTGAGCTGCGCTCCCGGAGATCCGGGGATCATTATATAAGTCAGGGCACCTTGGCAGATCCGTGCTGCGCTGCAGGTGTAGAGATGTACTGAGCTGCGCTCCCGGAGATCCGGGGACCATTATATAAGTCAGTGCACCTTGGCAGAACCGTGCTGCGCTGCAGGTGTGGAGATGTACTGAGCTGCGCTCACAGAGATCCGGGGACCATTATATAAGCCAGGGCACCTTGGCAGATCCGTGCTGCGCTGCAGGTGTGGAGATGTACTGAGCTGCGCTCCCAGAGATCCTGGGATCATTATATAAGTCAGGGCACCTTGGTAGAACCGTGCTGCGCTGCAGGTGTGGAGATGTACTGAGCTGCGCTCCCAGAGATCCGGGGATCATTATATAAGTCAATGTACGTTGGCAGATCCGTGCTGCGCTGCAGGTGTGGAGATGTACTGAGCTGCGCTCCCAGAGATCCGGGGATCATTATATAAGTCAGGGCACCTTGGCAGAACCGTGCTGCGCTGCAGGTGTGGAGATGTACTGAGCTGCGCTCCCAGAGATCCGGGGACCATTATATAAGCCAGAGCACCTTGGCAGATCCGTGCTGCGCTGCAGGTGTGGAGATGTACAATGTGCAGAGGGATCAGACCTGGGAGGGGCGCGTCCTAGCTCAGCTATATACTGCAGTGTAGGTATACAGATGCCCAGCATGGTGGGCTACATGCAGCAGCATGCATAGAAAATACAATAATTTGCCCCCTTGCTGTGCATTGAGGTTTGTCCCAGTACAAAGTTACTGCTTGTAATAATTTGCCCCCAAGTAACAATCCGCCCCAAAGTGTGTAATAAAAGTCTGACACAGCTATAGTGTGTGCGGGCTCAGAGGGTAACTAAATGTGAGCTGGGGGCATGTGCATATATGTGTGTGTATGGGGGGGGATTGCTGGTGCTGATAACTAAATGTGAGCTGGGGGAACGTGCATATATGTGTGTGTATGGGGGGGATTGCTGGTGCTGATAATTAAATGTGAGCGGGGGGAACGTGCATATATGTGTGTGTATGGGGGGGATTGCTGGTGCTGATAATTAAATGTGAGCTGGGGGCATGTGCATATATGTGTTTGTATGGGGGGGGATTGCCGGTGCTGATGACTAAATGTGAGCTGGGGGCACGGGCATATATGTGTGTGTATGGGGAGGGATTGCTGGTGCTGATAATTAAATGTGAGCTGGGGCATGTGCATATATGTGTTTGTATGGGGGGGGATTGCTGGTGCTGATTACTAAATGTGAGCTGGGGGGACGTGCATATATGTTTGTGTATGGGGGGGGATTGCCGGTGCTGATAACTAAATGTGAGCTGGGGGTACGTGCATATATGTGTGTGTATGGGGAGGGATTGCTGGTGCTGATAACTAAATGTGAGCTGGGTGTACATGCATATATGTGTGTGTATGGGGGGGATTGCTGGTGCTGATAACTAAATGTGAGCTGGGGGCACGTGCATATATGTGTGTGTATGGGGGGGATTGCTGGTGCTGATAACTAAAGGTGAGCTGGGGGAACGTGCATATATGTGTGTGTATGGGGGGGATTGCTGGTGCTGATAATTAAATGTGAGCTGGGGGAACGTGCATATATGTGTGTGTATGGGGGGGATTGCTGGTGCTGATAATTAAATGTGAGCTGGGGGCATGTGCATATATGTGTTTGTATGGGGGGGATTGCCGGTGCTGATGACTAAATGTGAGCTGGGGGCACGGGCATATATGTGTGTGTATGGGGGGGATTGCTGGTGCTGATAATTAAATGTGAGCTGGGGCATGTGCATATATGTGTTTGTATGGGGGGGGGATTGCTGGTGCTGATTACTAAATGTGAGCTGGGGGCACGTGCATATATGTGTGTGTATGGGGGGGGATTGCCGGTGCTGATAACTAAATGTGAGCTGGGGGAACGTGCATATATGTGTGTGTATGGGGAGGGATTGCTGGTGCTGATAACTAAATGTGAGCTGGAGGCATGTGCATATATGTGTGTGTATGGGGCGGATTGCTGGTGCTGATGACTAAATGTTAGCTGGGGGCACGTGCATATATGTGTGTGTACGGGGCGGATTGATGGTGCTGATGACTAAATGTGAGCTGGGGGCACGTAAATATATGTGTGTATGGGGGGGGACTGCTGGTGCTGATAACTAAATGTGAGCTGGGGGAACGTGCATATATGTGTGTGTATGGGGGGAATTGCCGGTGCTGATAACTAAATGTGAGCTGGGGCCACGTGCATATATGTGTGTATGGGGGGGGATTGCCGGCGCTGATAACTAAATGTGAGCTGGGGGCACGTGCATATATGTGTGTGTATGGGGGGGATTGCGGGTGCTGATAACTAAATGTGAGCTGGGGGCACGTGCCTGTGTGTGTATGGGGGGATCTCTGTACCTCGGCTGTTGATTTTGATGTTCATGGGCAGTTGTGCAGCCATGGCCAGCAGATTTTGTTGCAGAGCGTGCTGCATTAACCTCTGCTGCTCCTCCGCCATCATCGCCATCTTTTTTTCTGGAGGTTCCCCGGATTCCAGCTTTTCCCGTAGTTGTTCCAGGGCCGCTGTCTGCATTGCTTGTACCGCTTGTGCCGTTGCTGCGTGGTGACCGGGCAGACAGATGGGGATTCCTATCCGCTGGGGGGTTCCCTGTGCCTGCACATTGTCTTCTGGAATGAAACATTTATCTGTCAGTAACCAGATGTGTATAACCTGTATAACACCCAGCGTCTAACACCCAGCGTCTAACACCAGTGTATAACACCCAGCGTCTAACACCCAGCGTCCTCTATGTATGTAACACCCAGCGTCCTCTATGTATATAACACCCAGTGTATAACACCCAGCGTCCTCTATGTACATAACACCCAGTGTATAACACCCAGCGTCCTCTATGTATATAACACCCAGTATATAACACCCAGCGTCCTCTATGTATATAACACCCAGTGTATAACACCCAGCGTCCTCTATGTATATAACACCCAGTATATAACACCCAGCGTCCTCTATGTATATAACACCCAGTGTATAACACCCAGCGTCCTCTATGTATATAACACCCAGTGTATAACACCCAGCGTCCTCTATGTATATAACACCCAGTATATAACACCCAGCGTCCTCTATGTATATAACACCCAGTATATAACACCCAGCGTCCTCTATGTATATAACACCAGTGTATAACACCCAGTGTATAACACCCAGCGTCTAACACCAGTGTATAACACCCAGCGTCCTCTATGTATATAACACCAGTGTATAACACCCAGCGTCCTCTATGTATATAACACCCAGTATATAACACCCAGCGTCCTCTATGTATAAAACACCCAGTATATAACACCCAGCGTCCTCTATGTATATAACACCCAGTGTATAACACCCAGCGTCCTCTATGTATGTAACACCAGTGTATAACACCCAGCGTCCTCTATGTATATAACACCCAGTATATAACACCCAGCGTCCTCTATGTATATAACACCCAGTATATAACACCCAGCGTCCTCTATGTATATAACACCCAGTGTATAACACCCAGCGTCCTCTATGTATATAACACCAGTGTATAACACCCAGCGTCCTCTATGTATATAACACCCAGTATATAACACCCAGCGTCCTCTATGTATATAACACCCAGTATATAACACCCAGCAGTCACTATGTATATAACACCCAGCGTCCTCTATGTGTATAACACCCAGCAGTCACTATGCTGCATGCCAGGCACAGGCCAGGTCATTCTGGTTACAATAAATAAATAATAGTAATATTATACAGAAAGTGAAGCGGTTAGGAAGGCAGAGCCTGTTACCAGCCCCCAGTGCAATCCGGCTCTGTGTTTATGGAACGACAGGCTTTGTTATATATCAGCCTGCTCCCACTATCACAGGGCTCTCCCTCTCTCAGATCTCCCCCTCTCCCAGGTCTCCCCTCTCCCAGGGCTCTCCCTCTCCCAGGTCTCCCCCTCTCCAGGTCTCCCTCTCCCAGATCTCCCCCTCTCCCAGGTCTCTCCCTCTCTCAGATCTCCCCATCTCCCAGGGCTCTCCCTCTCTCAGGTCTCCCCATGTCTCAGGTCTCTCCCTCTCTCAGATCTCTCCATCTCCCAGGTCTCCCCCTCTCCCAGGTCTCTCCCTCTCCCAGGTCTCTCCCTCTCCCAGGTCTCCCCCTCTCCAGGTCTCCCTCTCCCAGATCTCTCCCTCTCCCAGATCTCCCCCTCTCCCAGGTCTCTCCCTCTCTCAGATCTCCCCATCTCCCAGGGCTCTCCCTCTCTCAGGTCTCCCCATGTCTCAGGTCTCTCCCTCTCTCAGATCTCCCCATCTCCCAGGTCTCTCCCTCTCTCAGATTTCCCCCTCTCCCACGTCTCTCCCTCTCTCAGATCTCCCCCTCTCCCACGTCTCTCCCTCTCTCAGATCTCCCCTTCTCCCAGGTCTCTCCCTCTCTCAGATCTCCCCCTCTCCCAGGTCTCTCCCTCTCTCAGATCTCCCCCACTCCCAGGTCTCTCCCTCTCTCAGATCTCCCCCTCTCCCAGGTCTCTCCCTCTCTCAGACCCCCCTGTCTCCCAGGGCTCTCCCTCTCTCAGATCTCCCCTTCTCCCAGATCTCCCCCTCTCCCAGGTCTCCCTCTCCCAGATCTCTCCCAGATCTCCCCCTCTCCCAGGTCTCTCCCTCTCTCAGATCTCCCCCTCTCCCAGGTCTCTCCCTCTCTCAGATCTCCCCATCTCCCAGGACTCTCCCTCTCTCAGATCTCCCCATGTCCCAGGTCTCTCCCTCTCTCAGATCTCCCCCTCTCTCAGGTCTCCCTCTCTCAGATCTTGCCCTCTCCCAGGCCTCTCCCTCTCTCAGATCTCCCCCTCTCCCACGTCTCTCCCTCTCTCAGATCTCCCCCTCTCCCAGGTCTCTCCCTCTCTCAGATCTCCCCCTCTCCCAGGTCTCTTCCTCTCTTAGATCTCCCCCTCTCCCAGGTCTCTCCCTCTCTCAGATCCCCCCCTCTCCCAGGGCTCTCCCTCTCCCAGATCTGCCCCTCTCCCAGGTCTCTCCCTCTCTCAGATCTCCCCCACTCCCAGGTCTCTCCCTCTCTCAGATCTCCCCCTCTCCCAGGTCTCTCCCTCTCTCAGATCCCCCCCTCTCCCAGGGCTCTCCCTCTCCCAGATCTCCCCCTCTCCCAGATCTCCCCCTCTCCTAGGGCTCTCCCTCTCCCAGGTCTCTCCCTCTCTCAGATCTCCCCCTCTCCCAGGGCTCTCCCTCTCTCAGATCTCCCCCTCTCCCAGGTCTCTCCCTCTCCCAGGGCTCTCCCTCTCTCAGATCTCCCACTCTCCCAGGGCTCTCCCTCTCTCAGATCTCCCCCTCTCCCAGGGCTCTCCCTCTCTCAGATCTCCCCCACTCCCAGGTCTCTCCCTCTCTCAGATCTCCCCCTCTCCCAGGTCTCTCCCTCTCTCAGATCCCCCCCTCTCCCAGGGCTCTCCCTCTCCCAGATCTCCCCCTCTCCCAGGGCTCTCCCTCTCCCAGGTCTCTCCCTCTCTCAGATCTCCCCCTCTCCCAGGGCTCTCCCTCTCTCAGATCTCCCCCTCTCTCAGGTCTCTCCCTCTCTCAGATCTCCCCCTCTCCCAGGTCTCTCCCTCTCCCAGGGCTCTCCCTCTCTCAGATCTCCCCCTCTCCCAGGGCTCTCCCTCTCTCAGATCTCCCCCTCTCCCAGGGCTCTCCCTCTCTCAGATCTCCCCCACTCCCAGGTCTCTCCCTCTCTCAGATCTCCCCCTCTCCCAGGACTCTCCCTCTCTCAGATCCCCCCCTCTCCCAGGGCTCTCCCTCTCCCAGATCTCCCCCTCTCCCAGATCTCCCCCTCTCCCAGGGCTCTCCCTCTCCCAGGGCTCTCCCTCTCTCAGATCTCCCCCTCTCTCAGGTCTCTCCCTCTCTCAGATCTCCCCCTCTCCCAGGTCTCTCCCTCTCCCAGGGCTCTCCCTCTCTCAGATCTCCCCCTCTCCCAGGGCTCTCCCTCTCTCAGATCTCCCCCTCTCTCAGGTCTCCCCCTCTCTGAGATCTCCCTCTCCCAGAATTCCCCTCTCCCAGATCCCTCCCTCTCTCAGATCTCCCCCACTCCCAGGTCTCTCCCTCTCTCAGATCCCCCCCTCTCCCAGGGCTCTCCCTCTCCCAGATCTCCCCCTCTCCCAGGGCTCTCCCTCTCCCAGGTCTCTCCCTCTCTCAGATCCCCCCCTCTCCCAGGGCTCTCCCTCTCTCAGATCTCCCCCTCTCTCAGGTCTCTCCCTCTCTCAGATCTCCCCCTCTCTCAGGTCTCCCCCTCTCTGAGATCTCCCTCTCCCAGAATTCCCCTCTCCCAGATCCCTCCCTCTCGCTGATCTCCTCCTCTCCCAGGGCTCTCCCTCTCTCAGATCTGGGCTCTCCCTATCCCAGATTTCCCCCTCTCTAAGAGCACCCCTCCCTCTCAAGGCTCCCCCCATTCTCAGAGTTCCTCCTATCCAAGAGTTCCCTTCTCCCATGGCTCCCCCTCTCTCAGATCTCCCAGGTCTCTCCCTCTCTCAGATCTCCCAGGTCTCTCCCTCTCTCAGATCTCCCAGGGCTCTCCCTCTCTAACAGCACCCCTCCCTTTCAGGACCATTCTTAGAGATCTTCCTACCCAGAGTTCCCCTCTCCCAGTGTTCCCCCTCCCTCTCAGGACTCCCCCATTCTAAGAGCTCTTCCTATCCCAGGGCTCTCCCTCTCTCTGAGCTCCCCACTCTCAGAGCTCGTCCTCTCCCAGGGCTCGTCCTCCCTCTCAGAGCTCACCCTCTCCAAGGACTCCCCCATTCTCAGCTCCCTCTCTCCCAGCTCCTCTCTCTCTCAGAGATCACCATCTCCCAGCTCCCCCTCTCTCAGAGCTCCCTTCGCTCAGGACTCCCCGTTCTCAGAGCCCCCCCATTCTCAGAGCTCCCCCATACATAGACAACAGTGCAGATGACGCTATGTAATGTAACACCTGCCTTTCTTTATGGGGATCATCTGGCTGATTTGTCCGCCATTGTGCGTAGAAACAGAGAGAGAGGACATGTTTATCTTTGGGGATGTCAGGACATTTGGGGTCCCGACAGGTGAGTAACTGAACAGCCCTGATCCGAAGCTCTGTCTCCGGCCTTCTCGCCTGTTGCTGTCAATCGCTGCTTGTAATTCTCCGGGGGAACTGAGACCTCTCTTCTCACACTCATAGGGGTACAGATACTTCATGTATCTAGGAGGAGAGAGAGAGATGGTTTCATCACTAATACACACACACACACACACACACACAGCGCCCAGGAGACCCGCAACAGTATATACACACACACAGCGCCCAGGAGACCCGCAACAGTATATACACACACAGCGCCCAGGAGACCCGCAACAATATATATATACACACACAGCGCCCAGGAGACCCGCAACAGTATATACACACACACAGCGCCCAGGAGACCCGCAACAATATATATATACACACACAGCGCCCAGGAGACCCGCAACAGTATATACACACACACAGCGCCCAGGAGACCCGCAACAGTATATACACACACTAATACACACACACATCACCCAGGAGACCCACAACAGTATATACACACACTAATACACACACACACATCACCCAGGAGACCCGCAACAGTATATACACACACTAATACACACACACATCACTCAGGAGACCGACAACAGTATATACACACTAATACACAAACACATCACCCAGGAGACCCGCAACAGTATATACACACACACAGCGCCCAGGAGACCTGCAACAATATATACACACACTAATACACACAGCGCCCAGGAGACCTGCAACAATATATACACACACTAATACACACACACATCGCTCATGAGACTCACAACAGTATATACACACACTAATACACACACACACATCACCCAGGAGACCCGCAACAGTATATACACACACTAATACACAAACACATCACTCAGGAGACCGACAACAGTATATACACACTAATACACAAACACATCACTCAGGAGACCCACAACAGTATATACACACACTAATACACACACACACATCACCCAGGAGACCCGCAACAGTATATACACACACTAATACACAAACACATCACTCAGGAGACCGACAACAGTATATACACACACTAATACACAAACACATCACTCAGGAGACCCACAACAGTATATACACACACACTAATACACACACAGTGCCCAGGAGACCCACAACAGTATATATGCACACTAATACACACACACACATCACCCAGGAGACCCACAACAGTATATACACACACTAATACACACACACACATCACCCAGGAGACCCACAACAGTATATACACACACTAATACACACACACACATCACCCAGGAGACCCACAACAGTATATACACACACTAATACACACACACACATCACCCAGGAGACCCACAACAGTATATACACACACTAATACACACACACACATCACCCAGGAGACCCACAACAGTATATACACACACTAATACACACACACATCACCCAGGAGACCCACAACAGTATATATACACACTAATACACACACACACATCACCCAGGAGACCCACAACAGTATATACACACACACTAATACACACAGCGCCCAGGAGACCCGCAACAATATATATACACACACTAATACACACACACACACATCATTCAGGAGACCCAAAACAGTATATACACACACTAATACACACACAGCACCCAGGAGACCCACAACAGTATAAACACACACACTAATACACACACAGCGCCCAGGAGACCCACAACAGTATATACACACACTAATACACACACACAGCGCCCAGGAGACCCACAACAGTATATATGCACACTAATACACACACACACATCACCCAGGAGACCCACAACAGTATATACACACACTAATACACACACACACATCACCCAGGAGACCCACAACAGTATATACACACACTAATACACACACACACATCACCCAGGAGACCCACAACAGTATATACACACACTAATACACACACACACATCACCCAGGAGACCCACAACAGTATATACACACACTAATACACACACACATCACCCAGGAGACCCACAACAGTATATATACACACTAATACACACACACACATCACCCAGGAGACCTACAACAGTATATACACACACTAATACACACACACACATCACCCAGGAGACCCACAACAGTATATACACACACACTAATACACACAGCGCCCAGGAGACCCGCAACAATATATATACACACACTAATACACACACACACACATCATTCAGGAGACCCAAAACAGTATATACACACACTAATACACACACAGCACCCAGGAGACCCACAACAGTATATACACACACACTAATACACACACAGCGCCCAGGAGACCCACAACAGTATATACACACACTAATACACACACACAGCGCCCAGGAGACCCACAACAGTATATACACACACTAATACACACACACACATCACCCAGGAGACCCACAACAGTATATACACACACTAATACACACACACACATCACCCAGGAGACCCACAACAGTATATATACACACTAATACACACACACACATCACCCAGGAGACCCACAACAGTATATACACACACACTAATACACACAGCGCCCAGGAGACCCGCAACAATATATATACACACACTAATACACACACACACACATCATTCAGGAGACCCAAAACAGTATATACACACACTAATACACACACAGCACCCAGGAGACCCACAACAGTATATACACACACTAATACACACACACAGCGCCCAGGAGACCCACAACAGTATATACACACACACTAATACACACACACATCACTCATGAGACTCACAACAGTATATACACACACTAATACACACACACACATCACCCAGGAGACCCACAACAGTATATACACACACTAATACACACACACACATCACCCAGGAGACCCACAACAGTATATACACACACTAATACACACACACACAGCGCCCAGGAGACCCACAACAGTATATATACACACACTAATACACACACACACAGCGCCCAGGAGACCCACAACAGTATATACACACACACTAATACACACACACATCACTCATGAGACTCACAACAGTATAAACACACACACTAATACACACACACACACATCATTCAGGAGACCCAAAACAGTATATACACACACTAATACACACACAGCGCCCAGGAGACCCACAACAGTATATACACACACTAATACACACACACACATCACCCAGGAGACCCACAACAGTATATACACACACTAATACACACACACACATCACCCAGGAGACCCACAACAGTATATACACACACTAATACACACACACACATCACCCAGGAGACCCACAACAGTATATACACACACTAATACACACACACACATCACCCAGGAGACCCACAACAGTATATACACACACACTAATACACACAGCGCCCAGGAGACCCGCAACAATATATATACACACACTAATACACACACACACACATCATTCAGGAGACCCAAAACAGTATATACACACACTAATACACACACAGCACCCAGGAGACCCACAACAGTATATACACACACTAATACACACACACAGCGCCCAGGAGACCCACAACAGTATATACACACACTAATACACACACACATCACTCATGAGACTCACAACAGTATATACACACACTAATACACACACACACATCACCCAGGAGACCCACAACAGTATATACACACACTAATACACACACACACAGCGCCCAGGAGACCCACAACAGTATATACACACACACTAATATACACACAGATCACTCATGAGACTCACAACAGTATATACACACACTAATACACACACACAGCGCCCAGGAGACCCACAACAGTATATACACACACTAATACACACACACATCACTCATGAGACTCACAACAGTATATACACACACTAATACACACACACACATCACCCAGGAGACCCACAACAGTATATACACACACTAATACACACACACACACAGCGCCCAGGAGACCCACAACAGTATATACACACACACTAATACACACACACATCACTCATGAGACTCACAACAGTATAAACACACACACTAATACACACACAGCACCCAGGAGACCCACAACAGTATATACACACACTAATACACACACACATCACTCATGAGACTCACAACAGTATATACACACACTAATACACACACACACATCACCCAGGAGACCCACAACAGTATATACACACACTAATACACACACACATCACTCAGGAGACCCACAACAGTATATACACACACTAATACACACACACACAGCGCCCAGGAGACCCACAACAGTATATACACACACACTAATACACACACACATCACTCATGAGACTCACAACAGTATAAACACACACACTAATACACACACACACACATCATTCAGGAGACCCAAAACAGTATATACACACACTAATACACACACACACACATCACTCAGGAGACCCACAACAGTATATACACACACTAATACACACACAGCACCCAGGAGACCCACAACAGTATAAACACACACACTAATACACACACAGCGCCCAGGAGACCCACAACAGTATATACACACACTAATACACACACACACATCGCCCAGGAGACCCACAACAGTATATACACACACTAATACACACACACACATCACCCAGGAGACCCACAACAGTATATACACACACTAATACACACACACACATCACCCAGGAGACCCACAACAGTATATACACACACTAATACACACACACACATCACCCAGGAGACCCACAACAGTATATACACACACACTAATACACACAGCGCCCAGGAGACCCGCAACAATATATATACACACACTAATACACACACACACACATCATTCAGGAGACCCAAAACAGTATATACACACACTAATACACACACAGCACCCAGGAGACCCACAACAGTATATACACACACTAATACACACACACAGCGCCCAGGAGACCCACAACAGTATATACACACACTAATACACACACACACATCACCCAGGAGACCCACAACAGTATATACACACACACTAATACACACAGCGCCCAGGAGACCCGCAACAATATATATACACACACTAATACACACACACACACATCATTCAGGAGACCCAAAACAGTATATACACACACTAATACACACACAGCACCCAGGAGACCCACAACAGTATATACACACACTAATACACACACACAGCGCCCAGGAGACCCACAACAGTATATACACACACTAATACACACACACATCACTCATGAGACTCACAACAGTATATACACACACACTAATACACACAGCGCCCAGGAGACCCACAACAGTATATACACACACTAATACACACACACACATCACCCAGGAGACCCACAACAGTATATACACACACTAATACACACACACACAGCGCCCAGGAGACCCACAACAGTATATACACACACACTAATACACACACACATCACTCATGAGACTCACAACAGTATATACACACACTAATACACACACACAGCGCCCAGGAGACCCACAACAGTATATACACACACTAATACACACACACATCACTCATGAGACTCACAACAGTATATACACACACTAATACACACACACACATCACCCAGGAGACCCACAACAGTATATACACACACTAATACACACACACACAGCGCCCAGGAGACCCACAACAGTATATACACACACTAATACACACACACACAGCGCCCAGGAGACCCACAACAGTATATACACACACACTAATACACACACACATCACTCATGAGACTCACAACAGTATAAACACACACACTAATACACACACAGCACCCAGGAGACCCACAACAGTATATACACACACTAATACACACACACAGCGCCCAGGAGACCGACAACAGTATATACACACACTAATACACACACATCACCCAGGAGACCCACAACAGTATATACACACACACATCACTCATGAGACTCACAACAGTATATACACACACTAATACACACACAGCACCCAGGAGACCCACAACAGTATATACACACACTAATACACACACACATCGCTCAGGAGACCCACAACAGTATATACACACACTAATACACACACACACATCGCCCAGGAGACCCACAACAGTATATACACACACTAATACACACACACACACATCGCCCAGGAGACCCACAACAGTATATACACACACTAATACACACACACACACACACACACACATCGCCCAGGAGACCCACAACAGTATATATACACACACTAATACACAAACACACATCGCCCAGGAGACCCACAACAGTATATACACACACTAATACACACACACACACACACACACATCGCCCAGGAGACCCACAACAGTATATATACACACACTAATACACAAACACACATCGCCCAGGAGACCCACAACAGTATATACACACACCAATACACAAACACATCACTCATGAGACCCACAACAGTATATACACACACTAATACACACACACACATCGCTCAGGAGACCCACAACAGTATATACACACACTAATACACACACACACATCACTCAGGAGACCCACAACAGTATATACACACACTAATACACACACACATCACTCAGGAGACCCACAACAGTATATACACACACTAATACACACACACAGCGCCCAGGAGACCCACAACAGTATATACACACACACTAATACACACAGCACCCAGGAGACCCACAACAGTATATACACACACACTAATACACACACAGCACCCAGGAGACCCACAACAGTATATACACACACTAATACACACACACATCGCCCAGGAGACCCACAACAGTATATACACACACTAATACACTCACACATCGCCCAGGAGACCCACAACAGTATATACACACACTAATACACACACACACACATCGCCCAGGAGACCCACAACAGTATATACACACACTAATACACAAACACATCACTCATGAGACCCACAACAGTATATACACACACTAATACACACACACACACACACACACACACACACACACACACACATCGCCCAGGAGACCCACAACAGTATATATACACACACTAATACACACACACACATCACCCAGGAGACCCACAACAGTATATACACACACTAATACACACACACATCACTCAGGAGACCCACAACAGTATATACACACACTAATACCCACAAACACTGTTCTGTGGACCTGAATGCACAAAGTAATAATACATATACCACTCTGTACATTGTACAGTCATTTCATATGTTCTCATTTTAATAGCCACGATATCTCCGTGCAGTGAGAGACCCCTCTGATAACACCAGGACAAAGATAGACCCCCTCTGATAACCCAGGGACAATGAAAGACCCCCTCTGATAACCCCGGGACAATGAAAGACCCCCTCTGATAACCCCGGGACAATGATAGACCCCCTCTGATAACACCAGGGCAATGATAGACCCCTTCTGATAACCCCGGGACAATGATAGACCACCGCTGATAACACCAGGACAATGATAGACCCCCTCTGATAACCCAGGGACAATGAAAGACCCCCTCTGATAACCCCGGGACAATGAAAGACCCCCTCTGATAACCCCGGGACAATGATAGACCCCCTCTGATAACACCAGGGCAATGATAGACCCCTTCTGATAACCCCGGGACAATGATAGAGCCCCTCTGATAACTCAGGGACAATGATAGACCCCTTCTGGTAACCCCAGGACAATGATAGACCACCGCTGATAACACCAGGACAATGATAGACCCCCTCTGATATCCCCGGGACAATGATAGACCCCCTCTGATATCCTGGGGACAATGATAGACCCCCTCTGATATCCTGGGGACAATGATAGACCCCCTCTGATATCCTGGGGACAATGATAGACGCCTTCTGATAAGCCCGGGACAATGATAGATCCCCTCTGATAACACCAGGGCAATGATAGACCCCTTCTGATAACCCCAGGACAATGATAGACCCCCTCTGATAACCCCGGGACAATGATAGACGCCTTCTGATAACCCCGGGTCAATGATAGACGCCTTCTGATAACCCCGGGACAATGATAGACGCCTTCTGATAACCCCGGGACAATGATAGACCCCCTCTGATAACCCCGGTACAATTATAGACCCCCACCGATAACACCGGGACAATGATAGACTACCGCTGATATCCCCGGGACAATGATAGACCCCCTCTAATATCCCCGGGACAATGATAGACCCCCTCTGATATCCCTGGGACAATGATAGACCCCCTCTGATAACCCCGGTACAATTATAGACCCCCACCGATAACCCCGAGACAATGATAGACTACCGCTGATATCCCCGGGACAATGATAGACCCCCTCTGATATCCCCGGGACAATGATAGACCCCCTCTGATATCCCCGGGACAATGATAGACCACCGCTGATAACACCAGGACAATGATAGACCCCCTCTGATATCCCCGGGACAATGATAGACCCCCCTCTGATATCCCCGGGACAATGATAGACCCCCTCTGATATCCCGGGGGCAATGATAGACCCCTCTGATATCCCCGGGACAATGATAGACCCCCTTCTGATATCCCGGGGGCAATGATAGACCCCCTCTGATATCCCGGGGACAATGATAGACTCCCTCTGTCCTCAGGGAAGAGACTTGGTTCTTGGATGAGGGGACTCACTGAGTTCTCAGTGTGAAGGCGGCGCTGGTGATGGACGTGGGAAGACTGAGCCCCTTGGTGATCTCTCTCCAGATTTTCTTATTAATGACTTCCACCAATCCGCCCTTCTCTGTCACCAGCCGGTACAGCGAATACAGATCCAGGACTTGCTTCGCCATTATGGGGATCCTATTCACCGGCGTGCCTGGAACAAGACGTGATATAGTGACAAAGGTAAGCGTTATTACTGGTGCAATATAACAGGGGTGAGGACGGGTGAGATAGTGATGGAGGAGGGGTGTGTTTAGGGTGTAATGTGACAGGACGGGTGATATAGTGATGAAGGAGGGGTGTGTTTAGGGTGTAATGTGACAGGACGGGTGATATAGTGATGAAGGAGGGGTGTGATTAGGGTATAATGTGGCAGGACGGGTGATATATGATGAAGGAGGGGTGTGTTAGGGTGTAATGTGGCAGGACGGGTGATATAGTGATGAAGGAGGGGTGTGTTTAGGGTGTAATGTGACAGGACGGGTGATACAGTGATGGAGGAGGAGTGTGTTTAGGGTGTAATGTGGCAGGACGGGTGATATAGTGATGGAGTAGGGGTGTGTTAGGGTGTAATGTGACAGGACGGGTGATACAGTGATGGAGGAGGGGTGTGTTTATGGTGTAATGTGGCAGGATGGGTGATATAGTGATGAAGGAGGGGTGTGTTTAGGGTGTAATGTGACAGGACGGGTGATATAGTGATGGAGTAGGGGTGTGTTAGGGTGTAATGTGACAGGACGGGTGATATAGTTATGAAGGAGGGATGTGTTAGGGTGTAATGTGGCAGAGGACGGGTGATATAGTGATGAAGGAGGGGTGTGTTTAGGGTGTAATGTGGCAGGACGGGTGATATAGTGATGAAGGAGGGGTGTGTTTAGGGTATAATGTGGTAGGACGGGTGATATAGTGATGAAGAAGGGGTGTGTTTAGGGTGTAATGTGGCAGGACGGGTGATATAGTGATGGAGGAGGGGTGTGTTAAGGGTGTAATGTGGCAGGACGGGTGATATAGTGATGAAGGAGGGGTGTGTTTAGGGTGTAATTTGGCAGGACGGGTGATATAGTGATGAAGGAGGGGTGTGTTTAGGGTGTAATGTGGCAGGATGGGTGATATATGATGAAGGAGGGGTGTGTTTAGGGTGTAATGTGGCAGGACGGGTGATATAGTGATGGAGGAGGGGTGTGTTTAGGGTGTAATGTGACAGGACGGGTGATATAGTGATGAAGGAGGGGTGTGTTTAGGGTGTAATGTGGCAGGACGGGTGATATAGTGATGGAGGAGGGGTGTGTTTATGGTGTAATGTGGCAGGACGGGTGATATAGTGAAGAAGGAGGGGTGTGTTTAGGGTGTAGTGTGACAGGACGGGTGATATAGTGATGGAGGAGGGGTGTGTTTAGGGTGTAATGTGACAGGATGGGTGATATAGTGATGGAGGAGGGGTGTGTTTAGGGTGTAATGTGACAGGACGGGTGATATAGTGATGGAGAAGGGGTGTGTTTAGGGTGTAATGTGACAGGACGGGTGATATAGTGATGGAGGAGGGGTGTGTTTAGGGTGTAATGTGACAGGACGGGTGATATAGTGATGAAGGAGGGGTGTGTTTAGGGTATAATGTGGCAGGACGGGTGATATAGTGATGAAGGAGGGGTGTGATTAGGGTGTAATGTGGCAGGACGGGTGATATAGTGATGAAGGAGGGGTGTGTTTAGGGTATAATGTGGTAGGACGGGTGATATAGTGATGAAGGAGGGGTGTGTTTAGGGTGTAATGTGGCAGGACCGGAGATATAGTGATGAAGGAGGGGTGTGTTTAGGGTGTAATGTGGCAGGACGGGTGATATAGTGATGGAGGAGGGGTGTGTTTAGGGTGTAATGTGACAGGATGGGTGATATAGTGATGGAGGAGGGGTGTGTTTAGGGTGTAATGTGACAGGACGGGTGATATAGTGATGGAGGAGGGGTGTGTTTAGGGTGTAATGTGACAGGACGGGTGATATAGTGATGAAGGAGGGGTGTGTTTAGGGTATAATGTGGCAGGACGGGTGATATAGTGATGAAGGAGGGGTGTGTTTAGGGTATAATGTGGTAGGACGGGTGATATAGTGATGAAGGAGGGGTGTGTTTAGGGTGTAATGTGGCAGGACCGGAGATATAGTGATGAAGGAGGGGTGTGTTTAGGGTGTAATGTGGCAGGACGGGTGATATAGTGATGGAGGAGGGGTGTGTTTAGGGTGTAATGTGACAGGACGGGTGATATAGTGATGGAGGAGGGGTGTGTTTAGGGTGTAATGTGACAGGACGGGTGATATAGTGATGAAGGAGGGGTGTGTTAGGGTGTAACGTGGCAGGACGGGTGATATAGTGATGGAGGATGGGTGTGTTTAGGGTATAATGTGGTAGGACGGGTGATATAGTGATGAAGGAGGGGTGTGATTAGGGTGTAATGTGGCAGGACCGGTGATATAGTGATGAAGGAGGGGTGTGTTTAGGGTGTAATGTGGCAGGACGGGTGATATAGTGATGAAGGAGGGGTGTGTTTAGGGTGTAATGTGGCAGGACGGGTGATATAGTGATGGAGGAGGGGTGTGTTTAGGGTGTAATGTGACAGGACGGGTGATATAGTGATGAAGGAGGGGTGTGTTTAGGGTGTAATGTGACAGGACGGGTGATATAGCGATGGAGTAGAGGTGTGTTAGGGTGTAATGTGGCAGGACGGGTGATATAGTGATGAAGGAGGGGTGTGTTTAGGGTGTAATGTGACAGGGCGGGTGATATAGTGATGAAGGAGGAGTGTGTTTAGGGTGTAATGTGACTGGACGGGTGATATAGTGATGAAGGAGGGGTGTGTTTAGGGTGTAATGTGGCAGGACGGGTGATATAGTGATGAAGGAGGGGTGTGTTAGGGTGTAATGTGGCAGGACGGGTGATATAGTGATGAAGGAGGGGTGTGTTTAGGGTGTAATGTGGCAACACGAGTAATATAGTGATGAAGGAGGGGTGTGTTTTGGGTGTAATGTGGCAGGACGGGTGATATAGTGATGAAGGAGGGGTGTGTTAGGGTGTAATGTGGCAGGACGGGTGATATAGTGATGAAGGAGGGGTGTGATTAGGGTGTAATGTGGCAGGACGGGTGATATAGTGATGAAGGAGGGGTGTGTTAGGGTGTAATGTGGCAGGACGGGTGATATAGTGATGAAGGAGGGGTGTGTTTAGGGTGTAATGTGGCAGGACGGGTGATATAGTGATGAAGGAGGGGTGTGTTTAGGGTGTAATGTGGCAGGACGGGTGATATAGTGATGAAGGAGGGGTGTGTTTAGGGTGTAATGTGGCAGGACGGGTGATATAGTGATGAAGGAGGGGTGTGTTTAGGGTGTAATGTGGCAGGACGGGTGATATAGTGATGAAGGAGGGGTGTGTTTAGGGTATAATGTGACTGGACGGGTGATATAGTGATGGAGGAGGGGTGTGTTTAGGGTGTAATGTGGCAGGACGGGTGATATCGTGATGAAGGAGGGGTGTGTTTAGGGTGTAATGTGGCAGGATGGGTGATATAGTGATGAAGGAGGGGTGTGTTTAGGGTGTAATGTGGCAGGACGGGTGATATAGTGATGAAGGAGGGGTGTGTTTAGGGTGTAATGTGGCAGGACGGGTGATATAGTGATGGAGGAGGGGTGTGTTTAGGGTGTATTGTGGCAGGACGGGTGATAAAGTGATGAGTGAGGGGTGTGTTTAGGGTGTAATGTGACAGGACGGGTGATATAGTGATGGAGGAGGGGTGTGTTTAGGGTGTAATGTGACAGGACGGGTGATATAGTGATGGAGGAGGGGTGTGTTTAGGGTGTAATGTGACAGGACGGGTGATATAGTGATGAAGGAGGGGTGTGTTTAGGGTGTAATGTGACAGGACGGGTGATATAGTGATGGAGGAGGGGTGTGTTTAGGGTGTAATGTGACAGGACGGGTGATATAGTGATGGAGGAGGGGTGTGTTTAGGGTGTAATGTGACAGGACGGGTGATATAGTGATGCAGGAGGGGTGTGTTTAGGGTATAATGTGGCAGGACGGGTGATATAGTGATGAAGGAGGGGTGTGTTTAGGGTATAATGTGGTAGGACGGGTGATATAGTGATGAAGGAGGGGTGTGTTTAGGGTGTAATGTGGCAGGACGGGTGATAGAGTGATGGAGGAGGGGTGTGTTTAGGGTGTAATGTGGAAGGACGAGTGATATAGTGATGAAGGAGGGCTGTGTTTAGGGTGTAATGTGGCAGGACGGGTGATATAGTGATGGAGGAGGGGTGTGTTTAGGGTGTAATGTGACAGGACGGGTGATATAGTGATGGAGGAGGGGTGTGTTTAGGGTGTAATGTGACAGGACGGGTGATATAGTGATGGAGGAGGGGTGTGTTTAGGGTGTAATGTGACAGGACGGGTGATATAGTGATGGAGGAGGGGTGCGTTTAGGGTGTAATGTGGCAGGACGGGTGATATAGTGATGGAGGAGGGGTGCGTTTAGGGTGTAATGTGGCAGGACGGGTGATATAGTGATGAACGAGGGGTGTGTTTCGGGTGTAATGTGACAGGACGGGTGATATAGTGATGGAGGAGGGGTGTGTTTAGGGTGTAATGTGGCAGGACGGGTGATATAGTGATGAAGGAGGGGTGTGTTTAGGGTGTAATGTGACAGGACGGTTGAGATAGTGATGAAGGAGGGGTGTGATTAGGGTGTAATGTGACAGGACGGGTGATATAGTGATGGTGGAGGGGTGTGTTTAGGGTGTAATGTGGCAGGACGGGTGATATAGTGATGGAGGAGGGGTGTGATTAGGGTGTAATGTGACAGGACGGGTGATATAGTGATGGAGGAGGGATGTGTTTAGGGTGTAATGTGGTAGGACGGGTGATATAGTGATGGAGGAGGGGTGTGTTTAGGGTGTAATGTGACAGGACGGGTGATATAGTGATGAAGGAGGGGTGTGATTAGGGTGTAATGTGACAGGACGGATGATATAGTGATGGTGGAGGGGTGTGTTTAGGGTGTAATGTGGCAGGACGGGTGATATAGTGATGGAGGAGGGGTGTGATTAGGGTGTAATGTGACAGGACGGGTGATATAGTGATGGAGGAGGGGTGTGTTTAGGGTGTAATGTGGCAGGACGGGTGATATAGTGATGAAGGAGGGGTGTGTTTAGGGTGTAATGTGGCAGGACGGGTGATATAGTGATGAAGGAGGGGTGTGTTTAGGGTGTAATGTGGCAGGACGGGTGATATAGTGATGAAGGAGGGGTGTGTTTAGGGTGTAATGTGACAGGACGGGTGATATAGTGATGAAGGAGGGATGTGTTTAGGGTGTAATGTGACAGGACGGGTGATATAGTGATGGAGGAGGGGTGTGTTTAGGGTGTAATGTGGCAGGACGGGTGATATAGTGATGAAGGAGGGGTGTGTTTAGGGTATAATGTGGCAGGACGGGTGATATAGTGATGAAGGAGGGGTGTGTTTAGGGTATAATGTGGTAGGACGGGTGATATAGTGATGAAGGAGGGGTGTGTTTAGGGTGTAATGTGGCAGGACGGGTGATAAAGTGATGGAGGAGGGGTGTGTTTAGGGTGTAATGTGGAAGGACGGGTGATATAGTGATGAAGGAGGGCTGTGTTTAGGGTGTAATGTGGCAGGACGGGTGATATAGTGATGAAGGAGGGGTGTGTTTAGGGTGTAATGTGACAGGACGGGTGATATAGTGATGGAGGAGGGGTGTGTTTAGGGTGTAATGTGACAGGACGGGTGATATAGTGATGGAGGAGGGGTGTGTTTAGGGTGTAATGTGACAGGACGGGTGATATAGTGATGGAGGAGGGGTGCGTTTAGGGTGTAATGTGGCAGGACGGGTGATATAGTGATGGAGGAGGGGTGCGTTTAGGGTGTAATGTGGCAGGACGGGTGATATAGTGATGAACGAGGGGTGTGTTTCGGGTGTAATGTGACAGGACGGGTGATATAGTGATGGAGGAGGGGTGTGTTTAGGGTGTAATGTGACAGGACGGGTGATATAGTGATGAAGGAGGGGTGTGTTTAGGGTGTAATGTGACAGGACGGGTGATATAGTGATGAAGGAGGGGTGTGATTAGGGTGTAATGTGACAGGACGGGTGATATAGTGATGGTGGAGGGGTGTGTTTAGGGTGTAATGTGGCAGGACGGGTGATATAGTGATGGAGGAGGGGTGTGATTAGGGTGTAATGTGACAGGACGGGTGATATAGTGATGGAGGAGGGGTGTGTTTAGGGTGTAATGTGGTAGGACGGGTGATATAGTGATGGAGGATGGGTGTGTTTAGGGTGTAATGTGACAGGACGGGTGATATAGTGATGAAGGAGGGGTGTGATTAGGGTGTAATGTGACAGGACGGGTGATATAGTGATGGTGGAGGGGTGTGTTTAGGGTGTACTGTGGCAGGACGGGTGATATAGTGATGGAGGAGGGGTGTGATTAGGGTGTAATGTGACAGGACGGGTGATATAGTGATGGAGGAGGGATGTGTTTAGGGTGTAATGTGGCAGGACGGGTGATATAGTGATGAAGGAGGGGTGTGTTTAGGGTGTAATGTGGCAGGACGGGTGATATAGTGATGAAGGAGGGGTGTGTTTAGGGTGTAATGTGACAGGACGGGTGATATAGTGATGAAGGAGGGGTGTGTTTAGGGTGTAATGTGGCAGGACGGGTGATATAGTGATGGAGGTGGGGTGTGCTTAGCAGTACATATCTCAGGCTTACAAACATATACAGTATATAAGGTATGTGCCCTATACATATTAGCCAGCGTCACCTCATATTAGAGATAAATAGTAAGTACTCCCAGTACAGAGAGTCACACAGCACAAGATTCCAGCAAACACAGACTAAAGATGGATGGAAAGACTGTGATCATATATTAGACAATCTCTCTGCGTAGAGATAATAGTAATTTCATTTGAAGACTAAATAAAGAGATAGAACGGGTTAAATGAGACATTAATCAGCCTCCCCTCGTTTACTGCCAGAAACACAATAATTAAACCCCAGAAAGTGAATGAATTCTGTCCGGCGCTCAGTATTTATGGCGCACGTTGCGATAAATCTTTGGAAAGTCTTTTCTCCCTCCAGCTTTTATGTTGTCAATTAGCCCCTAATAATCTCTTTCCAAATGGTGACTTTTGTGTCTGCCTGCAATAATGCCTCCGCGTTTTGCCTCCTGAGGGTGAATGATGAGGGGGGCGGCTGCTGACAGCGCCTGTTTCATGGGAGATAGGAGCGGACAAGCAGCAACGCAACACATCCCAAAAATCAACATCTTTTCTTGACCTTTCCATTGACCTATTGCCATTGTGATTGACCGGCGGCAGCCATTACTGAGGATTAGCAGGCGGGGGGCTGGGGGATGAGGGCTGGGAACACTTGTTACCAATTAATACAACACTACCTGCTGAACAGGTCACCTGTGTGGGGCAATGGAGGCTGCAAACCTGAGGCTATTTATTTACATACAGGCGTCCGTAATATCATGAGAAAAGGAAAAGCTGAGAAATAATGGCAGCCGGACATGAAGACGTATTTTATATACTACAGGGGAGATCGGGGTAACTGGGCCGTAACTACCGCTTCTCCAGGATGGTTGCTGGGGGAGGTGCCGTCCGTTCAGCCACTTACAAATATTAACCCCTGTGGAGGCATGTGGTCCCCCAATGCCACAGATATCTTGAAGTTACCCAAGCCTTGTCTTTTGGTCCGAGCTCCATAGACAGAAAGTCTACGATGATGTGGGCCAAAAGTGCATTGTGTACGACGCTATGATGTCATGACGTCGCAACACAGCTGTGCAGAAGTTTAAGATACTCAAATCCTTCACTTTTTGGTTAGGTCTTCCCCGCCACAGGTTTATATCCCCCCTCTATGCCCAGGTGGTGTTAGGATCTGGGTTTGTTGTGGACCCAGGGTGGTAATAGGAGCAGACACCTGAACAGACATGTACACGGATAATATAAAGTCCTGAATATAGAGAGGGAAGTGATGATGGGTAATGTCCAGGTAGTGGCAGAACTAAAAAGTATTTGTAATCCAAATGGTCTCTGCAAGGCTGCAGACAGGATGACAGTACTGATTGACACTGGTGAGATGAAATCCAGAGAGGTTATGGAGTAATTTGATTAGTAGTAGCAGATGAGTTAAGTGGAGAGTTGTACTGAGCTGGCTCAGTATAGAAACTGGATCAGCTGTGATATGAGCCAACAGAGAGCCAGGTAATTGGAGGCAGTGTAGGTACAGGGTTAACTACACACTCAGGTCTTTTGGCAGGGAGAGGGTTAATAGAAGGTGCAGGGTGGTTCCAGCAGGAGGCTGGGAGCAGGCAGAGCGATACAGGCTGCTTGGAAGCTGCGATCCAGCAAGAGCACAGGTGAGCACGGGAACAGACAGGTCTCAGAAGCACAGGAACTCTCTCACAGCATGTGCTGTGAAACACGTTGCACTGGCAACTATGTTGAGCTCTGAACTCCCTTAATTACTCAGTGCAGGATCGTGAATGGTCGGAGAGAGCATGTGACATGCCAGGATTGGATCAACTAAGTCACATGACCAGAAGCAAGATGGCGGCGCCTATACCAGAATGGAATGGAAACACCACCAGGCTTACCCCAGCCAGAATGACACAGTGCCTGCCACCAGACACCAGCTCATCCGCCGGAAGGACAACGCCACAGTGCCCTCACAGGTAATACCCGTCGTCCCCTATGCCGGGAAACCCTGGTCGTGACACGTGGATAGTAACACTGGTAGCTGACCGGCCTTGCTGTAGCGGACATGTGGTTGTGACGTCTGATATGCTTTCTCCAACTTGGATCTAGCAACAACCTTCACTTTTCCCGGGACTTTCAGACCCCTAGATATAGTAGTGCATTCATGTAGTCTGTACGTACATGAATGAGCCCCACGGCGGTATCAGGCGAGCTGGAGGTGGTAGAGAGCTTATCGCTTCTGTTATGTGTAATATCTTTTGCTTCTGGATACATGTAACCCTGTCATTCAATAGGCAGAGAACTGGTTTATACATAGCACAGTACTGTGTAAGTGTGAATTGACTTTACACTACACGTGACCAGGACGGGCAAATATCTACAATAAGTGCTCTCTTTTATATATAACATTAATTACAGGTGACAGAGGGATTTAATAGGCACACAGTATGGCGAGCAGATTCAGGTGATAAGGTGCATTGTATCAGCAGGAATAAATAGGCCTCTCACGCCCGCCCTATGGTACTTCCTATGAGGAAATTACACAAAAGCTTACAGTCCGTCTGTGTTATTTGGTTGCAGGAGTGTAATGAGATAAACGTGAGCGACGCTGTCTCGGGTGGATCGTTATCATGTGACGATAACCTGCCGCTGTGAAGTGTCTGTCTGGGATTGTACGGCACTGGAGGAATCTGAAGCATGACACAGTCTGAGCCGCCCCAAATAAACCTCTATTACAGCGCTGATGTTATGCCGGTGACTCAGTACATAAATCACCATTTCCCAACACACTAAATTCTCCTCCATCGTCCGCAGCCCTCCCGGGATAATGCTGGGACAATGCAGGGCCTACACCGGGGGACGCAATAATCAGTAATCACATCTGGGGAAACAAGAGTATGATTTGTCCACGACCAGAATTACCAAAAGTGATTTATGATCCGCAAAAGTAAAAAATCTCCGCTGATGTCACATTTATTCAGTAATATTAACATTTATATATATATATATATCGCAGCAGCATATTACATTGCGCTATCACTTCATACTCCTGGAGTGCCTGGAGAGGTAAGAAATGATTTGGGGGAGTCCCCCATTATTCCCTGGAATAGTAGGGTATACTCACGGATCTCTAATGATGTGGGGGAGTCGGAGGGTTGCGATCCGCGCCGAATCGTGTCATCGCAGCGCTGCTCCGCATGGCACCATCGGAACATTCACTATTCCTATGGCAGGGGCAGTGTCTCTGTCTGCGTAATGTCCTGTGCACCGTGCAGACAATCAGGACGCGGTGCCACTCAGTGCGCAGAATTAAAGCATTGGCCGCTTGCACACGCTATGGACACGGCGTCCACCTCTGAATCACGCCCTATGTACACGTGAGGCGGCCACAGAAATTCCCATCACAACATTTAGTGTCCGATGCTCCGAGCAATGAGACAACCAATCTAGCAATAACCCGACCGTCTCATTGAGGCTGACTGACGGGTGCGCTATAATCATGGAATTAATGATCAGTGATCCTGCTGACAATGGGCCTCATTCACGCAATGCTGATATTTACAAAGTTTGAGTGTTTGTTAGCCATTGCGCACACGTGAAAGCTGCGCTGCGCAGCAACTGTTTTGCAATCACGCGCACACAGAGGATGCTCTCACAAAGTGGGTGACAGGTGGTCAGCGCTTCGTGGAAGGGACGGGGGGGTGGTTAGAAATACGCAGGAATGTCGGTATCGTTTAAACACTGTTTTCTGGGCGTCCATAAATCAGCCCCTGCGTCCTTGCCGGCAGCAGGAGAGCCCTCTGCGTGTCTGGCCAAGCGCTGTGCCTGCGACAGTCTAGAATTACTCCGAAGGCTGATGGCAGCCGGATCTGCGCTCCAAGCGGCGGATGTGAGTTGCTGTTAGTGGGCATGTCTAAGCACTGGACGGCGAGTGAATCATTAGCATATCCTCGCAGTTGCGATCCGTGAGAGATGGCAGCTGCGATGGCTTTTGTGTGCGGGGCTGAACCAATAGCTTTCTGACCTGTATGATCTGTAATAAGTTACTGAGAGGAATAATAACCTCTGCGGACCCTACAGTAAGGGACGGCGTATGCTACATTTCTGTATTCCGGACACTTCAGCAGACGAATGAGAGAGGAACTAAGATATGAAAATGGAGAACGTTTCCTTCTCTATAATCACTTTCACTTTACAGCTCAGAGAAGCTTTTACAGCTTATAGTAGCTATTATATAAGAAAAGCCCTATGTAATATTGGTATAGCAAGAACAACATAATTCCAACATTATTGTCTCTTCAGGGCTGCTGAGACACAGACACGTATTACACAGACACGTGTTACACAGACACATGTTACACAGACATGTATTACACAGACACATATTACACAGACAGGTATTACACAGACACGTATTACACAGACACGTATTACACAGACACGTATTACATAGACAGGTATTACACACACACGTATTACACAGACACATATTACACAGACAGGTATTACACAGACACGTATTACACAGACACGTATTACACAGACACGTATTACATAGACAGGTATTACACACACACGTATTACACAGACACATATTACACAGACACATATTACACAGACAGGTATTACACAGACACGTATTACACAGACACGATAGACAGGTATTACACAGACACGTAATACATAGACACGTATTACACAGACACGTATTACATAGACACGTATTACACAGACAGGTATTACACAGACACGTATTACACAGACACGTATTATATAGACAGGTATTACACAGACACGTATTAAACAGATACATATTACACAGACACGTGTTACACAGACACGTGTTACACAGACACGTATTACATAGACACGTATTACACAGACACGTATTACAAAGACACGTATTACACTGACACGTATTACACAGACAGGTATTACATAGACACGTATTACATAGACACGTATTACATAGACAGGTATTACACAGACACGTATTACATAGACACGTATTACACAGACACGTATTACACAGACACGTCTTACACAGACAGATATTACACAGACACGTATAACACAGACACGTATAACACAGACACGTATTACACAGACACGTATAACACAGACACGTATAACACAGATACGTGTTACACAGACACTTATTACACACGTATAACACAGACACTTATTACGCAGATACGTATTACACAGACACTTATTACACAGATACGTATAACACAGACACGTATTACACAGACACTTATTACACAGACACGTATAACACAGACACTTATTACACAGATACGTGTTACACAGACACTTATTACACACACACGTATTACACAGACACGTCTTACACAGACACTTATTACACAGACACGTATTACACACACTTATTACACAGACACGTATAACACAGACACTAATTACACAGATACGTGTTACACAGACACTTATTACACAGACACGTATAACACAGACACTTGTTACACAGATACGTGTTATACAGACACTTATTACACACACATGTATTACACAGACACTTATTACACAGACACGTATAACACAGACACGTATAACACAGGCACTTATTACACAGACGCGTATTACACAGACACTTATTACACACACACGTATAACACAGGCACTTATTACACAGATACATGTTACACAGACACTTATTACACACACGTATTACACAGACACTTATTACACAGACACGTATAACACAGACACGTATTACACAGATACGTATTACACAGACACTTATTACACAGACACGTATAACACAGGCACGTCTTACACAGACACGTATTACACAGACACTTATTACACACACACGTATTACACAGACACTTATTACACAGACACGTATAACACAGACACTTATTACACAGACACGTATTACACAGACACTTATTACACACACACGTATAACACAGACACTTATTACACAGATACATGTTACACAGACACTTATTACACACACGTATTACACAGACACTTATTATACAGACACGTATAACACAGACACGTATTACACAGATACATATTACACAGACACTTATTACACAGACACTTATAACACAGACACGTATTACACAGACACGTATTACACAGACACTTATTACACACACACGTATTACACAGACACGTATCGGCTACAGTATATAAGTAGTCTTACGCAGTGTGAGCAGCATTATGCTCCCAGGGGTATCAGTGACTGTTGAGTACTGCAGCGGTGCTGAGGGGTGGGAAGCTGCCATGGGAGGTACCTGTGATCCCTGCTGGAGCCACTGCAGGGACCGGACATGTCAGGTTACCCTCCTGAGGTCCCCACTCTGCTCTCCAGGTGGTGCAGCACCAGGCCCTCACCCACATATTGCTATGGGGCCACAACAAGGGCATACCACTTGTAATCTAACAATGCAGAGAAATGTATACACAATATCTTCATCCCACCCATACCCTCCACACAAAGAACAACTTCTACCAAACTTCCAGGTGGCGTCATGCGTATAGGGACAGGACACATCACTCAAATATGCACCAAACCATGGGCCAGATTCACTACCGAACGCAACTGCGAATGCTATAGCGATTACGCACGCAGTTCAACTGCGATAGTATGCTAATCCATTGTGATCGCTATGCTGCTGGTGCACTATATAACGATATAAGGACGCCCACTTTACCTTACACACATCAGTAATACTGAGCAAGACTGAGAGACCATCAGTAACATGGAGTACCATCACAGCCTCACATACACTTACACAGGCTCTGACCTTACTCAGGAATTACTAACCTCATCACACACAGTGATTACACAAGACTGAGATACCATCAGTAACATGGAGTACCATCACATCCTCACACACACTTACACAGGCTCTGACCTTACTCAGGAATTACTAACCTCATCACACACAGTGATTACACAAGACAGAGATACCATCAGTAACATGGAGTACCATCACAGCCTCACACACACTTACACAGGCTCTGACCTTACTCAGGAATTACTAACCTCATCACACACAGTGATTACACAAGACAGAGATACCATCAGTAACATGGAGTACCATCACAGCCTCACACACACTTACACAGGCTCTGACCTTACTCAGGAATTACTAACCTCATCACACACAGTGATTACACAAGACAGAGATACCATCAGTAACATGGAGTACCATCACAGCCTCACACACACTTACACAGGCTCTGACCTTACTCAGGAATTACTAACCTCATCACACGCAGTGATTACACAATACTGAGACACCATCAGTAACATGGAGTACCATCACATCCTCACTTACACTTACACAGGCTCTGACCTTACTCAGGAATTACTAACCTCATCACACACAGTGACTACACAAGACTGAGATACCATCAGTAACATGGAGTACCATCACATCCTCACACACACTTACACAGGCTCTGACCTTACTCAGGAATTACTAACCTCATCACACACAGTGATTACACAAGGCTGAGAAACCATCAGTAACATGGATTACCATCACAGCCTCACACACACTTACACAGGCTCTGACCTTACTCAGGAATTACTAACCTCATCACACACAGTGATTACACAAGACTGAGAAACCATCAGTAACATGGAGTACCATCACAGCCTCACACACACTTACACAGGCTCTGACCTTACTCAGGAATTACTAACCTCATCACACGCAGTGATTACACAATACTGAGATACCATCAGTAACATGGAGTACCATCACATCCTCACACACTTACACAGGCTCTGACCTTACTCAGGAATTACTAACCTCATCACACACAGTGACTACACAAGACTGAGATACCATCAGTAACATGGAGTACCATCACATCCTCACACACACTTACACAGGCTCTGACCTTACTCAGGAATTACTAACCTCATCACACACAGTGATTACACAAGGCTGAGATACCATCAGTAACATGGAGTACCATCACATCCTCACACACACTTACACAGGCTCTGACCTTACTCAGGAATTACTAACCTCATCACACACAGTGATTACACAAGGCTGAGATACCATCAGTAACATGGAGTACCATCACAGCCTCACACACACTTACACAGGCTCTGACCTTACTCAGGAATTACTAACCTCATCACACGCAGTGATTACACAAGACTGAGATAACATCAGTAACATGGAGTACCATCACATCCTCACACACACTTACACAGGCTCTGACCTTACTCAGGAATTACTAACCTCATCACACGCAGTGACTACACAAGACTGAGAGACCATCAGTAACATGGAGTACCATCATAGCCTCACACACACTTACACAGGCTCTGACCTTACTCAGGAATTACCAACCTCATCACACACAGTGACTACACAAGACTGAGATACCATCAGTAACATGGAGTACTATCACATCCTCACAGACACTTACACAGGCTCTGACCTTACTCAGGAATTACTAACCTCATCACACACAGTGATTACACAAGACTGAGATACCATCAGTAACATGGAGTACCATCACATCCTCACACACACTTACACAGGCTCTGACCTTACTCAGGAATTACTAACCTCATCACACACAGTGACTACACAAGACTGAGAAACCATCAGTAACATGGAGTACCATCACAGCCTCACACACACTTACACAGGCTCTGACCTTACTCAGGAATTACTAACCTCATCACACACAGTGATTACACAAGACTGAGAGACCATCAGTAACATGGAGTACCATCACATCCTCACACACACTTACACAGGCTCTGACCTTACTCAGGAATTACTAACCTCATCACACACAGTGATTACACAAGACTGAGAGACCATCAGTAACATGGAGTACCATCACAGCCTCACACACACTTACACAGGCTCTGACCGTACTCATGAATTACTAACCTCATCACACACAGTGATTACACAAGACTGAGACACCATCAGTAACATGGAGTACCATCACATCCTCACACACACTTACACAGGCTCTGACCTTACTCAAGAATTACTAACATCATCACACACAGTGATTACACAAGACTGAGATACCATCAGTAACATGGAGTACCATCACAGCCTCACACACACTTACACAGGCTCTGATCTTACTCAGGAATTACTAACCTCATCACACGCAGTGATTACACAAGACTGAGAGACCATCAGTAACATGGAGTACCATCACATCCTCACACACACTTACACAGGCTCTGACATTACTCAGGAATTACTAACCTCATCACACACAGTGATTACACAAGACTGAGAGACCATCAGTAACATGGAGTACCATCACATCCTCACACACACTTACACAGGCTCTGACCTTACTCAGTAATTACTAACCTCATCACACACAGTGATTACACAAGACTGAGAGACCATCAGTAACATGGAGTACCATCACAGCCTCACACACACTTACACAGGCTCTGACCTTACTCAAGAATTACTAATCTCATCACACACAGTGATTACACAACACTGAGAAACCATCAGTAACATGGAGTACCATCACAGCCTCACACACACTTACACAGGCTCTGACCTTACTCAGGAATTACTAACCTCATCACACGCAGTGATTACACAAGACTGAGATAACATCAGTAACATGGAGTACCATCACAGCCTCACACACACTTACACAGGCTCTGACCTTACTCAAGAATTACTAACATCATCACACACAGTGATTACACAAGGCTGAGATACCATCAGTAACATGGAGTACCATCACAGCCTCACACACACTTACACAGGCTCTGACCTTACTCAGGAATTACTAACCTCATCACACGCAGTGACTACACAAGACTGAGAGACCATCAGTAACATGGAGTACCATCATAGCCTCACACACACTTACACAGGCTCTGACCTTACTCAGGAATTACCAACCTCATCACACACAGTGACTACACAAGACTGAGATACCATCAGTAACATGGAGTACTATCACATCCTCACAGACACTTACACAGGCTCTGACCTTACTCAGGAATTACTAACCTCATCACACACAGTGATTACACAAGACTGAGATACCATCAGTAACATGGAGTACCATCACATCCTCACACACACTTACACAGGCTCTGACCTTACTCAGGAATTACTAACCTCATCACACACAGTGACTACACAAGACTGAGAAACCATCAGTAACATGGAGTACCATCACAGCCTCACACACACTTACACAGGCTCTGACCTTACTCAGGAATTACTAACCTCATCACACACAGTGATTACACAAGACTGAGAGACCATCAGTAACATGGAGTACCATCACATCCTCACACACACTTACACAGGCTCTGACCTTACTCAGGAATTACTAACCTCATCACACACAGTGATTACACAAGACTGAGATACCATCAGTAACATGGAGTACCATCACAGCCTCACACACACTTACACAGGCTCTGACCGTACTCATGAATTACTAACCTCATCACACACAGTGATTACACAAGACTGAGACACCATCAGTAACATGGAGTACCATCACATCCTCACACACACTTACACAGGCTCTGACCTTACTCAAGAATTACTAACCTCATCACACGCAGTGATTACACAAGACTGAGAGACCATCAGTAACATGGAGTACCATCACATCCTCACACACACTTACACAGGCTCTGACATTACTCAGGAATTACTAACCTCATCACACACAGTGATTACACAAGACTGAGAGACCATCAGTAACATGGAGTACCACCACAGCCTCACACACACTTACACAGGCTCTGACCTTACTCAGGAATTACTAACCTCATCACACACAGTGACTACACAAGACTGAGATACCATCAGTAACATGGAGTACCATCACATCCTCACACACACTTACAGAGGCTCTGACCTTACTCAGTAATTACTAACCTCATCACACACAGTGATTACACAAGACTGAGAGACCATCAGTAACATGGAGTACCATCACATCCTCACACACACTTACACAGGCTCTGACCTTACTCAAGAATTACTAATCTCATCACACACAGTGATTACACAACACTGAGAAACCATCAGTAACATGGAGTACCATCACAGCCTCACACACACTTACACAGGCTCTGACCTTACTCAAGAATTACTAACATCATCACACACAGTGATTACACAAGACTGAGATACCATCAGTAACATGGAGTACCATCACATCCTCACACACACTTACACAGGCTCTGACCTTACTCAGGAATTATTAACCTCATCACACACAGTGATTACACAAGACTGAGATACCATCAGTAACATGGAGTACCATCACATCCTCACACACACTTACACAGGTTCTGACCTTACTCAGGAATTACTAACCTCATCACACACAGTGACTACACAAGCCTGAGAGACCATCAGTAACATGGAGTACCATCACAGCCTCACACACACTTACACAGGCTCTGACCTTACTCAGGAATTACTAACCTCATCACACACAGTGATTACACAAGACTGAGAAACCATCAGTAACATGGAGTACCATCACAGCCTCACACACACTTACACAGGCTCTGACCATACTCAGGAATTACTAACCTCATCACACACAGTGACTACACAAGACTGAGAATCCATCAGTAACAAGGAGTACCCCTGCAACGGCGTTCAGACGGACTGGCACCCCTGCGTTCGGCCACCCATGCCCCCGTTACCACTCACAAACTGAATTTCATGTAAATCTCTCTGCGATGGGTCAGCGTAGCCACTGCGATCATAGTCCCGATCGCAATGGCTAGTTTGCGCTCTGCGATGTATACACATGTGCATTACGCAACAATCGGCCGATAGCGTGCGTATTAGCAACTGCGTTCCTTGCTGAATCAGACCCTATAGCATCCAATCAGACGCCTGCTTTCATTGCCATATATTATGTACTATCCTGAGAAAAGCAAACAGCCGATTGGATACTACGGATCGCTGCATAATACAGTCATATTAGTAACAAAGTGATATATAATAATATAAAACTCCATTAGCTATAATGGGAATGAGAATATTATAATGGGGCTAAATGATTGAGACTCATTTGATTGTGTTGCACCACAAGTAATGGGAAGTATGGAAATGTGTCACCTGGGAACCAGACTTACAGGAGAGAAGTGAAAGACGTGAGATAAATATTATATGGCTACCATCCTGTGTCCTTCTAACAAGACAGATAAACTACTTCTGCTTTTCACACTTGTTTTCCAGTCGCCTTTGCTGAGCAATTACCTGGAGCTAAAGGCAAGGCTTAGGATCTGTTATAGCCCAGCTGGGTTACTGCAATTGGAAAATAGGTGAGAAAAGCAGAAAGAGGCATCATGTCGGGTCCAGCCGTGGTTAGCGCAGGGATTGTGCTTTATGTACGGAGCTGAATCTTATCTGGTAAAGACTGAACTGCACTCTCTGCCCCCCGCCACTGCCCATCCATACATTGATTTCCATTGTGACTGTGATTTATAGGCGACCGCGCAGTCAGTGGGATAAAGTGAAGCCGATTCCTTCATACAAAACTCAGTCTGAGCAGCCGGTTGCAGCACAAAACCAGTTTTCTGAGTATTGAATAAGCATCATTCGCACCCCTGGCTCCGGCACATAATGCATGGAGGCAGACCGCGCTTTCACGTCCAGATCGTTGCCTTAGTTTTGCGTCTATCGCGTCCCCAGATAAGTTTAAGAAACTTTGCACAGGATAGTTCAGGCTGCAGAGTGTTACCAGCAGGAGAATGAGGGGACCAGCCTGGCAAATTATGGGCCTGATTCAGAGACAGACAGTAATGCTAATGCAGCTGCATTCTCCCACCGATCGCAGGTGCTAAAATATGCTAATGTCTACAAAGCATAGCCGAGCATAGGGACCCCCACTGCTGCCTCCTCATATCCGTACAGTGTAAGCACAGCCCAGCATAGGGACACCTACTGCTGCCTCCTCATATCCGTACAGTGTAAGCACAGCCCAGCATAGGGACCCCCACTGCTGCCTTCTCATATCCGTACAGTGTAAGTACAGCCCAGCATAGGGACGCCCACTACTGCCTCCTCATATCCGTACAGTGTAATTACAGCCCAGCATAGGGACCCCCACTACTGCCTCCTCATATCCGTACAGTGTAAGCACAGCCCAGCATAGGGACGGTCACTGCTGCCTCCTCATATCCGTACAGTGTAAGCACAGCCCAGCATAGGGACACCACTGCTGCCTCCTCACATCTGTACAGTGTAAGCACAGCCCAGCATAGGGACCCCCACTGCTGCCTTCTCATATCCGTACAGTGTAAGTACAGCCCAGCATAGGGACACCCACTACTGCCTCCTCATATCCGTACAGTGTAATTACAGCCCAGCATAGGGACCCCCACCACTGCCTCCTCATATCCGTACAGTGTAAGCACAGCCCAGCATAGGGACACCCACTGCTGCCTCCTCATATCTATACACTGTAAACACAGCCCATCATAGGGACACCCACTGCTGCCTCCTCATATCTGTACAGTGTAATCACAGCCCAGCATAGGGACGCCCACTGCTGCCTCCTCATATCCGTACAGTGTAAGCACAGCCCAGCATAGGGACGCCCACTACTGCCTCCTCATATCCGTACAGTGTAATTACAGCCCATCATAGGGACCACCACTACTGCCTCCTCATATCCGTACAGTGTAATCACAGCCCAGCATAGGGACGCTCACTGCTGCCTCCTCATATCCGTACAGTGTAAGCACAGCCCAGCATAGGGACGCCACTGCTGCCTCCTCATATCCGTACAGTGTAAGCACAGCCCAGCATAGGAACGCCCACTGCTGCCTCCTCATATCTGTACAGTGTAATCACAGCCCAGCATAGGGACGTCTACTGCTGCCTCCTCATATCCATACAGCGTAATCACAGCCCAGCATAGGGACGCCCACTGCTGCCTTCTCATATCCGTACAGTGTAAGCACAGCCCAGCATAGGGACGCCCACTGCTGCCTCCTCATATCCGTACAGTGTAATCACAGCCCAGCATAGGGACGCTCACTGCTGCCTCCTCATATCTGTACAGTGTAATCACAGCCCAGCATAGGGACGCCCACTGCTGCCGCCTCATATCTGTACAGTGTAATCACAGCCCAGCATAGGGACACCCACTGCTGCCTCCTCATATCCGTACAGTGTAAGCACAGCCCAGCATAGGGACACCCACTGCTGCCTCCTCATATCCGTACAGTGTAAGCACAGCCCAGCATAGGGACGCCCACTGCTGCCTTCTCATATCTGTACAGTGCAAGCACAGCCCAGCATAGGGACACCCACTGCTGCCTCCTCATATCTGTACAGTGTAATCACAGCCCAGCATAGGGACGCCCACTGCTGCCTCCTCATATCCGTACAGTGTAATCACAGCCCAGCATAGGGACACCCACTGCTGCCTCCTCATATCCGTACAGTGTAAGCACAGCCCAGCATAGGGACGCCCACTGCTGCCTTCTCATATCTGTACAGTGCAAGCACAGCCCAGCATAGGGACACCCACTGCTGCCTCCTCATATCCGTACAGTGTAATTACAGCCCATCATAGGGACCACCACTACTGCCTCCTCATATCCGTACAGTGTAATCACAGCCCAGCATAGGGACGCTCACTGCTGCCTCCTCATATCCGTACAGTGTAAGCACAGCCCAGCATAGGGACGTCTACTGCTGCCTCCTCATATCCGTACAGTGTAATCACAGCCCAGCATAGGGACGTCTACTGCTGCCTCCTCATATCCATACAGCGTAATCACAGCCCAGCATAGGGACGCCCACTGCTGCCTCCTCATATCTGTACAGTGTAATCACAGCCCAGCATAGGGACGTCTACTGCTGCCTCCTCATATCCATACAGCGTAATCACAGCCCAGCATAGGGACGCCCACTGCTGCCTTCTCATATCCGTACAGTGTAAGCACAGCCCAGCATAGGGACGCCCACTGCTGCCTCCTCATATCCGTACAGTGTAATCACAGCCCAGCATAGGGACGCTCACTGCTGCCTCCTCATATCTGTACAGTGTAATCACAGCCCAGCATAGGGACGCCCACTGCTGCCGCCTCATATCTGTACAGTGTAATCACAGCCCAGCATAGGGACGCCCACTGCTGCCTCCTCATATCCGTACAGTGTAATCACAGCCCAGCATAGGGACACCCACTGCTGCCTCCTCATATCCGTACAGTGTAAGCACAGCCCAGCATAGGGACGCCCACTGCTGCCTTCTCATATCTGTACAGTGCAAGCACAGCCCAGCATAGGGACACCCACTGCTGCCTCCTCATATCCGTACAGAGTAAGCACAGCCCAGCATAGGGACGCCCACTGCTGCCTCCTCATATCTGTACAGTGCAAGCACAGCCCAGCATAGGGACACCCACTGCTGCCTCCTCATATCTGTACAGTGTAAGCACAGCCCAGCATAGGGACACTCACTGCTGCCCTCTCATATCTGTACAGTGTAAGCACAGCCCAGCATAGGGACGCCACTACTGCCTCCTCATATCTATACAGTGTAAGCACAGCCGAGCATACGGATCCCCACTACTGCCTCCTCATATCTATACAGTGTAAGCACAGCCCAGCATAGGGACACACACTGCTGCCCTCTCATATCTGTACAGTGTAAGCACAGTCCAGCATAGGGACGCCACTACTGCCTCCTCATATCTATACAGTGTAAGCACAGCCCAGCATAGGGACACCTACTGCTGCCTCCTCATATCCGTACAGTGTAATTACAGCCCAGCATAGGGACGCCCACTGCTGCCTCCTCATATCCGTACAGTGTAAGCACAGCCCAGCATAGGGACACACACTGCTGCCTTCTCGTATCCGTACAGTGTAAGCACAGCCCAGCATAGGGACGTCCACTGCTGCCTTCTCATATCCGTACAGTGTAAGCACAGCCCAGCATAGGGACAACCACTGCTGCCTTCTCATATCCGTACAGTGTAAGCACAGCCCAGCATAGGGATGCCCACTGCTGCCTTATCATATCCGTACAGTGTAAGCACAGCCCAGCATAGGGACGCCCACTGCTGCCTTCTCATATCCATACAGTGTAAGCACAGCCCAGCATAGGGACACCCACTGCTGTCTTCTCATATACGTACAGTGTAATCACAGCCCAGCATAGGGAAGCCCACTGCTGCCTTCTCATATACGTACAGTGTAAGCACAGACCAGCATAGGGACGCCCACTGCTGCCTTCTCATATCCGTACAGTGTAAGCACAGCCCAGCATAGGGACGCCCACTGCTGCCTCCTCATATCCGTACATTGAGTATGGGTATGATGCCCATTACAGGGTGTGCTGTGCTGTGTGTGAGGCCCTGCTGTACATTACCCCGGGTGGCCATGGCCTGGCTGAGTATGGGTACGATGCCCATTACAGGCTCTCTGTGCTGTGTGTGAGGCCCTGCTGTACATTACCCCAGGTGGCCATGGCCTGGCTGAGTATGGGTACGATGCCCATTACAGGCTCTCTGTGCTGTGTGTGAGGCCCTGCTGTACATTACCCCAGGTGGCCATGGCCTGGCTGAGTATGGGTACGATGCCCATTACAGGCTCTCTGTGCTGTGTGTGAGGCCCTGCTGTACATTACCCCAGGTGGCCATGGCCTGGCTGAGTATGGGTACGATGCCCATTACAGGCTCTCTGTGCTGCGTGTGAGGCCCTGCTGTACATTACCCCAGGTGGCCATGGCCTGGCTGAGTATGGGTACGATGCCCATTACAGGCTCTCTGTGCTGTGTGTGAGGCCCTGCTGTACATTACCCCAGGTGGCCATGGCCTGGCTGAGTATGGGTACGATGCCCATTACAGGCTCTCTGTGCCGTGTGTGAGGCCCTGCTGTACATTACCCCAGGCGGCCATGGCCTGGCTGAGTATGGGTATGATGCCCATTACAGGCTCTCTGTCCTGCGTGTGAGGCCCTGCTGTACATTACCCCGGGTGACCATGGCCTGGCTGAGTATGGGTACGATGCCCATTACAGGCTCTCTGTGCCGTGTGTGAGGCCCTGCTGTACATTACCCCAGGCGGCCATGGCCTGGCTGAGTATGGGTATGATGCCCATTACAGGCTCTCTGTGCTGCGTGTGAGGCCCTGCTGTAGGTGACCCGGAGCAGGCAGGAAGAGCCGCCATAAGATTGATGTTCTTCCTTCACAAAGGCCCATACACCATGTTCTCTCTTAACCCTCTTTACTTAACCTAATGAATGTGAGGTACATTAATCCTATAACATCTCTGTAAGGACGTTGCCAGTGTTACAGGGCTGACAAAAGGAGCTTTCTAATAGAGGGAGAGTAATGACAGCGGGGCTCTGCCCTCACAGAGCTCCACAAAGCCCTATTCAGGGGACATGTCCATTGTTTGCTCACAATTAGCTGGAAAGTGATTAATGCAGGGATTTATGAGCTGATGGCGGCCGCTTATTTGGCCAGAGAGGGTATTTTACAGCCTCCACCGCTCTGAAATCGGATTTATCCAGCAATCCATTCGCAGCGTCTCATGCCCAGACCGAGGGCCACCAGCCTGCGGCACGGAGAGAAGGGGGTGATGGGTCTACAGTATCATTTACTGTGGGGATCATACTCCAGGCGCCGGGCTGTACTTACAGTGCGTTCGCCTACGCCACAGCGAAGAAGAGACAAGTTTCGCATCATGTTGTGTTGCCCAACAATGACAGTGCCTGCGACACGGCCCCTTCCCCTAATACAAAGAGCCCTCCCATGAAACCACGTCATCATTTATTTATATGACACGTATTGCAGAAACCTGGCCTGAGCCCATTATCTGATGAGAGAGGTGATATCATACACACGGGCTCATTTCGTTATTTACTGCGACCAGCGGGACCTTTCGCTTTTTGTAACGCTGCTTCTCGCAGCCACACACGCTCAGGTACCGCCGTATTCATCTATAGTCTCCTACCCAGCGACGAGCAGCGACGTCTCCCCCCTCGGAGGTGTACTCCTCGGTTTCGCCTAATGCTACCAGCAACGAGTCAATGTGAAATGCGCCTGTGGTGCGCGGCAGCCATTTGCACATGCACATAGCTGTGACATCCAGTGACGCTGCTCTATCGCCGTCTATAGGCAAGGTATAGGTAACGGAAACACATGGTGGCATTACCTAGCGGAGAAAAACCTGGCTGTATACATAGAGGGGTATTCAATATGAAAGGTTAACTTCCCTGGCGAAGTTAACGTTTCATATCGGAGTTTTTTTCTGCGTAAAGGCATGGTGTGCGCTCCCGCTTATCCCCGTATTCAAAATAAAATTAACGAAAACGGGAAACTCCGAAGTTGGATTTGCGTAAAGTTACACATTTTTCCTTAAAATAATTGTAAGACCCCCTAAAGTTGTAAAAACATGGGGGAACATTATGGGTACCCCGCAGCAGGTGTTTTTTTCCCAACATTGAATAAGTGATGCAGAAGAGCACATAGGTTATTTTTTTCGTTTTTTTAAGTGGTCCCATCAAATTTGGGGTACATGAAAATGGGTACTAGCATATTTTTAAGTCCCTAAAGTAATTTTTTAAAAATTCTGCATTTGTGCACCTGCCGCTATAATTCTATTCTAGAAAAAACCTGCCGCATACTTGCAGAATAGCCCAGAATTGCACCCCAATTTTTAAATTAATTTTTTGGGGTGTCCCTATTTTTTTTAAAAAACTTTTTTTGACACAGTTCTTTTTTAAATGTCAGTCCCAGGGGTGCAGGCTATTTTTTTTAAGCCTGCACCCCTAAACCCCAATTCTGCACTTTTTTTCGACACCTATTCAATGGTGAAAAGTTATCACCGATTTTTATCAAAGACTTTTCAAAACTGCGATACGTCTTTGAAATTGAATACGGTGTAAAACTAAAACCAGTGATATTAACGCAAAAAAGTTAAAAAGTGCGATATTAACGCAAAAAACGATGTTATCGCAGCCATATTGAATACCCCTAATAGAGTTAAGTCATCAATGTGGAAATTAAGGGGTAAATTTACTAAAAGTGAGAGTTTTTAGAAGAGAGTTTTAAAAGTGATGTTGCCCATAGCAACCACTCAGATTCTAGCTATTATCTTCTGGAAGGTGCTAGTTAAATGTTAAGTAGAATCTGATTGGTTGCTATGGGCAACATCACTTTTAATGGAGCGTACACACGGTCAGATTTGTCAGACTTGTCAGATTTGTCAGATGAACGATTAAACGATTTGAACGATTTGGACGATTTGACCAAAGTTTTGAACGATTTGAACGATTGAACGATTTTTGACTGCATTAAAATGAATAGAATCGTCCAAGTCTGACTGCAAACCCATCAGATGTCAGATATCGTTATCTGACAAACGGGAACGCGCATCGTTGATCGTCCATCGTTCAGGCATGTCAGATATGAACGATTTTCCTTCAGATATGAACGACTGAACGATTTTTAAATCGTTATCGTCCATATCTGAAGAAAAAATCTGATCGTGTGTATGCACCATTAAACTCACTTCTAAAAACTCTCACTTTAGTAAATTTACCTCTAAAACTTATTTGAGCACTATTGCAGGATATTAGGCACAGAATCGCTGGATAATAGACTCCAATTATTACCAAACCTTGGGGCAGATTTTTAGTACAGGGAGGGGTCACGTCGTCCTCTGTCGCCCCCGTTGCGCATGAGTGTCTGCATGCGCAGTGATTTGCTGTCTGCGGCTGTGTGTCCGGGGTATACGTTGTTAGGAGCGATGAGCATCTTCATGCAAAACGTTATATCCGCAGCAAGCAGCGTATTTATCCTACTTTAGCGAGGCAGGAACAGGCCGCTGCGCTCATTTGTAACAATTAGGTGAGGGCCGCGTAGAAGCACTTTTGCTAGAGAATCCTATCGCTCATGTTGGCTAATTCTTCTGTCCAGCTGACGGATGGAGGAGACGGTAATTGGTTGGACAGCCAGCAACCGGAACTGGCGATTGCATTCATTAAGCTGTGACAGCTGCATTCGTTACCCTGGAAGATATACAGAGGCCTCACCACCAGTGACCGAATGCGAGATACGGACGGCAAAGAGCCGATATGAACTAAGCGTAAATCTGACACCACCATGATCAGACGTCAGGATAGAAATAGCAGGAAAACCTCCCCTTATACCTGGTCTGAGTCCTGCAGGGTGTATGACGCAGGTGCCTGTTACTGGTCTCAGTCCTGCAGGGTGTATGACGCAGGTGCCTGTTACTGGTCTGGGTCCTGCAGGGTGTATGACGCAGGTGCCTGTTACTGGTCTGAGTCCTGCAGGGTGTATGACGCAGGTGCCTGTTACTGGTCTGAGTCCTGCAGGGTGTATGACGCAGGTGCCTGTTACTGGTCTGTCCTGCAGGGTGTATGACGCAGGTGCCTGTTACTGGTCTGAGTCCTGCAGGGTGTATGACGCAGGTGCCTGTTACTGGTCTGAGTCCTGCAGGGTGTATGACGCTGGTACCTGTTACTGGTCTGAGTCCTGCAGGGTGTATGACGCAGGTGCCTGTTACTGGTCTGAGTCCTGCAGGGTGTATGACGCAGGTGCCTGTTACTGGTCTGAGTCCTGCAGGGTGTATGACGCAGGTGCCTGTTACTGGTCTGAGTCCTGCAGGGTGTATGACGCAGGTGCCTGTTACTGGTCTGGGTCCTGCAGGGTGTATGACGCAGGTGCCTGTTACTGGTCTGAGTCCTGCAGGGTGTATGACGCAGGTGCCTGTTACTGGTCTGAGTCCTGCAGGGTGTATGACGCTGGTGCCTGTTACTGGTCTGGGTCCTGCAGGGTGTATGACGCAGGTGCCGGTTACTGGTCTGAGTCCTGCAGGGTGTATGACGCAGGTGCCTGTTACTGGTCTGAGTCCTGCAGGGTGTATGACGCTGGTGCCTGTTACTGGTCTGGGTCCTGCAGGGTGTATGACGCAGGTGCCGGTTACTGGTCTGAGTCCTGCGTGTGCATCCCTGCTATTCGCCGTATTCAATTCCAAAACAGGAGAAAACGACAAGTGGCGAATGCAAAACAGGCGGAAAGTACTCTCAGAATTGGGGAAACCAGCCTGTGACAGACACGGAGGGCGACGCTCATGTGACAGACATGGAGGGCGACGGTCATGTGACAGACACGGAGGGCGACGCTCATGTGACAGACACGGAGGGCGACGCTCGTGTGACAGACACGGAGGGCGACGCTCGTGTGACAGACACGGAGGGCGACGCTCATGTGACAGACACGGAGGGAGACGCTCATGTGACAGACACGGGGGCGACGCTCATGTGACAGACACGGAAGGCGACGCTCATGTGACGGGACACGGAGGGCGACGCTCATGTGACAGACACGGAGGGAGACGATCATGTGACAGACACGGGGGCGACGCTCATGTGACAGACACGGAGGGCGACGCTCATGTGACAGACACGGAGGGAGACGCTCATGTGACAGACACGGAGGGAGACGCTCATGTGACAGACACGGAGGGCGACGCTCATGTGACAGACACGGAGGGCGACGCTCATGTGACAGACACGGAGGGAGACGCTCATGTGACAGACATGGGGTGTGACGCCCATGTGACAGACTCGGAGGGCGACGCTCATTTTTTTTTGTTATCCTTTCCCAGATTGGCGCTCGTCACTAACCCCTTCTCAGCTTTGCTTTGAATGTTATTTGATCTTCATGATGAAGCTCAATTGGAAATGCACCAACTAATTGTGGGGCCCTCACAGACAGCTGGACCCAATCAATGAATTATGTGACATATGATGACACCTGACAGCACCAGGGTGTGGGTACAGTAGGTGTCGCAGAATGACTACTTATGTCTTATCCAATCAATGATGGCCTAGATTGTATTTGTAATTACACCTTAATGAGCTGGTTACTTTCCATCTCAGTGAGCAGACACATTGTAGGGTTATGCTGTGTGCTGGTGTTATCATCGGATAATATCACAGACAATGTGACGCTGTTGGGACAGATAGCGCTGTCTGATAGAACATTTACAAAATAATGAATATGTTTTAGCGATCTAAAAAAAGCAAAAAATAATAATAACAAACATTCGGTTTTCCAGGTCTGTACTCAATATATTTCTCCAGTGATGATACTTGAGCTGTGTCATTCTCTCTATTTGTGATACATTTCTAGGGGCGAGAAGTGAGGGCGGGTGTCGTCTCTGTGCCGCATACAGGATACGCAGCGCAGTGTTCTGTAGAACCGCCCATGACGGCTCCTGACCCTCTCTCTGGAGTGCGCCCGCCAATCCTACGCTCCGCATCTACACAACGTTTGGGTATAAGACCATAAAGAGGCTGCCGGCCAGGAGGTAAGACTAATGTAAATCCTTCTTGTTTCACAACGTAAGAATATGAAATGTAAGAACAGTGGACCTGATTCAGAGCCGGACGCTATTTGCGGACGGTCGTTCCAAAAAAGGGGTCGGCTATTTAAACTGAGCGCTCGCTCTTTGCGGTTTGTTGACGCCTCTATGTCTGAGCGAGCGCACGAAAAATGCGCTCGCTATTTTGCAAAGATGCCCCTTTGCCGTTCGCATCCTACGTCATCTCCGGTATTTATAAGATTAATCGGGAACATCGAAAGGCATCTGAACTGCTCGCAGTGCTTGCGGTAGGATTTACTTCCCGCCATCACTGCGAGCAATTCAGGCTAAAAGACAACCAAGTGACGTAGTCGATGACGCTGCTTTACTAATAATGCACTCCCATTAAACGCCCTTTTGACCGTTTTGCACGCCTGCGTTCGGATCTCCACTCCCCCGTTTTCAAGCACCATCCCGTTACCACCCACAAACGGTACATTCTGTCAATCAAATTAGCCCCTCGCTGTTTTGCGAGCGCACGATTTCCGACCGCAATGACTGGTTTGCACATGCGCATTACGACCCATACGCATGCGCAGTTGTGCGAACATCGCTCAGAGCGAACGCTTACGAGCGGCTCTGAATCAGGCCCAGAGGGTGATTAGTCTCTATAGCCACTGCATAATCTCATCCCACACTGGGCCTGATTCAGAGCCGGTCGCTATTTGCACTCGCTCATCCAGAAAACAGGGGTGGCTATTCAAATGAACCGTTCGCTGTTTGCGGGCTGTTCACGCCTCTAGGTCTGAACGAGCGAACAAAACTTGCGGTCGTTTTTGGGGAAACTACACCACCTGGCCGCTCGCATCGTACGTCATGTCCGCTATTTATTAGATTAATCGAGTACATCGAACAGGGTATGAGCTGCTCGCTATTCTTGTGGTTGGTTTTTGCTACCACAAGTTTGTGAGCAGTTCTGACTATAAAAAAACCCAGTGACGTGGTCAATGACGCTGCTGGATTAATTATGCACACCCATAAAACGCCCGTTTTGACCTTTAAGCACGCCTGTGATCGGATCTCCACTCCCCGTTTTCAAGCACCTTCCCCTGTTACCACCCACATACGCCTCCTCCTGTCACTCAAATTATCAGGCATTCGCTATTTTGCGAGCAAATGAATTTCGGCCGCACTGACTGGTTTGCGCATGCGTATAACGATCCGTACGCATGCGCAGTTGGGCAAACATCGCTCGGAGCGAACGAGCTGCCACTTACGAGTGGCTCTGAATCAGGCCCACTGTACATCCATATCCTCTGCACTCCTAGACTTCCGTAACCCCCACGCGAGGCCGGGACCTTTGTGTCCTGAAATAAAGATCAGCTAGTTAACCATGTAAAGGATTTAAACAATCTCTTTTCCCAGGATGTGGACACCGGGGTAACGGGAGAAGCTGTCACCGTGAGCTGGGGGTCTATGAGGACAGATGGCTGTAACCACATGAGCCCATGAATGATGTCGGCACCAGGACGAGCTGCGGCTCTGATGGTTGGGATGAGACCTGTGATTTTATCCAGCAGGTAATGACGGAGAAGAGGTCATTCCGGGCAGCTCCGTTATTCTTAGGTAGGAAACATCTCATCGTGCCTCTATTCTAAGACATGGGGCACGGGCGCTGTACAAGACGATCTATGGACCCTTCTCGTGCCCGGTGAGCGTGTAATCCAGCACACACACCGGATCCCGCACAGATAAAGCAGATCCCTGCGCACCAACACCAAACGATTTCTGTGCATTCCGGTGATATGAATCAGTGTAGCGCGCACACCCGATGGTTTATGTACTACTCCGATTGTGAGAGACCTGCGCACGCTGAGGATCTGTACTGCGCATGTGCAGGTCTCTCTCTGCCAGATCTCTCGCATTTCCCCCAAGTCGCAGTCTGGTTGGCCGGCTGTGGACGTTTGGAGGCGGGGCGTGGGCGGGGCCGACCTTCGTTCCAGAAAACGGGGATGTGTTCTGGATCGCTGACGGTATCTTAGGAAGCAGCACTCGGATCTGCGATGCGGTCAGGAGACGATTACTTCCTGCCGCATTAGCGTATGAGTTGTACGGTATTGCACGGCCGCTTCCCTGGATTCATTCAATTGCCGTCGAAGGGTGCGAATTGCTGTTTCCACGGTGTTAAAATTGCGGCAAGGGTAGCCCGTCTTGCACCCTTCGCCCGGCCAGCCAAATGTCTGCTTCACATTTACCCTATGGGGTAGCAAAAACTTTTATGTGAGATACCACTGCCGTAAAAAGTGGCGACTGCCCCGCAGAGACGGCCGGGTGAAGGGATTCGCCTTTAATTGAATTAAATATACACAATGAACCCTTCCTAATCAGGACAAGGCCCCTCCTGTGCCGAATAAATCAATGCTGGCCATGTACCACCTACCAGAAGCGCCTGTGATATTAGGCCCTGTACAGTGTGAAAGTGATACAGCCCTATGTACAAAAGGCAGAGACCACTTGACAAGCCATGATTAATGACGTGAGGGGTCAGGGTTCAGAGTCGGAGGCTGCTGACCTCTCCCCCCATCAGTATCCGCCGATAGGGCCTCTCCAGCTCCTGGGAGCGCAATGGGCCACCGATCTCCTTTCATGTCCGTCTCTGAAACGTTAGGAGTCCAGGAATACAGAAGCCGCTGCCTGTGATTTATGGAGCTTATTTTGCCAGTTGATTAACAGAGACGTCAGAAGCAATGTAACATATTCCCCCACATCCCTCCCTGTGTTATGTACACAATGCCCAATACACAGGACTCGGAGGAGTATATGAGAGCCGCACCCTGTGGCCCTGATTCAGGTTGGATGGCACAGCCGGTCGATGTTTGCGCTCTGCGCATGCATCCGGCCGCTGCGTTTGGGAAGCGATCGCAGCGAGCACGCAGTCCCGTCTCATAGTGATTGACAGGAAGTGACCACTTGGGGGTGGAGAGGGGGGTGGCCGGTGGAAAGCAGAAGTGCCTGTGCGTTTGAACGCCGTTACAGGGGCGTGCATAATTATGCCCCTGCGATCGTATACACTGGCAGAGGTCTAGATGGCGACAGGAAGTTTAGCAGTTTGTGAGATAGGATCAGGTCAACCACAACTGTGTGACTGATTCCGATGTTACTCGATGTTACCGATGTTTTCGCTGACTTGCACATACATGTTATGGGAAGTGGGCGGCTTTATACAGTGATGGGCGTTTTGTTTTAGTGATGCGGTTGCCGTGCGATTGCATTCATTAGCATATTTTCGCAGCTAGCGGTGAGCGTACACAGAGATAAGTCTGATTCCGGACGGATCTCTTGCACGAGGATGGAACTGGTGTAAATGCGCGCTGATAGTGATGGCGGCTTCTTACACAAACGCATGTATCGGGGCGGCCAACTCTACGTACAGGCGGAGATTCACATTTTTCCTAGAGCAAACAATATGGCTGAATTGCGTGCGACTCTGAGTGTGCGCAATTCAGGTGCAAACGTAGGTCTATTCTTCTGTGTATTTCCCCCAGAATCTCAGCAAGTAGAAGAAGTAATGACCTTACAGTGCAGCTGCACAATATTAGCGCTACCAGTCCCAATTTTATCCAATCTGCACCTCGCGCCATCTAACCCCAATCCAAGTGATCCCCGGTCACTGACTGTAGCGTTGAGGGTTACACGTCTCAGGTGTGAGCTGTGCGGGATCAGCTAGCCCGGGATAAGAATACAGAAGGGACTATGCTGCAGGTTGGACGGCTCGGTTCTGACGTGAGGGTCAGTGTTAGACCTCCAGGTATTCACAACTACGTGGCAGCAAGCGGCTGATCTGTGCACCATCTGTTCACAATGCATCTTCTCTAGCAGACTTCAGACATACACAAGAAATGTCTGTTGTTATACAACACCCCTGGGACTACAGGAATGTATCACTGTGGTGCTGCCTAACCCGAAATCACAGCAAAGGCAAAAAGTTCTCCATGTGATCTGCTCCATGACAGACAAACTTCTCATTTCTCCAGCATCATGTACACTCCTAACAATGAGACGTCTCTCGCAGCATTTTACAACGACCATCTTCCAGGAACTGAGACATCAACAGGAACTATCACAACATGAAGAATGAATCAAACGCTGGTTTCATTTTTCCTGATACATGTAACCCCTTCACTGCTGAGTGTGAGCGGGACGGAGTCTACTAATATATTGTAAGAGGGCAGCTTCTCGTGATATTGAGGCGGACATTGTATAACCCAATACAGGCCTTAGAACTTCCATCATACAAACACCCAACGTACATCCCTTCATACACCCTATAACACCCAACGTACATCCCATCATACACCTCACACCAACCAATGTACATCCCATCATACACCTCACACCAACCAACGTACATGCCATCATACACCTCACACCACCCAACGTACATCCCATCATACACCTCACACCACCCAATGTACATCCCATCATACTCCTCACACCACCCAATGTACATTCCATCATACTCCTCACACCACCCAATGTACATCCCATCATACTCCTCACACCACCCAATGTACATCCCATCATACTCCTCACACCACCCAATGTACATCCCATCATACACCTCACACCACCCAATGAACATCCCATCATACACCTCACACCACCCAACGTACATCCCATCATACACCTCACACCACCCAACGTACATCCCATCATACACCCCACATCACCCAATGTACATCCCATCATACTCCTCACACCACCCAATGTACATCCCATCATACACCCTATAACACCCAATGTACATCCCATCATACACCCTATAACACCCAACGTACATCCCATCATACACCTCACACCACCCAATGTACATCCCATCATACTCCTCACACCACCCAATATACATCCCATCATACTCCTCACACCACCCAATGTACATCCCATCATACTCCTCACACCACCCAATGTACATCCCATCATACACCTCACACCACCCAATGTACATCCCATCATACACCTCACACCACCCAATGTACATCCCATCATACACCTCACACCACCCAATGTACATCCCAACATACACCTCACACCACCCAATGTACATCCAATTATACTCCTCACACCACCCAATATACATCCCATCCTACACCTCACACCACCCAATGTACATCCCATCATACACCTCACACCACCCAATGTACATCCCATCATACTCCTCACACCACCCAATGTACATCCCATCATACACCTCACACCACCCAATGTACATCCCATTATACTCCTCACACCACCCAATGTACATCCCATCATACTCCTCACACCACCCAATGTACATCCCAATATACTCATCACACCACCCAATGTACATCCCATCATACACCACACACCACCCAATGTACATCCCATCATACACCTCACACCACCCAATGTACATCCCATTATACACCTCACACCACCCAATGTACATCCCATTATACTCCTCACACCACCCAATGTACATCCCATCATACTCCTCACACCACCCAATGTACATCCCAATATACTCATCACACCACCCAATGTACATCCCATCATACACCACACACCACCCAATGTACATCCCATCATACACCCTATAACACCCAATGTACATCCCATCATACTCCTCACACCACCCAATGTACATCCCATCATACACCTCACACCACCCAATGTACATCCCATCATACTCCTCACACCACCCAATGTACATCCCATCATACACCTCACACCACCCAATGTAAATCCCATCATACTCCTCACACCACACAATGTACATCCCATCATACACCCTATAACACCCAATGTACATCCCATCATACACCTCACACCACCCAATGTACATCCCATCATACTCCTCACACCACCCAATGTACATCCCATCATACTCCTCACACCACCCAATGTACATCCCATCATACACCTCACACCACCCAATGTACATCCCATCATACACCTCACACCACCCAATGTACATCCCATCATACTCCTCACATCACCCAATGTACATCCCATCACACAATCTATAACACCCAATGTACATCCCATCATACTCCTCACACCACCCAATGTACATCCCATCATACTCCTCATACCACCCAATGTATATCCCATTATACTCCTCACACCACCCAATGTACATCCCATCATACTCCTCACACCACCTAATGTACATCCCATCATACACCTCACACCACCCAATGTACATCCCATCATACACCTCACACCACCCAATGTACATCCCATCATACTCCTCACATCACCCAATGTACATCCCATCACACAATCTATAACACCCAATGTACATCCCATCATACTCCTCACACCACCCAATGTACATCCCATCATACTCCTCATACCACCCAATGTATATCCCATTATACTCCTCACACCACCCAATGTACATCCCATCATACTCCTCACACCACCTAATGTACATCCCATCATACACCTCACACCACCCAATGTACATCCCATCATACACCCTATAACACCCAATGTACATCCCATCATACACCTCACACCACCCAATGTACATCCCATCATACTCCTCACACAACCCAATGTACATCCCATCATACTCCTCACACCACCCAATGTACATCCCATCATACACTCTATAACACCCAATGTACATCCCATCACACACCTCACACCACCCAATGTACATCCCATCATACACCCTATAACACCCAATGTACATCCCATCATACTCCTCACACCACCCAATGTACATCCCATCATACACCTCACACCACCAAATTTACATCCCATCATACACCTCACACCACCCAATGTACATCCCATCATACACCTCACACCACCCAATGTACATCCCATCATACTCCTCACACCACCCAATGTACACCCCATCATACTCCTCACACCACCCAATGTACATCCCTTCATACTCCTCACACCACCCAATGTACATCCCATCATACACCTCACACCGCCCAATGTACATCCCATCATACTCCTCACACCGCCCAATGTACATCCCATCATACTCCTCACACCACCCAATGTACATCCCATCATACACCTCACACCGCCCAATGTACATCCCATCATACTCCTCACACCACCCAATGTACATCCCATCATACTCCTCACACCACCCAATGTACATCCCATCATACTCCTCACATCACCCAATGTACATCACATCATACTCCTCACATCACCCAATGTACATCACATCATACTCCTCACACCACCCAATGTACATCCCATCATACACCTCACACCACCCAATGTACAGCCTATCATACTCCTCACACCACCCAATGTACATCCCATTATACTCCTCACACCACCCAATGTACATCCCATCATACACCTCACATCACCCAATGTACATCCCATCATACACCTCACACCACCCAATGTACATCCCATCATACTCCTCACACTACCCAATGTACATCCCATCATACTCCTCACAACACTCAATGTAAATACCATCATACACCCCACATCACCCAATGTACATATCATCATACATCTCACAGCACCCAATGTACATCCCATCATACATACAGCCCAGCCAATACCAATCATACAGCCTACGAGCGCTCTACATATAAGCCCACGACACTCCCATAAGACAGGGCAGATCCGTGCGAGCGTATTGTCTCTGCCCGGTTCCCCACCGAAACGCCCAATTTCACCTAGAGACAGATGCGGCCCCGTTCCGTCTTACTCAGAATGGGACGGACATACTCAAAAATGTGTAAAACCGCATCTATGTCTGAGATGTATGCGAAAACTCGCTGTCTGCGCAGAAAACCACCCAAACTTAGAATCGGACCGTTTGACTGCCCAAGATGGCGCCCTCTGCACAGGATCTTCCACATGTCTAACGGGACTGGTGGAACATAGGTTCAAACTGTTACCAAGAGCAACCCATACTGGACCAGTCCAACTCATGGCCACACGTGGAGAGACAGTGGCGTACAGGGATGAAATCTGCCCGTTTACGGGCATATAGTTACCATTCCTAATGAAATGTGGGATAATATAGTAATAAGAGTTTTCCCCATCCGCACACACCTGGGCACATCACTGGGCACACACCTGGGCAGCAGAGAAGTGGCAGTAACTGTGTGTGTACTGGGCCAATCCCCTGGACAGGGCGCTCTTTAAGGGAGATCCTGTGAGCATCAGGCGGGCGAGGTGAGAGTGTTACTGAAGTGGAGACAGCGAGACGCTGAGGAATAGAGGAGGATCTGTAGGATACATTTGTATGTAATAAAATCCCAATACCAGTCCATTCTCTGTGTACAGCTCACACCCCAGTCACACATTTCAGTCCACGCAGAGAGAGTGATCATTTCACAGGGGCCTGGCATGTTAGATGTTCGGGTAACACGGTCTCTCCACTTTGTTCAGAGAGCTGGTAAAGAGGCCTCTTTATGGTTTTGCGGGAAGCTGCTATTTCTCTCCCACCTCCCCCTGCTCCTGGTTTTATGGGGCATGAAGAACGGACATGAAATTCTGCCCACTATCAGGTTTGTTTCAGAAGGACAAAGAGATACTGTTCATACGATGTCTCCCTTTATACGGCTTGTTGTTACACTGCTGGGGCGTGTTCTTATGTCAGTCTGTAATATAAATGGACGTCCCGGAACAGATATAAAATCTCTCCTAGTACAATAAATGTGGAGACATAAATGTTGCAGCTTATTAACAAGACGACATCATACCCAGTGCACTACCTGCCTCACAGCCTTCAATCTAAATGCCTTCCTAATACAGCGTGTAAAGTGATTTCTGTGTAACTAACAGTCATTGTGCCATCTGTAATAGACTGCAGTGACTGCTGGTCTACTCTGTAACTAACCACCATTGTACCATCTGTAATAGACTGCAGTGACTGCTGGTCTACTCTGTAACTAACCGCCATTGTGCCATCTGTAATAGACTGCAGTGACTGCTGGCCTACTCTGTAACTAACCGCCATTGTGCCATCTGTAATAGACTGCAGTGACTGCTGGCCTACTCTGTAACTAACCGCCATTGTGCCATCTGTAATAGACTGCAGTGACTGCTGGCCTACTCTGTAACTAACCGTCATTGTACCATCTGTAATAGACTGCAGTGACTGCTGGTCTACTCTGTAACTAACCGCCATTGTGCCATCTGTAATAGACTGCTGTGACTGCTGGCCTACTCTGTAACTAACCGTCATTGTGCCATCTGTAATAGACAGCAGTGACTGCTGGCCTACTCTGTAACTAACCGTCATTGTGCCATCTGTAATAGACTGCAGTGACTGCTGGTCTACTCTGTAACTAACCGTCATTGTACCATCTGTAATAGACTGCAGTGACTGCTGGCCTACTCTGTAACTAACCGTCATTGTGCCATCTGTAATAGACTGCAGTGACTGCTGGCCAACTCTGTAATTAACCGTCATTGTGCCATCTGTAATAGACTGCAGTGACTGCTGGTCTACTCTGTAACTAACCGTCATTGTACCATCTGTAATAGACTGCAGTGACTGCTGGCCTACTCTGTAACTAACCGTCATTGTGCCATCTGTAATAGACTGCAGTGACTGCTGGTCTACTCTGTAACTAACCACCATTGTACCATCTGTAATAGACTGCAGTGACTGCTGGTCTACTCTGTAACTAACCACCATTGTGCCATCTGTAATAGACTGCAGTGACTGCTGGTCTACTCTGTAACTAACCGCCATTGTGCCATCTGTAATAGACTGCAGTGACTGCTGGCCTACTCTGTAACTAACCGCCATTGTGCCATCTGTAATAGACTGCAGTGACTGCTGGCCTACTCTGTAACTAACCGTCATTGTACCATCTGTAATAGACTGCAGTGACTGCTGGTCTACTCTGTAACTAACCGCCATTGTACCATCTGTAATAGACTGCAGTGACTGCTGGCCTACTCTGTAACTAACCGTCATTGTGCCATCTGTAATAGACTGCAGTGACTGCTGGCCTACTCTGTAACTAACCGTCATTGTGCCATCTGTAATAGGCTGCAGTGACTGCTGGCCTACTCTGTAACTAACCGTCATTATACCATCTGTAATAGGCTGCAGTGACTGCTGGCCTACTCTGTAACTAACCGTCATTGTACCATCTGTAATAGGCTGCAGTGACTGCTGGTCTACTCTGTAACTAACCGTCATTGTGCCATCTGTAATAGACTGCAGTGACTGCTGGCCTACTCTGTAACTAACCGTCATTGTGCCATCTGTAATAGACTGCAGTGACTGCTGGCCTACTCTGTAACTAACCGTCATTGTGCCATCTGTAATAGACTGCAGTGAGTGCTGGTCTACTCTGTAACTAACCGTCATTGTACCATCTGTAATAGACTGCAGTGACTGCTGGCCTACTCTGTAACTAACCGTCATTGTGCCATCTGTAATAGGCTGCAGTGACTGCTGGCCTACTCTGTAACTAACAGCCATTGTGCCATCTGTAATAGACTGCAGTGACTGCTGGTCTACTCTGTAACTAACCGTCATTGTGCCATCTGTAATAGGCTGCAGTGACTGCTGGTCTACTCTGTAACTAACCGTCATTGTGCCATCTGTAATAGACTGCAGTGACTGCTGGTCTACTCTGTAACTAACCGTCATTGTGCCATCTGTAATAGACTGCAGTGACTGCTGGCCTACTCTGTAACTAACCGTCATTGTGCCATCTGTAATAGACTGCAGTGACTGCTGGCCTACTCTGTAACTAACCGTCATTGTGCCATCTGTAATAGACTGCAGTGACTGCTGGCCTACTCTGTAACTAACCGTCATTGTGCCATCTGTAATAGACTGCAGTGACTGCTGGCCTACTCTGTAACTAACCGTCATTGTGCCATCTGTAATAGACTGCAGTGACTGCTGGTCTACTCTGTAACTAACCGTCATTGTGCCATCTGTAATAGACTGCAGTGACTGCTGGCCTACACTGTAACTAACCGTCATTGTACCATCTGTAATAGGCTGCAGTGACTGTTGGCCTACTCTGTAACTAACCGTCATTGTGCCATCTGTAATAGACTGCAGTGACTGCTGGCCTACTCTGTAACTAACCGTCATTGTAGCATCTGTAATAGACTGCAGTGACTGCTGGCCTACTCTGTAACTAACCGTCATTGTGCCATCTGTAATAGACTGCAGTGACTGCTGGTCTACTCTGTAACTAACCGTCATTGTGCCATCTGTAATAGACTGCAGTGACTGCTGGTCTACTCTGTAACTAACCGTCATTGTACCATCTGTAATAGACAGCAGTGACTGCTGGCCTACTCTGTAACTAACCGTCATTGTGCCATCTGTAATAGACTGCAGTGACTGCTGGCCTACTCTGTAACTAACCATCATTGTACCATCTGTAATAGACTGCTGTGACTGCTGGCCTACTCTGTAACTAACCGTCATTGTATCATCTGTAATAGGCTGCAGTGACTGCTGGTCTACTCTGTAACTAACCATCATTGTACCATCTGTAATAGACTGCAGTGACTGCTGGCCTACTCTGTAACTAACCGTCATTGTATCATCTGTAATAGACTGCAGTGACTGCTGGCCTACTCTGTAACTAACCGTCATTGTGCCATCTGTAATAGGCTGCAGTGACTGCTGGCCTACTCTGAAACTAACCGTCATTGTGCCATCTGTAATAGACTGCAGTGACTGCTGGCCTACTCTGTAACTAACCATCATTGTGCCATCTGTAATAGGCTGCAGTGACTGCTGGCCTACTCTGTAACTAACCGTCATTGTGCCATCTGTAATAGGCTGCAGTGACTGCTGGCCTACTCTGTAACTAACCATCATTGTGCCATCTGTAATAGGCTGCAGTGACTGCTGGCCTACTCTGTAACTAACCGTCATTGTGCCATCTGTAATAGGCTGCAGTGACTGCTGGCCTACTCTGTAACTAACCGTCATTGTGCCATCTGTAATAGACTGCAGTGACTGCTGGCCTACACTGTAACTAACCGTTATTGTGCCATCTGTAATAGACTGCAGTGACTGCTGGCCTACACTGTAACTAACCGTCATTGTACCATCTGTAATAGACTGCAGTGACTGCTGGCCTACTCTGTAACTAACCGCCATTGTGCCATCTGTAATAGACTGCAGTGACTGCTGGTCTACTCTGTAACTAACCGTCATTGTGCCATCTGTAATAGACTGCAGTGACTGCTGGTCTACTCTTTAACTAACCGTCATTGTACTATCTGTAATAGACTGCAGTGTCTGCTGGCCTACTCTGTAACTAACCGTCATTGTGCCATCTGTAATAGACTGCAGTGACTGCTGGCCTACTCTGTAACTAACCGCCATTGTGCCATCTGTAATAGACTGCAGTGACTGCTGGCCTACTCTGTAACTAACCGTCTTTGTGCCATCTGTAATAGACTGCAGTGACTGCTGGCCTACTCTGTAACTAACCATCATTGTACCATCTGTAATAGACTGCAGTGACTGCTGGCCTACTCTGTAACTGACCGCCATTGTGCCATCTGTAATAGACTGCAGTGACTGCTGGCCTACTCTGTAACTAACCGTCATTGTGCCATCTGTAATAGACTGCAGTGACTGCTGGCCTACTCTGTAACTAACCATCATTGTACCATCTGTAATAGACTGCAGTGACTGCTGGCCTACTCTGTAACTGACCGCCATTGTGCCATCTGTAATAGACTGCTGTGACTGCTGGTCTACTCTGTAACTAACCGTCATTGTGCCATCTGTAATAGACTGCAGTGACTGCTGGCCTACTCTGTAACTAACCGTCATTGTGCCATCTGTAATAGACTGCAGTGACTGCTGGCCTACTTTGTAACTAACCATCATTGTACCATCTGTAATAGGCTGCAGTGACTGCTGGCCTACTCTGTAACTAACCGTCATTGTACCATCTGTAATAGACTGCAGTGACTGCTGGCTTACTCTGTAACTAACCGTCATTGTACCGTCTGTAATAGGCTGCAGTGACTGCTGGTCTACTCTGTAACTAACCGCCATTGTACCATCTGTAATAGACAGCAGTGACTGCTGGCCTACTCTGTAACTAACCGTCATTGTATCATCTGTAATAGACTGCAGTGACTGCTGGCCTACTCTGTAACTAACCGTCATTGTATCATCTGTAATAGACTGCAGTGACTGCTGGCCTACTCTGTAACTAACAGCCATTGTGCCATCTGTAATAGGCTGCAGTGACTGCTGGCCTACTCTGTAACTAACCGTCATTGTACCATCTGTAATAGGCTGCAGTGACTGCTGGTCTACTCTGTAACTAACCGTCATTGTACCATCTGTAATAGACTGCAGTGACTGCTGGTCTACTCTGTAACTAACCGTCATTGTACCATCTGTAATAGACTGCAGTGACTGCTGGCCTACTCTGTAACTAACAGCCATTGTGCCATCTGTAATAGACTGCAGTGACCGCTGGCCTACTCTGTAACTAACCGTCATTGTACCATCTGTAATAGGCTGCAGTGACTGCTGGCCTACTCTGTAACTAACAGCCATTGTGCCATCTGTAATAGGCTGCAGTGACTGCTGGCCTACTCTGTAACTAACCGTCATTGTACCATCTGTAATAGGCTGCAGTGACTGCTGGTCTACTCTGTAACTAACCGTCATTGTACCATCTGTAATAGACTGCAGTGACTGCTGGTCTACTCTGTAACTAACCGTCATTGTACCATCTGTAATAGACTGCAGTGACTGCTGGCCTACTCTGTAACTAACAGCCATTGTGCCATCTGTAATAGACTGCAGTGACCGCTGGCCTACTCTGTAACTAACCGTCATTGTACCATCTGTAATAGACTGCAGTGACTGCTGGCCTACTCTGTAACTAACCGTCATTGTACTATCTGTAATAGACTGCAGTGACTGCTGGCCTACTCTGTAACTAACCGTCATTGTACTATCTGTAATAGACTGCAGTGACTGCTGGTCTACTCTGTAACTAACCGTCATTGTGCCATCTGTAATAGACTGCAGTGACTGCTGGTCTACTCTGTAACTAACCGTCATTGTGCCATCTGTAATAGACTGCAGTGACTGCTGGTCTACTCTGTAACTAACCGTCATTGTGCCATCTGTAATAGACTGCAGTGACTGCTGGCCTACTCTGTAACTAACCGTCATTGTACTATCTGTAATAGACTGCAGTGACTGCTGGCCTACTCTGTAACTAACCGTCATTGTGCCATCTGTAATAGACTGCAGTGACTGCTGGTCTACTCTGCAACTAACCGTCATTGTGCCATCTGTAATAGACTGCAGTGACTGCTGGCCTACTCTGTAACTAACCGTCATTGTGCCATCTGTAATAGACTGCAGTGACTGCTGGCCTACTCTGTAACTAACCGTCATTGGCCCTCATTCAGAGCCGTTCGCTATTTGTGGTCGCTCGTTTAAAAACAAGGGGTGGCTATTCAAATGATCCGTACGCACATTGCAGTCTGTTCACACCTCTAAGTCTGAACGAGCGAGCAAAACATACGCTCGTTTATTTGTTAAAAACGCCCCCTGGCCGCTCGCATCCTACGTCATGTCCGCTATTTATTAGATTAATCGAGTACATCGACCAGCGTATGAACTGCTCGCTATTCTTGTGGTTGGTGTTTGCTACCACAAATTTGCGAGCAGTTCTGGCTATAAAATAACCCAGTGACGTGGTCAATGACGCTGCTGTATTAATTATGCACACCCATAAAACGCCCGTTTTGACCTTTAAGCACGCCTGCGTTCGGATCTCCACTCCCCATTTTCAAGCACCTTCCCGTTACCACCCACATACGCCTCATTCTGTCACTCAAAATAGCAGGCCCTCGCTATATTGCGTACCAACGATTTTCGGCCGCACTGACTGGTTCGCGCATGCGTACTAAAAACCGTACGCATGCTCAGATGTGCAAACATCGCTCGGAACGAGCGTACTGCCGCTAACGAGCGGCTCTGAATGAGGGCCATTGTGCCATCTGTAATAGACTGCAGTGACTGCTGATCTACTCTGTAACTAACCGTCATTGTGCCATCTGTAATAGACTGCAGTGACTGCTGGTCTACTCTGTAACTAACCGTCATTGTACCATCTGTAATAGACAGCAGAGACTGCTGGCCTACTCTGTAACTAACCGTCATTGTGCCATCTGTAATAGACTGCAGTGACTGCTGGCCTACTCTGTAACTAACCATCATTGTACCATCTGTAATAGACTGCAGTGACTGCTGGCCTACTCTGTAACTAACCGTCATTGTGCCATCTGTAATAGACTGCAGTGACTGCTGGCCTACTCTGTAACTAACCATCATTGTACTATCTGTAATAGACTGCAGTGACTGCTGGCCTACTCTGTAACTAACCGTCATTGTGCCATCTGTAATAGACTGCAGTGACTGCTGGTCTACTCTGTAACTAACCGTCATTGTACCATCTGTAATAGACTGCAGTGACTGCTGGCCTACTCTGTAACTAACCGTCATTGTGCCATCTGTAATAGACTGCAGTGACTGCTGGCCTACTCTGTAACTAACCGTCATTGTGCCATCTGTAATAGGCTGCAGTGACTGCTGGCCTACTCTGTAACTAACCGTCATTGTGCCATCTGTAATAGACTGCAGTGACTGCTGGCCTACACTGTAACTAACCGTCATTGTACCATCTGTAATAGACTGCAGTGACTGCTGGCCTACACTGTAACTAACCGCCATTGTGCCATCTGTAATAGACTGCAGTGACTGCTGGTCTACTCTGTAACTAACCGTCATTGTACCATCTGTAATAGACTGCAGTGACTGCTGGTCTACTCTTTAACTAACCGTCATTGTACTATCTGTAATAGACTGCAGTGTCTGCTGGCCTACTCTGTAACTAACCGTCATTGTGCCATCTGTAATAGACTGCAGTGACTGCTGGCCTACTCTGTAACTAACCGTCATTGTGCCATCTGTAATAGACTGCAGTGACTGCTGGCCTACTCTGTAACTAACCGTCATTGTGCCATCTGTAATAGACTGCAGTGACTGCTGGCCTACTCTGTAACTAACCATCATTGTACCATCTGTAATAGACTGCAGTGACTGCTGGCCTACTCTGTAACTGACCGCCATTGTGCCATCTGTAATAGACTGCAGTGACTGCTGGCCTACTCTGTAACTAACCGTCATTGTGCCATCTGTAATAGACTGCAGTGACTGCTGGCCTACTCTGTAACTAACCATCATTGTACCATCTGTAATAGACTGCAGTGACTGCTGGCCTACTCTGTAACTGACCGCCATTGTGCCATCTGTAATAGACTGCTGTGACTGCTGGCCTACTCTGTAACTAACCATCATTGTACCATCTGTAATAGGCTGCAGTGACTGCTGGCCTACTCTGTAACTAACCGTCATTGTGCCATCTGTAATAGACTGCAGTGACTGCTGGCCTACTCTGTAATTAACCGTCATTGTGCCATCTGTAATAGACTGCAGTGACTGCTGGTCTACTCTGTAACTAACCGTCATTGTACCATCTGTAATAGACTGCAGTGACTGCTGGCCTAATCTGTAACTAACCGGCATTGTACCATCTGTAATAGACTGCAGTGACTGCTGGCCTACTCTGTAACTAACCGTCATTGTACCATCTGTAATAGACTGCAGTGACTGCTGGCCTACTCTGTAACTAACCGTCATTGTACTATCTGTAATAGACTGCAGTGACTGCTGGCCTACTCTGTAACTAACCGTCATTGTACCATCTGTAATAGACTGCAGTGACTGCTGGCCTACTCTGTAACTGACCGTCATTGTACTATCTGTAATAGACTGCAGTGACTGCTGGCCTACTCTGTAACTAACCGTCATTGTACTATCTGTAATAGACTGCAGTGACTGCTGGCCTACTCTGTAACTAACCGTCATTGTACCATCTGTAATAGGCTGCAGTGACTGCTGGTCTACTCTGTAACTAACCGCCATTGTACCATCTGTAATAGACTGCAGTGACTACTGGCCTACTCTGTAACTAAACGCCATTGTACCATCTGTAATAGACTGCAGTGACTACTGGCCTACTCTGTAACTAACCGTCATTGTGCCATCTGTAATAGACTGCAGTGACTGCTGGCCTACTCTGTAACTAACCATCATTGTACCATCTGCAATAGACTGCAGTGACTGGTGGCCTACTCTGTAACTAACCGTCATTGTGCCATCTATAATAGACTGCAGTGACTGCTGGTCTACTCTGTAACTAACCGCCATTGTACCATCTGTAATAGACTGCAGTGAGTGCTGGTCTACTCTGTAACTAACCGTCATTGTACCATCTGTAATAGACTGCAATCACTGCTGGTCTACTCTGTAACTAACCGTCATTGTGCCATCTGTAATAGACTGCAGTGACTGCTGGTCTACTCTGTAACTAACCGCCATTGTACCATCTGTAATAGACTGCAGTGACTGCTGGCCTACTCTGTAACTAACCGTCATTGTGTCATCTGTAATAGACTGCAGTGACTGCTGGCCTACTCTGTAACTAACCATCATTGTACCATCTGTAATAGACTGCAGTGACTGCTGGTCTACTCTGTAACTAACCGCCATTGTACCATCTGTAATAGACTGCAGTGACTGCTGGCCTACTCTGTAACTAACCGTCATTGTGTCATCTGTAATAGACTGCAGTGACTGCTGGTCTACTCTGTAACTAACCGTCATTGTGCCATCTGTAATAGACTGCAGTGACTGCTGGCCTACTCTGTAACTAACCGTCATTGTACCATCTGTAATAGACTGCAATGACTGCTGGCCTACTCTGTAACTAACCGTCATTGTACCATCTGTAATAGACTGCAGTGACTGCTGGCCTACTCTGTAACTAACCATCATTGTGCCATCTGTAATAGACTGCAGTGACTGCTGGTCTACTCTGTAACTAACCGTCATTGTACTATCTGTAATAGGCTGCAGTGACTGCTGGTCTACTCTGTAACTAACCGTCATTGTGCCATCCGTAATAGACTGCAGTGACTGCTGGCCTACTCTGTAACTAACCGTCATTGTGCCATCTGTAATAGACTGCAGTGACTGCTGGCCTACTCTGTAACTAACCGTCATTGTGCCATCTGTAATAGACTGCAGTGACTGCTGGTCTACTCTGTAACTAACCGTCATTGTGCCATCTGTAATAGACTGCAGTGACTGCTGGCCTACTCTGTAACTAATCGTCATTGTACCATCTGTAATAGACTGCAGTGACTGCTGGCCTACTCTGTAACTAATCGTCATTGTACCATCTGTAATAGACTGCAGTGACTGCTGGCTTACTCTGTAACTAACCGTCATTGTATCATCTGTAATAGACTGCAGTGACTGCTGGCCTACTCTGTAACTAACCGTCATTGTGCCATCTGTAATAGACTGCAGTGACTGCTGGTCTACTCTGTAACTAACCGTCATTGTGCCATCTGTAATAGACTGCAGTGACTGCTGGCCTACTCTGTAACTAATCGTCATTGTACCATCTGTAATAGACAGCAGTGACTGCTGGCCTACTCTGTAACTAACCGTCATTGTGCCATCTGTAATAGACTGCAGTGACTGCTGGCCTACTCTGTAACTAACCGTCATTGTGCCATCTGTAATAGACTGCAGTGACTGCTGGCCTACTCTGTAACTAACCGTCATTGTGCCATCTGTAATAGACTGCAGTGACTGCTGGCCTACTCTGTAACTAACCGTCATTGTGCCATCTGTAATAGGCTGCAGTGACTGCTGGTCTACTCTGTAACTAACCGCCATTGTACTATCTGTAATAGGCTGCAGTGACTGCTGGCCTACTCTGTAACTAACCGTCATTGTACCATCTGTAATAGGCTGCAGTGACTGCTGGCCTACTCTGTAACTAACCATCATTGTGCCATCTGTAATAGACTGCAGTGACTGCTGGCCTACTCTGTAACTAACCGTCATTGTATCATCTGTAATAGACTGCAGTGACTGCTGGCCTACTCTGTAACTAACCGTCATTGTGCCATCTGTAATAGGCTTCAGTGACTGCTGGCCTACTCTGTAACTAACCATCATTGTACTATCTGTAATAGACTGCAGTGACTGCTGGCCTACTCTGTAACTAACCGTCATTGTGCCATCTGTAATAGACTGCAGTGACTGCTGGCCTACTCTGTAACTAACCGTCATTGTGCCATCTGTAATAGACTGCAGTGACTGCTGGCCTACTCTGTAACTAACCGTCATTGTGCCATCTGTAATAGACTGCAGTGACTGCTGGCCTACTCTGTAACTAACCATCATTGTGCCATCTGTAATAGACTGCAGTGACTGCTGGCCTACTCTGTAACTAACCGTCATTGTGCCATCTGTAATAGACTGCAGTGACTGCTGGTCTACTCTGTAACTAACCGTCATTGTACTCTCTGTAATAGGCTGCAGGGACTGCTGGCCTACTCTGTAACTAACCGTCATTGTACCATCTGTAATAGACTGCAGTGACTGCTGGCCTACTCTGTAACTAACCGTCATTGTGCCATCTGTAATAGACTGCAGTGACTGCTGGCCTACTCTGTAACTAACCATCATTGTGCCATCTGTAATAGACTGCAGTGACTGCTGGTCTACTCTGTAACTAACCGTCATTGTGCCATCTGTAATAGACTGCAGTGACTGCTGGCCTACTCTGTAACTAATCGTCATTGTACCATCTGTAATAGACTGCAGTGACTGCTGGCCTACTCTGTAACTAACCGTCATTGTACCATCTGTAATAGACTGCAGTGACTGCTGGCCTACTCTGTAACTAACCGTCATTGTATCATCTGTAATAGGCTGAAGTGACTGCTGGTCTACTCTGTAACTAACCGTCATTGTGCCATCTGTAATAGACTGCAGTGACTGCTGGCCTACTCTGTAACTAACCGTCATTGTGCCATCTGTAATAGGCTGCAGTGACTGCTGGCCTACTCTGTAACTAACCGTCATTGTGCCATCTGTAATAGACTGCAGTGACTGCTGGCCTACTCTGTAACTAACCGTCATTGTACCATCTGTAATAGACTGCAGTGACTGCTGGTCTACTCTGTAACTAACCGTCATTGTGCTATCTGTAATAGACTGCAGTGACTGCTGGCCTACTCTGTAACTAACCGTCATTGTACCATCTGTAATAGGCTGCAGGGACTGCTGGCCTACTCTGTAACTAACCGTCATTGTGCCATCTGTAATAGACTGCAGTGACTGCTGGCCTACTCTGTAACTAACCGTCATTGTACTATCTGTAATAGGCTGCAGTGACTGCTGGTCTACTCTGTAACTAACCGTCATTGTGCCATCTGTAATAGACTGCAGTGACTGCTGGTCTACTCTGTAACTAACCGTCATTGTGCCATCTGTAATAGACTGCAGTGACTGCTGGCCTACTCTGTAACTAACCGCCATTGTGCCATCTGTAATAGACTGCAGTGACTGCTGGCCTACTCTGTAACTAACCGTCATTGTATCATCTGTAATAGACTGCAGTGACTGCTGGTCTACTCTGTAACTAACCGTCATTGTACCATCTGTAATAGGCTGAAGTGACTGCTGGCCTACTCTGTAACTAACCGTCATTGTGCCATCTGTAATAGACTGCAGTGACTGCTGGTCTACTCTGTAACTAACCGTCATTGTGCCATCTGTAATAGACTGCAGTGACTGCTGGCCTACTCTGTAACTAACCGTCATTGTACCATCTGTAATAGGCTGCAGTGACTGCTGGCCTACTCTGTAACTAACCGTCATTGTACTATCTGTAATAGACTGCAGTGACTGCTGGCCTACTCTGTAACTAACCGTCATTGTGCCATCTGTAATAGGCTGCAGTGACTGCTGGCCTACTCTGTAACTAACCATTATTGTGCCATCTGTAATAGACTGCAGTGACTGCTGGCCTACTCTGTAACTAACTGTCATTGTGCCATCTGTAATAGACTGCAGTGACTGCTGGCCTACTCTGTAACTAACCGTCATTGTACTATCTGTAATAGGCTGCAGTGACTGCTGGTCTACTCTGTAACTAACCATTATTGTGCCATCTGTAATAGACTGCAGTGACTGCTGGCCTACTCTGTAACTAACCGTCATTGTACTATCTGTAATAGGCTGCAGTGACTGCTGGCCTACTCTGTAACTAACCGTCATTGTGCCATCTGTAATAGACTGCAGTGACTGCTGGCCTACTCTGTAACTAACCGCCATTGTGCCATCTGTAATAGGCTGCAGTGACTGCTGGCCTACTCTGTAACTAACCATCATTGTACTATCTGTAATAGACTGCAGTGACTGCTGGTCTACTCTGTAACTAACCGTCATTGTACCATCTGTAATAGACTGCAGTGACTGCTGGTCTACTCTGTAACTGACCGCCATTGTGCCATCTGTAATAGGCTGCAGTGACTGCTGGCCTACTCTGTAACTAACCATCATTGTACTATCTGTAATAGACTGCAGTGACTGCTGGTCTACTCTGTAACTAACCGTCATTGTGCCATCTGTAATAGACTGCAGTGACTGCTGGTCTACTCTGTAACTAACCATCATTGTACTATCTGTAATAGACTGCAGTGACTGCTGGCCTACTCTGTAACTAACCGTCATTGTGCCATCTGTAATAGACTGCAGTGACTGCTGGCCTACTCTGTAACTAACCGTCATTGTACTATCTGTAATAGACTGCAGTGACTGCTGGTCTACTCTGTAACTAACCGTCATTGTACTATCTGTAATAGGCTGCAGTGACTGCTGGCCTACTCTGTAACTAACCGTCATTGTGCCATCTGTAATAGACAGCAGTGACTGCTGGTCTACTCTGTAACTGACCGCCATTGTGCCATCTGTAATAGGCTGCAGTGACTGCTGGCCTACTCTGTAACTAACCATCATTGTACTATCTGTAATAGACTGCAGTGACTGCTGGTCTACTCTGTAACTAACCATTATTGTGCCATCTGTAATAGACTGCAGTGACTGCTGGCCTACTCTGTAACTAACCGTCATTGTGCCATCTGTAATAGACTGCAGTGACTGCTGGCCTACTCTGTAACTAACCGTCATTGTACTATCTGTAATAGGCTGCAGTGACTGCTGGTCTACTCTGTAACTAACCATTATTGTGCCATCTGTAATAGACTGCAGTGACTGCTGGCCTACTCTGTAACTAACCGTCATTGTACTATCTGTAATAGGCTGCAGTGACTGCTGGCCTACTCTGTAACTAACCGTCATTGTGCCATCTGTAATAGACTGCAGTGACTGCTGGCCTACTCTGTAACTAACCGCCATTGTGCCATCTGTAATAGGCTGCAGTGACTGCTGGCCTACTCTGTAACTAACCATCATTGTACTATCTGTAATAGACTGCAGTGACTGCTGGTCTACTCTGTAACTAACCGTCATTGTACCATCTGTAATAGACTGCAGTGACTGCTGGTCTACTCTGTAACTGACCGCCATTGTGCCATCTGTAATAGGCTGCAGTGACTGCTGGCCTACTCTGTAACTAACCATCATTGTACTATCTGTAATAGACTGCAGTGACTGCTGGTCTACTCTGTAACTAACCGTCATTGTGCCATCTGTAATAGACTGCAGTGACTGCTGGTCTACTCTGTAACTAACCATCATTGTACTATCTGTAATAGACTGCAGTGACTGCTGGCCTACTCTGTAACTAACCGTCATTGTGCCATCTGTAATAGACTGCAGTGACTGCTGGCCTACTCTGTAACTAACCGTCATTGTACTATCTGTAATAGGCTGCAGTGACTGCTGGCCTACTCTGTAACTAACCGTCATTGTGCCATCTGTAATAGACAGCAGTGACTGCTGGTCTACTCTGTAACTGACCGCCATTGTGCCATCTGTAATAGGCTGCAGTGACTGCTGGCCTACTCTGTAACTAACCATCATTGTACTATCTGTAATAGGCTGCAGTGACTGCTGGCCTACTCTGTAACTAACCGTCATTGTACTATCTGTAATAGGCTGCAGTGACTGCTGGCCTACTCTGTAACTAACCATCATTGTACTATCTGTAATAGGCTGCAGTGACTGCTGGCCTACTCTGTAACTAACCGTCATTGTGCCATCTGTAATAGACAGCAGTGACTGCTGGTCTACTCTGTAACTGACCGCCATTGTGCCATCTGTAATAGGCTGCAGTGACTGCTGGCCTACTCTGTAACTAACCATCATTGTACTATCTGTAATAGACTGCAGTGACTGCTGGCCTACTCTGTAACTGACCGCCATTGTGCCATCTGTAATAGGCTGCAGTGACTGCTGGCCTACTCTGTAACTAACCGTCATTGTGCCATCTGTAATAGACTGCAGTGACTGCTGGCCTACTCTGTAACTAACCGTCATTGTACCATCTGTAATAGACTGCAGTGACTGCTGGTCTACTCTGTAACTAACCGTCATTGTACTATCTGTAATAGACTGCAGTGACTGCTGGTCTACTCTGTAACTAACCATTATTGTGCCATCTGTAATAGACTGCAGTGACTGCTGGTCTACTCTGTAACTAACCGTCATTGTACTATCTGTAATAGACTGCAGTGACTGCTGGCCTACTCTGTAACTAACCGTCATTGTACCATCTGTAATAGACTGCAGTGACTGCTGGTCTACTCTGTAACTAATCGTCATTGTGCCATCTGTAATAGACTGCAGTGACTGCTGGTCTACTCTGTAACTAACCGTCATTGTACTATCTGTAATAGACTGCAGTGACTGCTGGTCTACTCTGTAACTAACCGCCATTGTACTATCTGTAATAGACTGCAGTGACTGCTGGTCTACTCTGTAACTAACCGTCATTGTACTATCTGTAATAGACTGCAGTGACTGCTGGCCTACTCTGTAACTAACCGTCATTGTGCCATCTGTAATAGACTGCAGTGACTGCTGGCCTACTCTGTAACTAACCGTCATTGTGCCATCTGTTATAGGCTGCAGTGACTGCTGGTCTACTCTGTAACTAACCATTATTGTGCCATCTGTAATAGACTGCAGTGACTGCTGGTCTACTCTGTAACTAACCGTCATTGTGCCATCTGTAATAGACTGCAGTGACTGCTGGCCTACTCTGTAACTAACCGTCATTGTGCCATCTGTAATAGACTGCAGTGACTGCTGGCCTACTCTGTAACTAACCGTCATTGTACTATCTGTAATAGACTGCAGTGACTGCTGGCCTACTCTGTAACTAACCGTCATTGTGCCATCTGTAATAGACAGCAGTGACTGCTGGTCTACTCTGTAACTAACCGTCATTGTGCCATCTGTAATAGGCTGCAGTGACTGGTGGCATATTTGTGTTGGGCACTCTCTCTGCCAGCATCACTGGAGTCTAAGGGGTAGATTTAGTAAAGCTTCTAAATCAAATAGCGTTGTCCATAGCAACCAGATTCTGCCTGGAAATGAGACCTGAAATCTATTTGGATGCTATGGGAAACACCACCACTTGTCTGTTTTAGTAGCTTTAGTACTGTATATCTACCACTAAGTCCTCACAGAGATCGTCACGTCAACAAGTCAGTGCTCCCTGTCCGCCATCGCGATCAATGCTATCAGGCAGCCGAGCTGGTTCTATCTCTAGCTCCCAGTCGGGCTCCTGCGGATTTCTATCCATCCATTGACTGCCAGCATGGGCAGCGAGGGGGGCGTGGGGGGGGGGGGGGGGGAATTGTTTTGTGTTAGTTGCAGGAAAGTGGAGTTGAGACAGAAGGAGGAAAATTAGACTGCTTGCTTTAATTAGTGCCCTTATCTGCTTGTGCGTGAATGGAGCCTGAGTTAATTAGCTCTGGAGAGAGAGAGATAATTAAGTGATCGCAGCAGCCTCATGAATCTTCAGCAGAGTCCAAACTTAATGACAGTAACCCTTACACTCCGGCTGTATCCCCTGGCACATCGTGGGTTCCATACCCACCAATATCACCTTACACGTTATCATGTTATATGTAGGATAACACATCCCTGTAACTTGTTACACATGGGGTGTTACTATGAATATTGAATTTAGGAGCTACTTATTGAAGTGTCCACAGAGATCTTTGTAATACAAGTCATAATATGGGGCTTATTTATCAATGAGTTTTATCATTGCGGATGATTGAATGGTAGCTCCAGCCAATCAGCTTCCAACTCTCATCTGTTTGAAAAATGACAGCTGGGAGCTGATTGGCTGGAGCACCATTTATCATACGCGGTGCAAACGATAAAACTCATTGATAAATGGGCCCCTATATTAGCAGCTGTTGTATATACACAAATTACAGACTGGGGGATACATTTATTAGAATGCGGCGATATACTTACGTGTATTGTGTATCTCTGCAATTTACTAATAAAATTATGCTAAGCTCCCTGCCTATAATGGTTGTCATCAGTAAGAGGAGTCTTATGGCTACGCCAGCCGGTCCCGTGTTCATCTGCGCATGCGGAACGCGGCTATCCTGTTTCACCCACGCACAGACGACGGGACGCCCTGAAGTGGACACACACGGCGCGGTGCATCCTCAGTACAGCACAGAGTTCTTCAGTGCTTACTAACAATTATGTAGAAAAAAAAGCCCTTCACCATATGCATCGGGTGAGAAAAGTAGTTACGTAATTACATGCCGCCAGTGTTATAACATTTGCTGGCGTTTCGCTCCCATTCCGGACCTTTGTGTTGGTTAGCGACACCACAATGAGAGACAGCAATGGGTACTTCCACCATTATCTGTGCTCTTATACCAAATGGGAATAATCAGCCAGGCGTAATTCATTAGTACGGCGTCCGCGTGTACAACGCACGCCAGCAGGGAGTAATACCTCACTTCCGCCCCTCGCCATAATGAGGCTGATGACCAATCAGAGGCCCAGCTGTGTCACACAACGGGTGTTATAGCAACCAGCGTCTACATGTAATGACGTCAAAGAAATGCTTTAGGCAGATTCTCAGCGAGAAGCCGTGGATGAGTGGCGAGGTGCGCTGCGGCTCCGGTGTCACCAGTACGCATGTAAATGATTGGTCCCTGAAGCATATTAGTTGGTTAGGCTAAATCTGAAAAAAAGCGATTGGTAACGCAAAAAAGGATTATGCCGCAAAAATAAAACTTAGGTTCAAATATGACTCTGACTCCGGGAGAATGTGGGAATACATAACGTTATAAAAGGTCTAATCCTTGTGTAGGCCCTATGGAGGTCTCCCGAGCTGAGGAGAGAAACAACTTTTCTGCCTGTTTTGATAGGGAAAATGGCGTCATAGCAACTAAATTCCCCATTATATGTGAGGAGTCACCATTGGTCTGTTAGGAAAAACTTACTGAACGTTAATGCTGGGAAAGCTCCCGGCCCTGTTGGGATACCGGGGAAAGGAGAGCGCTAGCAGCTTGCGGGGGTTTTACTTATATTATTAATTAATCTAAGGCGCAATGTACTGTCCCCGACTGTTTTAAGTATACTTTAATTGGGATGTGTTTTACGTTTAATCTTATTTTCTCTTCTTACTTATGATTGTGCCATACTGTCCAAATCTAACTCTATTGCTAAGTTTGCCAATGATACGCCCATAGTGGTCTCATTACTAATGGCGACGGGAAGGAGTATAGGGAGGAAGTTGTCCATCTGATTAAATGGATTGATGACAACCACCTAGTTCTAAATCTCCCCACAAACTAATGAGATCATTATTGATTTTTGGAGATCAGCAACAATAACTCTGAATAATCCCCCATTTACTCCAAAATCATGGCTCTGACCCGTGACTTGGAACACGATTCCAACATGGGTCAGACCCCTTTCTGACCGCGGCTCCGACCTCAGATATTCCTGGGTCGGCACCGTTCTCTCCTGCCGGCACGTGGAGATGACATCATCTCCAAGAGCAGGGGATCCACGTCTTCCAATGCTGGGGACGGGACCCGGGTTTCGTGTTTACACTGCAGGGTTACACGGGTCGTTCCTGTGTTGAACCCTGCTCGCTACCCGAGTTAAGTTGCCCCGTCACTCGACCCGTTAATCCATCCCTGGCCTCTTTTACACTCAGCCGCAATACGGGTGGACACGGCAATAACCCGGATTTTTTTGGCCAGTGTAAAAGGGGTATAACTTAGCGTTAGGGAGGGTAACTGATTATAAATTTTTAGGTGTCTCCATGTCTGAGGACACGTTGTGGACCTCAAACATAATGGTTAAAAGGCACAATAGCGCCTATATTTTCTCAGGAAATTGTGGGCAGTTAGTGGGTGACAAGTGAGCGAAATTAAGCACATACAGCACTCTGCGCATTACTTGTTCTCCGGTAACTGGCAGGACGACCGTGTCTGAAACTTTTCACCATTAATACAGTTATGATTTCTTGTGTAGGTGTCAATAGTCTGACTTATTATATAAATGTTCCAGAAGGATGGCGGAGGCAGAGTGTCTGCATGATGTTCCGGCCGCCCTACTTCTCTCGCCATTACATGACGCCTCGTTCGCGGGTGCTGAGCGCAGAAAGCAGATTTGGGCTGGAGAAGAAAACAAATAACAAAACACAATGGAAATCAATGGGGAATTGATTTTACTGCAGATGTAATGTGAATTGTCGCTGGAGAAGGGGGAGAAATCTTTACCTGTGTCAGCTTCATTAGTGGTTTTTGGCATTGCAGACGTGTATAATAAGTAGCAGGAGCGCTGCGTCCAATACCTGCTCCTGTCACCAGGTGGCAGCACTTTACACTATGCCACACTGGGGGATGGGGGGGGACAGGTTACGGGATCTGGGATAATAACACAAGGGTGACGATTGCCTGGCTATGTACTGTAACAGGAGAAATAGCAATATATTATGATAATGAATCACTTATACAATAGCGGCACCACAGAGAATATCGCGTTCTGCCTTTTACATGGATTTGGCCTAAAGTGGTTTTACTGTGGAGCTGTGGCAGGTGATGGTGTTATCCACATAGTACTTCTATAATTCAATATACACATCACAGGGGGAGGCAATAGGCAGAGGAGTACCCCATTAGCCACCTTGTCCCTAACTACAATATACACATCACAGGGGAAGGCAATGGGCAGAGGAGTACACCATTAGCCACCTTGTCCATAACTACAATATACACATCACAGGGGAAGGCAATGGGCAGAGGAGTACACCATTAGCCACCTTGTCCCTAACTACAATATACACATCACAGGGGAAGGCAATAGGCAGAGGAGTCCACCATTAGCCACCTTGTCCCTAACTACAATATACACATCACTGGGGAAGGCAATGGGCAGAGGAGTACACCATTAGTCACCTTGTCCATAACTACAATATACACATCACAGGGGAAGGCAATGGGCAGAGGAGTACACCATTAGCCACCTTGTCCATAACTACAATATACACATCACAGGGGAAGGCAATGGGCAGAGGAGTACACCATTAGCCACCTTGTCCCTAGCTACAATATACACATCACAGGGGAAGGTAATGGGCAGAGGAGTACCCCATTAGCCACCTTGTCCCTAACTACAATATACACATCACAGGGGAAGGCAATAGGCAGAGGAGTACACCATTAGCCACCTTGTCCCTAACTACAATATACACATCACAGGGGAAGGCAATGGGCAGAGGAGTACACCATTAGCCACCTTGTCCCTAACTACAATATACACATCACAGGGGAAGGCAATAGGCAGAGGAGTACACCATTAGCCACCTTGTCCATAACTACAATATACACATCACAGGGGAAGGCAATGGGCAGAGGAGTACACCATTAGCCACCTTGTCCATAACTACAATATACACATCACAGGGGAAGGCAATGGGCAGAGGAGTACACCATAAGCCACCTTGTCCCTAACTACAATATACACATCACAGGCCAAGGCAATGGGCAGAGGAGTACACCATTAGCCACCTTGTCCCTAGCTACAATATACACATCACAGGGGAAGGCAATGGGCAGAGGAGTACACCATTAGCCACCTTGTCCCTAACTACAATATACACATCACAGGGGAAGGTAATGGGCAGAGGAGTACACCATTAGCCACTTTGTCCCTAACTACAATATACACATCACAGGGGAAGGCAATGGGCAGAGGAGTACACCATTAGCCACCTTGTCCCTAACTACAATATACACATCACAGGGGATGGCAATGGGCAGAGGAGTACACCATTAGCCACCTTGTCCATAACTACAATATACACATCACAGGGGAAGGCAATGGTAAGACGAGTACACCATTAGCCACCTTGTCCCTAACTACAATATACACATCACAGGGGAAGGCAATGGGCAGAGGAGTACACCATTAGCCACCTTGTCCCTAACTACAATATACACATCACAGGGGAAGGCAATGGGCAGAGGAGTACACCATTAGCCACCTTGTCCCTAACTACAATATACACATCACAGGGGAAGGCAATGGGCAGAGGAGTACACCATTAGCCACCTTGTCCCTAACTACAATATACACATCACAGGGGAAGGCAATAGGCAGAGGAGTACACCTCTAGCCACCTTGTCCATAACTACAATATACACATCACAGGGGAAGGCAATGGGCAGAGGAGTACACCATTAGCCACCTTGTCCATAACTACAATATACACATCACAGGGGAAGGCAATGGGCAGAGGAGTACACCATAAGCCACCTTGTCCCTAACTACAATATACACATCACAGGCCAAGGCAATGGGCAGAGGAGTACACCATTAGCCACCTTGTCCCTAACTACAATATACACATCACAGGGGAAGGCAATGGGCAGAGGAGTCCACCAATAGCCACCTTGTCCATAACTACAATATACACATCACAGGGGAAGGCAATGGGCAGAGGAGTACACCATTAGCCACCTTGTCCCTAACTACAATATACACATCACAGGGGAAGGTAATGGGCAGAGGAGTACACCATTAGCCACCTTGTCCATAACTACAATATAGACATCACAGGGCAAGGCAATGGGCAGAGGAGTACACCATTAGCCATCTTGGTCCTAACTACAATATACACATCACAGGGCAAGGCAAAGGGCAGAGGAGTACACCATTAGCCATCTTGGTCCTAACTACAATATAAACATCACAGGGGAAGGCAATGGGCAGAGGAGTACACCATTAGCCACCTTGTCCCTAACTACAATATACACATCACAGGGGAAGGTAATGGGCAGAGGAGTACACCATTAGCCACCTTGTCCATAACTACAATATACACATCACAGGGCAAGGCAATGGGCAGAGGAGTACACCATTAGCCACCTTGTCCCTAACTACAATATACACATCACAGGGGAAGGCAATGGGCAGAGGAGTACACCATTAGCCACCTTGTCCCTAACTACAATATACACATCACAGGGGAAGGTAATGGGCAGAGGAGTACACCATTAGCCACCTTGTCCCTAACTACAATATACACATCACAGGGGAAGGCAATGGGCAGAGGAGTACACCATTAGCCACCTTGTCCCTAACTACAATATACACATCACAGGGGGAGGCAATGGGCAGAGGAGTACACCATTAGCCACCTTGTCCCTAACTACAATATACACATCACAGGGGAAGGTAATGGGCAGAGGAGTCCACCATTAGCCACCTTGTCCCTAACTACAATATACACATCACAGGGGAAGGTAATGGGCAGAGGAGTCCACCATTAGCCACCTTGTGCATAACTACAATATACACATCACAGGGGAAGGCAATGGGCAGAGGAGTACACCATTAGCCACCTTGTCCCTAACTACAATATACACATCACAGGGGAACGCAATGGGCAGAGGAGTACACCATAAGCCACCTTGTCCCTAACTACAATATACACATCACAGGGGAAGGCAATGGGCAGAGGAGTACACCATTAGCCACCTTGGTCCTAACTACAATATACAATCACAGGGGAAGGCAATGGGCAGAGGAGTACACCATTAGCCACCTTGCCCATAACTACAATATACACATCACTGGGGAAGGCAATGGGCTGAGGAGTACACCATTAGCCACCTTGTCCCTAACTACAATATACACATCACAGGGGAAGGCAATGGGCAGAGGAGTACACCATTAGCCACCTTGGTCCTAACTACAATATACACATCACAGGGGAAGGCAATGGGCAGAGGAGTACACCATTAGCCACCTTGGTCCTAACTACAATATACACATCACTGGGGAAGGCAATGGGCAGAGGAGTACACCATTAGCCACCTTGTCCCTAACTACAATATACACATCACAGGGGAAGGCAATGGGCAGAGGAGTACACCATTAGCCACCTTGTCCCTAACTACAATATACACATCACAGGGGAAGGCAATGGGCAGAGGAGTACACCATTAGCCACCTTGTCCCTAACTACAATATACACATCACAGGGGGAGGCAATGGGCAGAGGAGTACACCATTAGCCACCTTGTCCCTAACTACAATATACACATCACAGGGGAAGGTAATGGGCAGAGGAGTCCACCATTAGCCACCTTGTCCCTAACTACAATATACACATCACAGGGGAAGGTAATGGGCAGAGGAGTCCACCATTAGCCACCTTGTGCATAACTACAATATACACATCACAGGGGAAGGCAATGGGCAGAGGAGTACACCATTAGCCACCTTGTCCCTAACTACAATATACACATCACAGGGGAACGCAATGGGCAGAGGAGTACACCATTAGTCACCTTGTCCCTAACTACAATATACACATCACAGGGGAAGGCAATGGGCAGAGGAGTACACCATTAGCCACCTTGGTCCTAACTACAATATACAATCACAGGGGAAGGCAATGGGCAGAGGAGTACACCATTAGCCACCTTGCCCATAACTATAATATACACATCACAGGGGAAGGCAATGGGCAGAGGAGTACACCATTAGCCACCTTGGTCCTAACTACAATATACACATCACAGGGGAAGGCAATGGGCTGAGGAGTACACCATTAGCCACCTTGTCCCTAACTACAATATACACATCACAGGGGAAGGCAATGGGCAGAGGAGTACACCATTAGCCACCTTGGTCCTAACTACAATATACACATCACAGGGGAAGGCAATGGGCAGAGGAGTACACCATTAGCCACCTTGGTCCTAACTACAATATACACATCACTGGGGAAGGCAATGGGCAGAGGAGTACACCATTAGCCACCTTGTCCCTAACTACAATATACACATCACAGGGGAAGGCAATGGGCAGAGGAGTACACCATTAGCCACCTTGGTCCTAACTACAATATACACATCACAGGGGAAGGCAATGGGCAGAGGAGTACACCATTAGCCACCTTGTCCCTAACTACAATATACACATCACAGGGGAAGGCAATGGGCAGAGGAGTACACCATTAGCCACCTTGTCCCTAACTACAATATACACATCACAGGGGAAGGCAATGGGCAGAGGAGTACACCATTAGCCACCTTGTCCATAACTACAATATACACATCACAGGGGAAGGTAATGGGCAGAGGAGTCCAACCATTAGCCAACTTGTCCATAAGTACAATATACACATCACAGGGGAAGGCAATGGGCAGAGGAGTACACCATTAGCCACCTTGGTCCTAACTACAATATACACATCACAGGGGAAGGTAATGGGCAGAGGAGTCCAACCATTAGCCAACTTGTCCATAACTACAATATACACATCACAGGGGAAGGCAATGGGCAGAGGAGTACACCATTAGCCACCTTGGTCCTAACTACAATATACACATCACAGGGGAAGGCAATGGGCAGAGGAGTACACCATTAGCCACCTTGGTCCTAACTACAATATACACATCACAGGGGAAGGCAATGGGCAGAGGAGTACACCATTAGCCACCTTGTCCCTAACTACAATATACACATCACAGGGGAAGGCAATGGGAAGAGGAGTACACCATTAGCCACCTTGTCCATAACTACAATATACACATCACAGGGGAAGGCAATGGGCAGAGGAGTACAATATTAGCCACCTTGTCCCTAACTACAATATACACATCACAGGGGAAGGCAATGGGCAGAGGAGTACACCATTAGCCACTTTGTCCCTAACTACAATATACACATCACAGGGGAAGGCAATGGGCAGAGGAGTACACCATTAGCCACCTTGTCCCTAACTACAATATACACATCACAGGGGATGGCAATGGGCAGAGGAGTACACCATTAGCCACCTTGTCCATAACTACAATATACACATCACAGGGGAAGGCAATGGTAAGACGAGTACACCATTAGCCACCTTGTCCATAACTACAATATACACATCACAGGGGAAGGCAATGGGCAGAGGAGTACACCATTAGCCACCTTGTCCCTAACTACAATATACACATCACAGGGGAAGGCAATGGGCAGAGGAGTACACCATTAGCCACCTTGTCCCTAACTACAATATACACATCACAGGGGGAGCCAATGGGCAGAGGAGTACACCATTAGCCACCTTGTCCCTAACTACAATATACACATCACAGGGGAAGGCAATAGGCAGAGGAGTACACCATTAGCCACCTTGTCCATAACTACAATATACACATCACAGGGGAAGGCAATGGGCAGAGGAGTACACCATTAGCCACCTTGTCCATAACTACAATATACACATCACAGGGGAAGGCAATGGGCAGAGGAGTACACCATAAGCCACCTTGTCCCTAACTACAATATACACATCACAGGCCAAGGCAATGGGCAGAGGAGTACACCATTAGCCACCTTGTCCCTAACTACAATATACACATCACAGGGGAAGGCAATGGGCAGAGGAGTCCACCAATAGCCACCTTGTCCATAACTACAATATACACATCACAGGGGAAGGCAATGGGCAGAGGAGTACACCATTAGCCACCTTGTCCCTAACTACAATATACACATCACAGGGGAAGGTAATGGGCAGAGGAGTACACCATTAGCCACCTTGTCCATAACTACAATATAGACATCACAGGGCAAGGCAATGGGCAGAGGAGTACACCATTAGCCATCTTGGTCCTAACTACAATATACACATCACAGGGCAAGGCAAAGGGCAGAGGAGTACACCATTAGCCATCTTGGTCCTAACTACAATATAAACATCACAGGGGAAGGCAATGGGCAGAGGAGTACACCATTAGCCACCTTGTCCCTAACTACAATATACACATCACAGGGGAAGGTAATGGGCAGAGGAGTACACCATTAGCCACCTTGTCCATAACTACAATATACACATCACAGGGCAAGGCAATGGGCAGAGGAGTACACCATTAGCCACCTTGTCCCTAACTACAATATACACATCACAGGGGAAGGCAATGGGCAGAGGAGTACACCATTAGCCACCTTGTCCCTAACTACAATATACACATCACAGGGGAAGGTAATCGGCAGAGGAGTACACCATTAGCCACCTTGTCCCTAACTACAATATACACATCACAGGGGAAGGCAATGGGCAGAGGAGTACACCATTAGCCACCTTGTCCCTAACTACAATATACACATCACAGGGGGAGGCAATGGGCAGAGGAGTACACCATTAGCCACCTTGTCCCTAACTACAATATACACATCACAGGGGAAGGTAATGGGCAGAGGAGTCCACCATTAGCCACCTTGTCCCTAACTACAATATACACATCACAGGGGAAGGTAATGGGCAGAGGAGTCCACCATTAGCCACCTTGTGCATAACTACAATATACACATCACAGGGGAAGGCAATGGGCAGAGGAGTACACCATTAGCCACCTTGTCCCTAACTACAATATACACATCACAGGGGAACGCAATGGGCAGAGGAGTACACCATAAGCCACCTTGTCCCTAACTACAATATACACATCACAGGGGAAGGCAATGGGCAGAGGAGTACACCATTAGCCACCTTGGTCCTAACTACAATATACAATCACAGGGGAAGGCAATGGGCAGAGGAGTACACCATTAGCCACCTTGCCCATAACTACAATATACACATCACTGGGGAAGGCAATGGGCTGAGGAGTACACCATTAGCCACCTTGTCCCTAACTACAATATACACATCACAGGGGAAGGCAATGGGCAGAGGAGTACACCATTAGCCACCTTGGTCCTAACTACAATATACACATCACAGGGGAAGGCAATGGGCAGAGGAGTACACCATTAGCCACCTTGGTCCTAACTACAATATACACATCACTGTGGAAGGCAATGGGCAGAGGAGTACACCATTAGCCACCTTGTCCCTAACTACAATATACACATCACAGGGGAAGGCAATGGGCAGAGGAGTACACCATTAGCCACCTTGTCCCTAACTACAATATACACATCACAGGGGAAGGCAATGGGCAGAGGAGTACACCATTAGCCACCTTGTCCCTAACTACAATATACACATCACAGGGGGAGGCAATGGGCAGAGGAGTACACCATTAGCCACCTTGTCCCTAACTACAATATACACATCACAGGGGAAGGTAATGGGCAGAGGAGTCCACCATTAGCCACCTTGTCCCTAACTACAATATACACATCACAGGGGAAGGTAATGGGCAGAGGAGTCCACCATTAGCCACCTTGTGCATAACTACAATATACACATCACAGGGGAAGGCAATGGGCAGAGGAGTACACCATTAGCCACCTTGTCCCTAACTACAATATACACATCACAGGGGAACGCAATGGGCAGAGGAGTACACCATTAGTCACCTTGTCCCTAACTACAATATACACATCACAGGGGAAGGCAATGGGCAGAGGAGTACACCATTAGCCACCTTGGTCCTAACTACAATATACAATCACAGGGGAAGGCAATGGGCAGAGGAGTACACCATTAGCCACCTTGCCCATAACTACAATATACACATCACAGGGGAAGGCAATGGGCAGAGGAGTACACCATTAGCCACCTTGGTCCTAACTACAATATACACATCACAGGGGAAGGCAATGGGCTGAGGAGTACACCATTAGCCACCTTGTCCCTAACTACAATATACACATCACAGGGGAAGGCAATGGGCAGAGGAGTACACCATTAGCCACCTTGGTCCTAACTACAATATACACATCACAGGGGAAGGCAATGGGCAGAGGAGTACACCATTAGCCACCTTGGTCCTAACTACAATATACACATCACTGGGGAAGGCAATGGGCAGAGGAGTACACCATTAGCCACCTTGTCCCTAACTACAATATACACATCACAGGGGAAGGCAATGGGCAGAGGAGTACACCATTAGCCACCTTGGTCCTAACTACAATATACACATCACAGGGGAAGGCAATGGGCAGAGGAGTACACCATTAGCCACCTTGTCCCTAACTACAATATACACATCACAGGGGAAGGCAATGGGCAGAGGAGTACACCATTAGCCACCTTGTCCCTAACTACAATATACACATCACAGGGGAAGGCAATGGGCAGAGGAGTACACCATTAGCCACCTTGTCCATAACTACAATATACACATCACAGGGGAAGGTAATGGGCAGAGGAGTCCAACCATTAGCCAACTTGTCCATAAGTACAATATACACATCACAGGGGAAGGCAATGGGCAGAGGAGTACACCATTAGCCACCTTGGTCCTAACTACAATATACACATCACAGGGGAAGGTAATGGGCAGAGGAGTCCAACCATTAGCCAACTTGTCCATAACTACAATATACACATCACAGGGGAAGGCAATGGGCAGAGGAGTACACCATTAGCCACCTTGGTCCTAACTACAATATACACATCACAGGGGAAGGCAATGGGCAGAGGAGTACACCATTAGCCACCTTGGTCCTAACTACAATATACACATCACAGGGGAAGGCAATGGGCAGAGGAGTACACCATTAGCCACCTTGTCCCTAACTACAATATACACATCACAGGGGAAGGCAATGGGAAGAGGAGTACACCATTAGCCACCTTGTCCATAACTACAATATACACATCACAGGGGAAGGCAATGGGCAGAGGAGTACAATATTAGCCACCTTGTCCCTAACTACAAAATACACATCACAGGGGAAGGCAATGGGCAGAGGAGTACACCATTAGCCACTTTGTCCCTAACTACAATATACACATCACAGGGGAAGGCAATGGGCAGAGGAGTACACCATTAGCCACCTTGTCCCTAACTACAATATACACATCACAGGGGATGGCAATGGGCAGAGGAGTACACCATTAGCCACCTTGTCCATAACTACAATATACACATCACAGGGGAAGGCAATGGTAAGACGAGTACACCATTAGCCACCTTGTCCATAACTACAATATACACATCACAGGGGAAGGCAATGGGCAGAGGAGTACACCATTAGCCACCTTGTCCCTAACTACAATATACACATCACAGGGGAAGGCAATGGGCAGAGGAGTACACCATTAGCCACCTTGTCCATAACTACAATATACACATCACAGGGGAAGGCAATGGGCAGAGGAGTACACCATTAGCCACCTTGTCCATAACTACAATATACACATCACAGGGGAAGGCAATGGGCAGAGGAGCACACCATTAGCCACCTTGGTCCTAACTACAATATACACATCACAGGGGAAGGCAATGGGCAGAGGAGTACACCATTAGCCACCTTGGCCCTAACTACAATATACACATCACAGGGGAAGGCAATGGGCAGAGGAGTCCAACCATTAGCCACCTTGTTCCTAACTACAATATACACATCACAGGGGAAGGTAATGGGCAGAGGAGTACACCATTAGCCACCTTGCCCAAGCGTAGTACACTTGTCTTTGCCAGTTGCCAAAGCGTAGTACACTTGTCTTTGCTGGAGTGCCCATGGGTTGCATTTATGGATATTACAAATCACTTTGGCTTTCCGTGAACTCCTTGTTGGCTTATAATAGTCTTATAATTGACAATTCGGTAATCGCCTCTTTGCACATCTAGAGCGTGATTCATTATGGATCGCTATTGCGATCACTGTTGCGATTACACACGCAGTCTTACTGCAAAAATAAGCTAATGATTGCAATCGCTATGCAGTCACAGCCAAACACAAGGACGCCCACTTTAATTTACACACATCCGTTTTATTTTTCAAGACAGCAAAACCATCAGTAACATGGAGTACCATCACAGCCTCACACACACTTACACAGGCTCTGACCTTACTCAGGAATTACTAACCTCATCACACACAGTGATTACACAAGACTGAGAAACCATCAGTAACATGGAGTACCATCACAGCCTCACACACACTTACACAGGCTCTGACCTTACTCAGGAAATACTAACCTCATCACACGCAGTGATTACACAAGACTGAGAGACCATCAGTAACATGGAGTACCATCACAGCCTCACACACACTTACACAGGCTCTGACCTTACTCAGGAAATACTAACCTCATCACACGCAGTGATTACACAAGACTGAGAGACCATCAGTAACATGGAGTACCATCACAGCCTCACACACACTTACACAGGCTCTGACCTTACTCAGGAAATACTAACCTCATCAAACGCAGTGATTACACAAGACTGAGAGACCATCAGTAACATGGAGTACCATCACAGCCTCACACACACTTACACAGGCTCTGACCTTACTCAGGAATTACTAACCTCATCACACACAGTGATTACACAAGACTGAGAGACCATCAGTAACATGGAGTACCATCACATCCTCACACACACTTACACAGGCTCTGACCTTACTCAGGAATTACTAACCTCATCACACGCAGTGATTACACAAGACTGAGAGACCATCAGTAACATGGAGTACCATCACATCCTCACACACACTTACACAGAATCTGACCTTACTCAGGAATTACTAACCTCATCACACACAGTGATTACACAAGACTGAGAGACCATCAGTAACATGGAGTACCATCACATCCTCACACACACTTACACAGGCTCTGACCTTACTCAGGAATTACTAACCTCATCACACGCAGTGATTACACAGGACTGAGAGACCATCAGTAACATGGAGTACCATCACAGCCTCACAAACACTTACACAGGTTCTGACCTTACTCAGGAATTACTAACCTCATCACACGCAGTGATTACACAAGACTGAGAGACCATCAGTAACATGGAGTACCATCACATCCTCACACACACTTACACAGGCTCTGACCTTACTCAGGAATTACTAACCTCATCACACACAGTGATTACACAAGACTGAGAGACCATCAGAAACATGGAGTACCATCACATCCTCCCACACACTTACACAGGCTCTGACCTTACTCAGGAATTACTAACCTCATCACACGCAGTGATTACACAAGACTGAGAGACCATCAGTAACATGGAGTACCATCACATCCTCACACACACTTACACAGAATCTGACCTTACTCAGGAATTACTAACCTCATCACACGCAGTGATTACACAAGACTGAGAAACCATCAGTAACATGGAGTACTATCACATCCTCACACACACTTACACAGGCTCTGACCCTACTCAGGAATTACTAACCTCATCACACACAGTGACTACACAAGACTGAGACACCATCAGTAACATGGAGTACCATCACAGCCTCACACACACTTCCACAGGCTCTGACCTTACTCAGGAATTACTAAACCTCATCACACGCAGTGACTACAGAAGACTGAGAGACCATCAGTAACATGGAGTACCATCACAGCCTCACACACACTTACACAGGCTCTGACCTTACTCAGGAATTACTAACCTCATCACACACAGTGATTACACAAGACTGAGAAACCATCAGTAACATGGAGTACCATCACAGCCTCACACACACTTACACAGGCTCTAACCTTACTCAGGAATTACTAACCTCATCACATGCAGTGATTACACAAGAATGAGATACCATCAGTAACATGCAGTACCATCACAGCCTCACACACACTTACACAGGCTCTGACCTTACCCAGGAATTACTAACCTCATCACACACAGTGATTACACAAGACTGAGAAACCATCAGTAACATGGAGTACCATCACAGCCTCACACACACTTACAAAGGCTCTGACCTTACTCAGGAATTACTAACCTCATCACACACAGTGATTACACAAGACTGAAATACCATCAGTAACATGGAGTACCATCACATCCTCACACACACTTACACAGGCTCTGACCTTACTCAGGAATTACTAACCTCATCACACAGTGATTACACAAGACTGAGATACCATCAGTAACATGGAGTACCATCACAGCCTCACACACACTTACACAGGCTCTGACCTTACTCAGGAATTACTAACCTCATCACACACAGTGATTACACAAGACTGAGAGACCATCAGTAACATGGAGTACCATCACAGCCTCACACACACTTACACAGGCTCTGACCTTACTCAGAAATTACTAACCTCATCACACACAGTGATTACACAAGACTGAGACACCATCAGTAACATGGAGTACCATCACAGCCTCACACACACTTACACAGGCTCTGACCTTACTCAGGAATTACTAACCTCATCACACGCAGTGATTACACAAGACTGAGAGACCATCAGTAACATGGAGTACCATCACAGCCTCACACACACTTACACAGGCTCTGACCTTACTAAGGAATTACTAACCTCATCACACACAGTGATTACACAAGACTGAGACACCATCAGTAACATGGAGTACCATCACAGCCTCACACACACTTACACAGGCTCTGACCTTACTCAGGAATTACTAACCTCATCACACGCAGTGATTACACAAGACTGAGAGACCATCAGTAACATGGAGTACCATCACATCCTCACACACACTTACACAGGCTCTGACCTTACTCAGGAATAACTAACCTCCTCACACGCAGTGATTACACAAGACTGAGAGACCATCAGTAACATGGAGTACCATCACAGCCTCACACACACTTACACAGGCTCTGACCTTACTCAGGAATTACTAACCTCATCACACGCAGTTATTACACAAGGCTGAGAAACCATCAGTAACATGGAGTACCATCACAGCCTCACACACACACAGGCTCTGACCTTACTCAGGAATTACTAACCTCATCACACACAGTGATTACACAAGACTGAGAAACCATCAGTAACATGGAGTACCATCACATCTTCACACACACTTACACAGGCTCTGACCTTACTCAGGAATTACTAACCTCATCACACACAGTGACTACACAAGCCTGAGAAACCATCAGTAACATGGAGTACCATCACAGCCTCACACACACTTACACAGGCTCTGACCTTACTCAGGAATTACTAACCTCATCACACACAGTGATTACACAAGACTGAGACACCATCAGTAACATGGAGTAGCATCGCAGCCTCACACACACTTACACAGGCTCTGACCTTACTCAGGAATTACTAACCTCATCACACACAGTGACTACACAAGCCTGAGAAACCATCAGTAACATGGAGTACCATCACAGCCTCACACACACTTACACAGGCTCTGACCTTACGCAGGAATTACTAACCTCATCACACACAGTGATTACACAAGACTGAGACACCATCAGTAACATGGAGTACCATCACAGCCTCACACACACTTCCACAGGCTCTGACCTTACTCAGGAATTACTAAACCTCATCACACGCAGTGACTACAGAAGACTGAGAGACCATCAGTAACATGGAGTACCATCACAGCCTCACACACACTTACACAGGCTCTGACCTTACTCAGGAATTACTAACCTCATCACACACAGTGATTACACAAGACTGAGAAACCATCAGTAACATGGAGTACCATCACAGCCTCACACACACTTACACAGGCTCTAACCTTACTCAGGAATTACTAACCTCATCACATGCAGTGATTACACAAGAATGAGATACCATCAGTAACATGCAGTACCATCACAGCCTCACACACACTTACACAGGCTCTGACCTTACCCAGGAATTACTAACCTCATCACACACAGTGATTACACAAGACTGAGAAACCATCAGTAACATGGAGTACCATCACAGCCTCACACACACTTACAAAGGCTCTGACCTTACTCAGGAATTACTAACCTCATCACACACAGTGATTACACAAGACTGAAATACCATCAGTAACATGGAGTACCATCACATCCTCACACACACTTACACAGGCTCTGACCTTACTCAGGAATTACTAACCTCATCACACAGTGATTACACAAGACTGAGATACCATCAGTAACATGGAGTACCATCACAGCCTCACACACACTTACACAGGCTCTGACCTTACTCAGGAATTACTAACCTCATCACACACAGTGATTACACAAGACTGAGAGACCATCAGTAACATGGAGTACCATCACAGCCTCACACACACTTACACAGGCTCTGACCTTACTCAGAAATTACTAACCTCATCACACACAGTGATTACACAAGACTGAGACACCATCACAGCCTCACACACACTTACACAGGCTCTGACCTTACTCAGGAATTACTAACCTCATCACACGCAGTGATTACACAAGACTGAGAGACCATCAGTAACATGGAGTACCATCACAGCCTCACACACACTTACACAGGCTCTGACCTTACTAAGGAATTACTAACCTCATCACACACAGTGATTACACAAGACTGAGACACCATCAGTAACATGGAGTACCATCACAGCCTCACACACACTTACACAGGCTCTGACCTTACTCAGGAATTACTAACCTCATCACACGCAGTGACTACACAAGACTGAGAAACCATCAGTAATATGGAGTACCATCACAGCCTCACACACACTTACACAGGCTCTGACCTTACTCAGGAATAACTAACCTCATCACACACAGTTATTACACAAGGCTGAGACACCATCAGTAACATGGAGTATCATCACAGCCTCACACACACTTACACAGCTCTGACCTTACTCAGGAATTACTAACCTCATCACACGCAGTGACTACACAAGACTGAGAGACCATCAGTAACATGGAGTACCATCACATCCTCACACACACTTACACAGGCTCTGACCTTACTCAGGAATAACTAACCTCCTCACACGCAGTGATTACACAAGACTGAGAGACCATCAGTAACATGGAGTACCATCACAGCCTCACACACACACAGGCTCTGACCTTACTCAGGAATTACTAACCTCATCACACACAGTGATTACACAAGACTGAGAAACCATCAGTAACATGGAGTACCATCACATCCTCACACACACTTACACAGGCTCTGACCTTACTCAGGAATTACTAACCTCATCACACACAGTGACTACACAAGACTGAGAGACCATCAGTAACATGGAGTAACATCACAGCCTCACACACACTTACACAGGCTCTGACCTTACTCAGGAATTACTAACCTCATCACACACAGTGACTACACAAGCCTGAGAAACCATCAGTAACATGGAGTACCATCACAGCCTCACACACACTTACACAGGCTCTGACCTTACTCAGGAATTACTAACCTCATCACACACAGTGATTACACAAGACTGAGACACCATCAGTAACATGGAGTACCATCGCAGCCTCACACACACTTACACAGGCTCTGACCTTACTCAGGAATTACTAACCTCATCACACACAGTGACTACACAAGCCTGAGAAACCATCAGTAACATGGAGTACCATCACAGCCTCACACACACTTACACAGGCTCTGACATTACTCAGGAATTACTAACCTCATCACACACAGTGATTACACAAGACTGAGATACCATCAGTAACATGGAGTACCATCACATCCTCACACACACTTACACAGGCTCTGACCTTACTCAGGAATTACTAACCTCATCACACACAGTGATTACACAAGACTGAGATACCATCAGTAACATGGAGTACCATCACATCCTCACACACACTTACACAGGCTCTGACCTTACTCAGGAATTACTAACCTCATCACACACAGTGATTACACAAGGCTGAGACACCATCAGTAACATGGAGTACCATCACAGCCTCACACACACTTACACAGGCTCTGACCTTACTCAGGAATTACTAACCTCATCACACGCAGTGACTACACAAGACTGAGAAACCATCAGTAATATGGAGTACCATCACAGCCTCACACACACTTACACAGGCTCTGACCTTACTCAGGAATAACTAACCTCATCACACACAGTTATTACACAAGGCTGAGACACCATCAGTAACATGGAGTACCATCACATCCTCACACACACTTACACAGGCTCTGACCTTACTCAGGAATTACTAACCTCATCACACGCAGTGACTACACAAGACTGAGAGACCATCAGTAACATGGAGTACCATCACATCCTCACACACACTTACACAGGCTCTGACCTTACTCAGGAATAACTAACCTCCTCACACGCAGTGATTACACAAGACTGAGAGACCATCAGTAACATGGAGTACCATCACAGCCTCACACACACACAGGCTCTGACCTTACTCAGGAATTACTAACCTCATCACACACAGTGATTACACAAGACTGAGAAACCATCAGTAACATGGAGTACCATCACATCCTCACACACACTTACACAGGCTCTGACCTTACTCAGGAATTACTAACCTCATCACACACAGTGACTACACAAGACTGAGAGACCATCAGTAACATGGAGTAACATCACAGCCTCACACACACTTACACAGGCTCTGACCTTACTCAGGAATTACTAACCTCATCACACACAGTGACTACACAAGCCTGAGAAACCATCAGTAACATGGAGTACCATCACAGCCTCACACACACTTACACAGGCTCTGACCTTACTCAGGAATTACTAACCTCATCACACACAGTGATTACACAAGACTGAGACACCATCAGTAACATGGAGTACCATCGCAGCCTCACACACACTTACACAGGCTCTGACCTTACTCAGGAATTACTAACCTCATCACACACAGTGACTACACAAGCCTGAGAAACCATCAGTAACATGGAGTACCATCACATCCTCACACACACTTACACAGGCTCTGACCTTACTCAGGAATTACTAACCTCATCACACACAGTGATTACACAAGACTGAGATACCATCAGTAACATGGAGTACCATCACATCCTCACACACACTTACACAGGCTCTAACCTCACTCAGGAATTACTAACCTCATCACATACAGTGATTACACAAGACTGAGACACCATCAGTAACATGGAGTACCATCACACCCTCACACACACTTACACAGGCTCTGACCTTACTCAGGAATTACTAACCTCATCACACACAGTGATTACACAAGGCTGAGACACCATCAGTAACATGGAGTACCATCACAGCCTCACACACACTTACACAGGCTCTGACCTTACTCAGGAATTACTAACCTCATCACACGCAGTGACTACACAAGCCTGAGAAACCATCAGTAACATGGAGTACCATCACATCCTCACACACACTTACACAGGCTCTGACCTTACTCAGGAATTACTAACCTCATCACACACAGTGATTACACAAGACTGAGATACCATCAGTAACATGGAGTACCATCACATCCTCACACACACTTACACAGGCTCTAACCTCACTCAGGAATTACTAACCTCATCACACACAGTGATTACACAAGACTGAGAGATCATCAGTAACATGGAGTACCATCACAGCCTCACACACACTTACACAGGCTCTGACCTTACTCAGGAATTACTAACCTCATCACACACAGTGATTACACAAGACTGAGAAACCATCAGTAACATGGAGTACCATCACAGCCTCACACACACTTACACAGGCTCTGACCTTACTCAGGAATTACTAACCTCATCACACACAGTGATTACACAAGACTGAGATACCATCAGTAACATGGAGTACCATCACATCCTCACACACACTTACACAGGCTCTAACCTCACTCAGGAATTACTAACCTCATCACACACAGTGACTGCACAAGACTGAGATACCATCAGTAACATGGAGTACCATCACAGCCTCACACACACTTACACAGGCTCTGACCTTACTCAGGAATTACTAACCTCATCACACACAGTGATTACACAAGACTGAGAAACCATCAGTAACATGGAGTACCATCACAGCCTCACACACACTTACACAGGCTCTGACCTTACTCAGGGATTACTAACCACATCACACACAGTGATTACACAAGACTGAGAGACCATCAGTAACATGGAGTACCATCACATCCTCACACACACTTACACAGGCTCTGACCTTACTCAGGATTTACTAATCTCATCACACACAGTGACTACACAAGACTGAGACACCATCAGTAACATGGAGTACCATCACATCCTCACACACACTTACACAGGCTCTGACCTTACTCAGGAATTACTAACCTCATCACACACTGTGATTACACAAGACTGAGAGACCATCAGTAACATGGAGTACCATCACATCCTCACACACACACAGGCTCTGACCTTACTCAGGAATTACTAACCTCATCACACACAGTGATTACACAAGACTGAGAGATCATCAGTAACATGGAGTACCATCACAGCCTCACACACACTTACACAGGCTCTGACCTTACTCAGGAATTACTAACCTCATCACACACAGTGATTACACAAGACTGAGAAACCATCAGTAACATGGAGTACCATCACAGCCTCACACACACTTACACAGGCTCTGACCTTACTCAGGAATTACTAACCTCATCACACACAGTGATTACACAAGACTGAGATACCATCAGTAACATGGAGTACCATCACATCCTCACACACACTTACACAGGCTCTAACCTCACTCAGGAATTACTAACCTCATCACACACAGTGACTGCACAAGACTGAGATACCATCAGTAACATGGAGTACCATCACAGCCTCACACACACTTACACAGGCTCTGACCTTACTCAGGAATTACTAACCTCATCACACACAGTGATTACACAAGACTGAGAAACCATCAGTAACATGGAGTACCATCACAGCCTCACACACACTTACACAGGCTCTGACCTTACTCAGGAATTACTAACCTCATCACACACAGTGATTACACAAGACTGAGAGATCATCAGTAACATGGAGTACCATCACAGCCTCACACACACTTACACAGGCTCTGACCTTACTCAGGAATTACTAACCTCATCACACACAGTGATTACACAAGACTGAGAGATCATCAGTAACATGGAGTACCATCACATCCTCACACACACTTACACAGGCTCTGACCTTACTCAGGAATTACTAACCTCATCACACGCAGTGATTACACAAGACTGAGACACCATCAGTAACATGGAGTACCATCACAGCCTCACACACACTTACACAGGCTCTGACCTTACTCAGGAATTACTAACCTCATCACACACAGTGATTACACAAGACTGAGACACCATCAGTAACATGGAGTACCATCACATCCTCACACACACTTACACAGGCTCTGACCTTACTCAGGATTTACTAACCTCATCACACACAGTGATTACACAAGACTGAGAGACCATCAGTAACATGGAGTACCATCACAGCCTCACACACACTTACACAGGCTCTGACCTTACTCAGGAATTACTAACCTCATCACACACAGTGATTACACAAGACTGAGATACCATCAGTAACATGGAGTACCATCACATCCTCACACACACTTACACAGGCTCTGACCTTAATCAGGATTTACTAATCTCATCACACACAGTGATTACACAAGACTGAGAAACCATCAGTAACATGGAGTACCATCACATCCTCACACACACTTACACAGGCTCTGACCTTACTCAGGAATTACTAACCTCATCACACGCAGTGATTACACAAGACTGAGAGACCATCAGTAACATGGAGTACCATCACATCCTCACACACACTTACACAGGCTCTGACCTTACTCAGGAATTACTAACCTCATCACACACAGTGATTACACAAGACTGAGATACCATCAGTAACATGGAGTACCATCACAGCCTCACACACACTTACACAGGCTCTGACCTTACTCAGGAATTATTAACCTCATCACACACAGTGATTACACAAGACTGAGAGACCATCACATCCTCACACACACTTACACAGGCTCTGACCTTACTCAGGAATTACTAACCTCATCACACACAGTGATTACACAAGACTGAGAGATCATCAGTAACATGGAGTACCATCACATCCTCACACACACTTACACAGGCTCTGACCTTACTCAGGAATTACTAACCTCATCACACGCAGTGATTACACAAGACTGAGACACCATCAGTAACATGGAGTACCATCACAGCCTCACACACACTTACACAGGCTCTGACCTTACTCAGGAATTACTAACCTCATCACACACAGTGATTACACAAGACTGAGACACCATCAGTAACATGGAGTACCATCACATCCTCACACACACTTACACAGGCTCTGACCTTACTCAGGATTTACTAACCTCATCACACACAGTGATTACACAAGACTGAGAGACCATCAGTAACATGGAGTACCATCACAGCCTCACACACACTTACACAGGCTCTGACCTTACTCAGGGATTACTAACCACATCACACACAGTGATTACACAAGACTGAGAGACCATCAGTAACATGGAGTACCATCACATCCTCACACACACTTACACAGGCTCTGACCTTACTCAGGATTTACTAATCTCATCACACACAGTGACTACACAAGACTGAGACACCATCAGTAACATGGAGTACCATCACATCCTCACACACACTTACACAGGCTCTGACCTTACTCAGGAATTACTAACCTCATCACACACTGTGATTACACAAGACTGAGAGACCATCAGTAACATGGAGTACCATCACATCCTCACACACACACAGGCTCTGACCTTACTCAGGAATTACTAACCTCATCACACACAGTGATTACACAAGACTGAGAGATCATCAGTAACATGGAGTACCATCACAGCCTCACACACACTTACACAGGCTCTGACCTTACTCAGGAATTACTAACCTCATCACACACAGTGATTACACAAGACTGAGAAACCATCAGTAACATGGAGTACCATCACAGCCTCACACACACTTACACAGGCTCTGACCTTACTCAGGAATTACTAACCTCATCACACACAGTGATTACACAAGACTGAGATACCATCAGTAACATGGAGTACCATCACATCCTCACACACACTTACACAGGCTCTAACCTCACTCAGGAATTACTAACCTCATCACACACAGTGACTGCACAAGACTGAGATACCATCAGTAACATGGAGTACCATCACAGCCTCACACACACTTACACAGGCTCTGACCTTACTCAGGAATTACTAACCTCATCACACACAGTGATTACACAAGACTGAGAAACCATCAGTAACATGGAGTACCATCACAGCCTCACACACACTTACACAGGCTCTGACCTTACTCAGGAATTACTAACCTCATCACACACAGTGATTACACAAGACTGAGAGATCATCAGTAACATGGAGTACCATCACAGCCTCACACACACTTACACAGGCTCTGACCTTACTCAGGAATTACTAACCTCATCACACACAGTGATTACACAAGACTGAGAGATCATCAGTAACATGGAGTACCATCACATCCTCACACACACTTACACAGGCTCTGACCTTACTCAGGAATTACTAACCTCATCACACGCAGTGATTACACAAGACTGAGATACCATCAGTAACATGGAGTACCATCACAGCCTCACACACACTTACACAGGCTCTGACCTTCCTCAGGAATTACTAACCTCATCACACACAGTGATTACACAAGACTGAGACACCATCAGTAACATGGAGTACCATCACATCCTCACACACACTTACACAGGCTCTGACCTTACTCAGGATTTACTAACCTCATCACACACAGTGATTACACAAGACTGAGAGACCATCAGTAACATGGAGTACCATCACAGCCTCACACACACTTACACAGGCTCTGACCTTACTCAGGAATTACTAACCTCATCACACACAGTGATTACACAAGACTGAGATACCATCAGTAACATGGAGTACTATCACATCCTCACACACACTTACACAGGCTCTGACCTTACTCAGGAATTACTAACCTCATCACACACAGTGATTACACAAGACTGAGAGACCATCAGTAACATGGAGTACCATCACAGCCTCACACACACTTACACAGGCTCTGACCTTACTCAGGAATTACTAACCTCATCACACACAGTGATTACACAGGACTGAGACACCATCAGTAACATGGAGTACCATCACAGCCTCACACACACTTACACAGGCTCTGACCTTACTCAGGAATTACTAACCTCATCACACACAGTGATTACACAAGACTGAGACACCATCAGTAACATGGAGTACCATCACAGCCTCACACACACTTACACAGGCTCTGACCTTACTCAGGAATTACTAACCTCATCACACGCAGTGATTACACAAGACTGAGACACCATCAGTAACATGGAGTACCATCACAGCCTCACACACACTTACACAGGCTCTGAACTTACTCAGGAATTACTAACCTCATCACACACAGTGATTACACAAGACTGAGACACCATCAGTAACATGGAGTACCATCACATCCTCACACACACTTACACAGGCTCTGACCTTACTCAGGATTTACTAACCTCATCACACACAGTGATTACACAAGACTGAGAGACCATCAGTAACATGGAGTACCATCACAGCCTCACACACACTTACACAGGCTCTGACCTTACTCAGGATTTACTAACCTCATCACACACAGTGATTACACAAGATTGAGAGACCATCAGTAACATGGAGTACAATCACAGCCTCACACACACTTACACAGGCTCTGACCTTACTCAGGAATTACTAACCTCATCACACACAGTGATTACACAAGACTGAGATACCATCAGTAACATGGAGTACTATCACATCCTCACACACACTTACACAGGCTCTGACCTTACTCAGGAATTACTAACCTCATCACACACAGTGATTACACAAGACTGAGAGACCATCAGTAACATGGAGTACCATCACAGCCTCACACACACTTACACAGGCTCTGACCTTACTCAGGAATTACTAACCTCATCACACACTGTGATTACACAAGACTGAGAGACCATCAGTAACATGGAGTACCATCACAGCCTCACACACACTTACACAGGCTCTGACCTTACTCAGGAATTACTAACCTCATCACACGCAGTGATTACACAAGACTGAGAGACCATCAGTAACATGGAGTACCATCACAGCCTCACACACACTTACACAGGCTCTGACCTTACTCAGGAATTGCTAACCTCATCACACGCAGTGATTACACAAGACTGAGACACCATCAGTAACATGGAGTACCATCACAGCCTCACACACACTTACACAGGCTCTGACCTTACTCAGGAATTACTAACCTCATCACACACAGTGATTACACAAGACTGAGACACCATCAGTAACATGGAGTACCATCACATCCTCACACACACTTACACAGGCTCTGACCTTACTCAGGAATTACTAACCTCATCACACACAGTGACTACACAAGACTGAGATACCATCAGTAACATGGAGTACCATCACAGCCTCACACACACTTACACAGGCTCTGACCTTACTCAGGAATTATTAACCTCATCACACACAGTGATTACACAAGACTGAGACACCATCAGTAACATGGAGTACCATCACATCCTCACACACACTTACACAGGCTCTGACCTTACTCAGGAATTACTAACCTCATCACACACAGTGATTACACAAGACTGAGACACCATCAGTAACATGGAGTACCATCACAGCCTCACACACACTTACACAGGCTCTGACCTTACTCAGGAATTATTAACCTCATCACACACAGTGATTACACAAGACTGAGACACCATCAGTAACATGGAGTACCATCACAGCCTCACACACACTTACACAGGCTCTGACCTTACTCAGGAATTATTAACCTCATCACACACAGTGATTACACAAGACTGAGACACCATCAGTAACATGGAGTACCATCACATCCTCACACACACTTACACAGGCTCTGACCTTACTCAGGAATTACTAACCTCATCACACACAGTGATTACACAAGACTGAGAGATCATCAGTAACATGGAGTACCATCACAGCCTCACACACTTACACAGGCTCTGACCTTACTCAGGAATTACTAACCTCATCACACACAGTGATTACACAAGACTGAGACACCATCAGTAACATGGAGTACCATCACATCCTCACACACACTTACACAGGCTCTGACTTTACTCAGGATTTACTAACCTCATCACACACAGTGATTACACAAGACTGAGAGACCATCAGTAACATGGAGTACCATCACAGCCTCACACACACTTACACAGGCTCTGACCTTACTCAGGATTTACTAACCTCATCACACACAGTGATTACACAAGACTGAGACACCATCAGTAACATGGAGTACCATCCCATCCTCACACACACTTACACAGGCTCTGACCTTACTCAGGAATTACTAACCTCATCACACACAGTGATTACACAAGACTGAGAGACCATCAGTAACATGGAGTACCATCACAGCCTCACACACACTTACACAGGCTCTGACCTTACTCAGGAATTATTAACCTCATCACACACAGTGATTACACAAGACTGAGACACCATCAGTAACATGGAGTACCATCACAGCCTCACACACACTTACACAGGCTCTGACCTTACTCAGGAATTATTAACCTCATCACACACAGTGATTACACAAGACTGAGAGACCATCAGTAACATGGAGTACCATCACATCCTCACACACACTTACACAGGCTCTGACCTTACTCAGGAATTACTAACCTCATCACACACAGTGACTACACAAGACTGAGAGACCATCAGTAACATGGAGTACCATCACAGCCTCACACACACTTACACAGGCTCTGACCTTACTCAGGAATTACTAACCTCATCACACACAGTGATTACACAAGACTGAGAGATCATCAGTAACATGGAGTACCATCACAGCCTCACACACACTTACACAGGCTCTGACCTTACTCAGGAATTACTAACCTCATCACACACAGTGATTACACAAGACTGAGACACCATCAGTAACATGGAGTTCCATCACATCCTCACACACACTTATACAGGCTCTGACCTTACTCAGGATTTACTAACCTCATCACACACAGTGATTACACAAGACTGAGAGACCATCAGTAACATGGAGTACCATCACAGCCTCACACACACTTACACAGGCTCTGACCTTACTCAGGAATTATTAACCTCATCACACACAGTGATTACACAAGACTGAGACACCATCAGTAACATGGAGTACCATCACAGCCTCACACACACTTACACAGGCTCTGACCTTACTCAGGAATTATTAACCTCATCACACACAGTGATTACACAAGACTGAGACACCATCAGTAACATGGAGTACCATCACATCCTCACACACACTTACACAGGCTCTGACCTTACTCAGGAATTACTAACCTCATCACACACAGTGATTACACAAGACTGAGACACCATCAGTAACATGGAGTACCATCACATCCTCACACACACTTACACAGGCTCTGACCTTACTCAGGATTTACTAACCTCATCACACACAGTGATTACACAAGACTGAGAGACCATCAGTAACATGGAGTACCATCACAGCCTCACACACACTTACACAGGCTCTGACCTTACTCAGGAATTATTAACCTCATCACACACAGTGATTACACAAGACTGAGACACCATCAGTAACATGGAGTACCATCACAGCCTCACACACACTTACACAGGCTCTGACCTTACTCAGGAATTATTAACCTCATCACACACAGTGATTACACAAGACTGAGAGACCATCAGTAACATGGAGTACCATCACAGCCTCACACACACTTACACAGGCTCTGACCTTACTCAGGATTTACTAACCTCATCACACACAGTGATTACACAAGACTGAGAGACCATCAGTAACATGGAGTACCATCACAGCCTCACACACACTTACACAGGCTCTGACCTTACTCAGGAATTACTAACCTCATCACACACAGTTATTACACAAGACTGAGACACCATCAGTAACATGGAGTACCATCACATCCTCACACACACTTACACAGGCTCTGACCTTACTCAGGATTTACTAACCTCATCACACACAGTGATTACACAAGACTGAGAGACCATCAGTAACATGGAGTACCATCACAGCCTCACACACACTTACACAGGCTCTGACCTTACTCAGGAATTATTAACCTCATCACACACAGTGATTACACAAGACTGAGACACCATCAGTAACATGGAGTACCATCACAGCCTCACACACACTTACACAGGCTCTGACCTTACTCAGGAATTATTAACCTCATCACACACAGTGATTACACAAGACTGAGACACCATCAGTAACATGGAGTACCATCACATCCTCACACACACTTACACAGGCTCTGACCTTACTCAGGAATTACTAACCTCATCACACACAGTGATTACACAAGACTGAGACACCATCAGTAACATGGAGTACCATCACATCCTCACACACACTTACACAGGCTCTGACCTTACTCAGGATTTACTAACCTCATCACACACAGTGATTACACAAGACTGAGAGACCATCAGTAACATGGAGTACCATCACAGCCTCACACACACTTACACAGGCTCTGACCTTACTCAGGATTTACTAACCTCATCACACACAGTGATTACACAAGACTGAGATACCATCAGTAACATGGAGTACCATCACATCCTCACACACACTTACACAGGCTCTGACCTTACTCAGGAATTACTAACCTCATCACACACAGTGATTACACAAGACTGAGAGACCATCAGTAACATGGAGTACCATCACATCCTCACACACACTTACACAGGCTCTGACCTTACTCAGGAATTACTAACCTCATCACACACAGTGATTACACAAGACTGAGAGACCATCAGTAACATGGAGTACCATCACATCCTCACACACACTTACACAGGCTCTGACCTTACTCAGGAATTACTAACCTCATCACACACAGTGATTACACAAGACTGAGAGACCATCAGTAACATGGAGTACCATCACAGCCTCACACACACTTACACAGGCTCTGACCTTACTCAGGAATTACTAACCTCATCACACACAGTGATTACACAAGACTGAGAGACCATCAGTAACATGGAGTACCATCACATCCTCACACACACTTACACAGGCTCTGACCTTACTCAGGAATTACTAACCTCATCACACACAGTGATTACACAAGACTGAGAGACCATCAGTAACATGGAGTACCATCACATCCTCACACACACTTACACAGGCTCTGACCTTACTCAGGAATTACTAACCTCATCACACACAGTGATTACACAAGACTGAGATACCATCAGTAACATGGAGTACCATCACATCCTCACACACACTTACACAGGCTCTGACCTTACTCAGGAATTACTAACCTCATCACACACAGTGATTACACAAGACTGAGACACCATCAGTAACATGGAGTACCATCACAGCCTCACACACACTTACACAGGCTCTGACCTTACTCAGGAATTACTAACCTCATCACACACAGTGATTACACAAGACTGAGAGACCATCAGTAACATGGAGTACCATCACATCCTCACACACACTTACACAGGCTCTGACCTTACTCAGGAATTACTAACCTCATCACACACAGTGATTACACAAGACTGAGAGACCATCAGTAACATGGAGTACCATCACAGCCTCACACACACACAGGCTCTGACCTTACTCAGGAATTACTAACCTCATCACACACAGTGATTACACAAGCTGTGTATGGTCATCGCAGTGGCTAATTTATGCACGCCCCTGTAACAGCGTTCAAACACACTGCATTTCACCGACCACCCCCCCGTCACCACCCCTAAATGATCACTTCCTGTCAATCCTGGGTCTGTGTAGTCACTGCGGTGAAGTTTTGCGCATGCGCACTGTGATGCATACACATGCGCAGAACACAACAATCGTCCAATTGCGTACGTAATCGCAGTTGCAATTGGTAATGAATCAGCCACGAAGTCACTTATGTACTGGCCGGGGGCAGAAAGACATTCAGGCATAGGAAATGCTGGGATATTCCTTCTCTGGGAAAGTTACCACTGCCGTCTCAGTGGCCTCAGAGCACTACAACCCCCATCACATCACCATTACTATTACAACCCCTATGAGATCACCATTACTATAACACCATCACATCACCATTACTGTACTACAACCCCTATTAGATCACCATTACTATTACTCTCATCATATCACCATTACTATTACTACAACCCCCATCAGATCACCATTACTATAACTACAACACTCATCAGATCTCCATTACTATTACTATATTAGGGCAGCACAGATGGTGTAATGGTTAGCATTACTGCCTCACAGCACTGAGGTCGTTGGTTCGATACCCACTACGGCCCTAACTGTGTGGAGTTTGTATATTCTCCCTGTGCTTGCGTGGGTTTCCTCCGGGTACTCCAAAAATATGCTGGTAGGTTAATTGGCTCCTAACAAAATTACTCCTAGTGTGTATGTGTGTGAGCCTGTGATAGGGAATATAGAGTGTAAGCTCCACTGGGGCAGATGTGAATGGCCGAATATTCTCTGTAAAAGCGCTGCGGAATATGTGTGCGCTATATAAATAACTGGTAATAATAATAATAATACTAATAATACTATTACTACAACATATAATCAGATCACCATTACTATTACTACAACCCCCATCAGATAACCATTACTATTACTACAACCCCCATCTGATCACCATTACTATTACAGCAACCCTCATCAGATCACCATTATTACTATAACCCCAATCAGATCGCCATTATTACTACAACCCCCATCAGATAACCATTACTACTACTACTACAACCCCCATCAGATCACCATTACTATTACTACAACCCCAATCAGATCACCGTTATTGTTACTACAACCCCCATCAGATCACCATTACTACAACCCCCATCAGATCACCATTACTTTACTACAACCCCTATCCGATCACCATTACTATTACTCCAACCCCCATTAGATCACCATTACTATTACTATAACCCCCATCAGATCACCATTATTACTATAACCCCCATCAGATCGCAATTATTACAACAACCCCCATCAGATCACCATTACTATTACTACAACCCCCATCAGATCACCATTACTATTACTACAACCCCTATTATATCACCATTACTATTACAGCAACCCTCATCAGATCGCCATTATTACTACAACCCCCATCAGATAACCATTACTATTACTACAACCCCCATCAGATCACCATTACTATTACTACAACCCCCATCAGATCACCGTTATTGTTACTACAACCCCCATCAGATCACCATTACTACAACCCCCATCAGATCACCATTACTTTACTACAACCCACATCAGATCACCATTACTATGACTACAACCCCCATCAAATCACCATTACTATTACTATAACCCCCATCAGATCACCATTACTATTGCTACAACCCCCATCATATCACTATTACTATAACCCCCATTAGATTACCATTATTACTACAACCCCCATCAGATCACCATTACTATTACTACAACCCCATCAGATCATCATTACTAAAACTACAACCACCATCAGATCACCATTACTATTACTACAACGCCCATCAGATCCCCATTATTGTTACAACCCTCATCACATCACCATTACTACAACCCCCTTCAGATGACCTTTACTAATACTACAACCATCATCAGATCACCATTACTATTACTACAACCCCCATCAGATCACCATTACTACAACCCCCATCAGATCACCATTGCAATTACTACAACCCCCATCAGATCACCATTACTACAACCCCCATCAGATCACAATTACAACAACCCTTATCAGATCATCATTACTATAACTCCCATCAGATCACCATTATTACTACAACCCCCAACAGATCACCATTACTATAACTACAACCCCCATCAGATTACCATTACTATTACTACAACCCCCATCAGATTACCATTACTATTACTACAACCCCCATCAGATTACCATTATTGTTAAGGTTCGCACTTACTGCAGTAACAGCGCAGGATGCTGGTAATGGACGCGCACCCATTTTTCTGTTAATTAGCAGCACATTAACCTCTGCCCGCGTTTATATCGTTATTGAGCTGCGTGCTCATTAATCCAGACACCAGGACGTGTAATGAATGGACTCTGTGCAGCCAAGGAAGTTTTTAATTGTTCCAGGCATTGCGGGGAGGGGAGGGGGGAACACATGAGAGGGGGAGACAGAGAAACCAGGGAGGGGGTGAGGGGAGGTCACAGGTTAAAGCTTTTATTGACTACTGTATCTTCCTCATTATTCACCGGCAGCTTGTTACAAAACGTGCAGATAAATTCCCATCAATAAATGTGAAGCGTAAGATCCCGGCTTCTTCCACTGCACAGAGTGTCCAGGGGTTACAGGGACCAAACAGCTACATGAAAATCCACAATTATTTATCTAGGTAATGGTAAGGGGTACTCCGCGGGCTCAGGGCACCCCAAACGTTGTCATTTAGGGCAGTGCAACTCCTGGGGATAGAGGATGGTGGGATGAGGATACTGCATTATAGAATAATGCCACTTCTGAAGCTATGAGAAGAGGGGGTGTCTGCTGGCTGAAGCTATGAGAAGAGGGGGTGTCTGCTGGCTGAAGCTATGAGAAGAGGGGGTGTCTGCTGGCTGAAGCTATGAGAAGAGGAGGTGTCTGCTGGCTGAAGCTATGAGAAGAGGGGGTGTCTGCTGGCTGAAGCTATGAGAAGAGGGGTACTCTGTGCGGCCAGGACACCCCTAGTGATATATTATAGATTAATGCCGCTCCTGAAGCTATGAGAAGAGGGGGTGTCTGCTGGCTGAAGCTACGAGAAGAGGGGTACTCTGTGTGGGCAGGACACCCCTAGTGATATATTATAGATTAATGCCGCTCCTGAAGCTATGAGAAGAGGGGGTGTCTGCTGACTGAAGCTATGAGAAGAGGGGGTGTCTGCTGGCTGAAGCTATGAGAAGAGGGGGTGTCTGCTGGCTGAAGCTATGAGAAGAGGGGGTGTCTGCTGACTGAAGCTATGAGAAGAGGGGGTGTCTGCTGGCTGAAGCTATGAGAAGAGGGGGTGTCTGCTGGCTGAAGCTATGAGAAGAGGGGGTGTCTGCTGGCTGAAGCTATGAGAAGAGGGGTACTCTGTGCGGCCAGGACACCCCTAGTGATATATTATAGATTAATGCCGCTCATGAAGCTATGAGAAGAGGGGGTGTCTGCTGACTGAAGCTATGAGAAGAGGGGGTGTCTGCTGGCTGAAGCTATGAGAAGAGGGGGTGTCTGCTGACTGAAGCTATGAGAAGAGGGGGTGTCTGCTGGCTGAAGCTATGAGAAGAGGGGGTGTCTGCTGGCTGAAGCTATGAGAAGAGGGGTACTCTGTGCGGCCAGGACACCCCTAGTGATATATTATAGATTAATGCCGCTGGACAAGGACTCGGGGTGGGTCATGTAAATTCAGGTCACAGGCTTCTAGATCAGCCCTTCAGATGGTGGTACAGGTATATCTGATCCCTGTTTCACTAACGGTATGTCCCGGCTATGGCGGCAGATTATAAACCGCCATTTTGGGTATCAGAGATGAAAACAAATCTTTATCATTAAACGTTTTCATCGGGAAATTGCCGGGAGAATATTGAAGGAACTTTCCCTCTCCCTTCCTGTACAGAAGAGGAAATCTGAGGAGGGGGCAGCGGGATGGTATACAGAAAGACAGGAAATAGTAAACAAGGGATTGGAATAGGCCATTATAACCGGACGACCCCCTCAGCCCAATAAACCGCGTCCTCAGTGTGAGAACCAGGAAGGAGAGTTACGTATCGGAGTGACCTTCCCACCATACAAGTCTCACATCATATTATTAGGTCAATGTAGCAATGTATATTATCCCTGTCCAGGTCCTGTATTGTATTGTTCTGTAAGTCGCTTTTCTACAACTTGTTTATGCACTTTGTAAGGCGCTGCGGAACACTTGTGGCACCATATAAATATATGATAATAATAATAATCCCAAAAATATTTTCCCAACTGCCACAAGTAGCATCCCTGAGACTGAGGAAGGGACAGACACTAGCACCGTACTGACATCCTGCTGAACGTACTGTCAGGCCATCTTCACAGAACGTTCCTGTGCTAGGAACCTCCATTATGTGGTTACACTATATGGGGCCATCTGACTCCTGATGTTCCAATTAATCAAATCCTGGCTGAGTGGAGGACGGGCTACAGCAAATGTGTAATACTCTTATTACTTATACCCTCTATTGCATTATGTAATGCATTGCTATAAAATATCAACATCGTACATACAGGGTCTAATTTACAGTCAGATGCAGATTCATCTATGGGAGTGGTACAAGGGGGACAATTGCTTATTTGTTTGCATTCAGGTAAAATACAGTAACCTTTATTGTAACACTGTGATTACAGAGGATCCCGGACGCTCTCCCCTCCTCCCCGCACACTGTGATTACAGAGGATCCCGGACGCACTCCCCTCCTCCCCGCACATTGTGATTACAGAGGATTCCGGACGCACTCCCCTCCTCCCCGCACACTGTGATTACAGAGGATCCCGGACGCACTCCCCTCCTCCCCGCACACTGTGATTACAGAGGATCCCGGAAGCACTCCCCTCCTCCCCGCACACTGTGATTTACAGAGGATCCCGGACGCTCTCCCCTCCTCCCCGCACACTGTGATTACAGAGGATCCCGGACGCACTCCCCTCCTCCCCGCATACTGTGATTACAGAGGATCCCGGACGCTCTCCCCTCCTCCCCGCATACTGTGATTACAGAGGATCCCGGACGCTCTCCCCTCCTCCCCGCACACTGTGATTACAGAGGATCCCGGACGCTCTCCCCTCCTCCCCGTACACTGTGATTACAGAGGATCCCGGACGCTCTCCCCTCCTCCCCGCACACTGTGATTACAGAGGAACCCGGACGCACTCCCCTCCTCCCCGCACACTGTGATTACAGAGGATCCCGGATGCTCTCCCCTCCTTCCCGCACACTGTGATTACAGAGGATCCCGGACGCTCTCCCCTCCTCCCCGCACACTGTGATTACAGAGGATTCCGGACGCACTCCCCTCCTCCCCGCACACTGTGATTACAGAGGATCCCGGACGCACTCCCCTCCTCCCCGCACACTGTGATTACAGAGGATCCCGGACGCACTCCCCTCCTCCCCGCACACTGTGATTTACAGAGGATCCCGGACGCTCTCCCCTCCTCCCCGCACACTGTGATTACAGAGGATCCCGGACGCACTCCCCTCCTCCCCGCATACTGTGATTACAGAGGATCCCGGACGCTCTCCCCTCCTCCCCGCATACTGTGATTACAGAGGATCCCGGACGCTCTCCCCTCCTCCCCGCACACTGTGATTACAGAGGATCCCGGACGCTCTCCCCTCCTCCCCGTACACTGTGATTACAGAGGAACCCGGACGCACTCCCCTCCTCCCCGCACACTGTAATTACAGAGGATCCCGGACGCTCTCCCCTCCTCCCCGCACACTGTGATTACAGAGGAACCCGGACGCACTCCCCTCCTCCCCGCACACTGTGATTACAGAGGATCCCGGATGCTCTCCCCTCCTCCCCGCACACTGTGATTACAGAGGATCCCGGACGCTCTCCCCTCCTCCCCGCATACTGTGATTACAGAGGATCCCGGACGCTCTCCCCTCCTCCCCGCACACTGTGATTACAGAGGATCCCGGACGCTCTCCCCTCCTCCCCGTACACTGTGATTACAGAGGAACCCGGACGCACTCCCCTCCTCCCCGCACACTGTAATTACAGAGGATCCCGGACGCTCTCCCCTCCTCCCCGCACACTGTGATTACAGAGGATCCCGGACGCTCTCCCCTCCTCCCCGCATACTGTGATTACAGAGGATCCCGGACGCTCTCCCCTCCTCCCCGCACACTGTGATTACAGAGGATCCCGGACGCTCTCCCCTCCTCCCCACACACTGTGATTACAGAGGATCCCGGACGCTCTCCCCTCCTCCCCGCACACTGTGATTACAGAGGATCCCGGACGCACTCCCCTCCTCACCGCACAGTGCGATTACAGAGGATCCCGGACGCACTCCCCTCCTCCCCGCACACTGTGATTTACAGAGGATCCCGGGCGCTCTCCCCTCCTCCCCGCACACTGTGATTACAGAGGATCCCGGACGCACTCCCCTCCTCCCCGCACACTGTGATTTACAGAGGATCCCGGACGCACTCCCCTCCTCCCCGCACACTGTGATTACAGAGGATCCCGGAAGCACTCCCCTCCTCCCCGCACATTGTGATTACAGAGGATCCCGGACACTCTCCCCTCCTCCCCGCACATTGTGATTACAGAGGATCCTGGAAGCACTCCCCTCCTCCCCGCACATTGTGATTACAGAGGATTCCGGACGCACTCCCCTCCTCCCCGCACATTGTGATTACAGAGGATCCCGGAAGCACTCCCCTCCTCCTCGCACACTGTGATTACAGAGGATCCCGGACGCCGCACACTGTGATTACAGAGGATCCCGGACGCACTCCCCTCCTCCTCGCACACTGTGATTACAGAGGATCCCGGACGCACTCCCCTCCTCCCCGCACACTGTGATTTACAGAGGATCCCGGACGCTCTCCCCTCCTCCCCACACACTGTGATTACAGAGGATCCCGGACGTTCTCCCCTCCTCCCCGCACACTGTGATTACAGAGGATCCCGGACGCACTCCCCTCCTCCCCGCACACTGTGATTACAGAGGATCCCGGACGCACTCCCCTCCTCCCCGCACACTGTGATTACAGAGGATCCCGGACGCACTCCCCTCCTCCCCGCACACTGTGATTACAGAGGATCCCGGACGCACTCCCCTCCTCCCCACATACTGTGATTACAGAGGATCCCGGACGCTCTCCCCTCCTCCCCGCACACTGTGATTACAGAGGATCCCGGATGCTCTCCCCTCCTCCCCGCACACTGTGATTACAGAGGATCCCGGACGCTCTCCCCTCCTCCCCGCACACTGTGATTACAGAGGATCCCGGACGCACTCCCCTCCTCACCGCACACTGCGATTACAGAGGATCCCGGACGCACTCCCCTCCTCCCCGCACACTGTGATTTACAGAGGATCCCGGGCGCTCTCCCCTCCTCCCCGCACACTGTGATTACAGAGGATCCCGGACGCACTCCCCTCCTCCCCGCACACTGTGATTACAGAGGATCCCGGAAGCACTCCCCTCCTCCCCGCACATTGTGATTACAGAGGATCCCGGAAGCACTCCCCTCCTCCCCGCACATTGTGATTACAGAGGATTCCGGACGCACTCCCCTCCTCCCCGCACATTGTGATTACAGAGGATCCCGGAAGCACTCCCCTCCTCCTCGCACACTGTGATTACAGAGGATCCCGGACGCCGCACACTGTGATTACAGAGGATCCCGGACGCACTCCCCTCCTCCTCGCACACTGTGATTACAGAGGATCCCGGACGCACTCCCCTCCTCCCCGCACACTGTGATTTACAGAGGATCCCGGACGCTCTCCCCTCCTCCCCACACACTGTGATTACAGAGGATCCCGGACGTTCTCCCCTCCTCCCCGCACACTGTGATTACAGAGGATCCCGGACGCACTCCCCTCCTCCCCGCACACTGTGATTACAGAGGATCCCGGACGCACTCCCCTCCTCCCCGCACACTGTGATTACAGAGGATCCCGGACGCACTCCCCTCCTCCCCGCACACTGTGATTACAGAGGATCCCGGACGCACTCCCCTCCTCCCCACATACTGTGATTACAGAGGATCCCGGACGCTCTCCCCTCCTCCCCGCACATTGTGATTACAGAGGATCCCGGACGCACTCCCCTCCTCCCCGCACACTGTGATTACAGAGGATCCCGGACGCACTCCCCTCCTCCCCGCACACTGTGATTTACAGAGGATCCCGGACGCACTCCCCTCCTCCCCGCACACTGTGATTACAGAGGATCCCGGAAGCACTCCCCTCCTCCCCGCACATTGTGATTACAGAGGATCCCGGACACTCTCCCCTCCTCCCCGCACATTGTGATTACAGAGGATCCCGGACACTCTCCCCTCCTCCCCGCACATTGTGATTACAGAGGATCCCGGAAGCACTCCCCTCCTCCTCGCACACTGTGATTACAGAGGATCCCGGACACACTCCCCTCCTCCCCGCATACTGTGATTACAGAGGATCCCGGACGCTCTCCCCTCCTCCCCGCACATTGTGATTACAGAGGATCCCGGAAGCACTCCCCTCCTCCTCGCACACTGTGATTACAGAGGATCCCGGACGCACTCCCCTCCTCCCCGCATACTGTGATTTACAGAGGATCCCGGACGCTCTCCCCTCCTCCCCACACACTGTGATTACAGAGGATCCCGGACGTTCTCCCCTCCTCCCCGCACACTGTGATTACAGAGGATCCCGGACGCACTCCCCTCCTCCCCGCACACTGTGATTACAGAGGATCCCGGACGCACTCCCCTCCTCCCCGCACACTGTGATTACAGAGGATCCCGGACGCACTCCCCTCCTCCCCGCACACTGTGATTACAGAGGATCCCGGACGCACTCCCCTCCTCCCCACATACTGTGATTACAGAGGATCCCGGACGCACTCCCCTCCTCCCCGCACACTGTGATTACAGAGGATCCCGGACGCTCTCCCCTCCTCCCAGCACATTGTGATTTCAGTGGATCCCGGACGCATTCCCCTCCTCCCCACACATTGTGATTACAGAGGATCCCGGACGCAGTCCCCTCCTCCCCGCATACTGTGATTACAGAGGATCCCGGACGCTCTCCCCTCCTCCCCGCATACTGTGATTACAGAGGATCCCGGACGCACTCCCCTCCTCCCCGTACACTGTGATTACAGAGGATCCCGGACGCACTCCCCTCCTCCCCGCATACTGTGATTACAGAGGATCCCGGACGCACTCCCCTCCTCCCCGCATACTGTGATTACAGAGGATCCCGGACGCTCTCCCCTCCTCCCCGCATACTGTGATTACAGAGGATCCCGGACGCTCTCCCCTCCTCCCCGCACACTGTGATTACAGAGGATCCCGGACGCTCTCCCCTCCTCCCCGCACACTGTGATTACAGAGGATCCCGGACGCTCTCCCCTCCTCCCCGCACACTGTGATTACAGAGGATCCCGGACGCTCTCCCCTCCTCCCCGCACACTGTGATTACAGAGGATCCCGGGCGCTCTCCCCTCCTCCCCGCACATCATACATTTTCCACATCAACCTCCGGAACACAGCAGAGTGTCGCCACCGAGATGACCTGCACCGTCCAGTTTGAGTTACTCTGAACTAAACTAAACCTATAATATGTACGTAACGTACAACAGACACTTTAATTTGAGGGCGGAACAGGGTACCGCTGTACCCCATTAAAATGAGTAAACAAGCCCATATATAAACCTTGTCATTAGATATACTGTATATATTTAAAAAATAATTAGTGCTTGCTATAATGCACCAACATAGTCCCCTGTGCTGCATCAGGGGTGATGAACAGACATTGGCTGCAATGCAGGAACATAACGTGAGACATGTGGAGTGAGGGGCTATATCACAAGAGCTTACAATCTAATGCTAAACAAGGAGCGTGATACCAAATGGCGCATGTTTCTGCTAGTGGCGTAAAATGTACAGTGCTCAGAGGGGGCAGCGGGGATGTAGTGTATGAAGATCTGGGTCACACAGGGTGAAGGAGTGTAATGTGGGTGATGGACAGGTGACAGGGCATCAGGGAATGAGATGACCTCTCCCGGAGGGTCGTGTCACCGACATGATATAAAGTAAATAACCAAATGTAACATTTCTTATGGGAAACACGTAAATAACTGCTGAAACGTTTGTCTGTCTGTAGAAAAACTCTGTATACATCAAAACAGCTGTGCAACCAAAATATCAAGACAGCAGAAAATACTAAATACAATTATAACTATATTTTTATCTGAATTATGGCCATTACTTCCATTTTACAACTGCAATTTTCCGAGCAGTAAACCACAGCATTCTGCAAGCGTTATCTTTATGGGTCTGAGGTATACGATAAAACAGCCGTGAGTACATCTATTTACACAGCGCGCCTGTGACTAATGCAGCAGCCGATAGGCTTTGTACATAGATGCTCACTGACTGCGGCTTTAATCTGCCGCTTTACGCAAAAGTCGCACTATCGGACGCACATTGGTCGCAGCATCGGAAATCTGAGCAGCCTTGTGGTTGCTCAGAATCGCCGTCGGAACTTGGACCTCCCAGGAAATCCCATTGAAATTGCCCCTCTCTGCAACAAAATTTGTTCTGCGTCCCACAGTGGTAACAATGCGCATGCATACTGCGAGTCCAGCCCATGCACAATACAAAATACATTGGACAACTGCGAAAACATTGCCTGCGTGTCCACCTCTAAATCAAGCCCTTCCCGCTGCTCCACTTAATGGGAAATGCTGGAAATGTTGTCTCCAATAACACAGCTGCACTGAATGGGAAATGCTGTCTCCAATAACACAGCTGCACTGAATAGGAAATGCTGTCTCCAATAACACAGCTGCACTAAATGGGAAATGCTGTCTCCAATAGAACCGCTTCACTGAATAGGAAATGCTGTGACTAATGCAGCAGCCAATAGGCTCTGTACATAGATGCTCACTGACTGCGGCTTTAATCTGCCGCTTTACACAAAAGTCGCACTATTGAACGCACATTGGTCGCAGCATCGGAAATCTGAGCAGCCTTGTGGTTGCTCAGAATCGCCGTCGGAACTTGGACCTCCCAGGAAATCCCATTGAAATTGCCCCTCTCTGCAACAAAATTTGTTCTGCGTCCCACAGTGGTAACAATGCGCATGCATACTGCGAGTCTGGCCCATGCACAATACAAAATACATTGGACAACTGCGCAAACATTGCCTCCGTGTCCACCTCTAAATCAAGCCCTTCCCGCTGCTCCACTGAATGGGAAATGCTGGAAATGTTGTCTCCAATAACACAGCTGCACTGAATGGGAAATGCTGTCTCCAATAACACAGCTGCACTGAATAGGAAATGCTGTCTCCAATAACACAGCTGCACTGATTGGGAAATGCTGTCTCCAATAACACAGCTGCACTGAATGGGAAATGTTGTCCCCAATAACACAGCTGCACTCAATAGGAAATGCTGTCTCCAATAACACAGCTGCACTGAATGGGAAATGCTGTCTCCAATAACACAGCTGCACTGAATGGGAAATGCTGTCTCCAATAACACAGCTGCACCGAATAGGAAATGCTGCCTCCAATAACACAGCTGCACTGAATAGGAAATGCTGTCTCCAATAACAACGCTGCACTGAATAGGAAATGCTGTCTCCAATAACACAGCTGCACTGAATGGGAAATGCTGTCTCCAATAACACAGATGCACTGAATGGGAAATGTTGTCCCCAATAACACAGCTGCACTAAATAGGAAATGCTGTCTCCAATAACACAGCTGCACTGAATGGGAAATGCTGTCTCCAATAACACAGCTGCACTGAATGGGAAATGCTGTCTCCAATAACACAGCTGCACTGAATAGGAAATGCTGTCTCCAATAACACAGCTGCACTGAATAGGAAATGCTGTCTCCAATAACACAGCTGCACTAAATGGGAAATGCTGTCTCCAATAAAACCGCTTCACTGAATGGGAAATGCTGTCTCCAATAACACCGCTGCACTGAACGGGATATGCTGTCTCCAGTAACACAGCTTCACTGAATAGGAAATGCAGTCTCCAATAACACAGCTGCACTGAATGGGAAATGCTGTCTCCAATAACAACGCTGCACTGAACAGAAAATGTTGTCCCCAATAACACAGCTGCACTGAATAGGAAATACTGGGCCTGATTCAGAGCCGTTCGCTATTTGCGGTCGTTCGTTCAAAAACAAGGGGTGGCTATTCAAATGATCAGTTCGCAAATTGCAGTCTGTTCACACCTCTAAGTCTGAATGAGCGAGCAAAACATACGCTCGTTTATTTGTTAAAAACGCCCCCCTGGCCGCACGCACCATACGTCATGTCCGCTATTTATTAGATTAATCGAGTACATCGACCAGCGTATGAAATGCTCGCTATTCTTGTGGTTGGTTTTTGCTACCACAATCTTGCGAGAAGTTCTGGCTATAAAATAACCCAGTGACGTGGTCAATGACGCTGCTGTATTAATTATGCACACCCATAAAACGCCCGTTTTGACCTTTAAGCACGCCTGCGTTCGGATCTCCACTCCCCATTTTCAAGCACCTTCCCCTGTTACCACCCACATACGCCTCATTCTGTCACTCAAAATAGCAGGCATTCGCTATATTGCGAGCACATGAATTTCGGCCGCACTGACTGGTTCGCGCATGCGTATAACGATCCGTACGCATGCGCAGATGTGCGAACATCACTCGGAACGAGCGTACTGCCGCTAGCGAGGGGCTCTGAATGAGGGCCCCTGTCTCCAATAACACAGCTGCACTGAATGGGAAATGCTGTCTCCAATAACACAGCTGCAATGAATGGGAAATGCTGTCTCCAATAACACAGCTGCACTGAATGGGAAATGCTGCCTCCAATAACACAGCTGCACTGAATGGGAAATGCTGTCTCCAATAACAACGCTGCACTGAACAGAAAATGTTGTCCCCAATAACACAGCTGCACTGAATAGGAAATACTGCCTCCAATAACACAGCTGCACTGAATGGGAAATGCTGTCTCCAATAACACAGCTGCACTGAATAGGAAATGCTGTCTTCATTAACAAAGCTGCACTGAATGGGAAATGTCTCCAATAACACAGCTGCACTGAATAGGAAATGCTGTCTCCAATAACACAGCTGCACTAAATGGGAAATGCTGTCTCCAATAAAACCGCTTCACTGAACGCGATATGCTGTCTCCAATAACACAGCTGCACTGAATAGGAAATGCTGTCTCCAATAACACAGCTGCACTGAATAGGAAATGCTGTCTTCATTAACACAGCTGCACTGAACGGGAAATGCTGTCTCCAATAACACAGCTGCACTGAATGGGAAATGCTGTCTCCAATAACACAGCTGCACTGAATGGGAAATGCTGCCTCCAATAACACAGCTGCACTGAATGGCAAACGCTGTCTCCAATAACACAGCTGCACTGAATGGGAAATGCTGTCTCCAATAACACAGCTGCACTACATAGGAAATGCTGTCTCCAATAAAACCGCTTCACTGAATGGGAAATGTTGTCTCCAATAACACAGCTACACTGAATGGGAAATGCTGTTTCCAATAACACCGCTGCACTGAACAGGATATGCTGTCTCCAATAACACAGCTGCACTGAATGGGAAATGTTGTCTCCAATAACAACGCTGCACTGAACGGAAAATGTTGTCCCCAATAACACAGCTGCACTGAATGGGAAATGCTGTCTGCAATAACCCAGCTGCACTGAATAGGAAATGCTGTCTCCAATAACAACGCTGCACTGAACGGAAAATGCTGTCTGCAATAACACAGCTGCACTGAATAGGAAATGCTGTCTCCAATAACACAGCTGCACTGAATGGGAAATGCTGTCTCCAATAACAACGCTGCACTGAACGGAAAATGTTGTCTTCAATAACACAGCTGCACTGAATGGGAATTGCTGTCTCCAATAACACAGCTGCACTGAATGGGAAATGCTGTCTAGAAATAACACAGCTGCACTGAATGGGAAATGCTGTCTGCAATAACACAGCTGCACTGAATGGGAAATGCTGTCTAGAAATAACACAGCTGCACTGAATGGGAAATGCTGTCTCCAATAACACTGCTGCACTGAATGGGAAATGCAGTTTCCAATAACACCGCTGCACTGAACGGGATATGCTGTCTCCAATAACACAGCTGCACTGAATGGGAAATGTTGTCTCCAATAACAACGCTGCACTGAACGGAAAATGTTGTCTCCAATAACACTGCTGCACTGAATGGGAAATGCTGTCTTCATTAACACAGCTGCACTGAATGGGAATTGCTGTCTCCAATAACACTGCTGCACTGAATGGGAAATTCTGTCTGCAATAACACAGCTGCACTGAATGGGAAATGCTGTCTAGAAATAACACAGCTGCACTGAATGGGAAATGCTGTCTCCAATAACACAGCTGCACTGAATGGGAAATGCTGTCTCCAGTAACACAGCAGCACTAAATGGGAAATGCTGTCTCCAGTAACACAGCAGCACTGAATGGGAAATGCTGTCTCCAGTAACACAGCAGCACTAAATGGGAAATGCTGTCTCCAATAACACAGCAGCACTGAATGGGAAATGCTGTGTCCAGTAACACAGCTGCACTGAATGGGAAATGCTGTCTCCAATAACACAGCAGCACTGAATGGGAAATGCTGTCTCCAGTAACACAGCAGCTCTAAATGGGAAATGCTGTCTCCAATAACACAGCTGCACTGAATAGGAAATGCTGTCTTCATTAACACAGCTGCACTGAACGGGAAATGCTGTCTCCAATAACACAGCTGCACTGAATGGGAAATGCTGTCTCCAATAACACAGCTGCACTGAATGGGAAATGCTGCCTCCAATAACACAGCTGCACTGAATGGCAAACGCTGTCTCCAATAACACAGCTGCACTGAATGGGAAATGCTGTCTCCAATAACACAGCTGCACTACATAGGAAATGCTGTCTCCAATAAAACCGCTTCACTGAATGGGAAATGTTGTCTCCAATAACACAGCTGCACTGAATGGGAAATGCTGTTTCCAATAACACCGCTGCACTGAACAGGATATGCTGTCTCCAATAACACAGCTGCACTGAATGGGAAATGTTGTCTCCAATAACAACGCTGCACTGAACGGAAAATGTTGTCCCCAATAACACAGCTGCACTGAATGGGAAATGCTGTCTGCAATAACCCAGCTGCACTGAATAGGAAATGCTGTCTCCAATAACAACGCTGCACTGAACGGAAAATGCTGTCTGCAATAACACAGCTGCACTGAATAGGAAATGCTGTCTCCAATAACACAGCTGCACTGAATGGGAAATGCTGTCTCCAATAACAACGCTGCACTGAACGGAAAATGTTGTCTTCAATAACACAGCTGCACTGAATGGGAATTGCTGTCTCCAATAACACAGCTGCACTGAATGGGAAATGCTGTCTAGAAATAACACAGCTGCACTGAATGGGAAATGCTGTCTGCAATAACACAGCTGCACTGAATGGGAAATGCTGTCTAGAAATAACACAGCTGCACTGAATGGGAAATGCTGTCTCCAATAACACAGCTGCACTGAATGGGAAATGCTGTTTCCAATAACACCGCTGCACTGAACGGGATATGCTGTCTCCAATAACACAGCTGCACTGAATGGGAAATGTTGTCTCCAATAACAACGCTGCACTGAACGGAAAATGTTGTCTCCTATAACACAGCTGCACTGAATGGGAAATGCTGTCTTCATTAACACAGCTGCACTGAATGGGAATTGCTGTCTCCAATAACACTGCTGCACTGAATGGGAAATTCTGTCTGCAATAACACAGCTGCACTGAATGGGAAATGCTGTCTAGAAATAACACAGCTGCACTGAATGGGAAATGCTGTCTCCAATAACACAGCTGCACTGAATGGGAAATGCTGTCTCCAGTAACACAGCAGCACTGAATGGGAAATGCTGTCTCCAGTAACACAGCAGCACTAAATGGGAAATGCTGTCTCCAGTAACACAGCAGCACTGAATGGGAAATGCTGTCTCCAGTAACACAGCAGCACTAAATGGGAAATGCTGTCTCCAATAACACAGCAGCACTGAATGGGAAATGCTGTGTCCAGTAACACAGCAGCACTGAATGGGAAATGCTGTCTCCAATAACACAGCAGCACTGAATGGGAAATGCTGTCTCCAGTAACACAGCAGCACTAAATGGGAAATGCTGTCTCCAATAACACAGCAGCACTGAATGGGAAATTCTGTCTGCAATAACACCGCTGCACTTCAACCCACTAATGTGTTTCCAAATTCACTCCAGATTGCTTTTGTTCTATTGCATAACAATAGAGAAGTGCATTTGTAAATTAAATAGTTATTATTAATAGAAAAGGGGAAAGTTCCACTGAAAATGTAGAGATGAAAAATCCCTTTAAATACAAAATATACAACCAAACAATTTGTTCCCATGCGCTGAGTGTGTGAGAATATGGAAAATGTGTCCACGCTGGCTCAGAATGTAAACACTGCTCTCTGTCAGCACAGAAATAAGTGACTGGAAAGATATATACAGTAAGTCCTATACAGTATGTGTTATACAGACTACCTGTCCAGGTATGGCAGCCCAAGCCACAATCCGGTCCCTAATCGCCACCACGTCTGTGCCTCCAACACCCCTATGTTCCTGGGTAAAGTAATAAATGAGGCGGAAACATAGAACAAAATTAAACTTAGGCCCAAATTGAATTTACAAAACAAGCCTTAAATGTGATTTGGGAACATTGTAAATCCATCTCACAGGCCGATAGTTACCATCAGTAATGTGACGCAACGCGCTGCTGTCAGACTGGGAGAACTATTGTGTTTCTGTCTAAAGGCCGCGACATTTCTGCGAATGTATTTGACGCCTATGATGTCAGCATTGTAAGTCGTGTTCTAGGGTGGGGGACAGTGCACAGGAAGTGTCGCAGCTGGCAAATATTGTACAACGGAAAAATAAATAATATAATGTATCCCACGGACCTGAGTGATTAGATAGGACATTGTAACCAGGCACATATCAATACACGTTACACACACTGCAATAACATACAACGCATGTTACATGTACACTGCGAGCAGCTCTCCTGTAGGGCAGTTAGGGGGCTATATATTAAACGGCCGCCATTATTTTCTATCTCCGCAGTGAGCAGTTACAGCCACGTTAGTAGGAAAGGATTGCCGGGTAATGACTGAGTAATAACATGCGTGATAACTGATGTGATAGCGATAAGAGGCACATATAACGCCACAAGATAGCGATAAGAGGCACATATAACGTCACAAGATAGCGATAAGAGGTACATATAACGCCACAAGATAGCGATAAGAGGCACATATAACGCCACAAGATAGCGATAAGAGGCACATATAACGCCACAAGATATCGATCAGAGGCACATATAACGCCACAAGATATCGATAAGAGGCACATATAACGCCACAAGATAGCGATAAGAGGCACATATAACGCCACAAGATAGCGATAAGAGGCACATATAACGCCACAAGATAGCGATCAGAGGCACATATAACGCCACAAGATAGTGATAAGAGGCCCATATAACGCCACAAGATCGCGATAAGAGGCACATATAACGCCACAAGATAGCGATCAGAGGCACATATAACGCCACAAGATAGTGATAAGAGGCCCATATAACGCCACAAGATAGCGATAAGAGGCACATATAACGCCACAAGATAGCGATCAGAGGCTTATATAACGCCACAAGATAGTGATAAGAGGCCCATATAACGCCACAAGATCGCGATAAGAGGCACATATAACGCCACAAGATATCGATAAGAGGCACATATAACGCCACAAGATAGCGATCAGAGGCACATATAACGCCACAAGATAGCGATAAGAGGTAAATATAACGCCACAAGATAGCGATAAGAGGCACATATAACGCCACAACATAGTGATCAGAGGCACATATAACGCCACAAGATAGCGATAAGAGGCACATATAACGCCACAAGATAGCGATAAAAGGCCCATATTACGCCACAACATAGTGATCAGAGGCACATATAACGCCACAAGATAGCGATAAGAGGCACATATAACGCCACAAGATAGCGATAAGAGGCACATATAACGCCACAAGATAGCGATAAGAGGCACATATAACGCCACAAGATAGCGATAAGAGGCACATATAACGCCACAAGATAGCGATAAGAGGCACATATAACGCCACAACATAGCGATAAGAGGCCCATATTACGCCACAACATAGTGATCAGAGGCACATATAACGCCACAAGATAGTGATTAGAGGCACATATAACGCCACAAGATAGCGATCAGAGGCACATATAACGCCACAAGATAGCGATAAGAGGTAAATATAACGCCACAAGATAGCGATGAGAGGCACATATAACGCCACAAGATAGCGATCAGAGGCACATATAACGCCACAAGATAGCGATAAGAGGTAAATATAACGCCACAAGATAGCGATAAGAGGCACATATAACGCCACAAGATAGCGATAAGAGGCACATATAACGCCACAAGATAGCGATAAGAGGCACATATAACGCCACAAGATAGCGATAAGAGGCACATATTGCGCCACAAGATAGCGATCAGAGGCACATATAACGCCACAAGATAGCGATAAGAGGCACATATAACGCCACAAGATAGCGATCAGAGGCACATATAACGCCACAAGATAGCGATAAGAGGTACATATAACGCCACAAGATAGTGATTAGAGGCACATATAACGCCACAAGATAGCGATAAGAGGTACATATAACGCCACAAGATAGCGATAAGAGGCACATATTACGCCACAAGATAGCGATAAGAGGCACATATAACGCCACAACATAGCGATAAGAGGCACATATAACGCCACAAGATAGCAATAAGAGGCACATATAACGCCACAAGATAGCGATAAGAGGCACATATTGCGCCACAAGATAGCGATCAGAGGCACATATAACGCCACAAGATAGCGATAAGAGGCACATATAACGCCACAAGATAGCGATCAGAGGCACATATAACGCCACAAGATAGCGATAAGAGGTACATATAACGCCACAAGATAGTGATTAGAGGCACATATAACGCCACAAGATAGCGATAAGAGGTACATATAACGCCACAAGATAGCGATAAGAGGCACATATTACGCCACAAGATAGCGATAAGAGGCACATATAACGCCACAACATAGCGATAAGAGGCACATATAACGCCACAAGATAGCAATAAGAGGCACATATAACGCCACAAACCCTCTTATATAACCTTCCCCAAGCTCTGCATAGCTATGGCCGGCCATAATAAGGAGAAGCCACGTCTCCGGGTTTGGGGATTATTACCTTTTAGTAAATAGAATGCTAAATGGCTAATCTGGAGCCCTAATTCTAGAAGTGATCATTAATACAACATAATAGGAGGAGTCCCGGCACATAAAAGAGCAGAACAAGGGGGTGACGTGGCTCCTTTGCATCGCAGTTTGCTAAGCAAATATACTAAGAAAGAATCAACAAGAGGATTAATAAGAGACACAGCATGAAGAGGATCTGTGAATAAATTAATGCTGGCCGCAAACAATGACATCCTTGTGTGCGGTGCAGGAGCAATCACGTGCATTACAGAAACACGCACACCTCCTGCCTATATGCCCAGGGGGTCTGCTGGCCTGAAGGGTGCACATACGCGGAATCGCAATCCCGCACATACGCACAAATCAACGACCAGGCTTCTAGGGACTGCATCGGCCGCAGCCCCCCAGGAGACAGACAGGGCTGCCGTTATAACAGGGGTGTGGCTTCCCCTAATGCCATCTGGCCTGGAGAAACACCTGGCACTGCCTATCCGGCCGTGGTTACCAGGGAGCTCTTCCAAAGGGACGTCACTCAGAAGCATCGCCGGGTGACTCCCAGAGCGGCACTCATCTATCCCCGCAGAGCATCGAGGAAAGCCGAATGGTGGGTGACATTTCTTAGCGTGAACTTAGCTGCCGATGTCAGCCCAACGGCAGTCGCTGACCGCAACAAGCCCGTGTCTGGCTATCCACTCCCCGTTTCCACCCGGAAAAGCCCACTGAGATTGCCTCTCTCTGCCTGCAAGTTCATTCTGCAGCTTATGGTGGTAACCATCGGGACAATTGGCGCAGTGCGACTTTAGCTGTCTGCATCCGGCATTGCCAAAACGTCCACCTCTGAATGAGACCCAGTGTATGGCCCCGATATCTGCATTCCTCCCCCGTGATGCAGCACACAGACTGCCAGCTGTAGCTGCCCAATGATGGGATGCGTCGGGCATGTATTATGCATCGTGTGCAGGTCGCAGCCATACACGATGCATAATAGCAGAGTCATGCTGAGATTGGGCACATAGCCCTCTGCCATCCCGGGCTGATGAGGGTCCTGTCCTTCAGGGTAACAACACAGCAGGGTGATCAGTCCGCACGCTCCAGGGGTCTATGAAGGACTGGCATAAAGAAACGGCCGCGTTGTGTGATCACTGTTTGTGCATTTTTGTTACAAGAGCATACTGTACGGCCACAGGGAATGAGCGCTGCCGGAAAAGGCGCGCTCGCATTTATATCAGAGAGACTGCTGGGAGATTAGAGAATCCCAAGGGAGGGGCGAATGCTTATCATGTCCTCGTAAGAGGTCTATACTGGCGTAACCGGAGTCTTTTCTCATTTCCAAAACGAATAAAAGCAGCATCTGAAGGCGCGCCCAGAATAAGTCTTGTATCACCCTGTAACGTCAGGTGGGTATACAGCAGGTAGCAAAGCACTGGCTGTAATAGTGACATATACAGTGTAACATATACTGACTATACAGGGAACAGAGAGGCAACAACATGGCAGCCGGCAGAGAGGAGACCGCAGCACTGACGGACCCCCGGTCCTGTGCGGAGCGTTCTATCACACCACAGATTCCTATCGGGAATATAACGTATGGATGACTGACAAGCGACTCCTCATGCCTCAATCATGGGGTGTGCGCCTGATTCGGAGGTGGACGCGTCTTTTCGCCTGTCTGTGACTTTATGCAAATGCTGCTACAATGCCGTTCTCTGGCGTACATTCGCGTGTATGAATGCGCAAGGACAAATACGTCCACTGTCAGCGCCCATGCGTGCAGTAATACCGACCCATGCATCTTTAGACGCCACCATCGGTCGCCCCATGGAAATGTGCTGCAGCGCTATGGCAGAGGCAGATTCTCCTGAGTATGGCCGCCCATGTGAGTGATTAAGCGCCTGTGCGCGCAAACACTTCAGCAACGCGCCCCGTGACCCTCCCATAACACACCCATAAGAAGGACTGTCTCTGTTTAGCCGCCTCCCGGGAGTCAATCGCTCTGCAAGGGGTCTGCGTAGCATCTGCGATCGCAGTAGCCAGTTCACACATGCTCAGAACGTATCAATCGGCCAATTGTGTGCGTATTAGCAACTGTGATCCAAGCTGTACCAGAGCTGGAGTCTCAGGCTCAACGATTGGGCCTCCTTTCTCCCTATTTGATCAGAACCCCCCCCCCAAAAAAAAACCTGAGGTATGAAACATTCTATTCTCCAGCCAGAGACGGTAAAAGGCAGCGCTCAGTGCTTTGCGGTAACACTTCCGATATACAATGCTGTTTTGTATGCGCACACAGATGGAGGACGGCGGAGGTCTCTGCGGCGTGTGGGCCGGCTGGTGAATCTCCTGGTTACATGACCATACTGGTAAGGTGTTGGCATATGCCCAGGAGATGGCAGTGCTTGTGACTCGCATTCGGCCTAGCAGAACATTGCAGTTGGCGCTAGAACATAACATGAAGTAGAAGTTATTATGAATATATAATGCCACAATTATACCCATATATTCAGGCAAGATAGAGCTTTTACGGCGGTTATGGGGCAATTTTACCAAACTAGAAACTGTGCAGGAAATCCTAACCTATACAGGACAGGGCAATCACAGGGGCTTTCCCCTATAGCCAATGATACCCTACCTATAGAATGGGATGGACCCTACAGTCTCACATTGCGCCTGATTCAGAGATGTATGTAAATCCCATTTGTGCGCAAATCTGCAATAGTGAATGATCTGTGTTTGCGCCGCACCGCTAATGAGCCGATATGGTCCCGCAGTGCCCAAACAGCTTTGACGTGACATGCTGCGGGCGTTTGGGGGCAGCGACCAGGGGCAAATGCAGGATTTGTAGTTGGGGGGTCCATATACGTGCACTATAGATATACAAATACACGCACACACAAACACGGCAAAGGCCGTTGGGAGGAGCGGCTGCACATCGCAGCCGCAGCAGCCGACCTGCAGCCACCTCAGGTGTATTCTATCACATGCAGCGGGGTCCGATCTTGGCCTGTTCGGACCGGAGTGGCCAGATCAGCAGTGTAATCATGGACCGAGCTCTCCATCTAAAGCACAAACAAACCAAAAATAAAAACATCGGCCAGCTGCTGCGGGGTATAGCTCTGGAAGGGGGGGAGGGGGTTTCTAGGCATGCGCCAGTGGTAATGGGGACTGTTCCAGGTAGTGGGGAAGTGACGGGCTCATATTCTGAGCGTGCCAAAGCCTGGATGCAGCGTCACTGGCCCGTCAGCGTCATTTTGCAGGACACGCTGAGTATCCCGAGGATGGTCCGATGGTCACGTTGATCATCCGATGCTGCATCTTCCGGCGCAGCCATCAGATCAGAGATCTTTTTACTGTAGACGCCTCCTCCTGCTTTTGCATATTTACAGTAGGTATATTTTGGTGCCACTAAGGTACATGTATGAATCAGACCCCATTGTACGCACACAGGGTGTAAAGGGTAAAACACACAGAGGGCCTAATTCAGACCCGCTTGCAAGTGGGTCGATGGTGGCCCAGTGTGCATACGCACGACGGAGCTGGCTCCGTAGTGCGCATGCGCGACACCCGGATAGCGACGGGTAAACCGTCGCTCCGGGTCTCGTACCAAAGGGGGTGTGCTGTCGATGTTGAGTGACAGCACGCCTCCTTTGGTGGGTGGGCCGGGGGCGTGGCTGCCCACACGGAGGCGTTCCCATGGGAACGCCTACCGTCCGGGGCTGGCCCCACTGACATCACAAGTGAGAGCCGAAAGCACTCTAGGGCTTGCGGCAACGAGACCCTACCACAAGGGTCTCATGTCAAGCCCGATGGTCGCGATGGTCTTGACCATCGCGACAATCTTCCTGGCCGCTCACTATAGCTGTTGGTGGCCACCCACAGCTATGCGAGCGGCCAAGAGGCCGCTCAAAAAAACAGAGGGCCGGCCCTGATTCAGAGCAAGCGCTATGTCAGAGCGTCCGCCAGATTCCACAGATTGTCCAACTTTTCCTGTCACTGCAGCTTAGAAGGAACACTGGCAGCAGAGCGACCCTCCCGCTCTCATACATACATACACGGATGCAACATGTCACACGGATGACACCACATACAAAGACACATGTGGGATTCTCTGTCCTTGCACCACACCAGCGTTTTCTTGGACACATGTAAATGACTGTCGGGCTGATTTAGTAAAACGCGAGTATTTATTTATTATTTTGCATCTGTTTTTCAACTTTTGATTTTTTACCAAGTGGAGCTGACGGCCCAAGTCACTGCGTCACTGGCTGCCTGGCGCATGCGGACATGCACGGGGGCTGGCACGCTGAGGTACAGTATAAGCTATACCATGGTAAATTGAGTTTATTTTTCATCCCTGTGGCAAGAAACAATAAAACATCAGCCCCAAAGTATCACCCCCAAAGTGGCCTGGTCATAGCTAGGCCCCTCTGTGTGACACGCACACTGCCGTGACTGTACGTAGTGAGGGCAGATCCCCCTTATCTAGTGCAGATCTCATTCCCAGCTTATGGGGACATCGCACAGAACATGTGTTTGGTACAGTGGCCGGGAGCATTAGTAACTGCAGTATAACTCTGTGTAATAGGAAGGCAAGTCCTTATAACCGGTGATTACCACCCATCTGTGCTGGAGTCCTTTCATTTAGGATCCATGTCTCAGCCGGGACCAGGGAAGGGGGTGTACAGGTTGCAATATATATACTGTATGTGCTCTACAAGGGAGTGTACAGGTCGCAGTATATACTGTATGTGCTCTACAAGGGGGTGTACAGGTCGCAATATATATACTGTATGTGCTCTACAAGGGGGTGTACAGGTCACAGTATATATACTGTATGTGCTCTACAAGGGGGTGTACAGGTCACAGTATATATACTATATGTGCTCTACAAGGGAGTGTACAGGTCGCAGTATATACTGTATGTGCTCTACAAGGGGGTGTACAGGACACAGTATATATACTATATGTGCCCTACAAGGGGGTGTACAGGTCACAGTATATATACTGTATGTGCTCTACAAGGGGGTGTACAGGTCGCAGTATATATACTATATGTGCTCTACAAGGGGGTGTACAGGTCACAGCATATATACTGTATGTGCTCTACAAGGGGGTGTACAGGTCGCAGTATATATACTGTATGTGCTCTACAAGGGGGTGTACAGGTCGCAGTATATATACTATATGTGCTCTACAAGGGGGTGTACAGGTCACAGCATATATACTGTATGTGCTCTACAAGGGGGTGTACAGGTCGCAGTATATATACTATATGTGCTCTACAAGGGGGTGTACAGGTCACAGTACATATACTATATGTGCTCTACAAGGGGGTGTACAGGTCGCAATATATGTACTGTATGTGCTCTACAAGGGGGTGTACAGGTCACAGTATATATACTGTATGTGCTCTACAAGAGGGTGTACAGGTCACAGTATATATACTATATGTGCTCTACAAGGGGGTGTACAGGTCACAGCATATATACTGTATGTGCTCTACAAGGGGGTGTACAGGTCGCAGTATATATACTATATGTGCTCTACAAGGGGGTGTACAGGTCACAGTATATATACTATATGTGCTCTACAAGGGGGTGTACAGGTCGCAATATATGTACTGTATGTGCTCTACAAGGGGGTGTACAGGTCACAGTATATATACTATATGTGCCCTACAAGGGGGTGTACAGGTCGCAATATATATACTGTATGTGCTCTACAAGGGGGTGTACAGGTCACAGTATATATACTATATGTGCTCTACCAGAGGGTGTACAGGTCACAGTATATATACTATATGTGCCCTACAAGGGGGTGTACAGGTCGCAATATATATACTGTATGTGCTCTACAAGGGGGTGTACAGGTCACAGTATATATACTATATGTGCTCTACCAGAGGGTGTACAGGTCACAGTATATATACTATATGTGCCCTACAAGGGGGTGTACAGGTCGCAATATATATACTGTATGTGGTCTACAAGAGGGTGTACAGGTCACAGTATATATACTGTATGTGCTCTACAAGGGGGTGTACAGGTCACAGTATATATACTATATGTGCCCTACAAGGGGGTGTACAGGTCACAGTATATATACTATATGTGCTCTACAAGGGGGTGTACAGGTCGCAGTATATATACTGTATGTTCTCTACAAGGGGGTGTACAGGTCACAGTATATACTGTATGTGCTCTACAAGGGGGTGTACAGGTCGCAGTATATACTGTATGTGCTCTACAAGGGGGTGTACAGGTCGCAGTATATATACTATATGTGCTCTACAAGAGGGTGTACAGGTCACAGTATATATACTATATGTGCTCTACAAGGGGGTGTACAGGTCGCAGTATGTACTGTATGTGCTCTACAAAGGGGTGTACAGGTCACAGAATATATACTGTATGTGCTCTATAAGGGGGTGTCTAATACGCTGCACATACAGAGAGGCAGCAGGTGCAGAGCTCACTGTGTACAATCAGCTCCTGCTTATATGTCAGACAATACAGAAAAGACATAATAGCACAGATCCTGTGTGTGTGTGTCCCAGGCTTGTACAAACAGCACAGAATGAGGGTCTAGCTGGGACAGCCCCCCGCAGCGATGAGAGACACACGTGTCAGTGACACTGCCCACGTCACAAGCCGCCGTTCAGCAAAACAAATGTCAGAAGCAAATAGACCAGGACCGGCCAATCCATAGTTTATGTATTCTTTGCCTATGGTATCCCTCACTATAAACCGCTCCATTCATTAACCCCAGAGAATGTATCACTGCTCTGCCTAGATACACAAGAGAGTAGTGCTGTACCAGGTGTCAGTATACCAGGAGAAGGAGGAAGCACTGCTGTACCAGGTATCAGTATACCAGGAGAAGGAGGAAGCACTGCTGTACCAGGTATCAGTATACCAGGAGAAGGAGGAAGCACTGCTGTACCAGGTGTCAGTATACCAGGAGAAGGAGGAAGCACTGCTGTACCAGGTATCAGTATACCAGGAGAAGGAGGAAGCACTGCTGTACCAGGTATCAGTATACCAGGAGAAGGGGGAAGCACTGCTGTACCAGGTGTTATTATACCAGGAGAAGGGGGAAGTACTGCTGTACCAGGTATCAGTATACCAGGAGAAGGGGGAAGCACTGCTGTACCAGGTGTCAGTATACCAGGAGAAGGAGGAAGCACTGCTGTACCAGGTGTCAGTATAATAGGAGAAGGAGGAAGCACTGCTGTACCAGGTGTCAGTATACCAGGAGAAGGAGGAAGCACTGCTGTACCAGGTGTCAGTATACCAGGAGAAGGAGGAAGCACTGCTGTACCTGGTATCAGTATACCAGGAGAAGGAGGAAGCACTGCTGTACCAGGTGTCAGTATACCAGGAGAAGGAGGAAGCACTGCTGTACCAGGTGTCAGTATACCAGGAGAAGGAGGAAGCACTGCTGTACCAGGTGTCAGTATACCAGGAGAAGGGGGAAGCACTGCTGTACCAGGTGCAGTATACCAGGAGAAGGAGGAAGCACTGCTGTACCAGGTGTCAGTATACCAGGAGAAGGAGGAAGCACTGCTGTACCAGGTGTCAGTATACCAGGAGAAGGAGGAAGCACTGCTGTACCAGGTATCAGTATACCAGGAGAAGGGGGAAGCACTGCTGTACCAGGTGTCAGTATACCAGGAGAAGGAGGAAGCACTGCTGTACCAGGTGTCAGTATACTAGGAGAAGGAGGAAGCACTGCTGTACCAGGTGTCAGTATACCAGGAGAAGGAGGAAGCACTGCTGTACCAGGTGTCAGTATACCAGGAGAAGGAGTAAGTACTGCTGTATTGGGTGTCAGTATACCAGGAGAAGGAGGAAGCACTGCTGTACCAGGTGTCAATATACCAGGAGAAGGAGGAAGCACTGCTGTATTGAGTGTCAGTATACCAGGAGAAGGAGGAAGCGCTGCTGCATTAGGTGTCAGTATACCAGGAGAAGGAGGAAGCACTGCTGTATTGGGTGTCAGTGTACCAGGAGAAGGAGGAAGCACTGCTGAACCTGGTGTCAGTATACCAGGAGAAGGAGGAAGCACTGCTGTACCAGGTGTCAGTATACCAGAAGAAGGAGGAAGCACTGCTGTGCCAGGTGTCAGTGTACCAGAAGAAGGAGGAAGCACTGCTGTACCAGGTAACAGTATACCAGGAGAAGGGTGAAGCACTGCTGTACAAGGTGTCAGTGTACCAGGAGAAGGAGGAAGCACTGCTGTACCAGGTGTCAGTATACCAGGAAAAGGAGGAAGCACTGCTGTACCAGGTGTCAGTATACCAGGAGAAGGAGTAAGTACTGCTGTATTGGGTGTCAGTATACCAGGAGAAGGAGGAAGCACTGCTGTATAAGGTGTCAATATACCAGGAGAAGGGGGAAGCACTGCTGTATTGAGTGTCAGTATACCAGGAGAAGGAGGAAGCGCTGCTGCATTAGGTGTCAGTATACCAGGAGAAGGAGGAAGCACTGCTGTATTGGGTGTCAGTGTACCAGGAGAAGGAGGAAGCACTGCTGAACCTGGTGTCAGTATACCAGGAGAAGGAGTAAGCACTGCTGTACCAGGTGTCAGTATACCAGAAGAAGGAGGAAGCACTGCTGTGCCAGGTGTCAGTGTACCAGAAGAAGGAGGAAGCACTGCTGTACCAGGTAACAGTATACCAGGAGAAGGGTGAAGCACTGCTGTACAAGGTGTCAGTATACCAGGAGAAGGAGGAAGCACTGCTGTACCTGGTGTCAGTATACCAGGAGAAGGAGGAAGCACTGCTGTACCAGGTGTCAGTATACCAGGAGAAGGAGTAAGTACTGCTGTATTGGGTGTCAGTATACAAGGAGAAGGAGGAAGCACTGCTGTACCAGGTGTCAGTATACCAGGAGGAGGAAGCACTGCTGTACCGGATGTCAGTATACCAGGAGAAGGAGGAAGCACTGCTGTACCAGGTGTCAGTATACCAGGAGAAGGAGGAAGCACTGCTGTACCAGGTGCCAGTATAATAGGAGAAAGAGGAAGCTCTGCTGTACCAGGTGTCAGTATACCAGGAGAAGGGGGAAGTACTGCTGTATTGGGTGTCAGTATACCAGTAGAAGGAGGAAGCACTACTGTACCAGGTGTCAGTATACCAGGAGAAGGAGGAAGCACTGCTGTACCAAGTGCCAGTATAATAGGAGAAAGAGGAAGCTCTGCTGTACCAGGTGTCAGTATACCAGGAGAAGGAGGAAGCACTGCTGTACCAGTTGTCAGTATAATAGGAGAAGGAGGAAGCACTGCTGTACCAGGTGTCAGTACACCAGGAGAAGGAGGAAGCACTGCTGTACCAGGTGTCAGTACACCAGGAGAAGGAGGAAGCACTGCTGTACCAGGTGTCAGTACACCAGGAGAAGGAGGAAGCACTGCTGTACCAGGTGTCAGTATACCAGGAGAAGGAGGAAGCACTGCTGTACCAGGTGTCAGTATACCAGGAGGAGGAAGCACTGCTGTACCTGGTGTCAGTATACCAGGAGAAGGAGGAAGTACTGCTGTACCAGGTGTCAGTATAATAGGAGAAAGAGGAAGCTCTGCTGTACCAGGTGTGAGTATACCAGGAGAATGAGGAAGCACTGCTGTACCAGGTGTTAGTATATACCAGGAAAAGGAGGAAGCACTGCTGTACCAGGTGTCAGTATACCAGGAGAAGGAGGAAGCACTGCTGTACCAGGTGTCAGTATAATAGGAGAAAGAGGAAGCTCTGCTGTACCAGGTGTCAGTGTAACAGTTGGAGGAAGCTCTGCTGTACCAGGTGTCAGTGTAACAGTAGGAGGAAGCTCTGCTGTACCTGGTGTCAGTGTAACAGTTGGAGGAAGCTCTGCTGTACCAGGTGTCAGTGTAACAGTAGGAGGAAGCTCTGCTGTACCTGGTGTCAGTGTAACAGTTGGAGGAAGCTCTGCTGTACCAGGTGTCAGTGTAACAGTTGGAGGAAGCTCTGCTGTACCAGGTGTCAGTGTAACAGTTGGAGGAAGCTCTGCTGTACCAGGTGTCAGTGTAACAGTTGGAGGAAGCTCTGCTGTACGAGGTGTCAGTGTAACAGTAGGAGGAGGCTCTGCTGTACCAGGTGTCAGTGTAACAGTAGGAGGAAGCTCTGCTGTACCAGGTGTCAGTGTAACAGTTGGAGGAAGCTCTGCTGTACCAGGTGTCAGTGTAACAGCTGGAGGAAGCTCTGCTGTACCAGGTGTCAGTGTAACAGTAGGAGGAGGCTCTGCTGTACCTGGTGTCAGTATAGAAGGTACCATGTCTATGGGAAACCTACTTCACCTTCTGCTCATTATTAATGGTCTCATGATCCTCTCAGATGTACAACGTTTTGTTTTGTCACTTTTTCTAACGTAAATCTATTTATAACAGTTTGCGAGAATGTCCCGGGCATGAGTCAGTTCATTGTGTAGGAATCAGGAAACCTCATCACTTGATGCTAGCGGGCACATTGCTGTGGGAAATGCTGGCACTGATGCCCAGGTAATACACTGCTTTATCTGTCTGCAGCATCACAGGAGACAAATCTCTGTCCTGTAGCCACCAGCATGAAATACACCATACATTTCTATACCGGCTAATCCAGCAGCTGTCCCCATATTACAGACTGCCGTGGTGACCTTCTATGTTACTGGCTCCTAGTCACACGATAGCAAAGTTTGGGTAAGGGCTGTAAATGGCGCTTGGCCCTAGTCTCCTCTTCCGAGCATGTGCCTATCCAGCGGGTGTGCAGTGAGTGGACCTGCGCAGGCTCAGGGCGACACAGGATTGTAAACCCCCCCCCCAGACTCCCTTTATCTCTGGGCTCCATACCGGCCGCACACTCAGCAATGGTGGCACATCAGCCACAGTAATCATATCTGTCCTAGACTCCTATCCAGGAGAACAGAGGGGAAATGGGCTAACGATGGGTTACAGGAAACATTACTGCTCCTCAGAGGAGCTCCATTACAGCAATGTATATATACAGGGCAATGACCAATCTCATGTGGCAAGTACAACCTGCTCCAAAGAGCTTACAATCTCTTCCTTTGGGGACAAAACTGGGCAGGACGCTCACCTCTTTTCTGCATGTAGCTGAATAGATCATCCAGGAATTCTTTTCTCTTAGGGTCCTCGTCCAGCTCGTACAGCTAGAAAGCAAAACAGAAAGGCTGCGTTATTATCACACAATGTATCCACACAGCTGTGTAACCCTACAACAACGCACTCATCACACACTGTAACCACACAGCTGTATAACCCTCCAACAACACACTCATCACACAATGTATCCACATAGCTGTGTAACGCTACAACAACACACTCATCACACAATGTATCCACATAGCTGTGTAACCTCCAACAACACACTCATCACACAATGTATCCACACAGCTGTGTAACCCTCCAACAACACACTCATCACACAATGTATCCACACAGCTGTGTAACCCTACAATAACACACTCATCACACAATGTATCCACATAGCTGTGTAACTCTACAGTAACACACTCATCACACAATGTAACCACACAGCTGTGTAACGCTACAACAACACACTCATCACACACTGTAACCACACAGCTGTGTAACCCTACAATAACACACTCATCACACAATGTAACCACACAGCTGTATAACCCTCCAACAACACACTCATCACACAATGTATCCACATAGCTGTATAACCCTCCAACAACACACTCATCACACAATGTATCCACATAGCTGTGTAACCCTACAACAACGCACTCATCACACACTGTAACCACACAGCTGTATAACCCTCCAACAACACACTCATCATACAATGTATCCACACAGCTCTATAACCCTCCAACAACACACTCATCACACAATGTATCCACATAGCTGTGTAACCTCCAATAACACACTCATCACACAATGTATCCACACAGCTGTGTAACCCTCCAACAACACACTCATCACACAATGTATCCACACAGCTGTGTAACCCTACAATAACACACTCATCACACAATGTATTCACATAGCTGTGTAACTCTACAGTAACACACTCATCACACAATGTAACCACACAGCTGTGTAACCCTACAACAACGCACTCATCACACACTGTAACCACACAGCTGTATAACCCTCCAACAACACACTGATCACACAATGTATCCACATAGCTGTGTAACCTCCAACAACACACTCATCACACAATGTATCCACACAGCTGTGTAACCCTCCAACAACACACTCATCACACAATGTATCCACACAGCTGTGTAACCCGACAATAACACACTCATCACACAATGTATCCACATAGCTGTGTAACTCTACAGTAACACACTCATCACACAATGTAACCACACAGCTGTGTAACGCTACAACAACACACTCATCACACACTGTAACCACACAGCTGTGTAACCCTACAATAACACACTCATCACACAATGTAACCACACAGCTGTATAACTCAACAATAACACACTCATCACACAATGTAACCACACAACTGTGTAACCCTACAACAACACACTCATCACGCAAGGTATCCACACAGCTGTATAACCCTCCAACAACACACTCATCACACAATGTATCCACACAGCTGTATAACCTCCAACAACACACTCATCACACAATGTATCCACACAGCTGTGTAACTCTACAACACAATCATCATACAATGTATCCACACAGCTGTGTAACTCTACAACAACACACTCATCACACAATGTATCCACACAGCTGTGTAACTCTACAATAACACACTCATCACACAATGTAACCACACAGCTGTGTAACCCTACAACAACGCACTCATCACACACTGTAACCACACAGCTGTGTAACCCTACAACAACGCACTCATCACACACTGTAACCACACAGCTGTATAACCCTCCAACAACACACTCATCACACAATGTATCCACACAGCTGTGTAACCTCCAACAACACACTTAATCACACAATGCATCCACACAGCTGTGTAACTCTACAATAACACACTCATCACACAATGTATCCACATAGCTGTATAACCCTACAACAACGCACTCCTCACACACTGTAACCACACAGCTGTATAACCCTCCAACAACACACTCATCACACAATGTATCCACACAGCTGTGTAACCTCCAACAACACACTCATCACACAATGTATCCACACAGCTGTGTAACTCTACAACAACACATTCATCACACAATGTATCCACACAGCTGTGTAACCCTATGTTAACACACTCATCACACACTGTAACCACACAGCTGTGTAACCCTACAATAACACACTCATCACACACTGTAACCACACAGCTGTGTAACTCTACAACAACACACTCATCACACAATGTAACCACACAGCTGTGTAACCCTACAATAAAACACTCATCACACAATGTAACCACACAGCTGTGTAACCCTACAATAACACACTCATCACACAATGTAACCACACAGCTGTGTAACCCTACAATAACACATTCATCACACAATGTAACCACACAGCTGTGTAACCCTACAATAACACAGTCATCACACAATGTAACCACACAGCTGTGTAACCCTACAATAACAAACTCATCACACAATGTAACCACACAGCTGTGTAACCCTACAATAACACACTCATCACACAATGTAACCACACAGCTGTGTAACCCTACAACAACACACTCATCACACAATGTAACCACACAACTGTGTAACCCTACAATAACACACTCATCACACACTGTAACCACACAGCTGTGTAACTCTACAACACACTCATCACACAATGTAACCACACAGCTGTGTAACCCTACAATAACACACTCATCACACAATGTAACCACACAGCTGTGTAATCCTACAATAACACACTCATCACACAATGTAACCACACAGCTGTGTAACCCTACAATAACACACTCATCACACACTGTAACCACACAGCTGTGTAACCCTACAATAACACACTAATCACACAATGTATCCACACAGCTGTGTAACCCTATGGTAACACACTCATCACACAATGTAACCACACAGCTGTGTAACTCTACAATAACACACTCATTACACAATGTATCCACACAGCTGTGTAACTCTACAATAACACACTTATCACACAATGTATCCACACAGCTGTGTAACCCTATGGCAACACACTCATCACACAATGTAACCACACAGCTGTGTAACCCTACAATAACACACTCATCACACACTGTAACCACACAGCTGTGTAACCCTACAATAACACACTCATCACACAATGTATCCACACAGCTGTGTAACCCTATGGTAACACACTCATCACACAATGTAACCACACAGCTGTGTAACTCTACAATAACACACTCATTACACAATGTATCCACACAGCTGTGTAACTCTATGGCAACACACTCATCACACACTGTAACCACACAGCTGTGTAACTCTACAATATAATACTATTTTCTCCTGGCATAAACATGGCGCATATAATACTGTTATCTCCTGGCGTAAACATGGTGCATATAATACTGTTATCTCCTGGCATAAACATGGCGCATATAATACTGTTATCTCCTGGCATAAACATGGCGCATATAATACTGTTTTCTCCTGGTGTAAACATGGCACATATAATACTGTTATCTCCTGGTGTAAGCATGGCACATATAATACTGTTATCTCCTGGCGTAAACATAGCACATATAATACTGTTATCTCCTGGTGTAAGCATGGCACATATAATACTGTTATCTCCTGGTGTAAGCATGGCACATATAATACTGTTATCTCCTGGTGTAAGCATGGCACATATAATACTGTTATCTCCTGGTGTATACATGGAGCATATAATACTGTTATCTCCTGGTGTAAGCATGGCACATATAATACTGTTATCTCCTGGTGTAAACATGGTTTATATAATACTGTTATCTCCTGGCGTAAACATGGTGCATATAATACTGTTATCTCCTTGTGTAAGCATGGCACATATAATACTGTTTTCTCCTGGCGTAAATATGGCGCACATAATACTGTTTTCTCCTGGTGTAAGCATGGCACATATAATACTGTTATCTCCTGGTGTAAGCATGGCACATATAATACGGTTATCTCCTGGCGTAAACATAGCGCATATAATACTGTTATCTCCTGGTGTAAACATGGCGCGTATAATGCTGTTTTCTCCTGGTGTAAACATGGAGCGTATAATACTGTTATCTCCTGGCATAAACATGGCGCATATAATACTGTTATCTCCTGGCGTAAACATGGAGCATATAATACTGTTATCTCCTGGCGTAAACATGGAGCACATAATACTGTTTTCTCCTGGCGTAAACATGGCGCATATAATACTATTTTCTCCTGGCGTAAACATGGCGCATATAATACTGTTACCTCCTGGTGTAAACATGGCGCATATAATACTGTTATCTCCTGGCATAAACATGGAGCATATAATACTGTTTTCTCCTGGCGTAAACCTGGGGCATATAATACTGTTTTCTCCTGGCGTAAACATGGAGCATATAATACTGTTATCTCCTGGCGTAAACATGGAGCATATAATACTGTTATCTCCTGGTGTAAACATGGAGCATATAATACTGTTTTCTCCTGGCGTAAACCTGGAGCATATAATACTGTTTTCTCCTAGCGTAAACATGGAGCATATAATACTGTTATCTCCTGGCGTAAACATGGAGCATATAATACTGTTATCTCCTGGCGTAAACGTGGGGCATATAATACTGTTTTCTCCTGGCGTAAACATGGAGCATATAATACTGTTATCTCCTGGCGTAAACATGGAGCATATAATACTGTTTTCTCCTGGCGTAAACATGGCTCATATAATACTGTTATCTCTTAGTGTAAACATGGAGCATATAATGCTGTTTTCTCCTGGCGTAAACCTGGGGCATATAATACTGTTTTCTCCTGGCGTAAACATGGCTCATATAATACTGCTCTCTCCTGGCATAATATGGCGCATATAATACTATTATCTCCTGGCATAAACATGGCGCATATAATACTGATATCTCCTGGCGTAAACATGGCGCATATAATACTGTTTTCTCTTGGTGTAAACATGGCGCATATAATACTGTTTTCTCCTGGCGTAAACTTGGCACATATAATACAGTTATCTCCTCGCGTAAACATGGAGAATGTAATACTATTTTCTCCTGGTGTAAACATGGCGCATATAATACTGTTATCTCCTGGTGTAAACATGGCGCATATAATACTATTTTCTCCTGGTGTAAACATGGAGCATATAATACTATTTTCTCCTGGTGTAAACATGGAGCATATAATACTATTTTCTCCTCGTGTAAACATGGCGCATATGATACTATTTTCTCCTGGTGTAAACATGGAGCATATAATACTATTTTCTCCTGGTGTAAACATGGAGCATATAATACTGTTTTCTCCTGGTGTAAACATGGAGCATATAATACTGTTTTTTCCTGGTGTAAACATGGAGCATATAATACTGTTTTTTCCTGGTGTAAACATGGAGCATATAATACTATTTTCTCCTGGCATAAACCTGGGGCATATAATACTGTTATCTCCTGGCGTAAACATGGCACATATAATACTGTTATCTCCTGGTGTAAACATGGAGCATATTATACTATTTTCTCCTGGTGTAAACATGGCACATATAATACTGTTATCTCCTGGTGTATACATGGAGCATATAATACTGTTATCTCCTGGTGTAAACATGGAGCATATAATACTATTTTCTCCTGGTGTAAACATGGAGCATATAATACTATTTTCTCCTGGTGTAAACATGGAGCATATAATACTATTTTCTCCTGGTGTAAACATGGAGCATATAATACTATTTTCTCCTGGTGTAAACATGGAGCATATAATACTATTTTCTCCTGGTGTAAACATAGAGCATATAATATTATTTTCTCCTGGTGTAAACATGGAGCATATAATACTATTTTCTCCTAGCATAAACCTGGGGCATATAATACTGTTATCTCCTGGTGTAAACATAGAGCATATAATACTATTTTCTCCTGGTGTAAACATGTTGCATATAATACTATTTTCTCCTGGTGTATACATGGAGCATATAATACTATTTTCTCCTGGTGTAAACATGGAGCATATAATACTGTTTTCTCCTGGTGTAAACATGGAGCATATAATACTATTTTCTCCTGGTGTAAACATGGAGCATATAATACTGTTATCTCCTGGCGTAAACATGGCACATATAATACTGTTTTCTCTTGGTGTAAACATGGCGCATATAATACTGTTATCTCCTGGTGTAAACATGGTGCATATAATACTGTTTTCTCCTGGCATAAACATGGCAGTTAGGAGCTGATTGGCTGGTACTTTATCTCCATCCAAGGCTTAGTAAATAGACCCCAAAATTCCTCCGACTGTGAAGTATTATTCGATTCCTGAATGGGCAGAAAGTGAAACCTGACTAAATGTATCTTGGATAAAAGCAGGTGTATGGTGACGTGAGAAAGTGGTGTGAAGCGTTCAATAATGGACGGACAAAGTGCATGAAAAAGATGGACCGGGGCGTGGGGGGTTTTCCATCATCCACCCTACAGTATAGCCTGGACCTTGCTCCAAGCGATTTTCACCTTCTCACTAGGGCCCTGATTCATAGCCGCTCGGAAGCGGCCGCTCGTTCGTTCTGACCGATGTTCGCACATCTGCGCATGCGTACGGATTTTAATACGCATGCGCGAACCAGTCAGTGCGGCCGAAAATCGTTTGTTTGCTATATAGCGAATGCCTGCTATTTTGGGTGACAGAAGGAGGCGTATGTGGGTGGTAACAGGGGAAGGTGCTTGAAAACGGGGGTGTGGAATTCGAACGCAGGCATGCTTAAAGGTCAAAACGGGCGTTTTAAGGGAGTGCATAATTAATCCAGCAGCGTCATTGACCACGTCACTTGTTTTTTTTTTTACTCAGAACTGCTCGCAAAATAGCGGTTGAAAAAACCAGCCACAAGAATAGCGAGCAGTTCATACGCTGTACGATGTACTCGATTAATCTAATAAATAGCGGACATGACGTATGGTGCGAGCGGCAAGGGGGCGTATTTTTCAAAATTACAACCGCAAGTTTTGCTCGCTCGTTCAGACTTAGAGGCGTGAACAGACCGTAATGAGCGAACGGTTCATTTGAATAGCCACCCCTTGTTTTAGAACGAACGACCGCAAATAGCGAGCGGTTCTGAATCAGGCCCTAAGCTCATAGGGTTCCTGGACAGGAAACGTTGTTGAAGTGATGATGAGTTGAAGCTTCGAGTCAGCATCTGGTGCAATGGACTGGAGGCAGCTGAGAACAAGGGGCGTCTAAGGCTTGTGCACAGATATGATAAGAGGTGATTATTTGGAGAAATATATAAAGTAGTCTGAGCTTAAAAAAAAAAATTAATAAATAATGTTTCTCCTTTTTATTTTTTTAACAGACAAGCGGTTTTCACTTTCTGGATTACCCTCATATTTTAAATCTATGAGCTGTATTTAATTAGATGCAAAAAAGCCGAGATCTGTGTAAAAGTATTGCGGATCGGGGCTTTTCGGTGTCGGAAACATATCGCCATATTCAATTCCAACAGGGTTTCACGTACGCGGAATGTCAAAGCAATGTAACAGGCGAAAAAGATTCGCCTCTGAATAGCAGGAGAAAAGAAGTGCTAAATGTTTATTTTGGGGGTGCAAAGGCGGGGAGGAACCCACTCAGAACCCTTGGGACAGCCCCCAAAGGATAACTGCGTCAAAAAATTCCAGGAAAAAAAAAACTTACGAACACCCCAAAAATGTGCTTTCATTTTGGGGGTGAAAAAGCACAAAGTGTGGGGACAACTTCAAAAACTAGTGAAATAAGGTTCTGGGGGTGCTCTAAGAAGGGGCCAAGTGTTTATGGGGTTGCAGGTGCTTGTATGACGGAGGAATTTCACTTTTATTACAACTTCACTTCAGGTATATGAAAATATGCGAGCACCCATTTTCAGGTACCCCAAATTTGCCGGGACTACTTATACTGCGTAATTCCACTCTTCACCACTTGTGCTAAGACGCGAATTAGAAACAATTGAAACAACTTAAGTACCCCTAATAGCTGTATTAGGGCTATTCGGGCACATCTACATTGATCCCCAAAATTAGTGCATTTTTGAGGGGGGGGGTCCAGGCTGATTTCCCCATTTCTGACAGCACTTTCTGCCTGTTCCGACTTCACGGCTTGCCGTTTTCGTATGGTTTGGAATTGAATGCAGCAAATAGCGGGGGCGCGCATTATAAGTTTCCGCGTCCAAAACACGCGATGTAGGTGGAAAGTCTGGATGGCTAAACTTTTCCGTGGCTGCGAAACTAACTTGAACACGGCCCTATGTATGTAAATTTCTTCTATGGAACTGCAGTGCTAGAATAGTTAATGCCCTGTGCAGACATCCCGAAAGGTGTTGGAATACAGGAATATGTAACTGTCACACAATCGCCCCACCGGCAGTATCAGGAATATGTAACTGTCACACAATCGCCCCACCGGCAGTAACAGGAATATGTAACTGTCACACAATCGCCCCACCGGCAGTATCAGGAATATGTAACTGTCACACAATCACCCCATCGGCAGTAACAGGAATATGTAACTGTCACACAATCACCCCATCGGCAGTAACAGGAATATGTAACTGTAACACAATCACCCCACCGGCAGTATCAGGAATATAGTGTTAACTCTAGCTTCGGCGGCAGACAGGGCGCCGGAGCTAGAGAGGGCAACCTTATACGCGTGCGCCAAAGGCGTGCGTGCGCCGAAAAAGGGGCATGGTCATGAAAATGGGGCGTGTCTATAAGACGCGTCCCCTTGTCGTCATACTTGGGGGCGTGCCCGGCGCTTACGGACATGCCGGGCAGCCCCCAAGCGCTGCAGAAAGGGAGAATAGATGCCGGGCGCATGACCGGGACACCGCATGTTTCTCCACCCACGGGACACTGCGTCCTGCGGGTGAGAACGGCACCCGCAGGCTGTGAGGGCAGGGCGCTTTTTGCCCTCCTCCTGGAGGGCAGGCTGCTTTTTGCCCTCCAGAAGGAGGGCAGGGCGCCGCGCCCCACTAAAACAGCCTAGTGGGAACGCTAGGAATATGTAACTGTCACACAATCACCCCACCAGCAGTAACAGGAATATGTAACTGTCACACAATCGCCCCAACAGCAGTAACAGGAATATGTAACTGTCACACAATCGCCCCACCGGCAGTAACAGGAATATGTAACTGTCATACAATCACCCCACCAGCAGTAACAGGAATATGTAACTGTAACACAATCGCCCCACCGGCAGTAACAGGAATATGTAACTGTCACACAATCGCCCCACCAGCAGTAACAGGAATATGTAACTGTAACACAATCACCCCACCAGCAGTAACAGGAATATGTAACTGTCACACAATCGCCCCACCGGCAGTAACAGGAATACGTAACTGTCACACAATCGCTCCACCGGCAGTAATAGGAATATGTAACTGTCACACAATTGCCCCACCGGCAGTAACAGGAATATGTAACTGTCACACAATCGCCCTACCGGCAATAACAGAAATATGTAACTATCACACAATCGCCCCACCGGCAATAACAGGAATATGTAACTGTCACACAATCGCCCCACCGGCAGTAACAGGAATATGTAACTGTCACACAATCGCCCCACCAGCAGTAACAGGAATATGTAACTGTAACACAATCGCCCCACCAGCAGTAACAGGAATATGTAACTATCACACAATTGCCCCACCAGCAGTAACAGGAATATGTAACTGTAACACAATCACCCCACCGGCAGTAACAGGAATATGTAACTGTCACACAATCGCCTCACCAGCAGTAATAGGAATATGTAACTGTCACACAATCACCCCATCGGCAGTAACAGGAATATGTAACTGTAACACAATCACCCCACCGGCAGTATCAGGAATATAGTGTTAACTCTAGCTTCGGCGGCAGGCAGGGCGCCGGAGCTAGAGAGGGCAACCTTATACGCGCGCGCCAAAGGCGTGCGTGCGCCCGAAAAGGGGGCATGGTCATGAAAAGGGGGCGTGTCTATAAGACGCGTCCCCTTTTCGTCATACTTGGGGGCGTGCCCGGCGCTTACGGACATGCCGGGCAGCCCCCAAGCGCTGCAGAAAGGGAGAATAGATGCCGGGCGCATGACCGGGACACCGCATGTTTCTCCACCCGCGGGACACTGCGTCCTGCGGGTGAGAACAGCACCCGCAGGCTGTGAGGGCAGGGCGCTTTTTGCCCTCCTCCTGGAGGGCAGGCTGCTTTTTGCCCTCCAGAAGGAGGGCAGGGCGCCGCGCCCCACTAAAACAGCCTAGCGGGAACGCTAGGAATATGTAACTGTCACACAATCGCCCCAACAGCAGTAACAGGAATATGTAACTATTACACAATCGCCCCACCGGCAGTAACAGGAATACGTAACTGCCACATAATTGCCCAACCGGCAGTAACAGGAATATGTAACTGTCATACAATCGCCCCAACAGCAGTAACAGGAATATGTAACTGTCACACAATCGCCCCAACAGCAGTAACAGGAATATGTAACTGTCACACAATCGCCCCACCGGCAGTAACAGGAATATGTAACTGTCACGCAATCGCCTCACCAGCAGTAACAGGAATATGTAACTGTCACATAATCGCCCCACCGGCAATAACGGGAATACGTAACTGCCACACAATCACCCCACCGGCAGTAAAAGGAATATGTAACTGTCACACAATCACCCCACCGCCAGTAACAGGAATATGTAACTGTCACACAATCGCCCCACCGGCAGTAACATGAATATGTAACTATCATACAATCGCCCCACCGGCAGTAACAGGAATACGTAACTGCCACATTATCGCCCCACCGGCAGTAATAGGAATATGTAACTGTCACATAATCGCCCCACCGGCAGTAACGGGAATACGTAACTGCCACACAATCACCCCACTGGCAGTAACAGGAATATGTAACTGTCACTCAATCGCCTCACCAGCAGTAACAGGAATATGTAACTGTCACACAATCGCCTCACCAGCAGTAACAGGAATATGTAACTGTCACACAATCACTCCACCGGCAGTAACAGGAATATGTAACTGTCACACAATCGCCCCACCGGCAGTAACAGGAATATGTAACTGTCACACAATCGCCCCACCGGCAATAACAGGAATATGTAACAGTCACACAATCGCCTCACCAGCAGTAATAGGAATAAGTAACTGTCACACAATCACCCCACCGGCAGTAACAGGAATATGTAACTGTCATACAATCGCCTCACCAGCAGTAACAGGAATATGTAACTGTCACACAATCGCCCCACCGGCAGTAACAGGAATATGTAACTGTCACACAATCGCCCCACCGGCAATAACAGGAATATGTAACTGTCACACAATCGCCCCACCGGCAGTAACAGGAATATGTAACTGTCACACAATCGCCTCACCAGCAGTAACAGGAATATGTAACTGTCACACAATCGCCCCACCGGCAGTAACAGGAATATGTAACTATCATACAATCACCCCACCAGCAGTAACAGGAATATGTAACTGTAACACAATCACCCCACCAGCAGTAATAGGAATAAGTAACTGTCACACAATCACCCCACCGGCAGTAACAGGAATATGTAACTGTAACACAATCACCCCACCGGCAATAACAGGAATATGTAACTGTCACACAATCGCCCCACCGGCAGTAACAGGAATATGTAACTGTCACACAATCGCCTCACCAGCAGTAACAGGAATATGTAACTGTCACACAATCGCCCCACCGGCAGTAATAGGAATATGTAACTGTCACACAATCGCCCCACCGGCAATAACAGGAATATGTAACTGTCACACAATCGCCCCACCGGCAGTAACAGGAATATGTAACTGTCACACAATCGCCTCACCAGCAGTAACAGGAATATGTAACTGTCACACAATCGCCCCACCGGCAGTAACAGGAATATGTAACTATCATACAATCACCCCACCAGCAGTAACAGGAATATGTAACTGTAACACAATCACCCCACCAGCAGTAATAGGAATAAGTAACTGTCACACAATCACCCCACCGGCAGTAACAGGAATATGTAACTGTAACACAATCACCCCACCGGCAATAACAGGAATATGTAACTGTCACACAATCGCCCCACCGGCAGTAACAGGAATATGTAACTGTCACACAATCGCCTCACCAGCAGTAACAGGAATATGTAACTGTCACACAATCGCCCCACCGGCAGTAACAGGAATATGTAACTGTAACACAATCACCCCACCGGCAATAACAGGAATATGTAACTGTCACACAATCGCCCCACCGGCAGTAACAGGAATATGTAACTGTCACACAATCGCCTCACCAGCAGTAACAGGAATATGTAACTGTCACACAATCGCCCCACCGGCAGTAACAGGAATATGTAACTATCATACAATCACTCCACCAGCAGTAACAGGAATATGTAACTGTAACACAATCACCCCACCAGCAGTAATAGGAATAAGTAACTATACGATAGGAGCTGGAATTTAATGAATCTGGGAGCCTACAGATTTAGCTGCACTGAAGAGCAGACGTGGGCCAACTAGTCTCCACTCTATTAGTGCATGGACGGGGAGAGGATCACACCCTCTGCCGGGGATACAATGCTAGAAGATGTGACACTGGGCCTGATTCTGCCAGGAACACAGTTGCTAATAAACAAGCAATCGGCCGATTGTTGCGTACTGCTCATGCATCACAGTGCATGTGCGCAAACCAGCCACTGCGTTTGGGACTGCGATCGCAGTGACTATACAGACCCATCGCAGAGTGATTGACAGGAAGTGCTGTTTGTGGGTGGTGACGGGGGGTGGTCGGGGAAACGTAGGCGTGCCAGTGTGTTTGAATGCAGTTGCACGGGCGTGCATAAATTATCCACTGCGATGCCCTATGCAGCCTGAGGCCTGATAGCGTGCGCTGAGGTTAGCTATTCCTGAGTCAGGTCAGACCTTGTGCCAGTGAGCGTGAGGCCGCGATGGTACTCGCTGTTACTGATGGTTGCGCAGTCTTGCTAATCATTATGGATGTGTATAAGGTAAAGTGGGTAGCCTTATGTAGTGCAGCTGCGACACTGCGATCACAATGAATTGGCATACTATTGTAGTTGAACTGCGTGTATAATCGCTATTGCGTTCTGTAGTGAATCAGGCCCACTGTCCAGTCTAATACACGTTGCATGAATCAACCAGGATTGGTTAAAAGGACAATAGACGGGATAAATCCCTCCCAACAAGTGTGTAAAAATTGTATTTAACTAGCAGTAGAACCCTGAGTCACTTCTGAAACTATCTTGTACTTCTGGAATCACCAGACCAGAAACTGGTGTGTAATAGTCAGGGCTTGCAGGATTCTGTCTGACCGCTACTGACGGCTGCGTGAAGAGCTAACACTCTAATCTTTTCCCTGGTTCTACTGTGTGACCTGAGTGAATGCTCTACCTCAGGGCTTCTCAGCCACTAACCTTAAGGGGGGTATCCACTAGACGATAAAGTTGAACGATAACGATAAAATCGTTCGATAATCGTTCGAACATCGTTCGAACATCGTTTGAAAATTTGGTCTTTTAGACATCTATCATCGAGCAAACAGGCTGGTCATCCTGACGATATCGTCAGGCTCAGCATGTTTCCAGATGATGGATGACCCTACACTGAACGTCTGCTCGTTCAGTGCAGGCACATCACACGACTGACAAACTACTGCACGATTACAATGTCGTAATCGTGCAGTCGTTTTCAGATCTTGTAGTGGATGCCCCCCATTACTTATCACTAACAGGACAGATTTTGTGGATTTTTGTCTGTGGGAGCAGGTGGGATAATTACTGACCCAGCAACATAGATGAACTCACCTGTGCACGATTAAATAAATCCACAAAACACGACATGTTGGAGTTAAGGGGCCCATACACTAGCGACAGATCGCCGTGTTCCTGCGTTTTCGAGGTGCCTTCTGGTTGCCGGATCGGTGAAATCCATCACTGATTTGCCGATCACATTCAAAATATGATCGTGATTTGCAAATCGGTGACATTTAACATAGAGAATTTCACCGATCCTCCGCAGAACATCGATGGGAGCCGATCGCCATTTCCAGACGGCGAATCGACGTTTCCGATCTGAACGCAGGATCGAGCAATCCATTGCCTAGTGTATGGGGGGCGTTTACTTGAGGACCAGGGGCGAGAACCACAGCTCTAGCCTCTTCCCCGTAGTCTGAGCATAAGCAAACAGCTAGGAGGGAGCAGCTGTAATCACAGATAACGGGCAGCAGCTATACCAGCAGGCAAATGTGACCTTGGCACACTGACCCCCCAGTTCCTACAGAACTCATGCTGCTCACACTACCTATCTGACTCACCCCTCTCTCCGTGGCATGTACTTACCTTAGTGCCTAACCCTAAACTCCTCCTAAAACCTAACCCTATCCCACCTATGCACCCTAAGCCTAACCCCCCCCCCCCCCCGCGTGGCTAATGCTAAGGGTGCCCCGGACTTACCTCGCTTGGGCACGCGTTCTGGCGCCGGGATTAAGATAGCTGTCAAAATATCCTATCTATCTCTTGTCGGGATTTCCCTGTCAGTATTGAGACCGGCGGCATCGCGGTCGCCGGTCTATAACTACATCCCGCTAAAAGCACAGAAATAACTGGTGGCAATAACACAGGGTGGTGGTGCACTAACGCTGGGTACACACGTAAAGATTTTCTGTCCAACCATCCAACTAGTTGATTGGTTGGAATGAAAATCTGGTAAGGGATGAGGGCAAATGACAATCAGCAATTTGCTCCCAAATGTCGGAAAATGGACAAAAACTGTTGTTTGAACAAATTGTTTAGATCAAACATTTAACAAACTTGTCTGACGCCATTTTCATCTGTTTTCTGGCATTTAGGAGCAAATTGCTGATCATCAGTTACTCCCATACGTTACCAGATTTTCATTCCAACCAATCAACAAGTTGGTTGGTTTAACAGATAATCTTTACGTGTGTATGCAGCTTAAGCCCATCCTGTGACACCAGGGTTATGGCAGCACTGTGTGTGTTATCAGCACTTTATAAATCAGTCATGAAATAATAACAGCTGAGTGTGCATATTGCACCAGGTATACTGATAGTAAGATGTAATATACAGACAAGCTGCATTACACACGGCAGCAGTAATAGTAAGATGTAATATACAGACAAGCTGCGTTACACACGGCAGCAGTAATAGTAAGATGTAATATACAGACAAGCTGCGTTACACATGGCAGCAGTAATAGTAAGATGTAATATACAGACAAGCTGCGTTACACACGGCAGCAGTAATAGTAAGATGTAATATACAGACAAGCTGCGTTACACACGGCAGCAGTAATAGTAAGATGTAATATACAGACAAGCTACGTTACACACGGCAGCAGTAATAGTAAGATGTAATATACAGACGAGCTGCGTTACACACGGCAGCAGTAATAGTAAGATGTAATATACAGACGAGCTGCGTTACACACGGCAGCTGTAATAGTAAGATGTAATATACAGACAAGCTGCGTTACACACAGCAGCAGTAATAGTAAGATGTAATATACAGACAAGCTACGTTACACATGGCAGCAGTAATAGTAAGATGTAATATACAGACAAGCTGCGTTACACACGGCAGCAGTAATAGTAAGATGTAATATACAGACAAGCTACGTTACACACGGCAGCAGTAATAGTAAGATGTAATATACAGACAAGCTACGTTACACACGGCAGCAGTAATAGTAAGATGTAATATACAGACGAGCTGCGTTACACACGGCAGCAGTAATAGTAAGATGTAATATACAGACAAGCTGCGTTACACACGGCAGCAGTAATAGTAAGATGTAATATACAGACAAGCTACGTTACACACGGCAGCAGTAATAGTAAGATGTAATATACAGACGAGCTGCGTTACACACGGCAGCAGTAATAGTAAGATGTAATATACAGACAAGCTGCGTTACACACAGCAGCAGTAATAGTAAGATGTAATATACAGACAAGCTGTGTTACACACGGCAGCAGTAATAGTAAGATGTAATATGCAGACAAGCTGCGTTACACACGGCAGCAGTAATAGTAAGATGTAATATGCAGACAAGCTACGTTACACACGGCAGCAGTAATAGTAAGATGTAATATGCAGACAAGCTACGTTACACACGGCAGCAGTAATAGTAAGATGTAATATGCAGACAAGCTGCGTTACACACGGCAGCAGTAATAGTAAGATGTAATATACAGACAAGTTGCGTTACACACGGCAGCAGTAATAGTAAGATGTAATATACAGACAAGCTGCGTTACACACGGCAGCAGTAATAGTAAGATGTAATATACAGACAAGCTGCGTTACACACGGCAGCAGTAATAGTAAGATGTACTATACAGACAAGCTGTGTTACACACAGCAGCAGTAATAGTAAGATGTAATATACAGACGAGCTGCGTTACACACGGCAGCAGTAATAGTAATATGTAATGTACAGACAAGCTGCGTTACACACAGCAGCAGTAATACTAAGATGTAATGTACAGACAAGCTGCGTTACACACAGCAGCAGTAATAGTAAGATGTAATACACAGACAAGCTGCGTTACACACGGCAGCAGTAATAGTAAGATGTAATATGCAGACAAGCTACGTTACACACGGCAGCAGTAATAGTAAGATGTAATATACAGACAAGCTGCGTTACACACGGCAGCAGTAATAGTAAGATGTAATATACAGACAAGCTGCGTTACACACGGCAGCAGTAATAGTAAGATGTAATATACAGACAAGCTGCGTTACACACGGCAGCAGTAATAGTAAGATGTAATATACAGACAAGCTGCGTTAAACATGGCAGCAGTAATAGTAAGATGTAATATACAGACAAGCTGCGTTACACACGGCAGCAGTAATAGTAAGATGTAATATGCAGACAAACTACGTTACACACGGCAGCAGTAATAGTAAGATGTAATATACAGACAAGCTGCGTTACACACGGCAGCAGTAATAGTAAGATGTAATATACAGACAAGCTGCGTTACACACGGCAGCAGTAATAGTAAGATGTAATATACAGACGAGCTGCGTTACACACGGCAGCAGTAATAGTAAGATGTAATATACAGACAAGCTGCGTTACACACGGCAGCAGTAATAGTAAGATGTAATATACAGACAAGCTGCGTTACACACGGCAGCAGTAATAGTAAGATGTAATATACAGACGAGCTGCGTTACACACGGCAGCAGTAATAGTAAGATGTAATATACAGACAAGCTGCGTTACACACGGCAGCAGTAATAGTAAGATGTAATATACAGACGAGCTGCGTTACACACGGCAGCAGTAATAGTAAGATGTAATATACAGACAAGCTGCGTTACACACGGCAGCAGTAATAGTAAGATGTAATATGCAGACAAGCTGTGTTACACACAGCAGCAGTAATAGTAAGATGTAATATACAGACAAGCTGCGTTACACACGGCAGCAGTAATAGCAAGATGTAATATACAGACAAGCTGCGTTACACACGGCAGCAGTAATAGTAAGATGTAATATACAGACGAGCTGCGTTACACACGGCAGCAGTAATAGTAAGATGTAATATACAGACAAGCTGCGTTACACACGGCAGCAGTAATAGTAAGATGTAATATATAGACAAGCTGCGTTACACACGGCAGCAGTAATAGTAAGATGTAATATACAGACGAGCTGCGTTACACACGGCAGCAGTAATAGTAAGATGTAATATACAGACAAGCTGCGTTACACACGGCAGCAGTAATAGTAAGATGTAATATACAGACAAGCTGCGTTACACACGGCAGCAGTAATAGTAAGATGTAATATACAGACGAGCTGCGTTACACACGGCAGCAGTAATAGTAAGATGTAATATACAGACAAGCTGCGTTACACACGGCAGCAGTAATAGTAAGATGTAATATACAGACGAGCTGCGTTACACACGGCAGCAGTAATAGTAAGATGTAATATGCAGACAAGCTGTGTTACACACAGCAGCAGTAATAGTAAGATGTAATATACAGACAAGCTGCGTTACACACGGCAGCAGTAATAGCAAGATGTAATATACAGACAAGCTGCGTTACACACGGCAGCAGTAATAGTAAGATGTAATATACAGACGAGCTGCGTTACACACGGCAGCAGTAATAGTAAGATGTAATATACAGACAAGCTGCGTTACACACGGCAGCAGTAATAGTAAGATGTAATATATAGACAAGCTGCGTTACACACAGCAGCAGTAATAGTAAGATGTAATATACAGACAAGCTGCGTTACACACGGCAGCAGTAATAGCAAGATGTAATATACAGACAAGCTGCGTTACACACGGCAGCAGTAATAGTAAGATGTAATATACAGACGAGCTGCGTTACACACGGCAGCAGTAATAGTAAGATGTAATATACAGACGAGCTGCGTTACACACGGCAGCAGTAATAGTAAGATGTAATATACAGACGAGCTGCGTTACACACGGCAGCAGTAATAGTAAGATGTATTATATAGACAAGCTGCGTTACACACAGCAGCAGTAATAGTAAGATGTAATATACAGACAAGCTGCGTTACACACGGCAGCAGTAATAGTAAGATGTAATATGCAGACAAGCTGCGTTACACACGGCAGCAGTAATAGTAAGATGTAATATATAGACAAGCTGCGTTACACACGGCAGCAGTAATAGCAAGATGTAATATACAGACAAGCTACGTTACACACGGCAGCAGTAATAGCAAGATGTAATATACAGACAAGCTACGTTACACACGGCAGCAGTAATAGTAAGATGTAATATACAGACAAGCTGCGTTACACACAGCAGCAGTAATAGTAAGATGTAATATACAGACAAGCTGTGTTACACACAGCAGCAGTAATAGTAGGATGTAATATACAGACAAGCTGCATTACACACGGCAGCATTAATAGTAAGATGTAATATACAGACAAGCTGCATTACACACGGCAGCAGTAATAGTAAGATGTAATATGCAGACAAGCTGCGTTACACACGGCAGCAGTAATAGTAAGATGTAATATACAGACAAGCTACGTTACACACGGCAGCAGTAATAGTAAGATGTAATATACAGACAAGCTGCGTTACACACAGCAGCAGTAATAGTAAGATGTAATATACAGACAAGCTGTGTTACACACGGCAGCAGTAATAGTAAGATGTAATATACAGACAAGCTGCGTTACACACGGCAGCAGTAATAGTAAGATGTAATATACAGACAAGCTACGTTACACACGGCAGCAGTAATAGTAAGATGTAATATACAGACAAGCTGTGTTACACACGGCAGCAGTAATAGTAAGATGTAATATACAGACAAGCTGCGTTACACACGGCAGCAGTAATAGTAAGATGTAATATACAGACAAGCTGCGTTACACATGGCAGCAGTAATAGTAAGATGTAATATACAGACAAGCTGCGTTACACACGGCAGCAGTAATAGTAAGATGTAATATACAGACAAGCTGTGTTACACACGGCAGCAGTAAATAGTAAGATGTAATATACAGACAAGCTACTTTACACACGGCAGCAGTAATAGTAAGATGTAATATATAGACAAGCTGCGTTACACACGGCAGCAGTAATAGTAAGATGTAATATACAGACAAGCTGCGTTACACACGGCAGCAGTAATAGTAAGATGTAATATACAGACAAGCTACGTTACACACGGCAGCAGTAATAGTAAGATGTAATATACAGACAAGCTGTGTTACACACGGCAGCAGTAATAGTAAGATGTAATATACAGACAAGCTGCGTTACACACGGCAGCAGTAATAGTAAGATGTAATATACAGACAAGCTGCGTTACACACGGCAGCAGTAATAGTAAGATGTAATATACAGACAAGCTGCGTTACACATGGCAGCAGTAATAGTAAGATGTAATATACAGACAAGCTGCGTTACACACGGCAGCAGTAATAGTAAGATGTAATATACAGACAAGCTGTGTTACACACGGCAGCAGTAATAGCAAGATGTAATATACAGACAAGCTACGTTACACACGGCAGCAGTAATAGTAAGATGTAATATACAGACAAGCTGCGTTACACACGGCAGCAGTAATAGTAAGATGTAATATACAGACAAGCTACGTTACACACGGCAGCAGTAATAGTAAGATGTAATATACAGACAAGCTGCGTTACACACGGCAGCAGTAATAGCAAGATGTAATATACAGACAAGCTACGTTACACACGGCAGCAGTAATAGTAAGATGTAATATACAGACAAGCTGCGTTACACACGGCAGCAGTAATAGTAGGATGTAATATACAGACAAGCTGTGTTACACACGGCAGCAGTAATAGTAAGATGTAATATACAGACAAGCTGCGTTACAAACGGCAGCAGTAACAGTAAGATGTAATATACAGACAAGCTACGTTACACACGGCAGCAGTAATAGTAAGATGTAATATACAGACAAGCTGCGTTACACACAGCAGCAGTAATAGTAAGATGTAATATACAGACAAGCTGCATTACACACGGCAGCAGTAATAGTAAGATGTAATATGCAGACAAGCTACGTTACACACGGCAGCAGTAATAGTAAGATGTAATATACAGACAAGCTACGTTACACACGGCAGCAGTAATAGTAAGATGTAATATACAGACAAGCTGCATTACACACGGCAGCAGTAATAGTAAGATGTAATATACAGACAAGCTGCGTTACACACGGCAGCAGTAATAGTAAGATGTAATATACAGACAAGCTACGTTACACACGGCAGCAGTAATAGTAATATGTTATATACAGACGAGCTGCGTTACACACGGCAGCAGTAATAGTAAGATGTAATATACAGACAAGCTGCGTTACACACGGCAGCAGTAATAGTAAGATGTAATATACAGACAAGCTGCATTACACACGGCAGCAGTAATAGTAAGATGTAATATACAGACAAGCTGCGTTACACACGGCAGCAGTAATAGTAAGATGTAATATACAGACAAGCTGCGTTACACACGGCAGCAGTAATAGTAAGATGTAATATACAGACGAGCTGTGTTACACACGGCAGCAGTAATAGTAAGATGTAATATACAGACAAGCTGCGTTACACACGGCAGCATTAATAGTAAGATGTAATATACAGACAAGCTGCGTTACACACGGCAGCATTAATAGTAAGATGTAATATACAGACAAGCTGCGTTACACACGGCAGCAGTAATAGTAAGATGTAATATACAGACAAGCTGCGTTACACACGGCAGCAGTAATAGTAAGATGTAATATACAGACGAGCTGCGTTACACACGGCAGCAGTAATAGTAAGATGTAATATACAGACAAGCTGCGTTACACACGGCAGCAGTAATAGTAAGATGTAATATACAGACAAGCTGCGTTACACACGGCAGCAGTAATAGTAAGATGTAATATACAGACGAGCTGCGTTACACACGGCAGCAGTAATAGTAAGATGTAATATACAGACAAGCTGCATTACACACGGCAGCAGTAATAGTAAGATGTAATATACAGACAAGCTGTGTTACACACGCCAGCAGTAATAGTAGGATGTAATATACAGACAAGCTGTGTTACACACGGCAGCAGTAATAGTAAGATGTAATATACAGACAAGCTGCGTTACACACGGCAGCAGTAATAGTAAGATGTAATATACAGACAAGCTGTGTTACACACGGCAGCAGTAATAGTAGGATGTAATATACAGACAAGCTGTGTTACACACGGCAGCAGTAAATAGTAAGATGTAATATACAGACAAGCTGCGTTACACACGGCAGCAGTAATAGTAAGATGTAATATACAGACAAGCTGCGTTACACACGGCAGCAGTAATAGTAAGATGTAATATACAGACGAGCTGCGTTACACACGGCAGCAGTAATAGTAAGATGTAATATACAGACAAGCTGCGTTACACACGGCAGCAGTAATAGTAAGATGTAATATACAGACAAGCTACGTTACACACGGCAGCAGTATTAGTAAGATGTAATATACAGACAAGCTACGTTACACACGGCAGCAGTAATAGCAAGATGTAATATACAGACAAGCTACGTTACACACGGCAGCAGTAATAGTAAGATGTAATATACAGACAAGCTGTGTTACACACGGCAGCAGTAATAGTAAGATGTAATATACAGACAAGCTGCGTTACAGACGGCAGCAGTAATAGTAAGATGTAATATATAGACAAGCTGCATTACACACGGCAGCAGTAATAGTAAGATGTAATATGCAGACAAGCTACGTTACACACGGCAGCAGTAATAGTAAGATGTAATATACAGACGAGCTACGTTACACACGGCAGCAGTAATAGTAAGATGTAATATACAGACGAGCTGTGTTACACACAGCAGCAGTAATAGTAAGATGTAATATACAGACAAGCTACGTTACACACGGCAGCAGTAATAGTAAGATGTAATATACAGACAAGCTGCGTTACACACGGCAGCAGTAATAGTAAGATGTAATATACAGACAAGCTACGTTACACACAGCAGCAGTAATAGTAAGATGTAATATACAGACAAGCTACGTTACACACAGCAGCAGTAATAGTAAGATGTAATACACAGACAAGCTGCGTTACACACGGCAGCAGTAATAGTAAGATGTAATATACAGACAAGCTGCATTACACACGGCAGCAGTAATAGTAAGATGTAATATACAGACAAGCTACGTTACACACGGCAGCAGTAATAGTAAGATGTAATATACAGACAAGCTACGTTACACACGGCAGCAGTAATAGTAAGATGTAATATACAGACAAGCTACGTTACACACAGCAGCAGTAATAGTAAGATGTAATATACAGACAAGCTGCGTTAAACACGGCAGCAGTAATAGTAAGATGTAATATGCAGACAAGCTGTGTTACACACGGCAGCAGTAATAGTAAGATGTAATATACAGACAAGCTGCGTTACACACAGCAGCAGTAATAGTAAGATGTAATATACAGACAAGCTACGTTACACACAGCAGCAGTAATAGTAAGATGTAATATACAGACAAGCTGCATTACACACGGCAGCAGTAATAGTAAGATGTAATATACAGACAAGCTACGTTACACACGGCAGCAGTAATAGTAGGATGTAATATACAGACAAGCTGCGTTACACACGGCAGCAGTAATAGTAGGATGTAATATACAGACAAGCTGCGTTACACACGGCAGCAGTAATAGTAAGATGTAATATACAGACAATCTGTGTTACACACAGCAGCAGTAATAGTAAGATGTAATATATTGGATCTGGAGCACAGAGTCCCACCCTAACCAGGATATAAATTCAGAGCGTGAAATGGACATGGCATAGCAGAAGCAAAACTTGATGATATAACACGGGAATAGCAGGAGACTGTATCCCAGCTGTCAGCTCCCGGCCGGCACTAGTTATCACTGGTAGCAGCTAAAACATGAGGTCTGACCCAGTAATTATCACAGCCCAGTGCACCCCCCGTGCACACTTCCCAAACATAATGATGTTATATCACTGAGCAGCGGCTGCGAGAACAATAATTGCTGGGTCAAGAGGCCCTTCGATTGCAACAAGAGCTGAGACCTACAAATCAATAGAGAGAGTTGAAGCGGCCAGCGGGAAAACGCACAGCGACTATCAGCCAATGACATGAGGCTGAACAGGCAGAGACGTGATGACTTCCTTCCAGAGATCTGTCCTTCACCTCTGTAGTGTGAAGTCTCACAGATCCCAGCACAGGTGTCACCTAATGATACAGCAATCCTCCAGGACATGACCGGGGATAGTCACACAGTGACCCTCAATGGCAAAGACAGCACCTCTGTAGGGATTACAGGGCCTGGTACAAAGACTAGTGCTAATCCCGTCCTGACTGCGTTTTAGAACGCAACGATACTGAGAAATTGTGCTAATGCCACAGCCTCTGTAATGTGTATAGAGACACCCACTGGCTGTGCCTAAATACTGCCGGCTGTGCCTAAATTGTGCTGGCTGTGCCTAAATTGTGCTGGCTGTGCCTAAATACTGCCGGCTGTGCCTAAATTGTGCTGGCTGTGCCTAAATACTGCCGGCTGTGCCTAAATTGTGCTGGCTGTGCCTAAATACTGCCGGCTGTGCCTAAATACCGCTGGCTGTGCCTAAATTGTGCTGGCTGTGCCTAAATACTGCTGGCTGTGCCTAAATTGTGCTGGCTGTGCCTAAATACTGCCGGCTGTGCCTAAATACCGCTGGCTGTGCCTAAATACTGCCGGCTGTGCCTAAATTGTGCTGGCTGTGCCTAAATACTGCCGGCTGTGCCTAAATACCGCTGGCTGTGCCTAAATACTGCCGGCTGTGCCTAAATTGTGCTGGCTGTGCCTAAATACTACCGGCTGTGCCTAAATTGTGCTGGCTGTGCCTAAATACTGCCGGCTGTGCCTAAATACCGCTGGCTGTGCCTAAATAATGCCAGCTGTGCCTAAATTGTGCTGGCTGTGTCTAAATACTGCCGGCTGTGCCTAAATTGTGCTGGCTGTGCCTAAATACTGCAGACTGTGCCTAAATTGTGCTGGCTGTGCCTAAATACTGCAGACTGTGCCTAAATTGTGCTGGCTGTGCCTAAATTGTGCTGGCTGTGCCTAAATACTGCCGACTGTGCCTAAATTGTGCTGGCTGTGCCTAAATACTGCCGACTGTGCCTAAATTGTGCTGGCTGTGCCTAAATTGTGCTGGCTGTGCCTAAATACTGCTGGCTGTGCCTAAATACTGCCGGCTGTGCCTAAATACCGCTGGCTGTGCCTAAATTGTGCTGGCTGTGCCTAAATACCGCTGGCTGTGCTAAATACTGCCGGCTGTGCCTAAATTGTGCTGGCTGTGCCTAAATACTGCCGGCTGTGCCTAAATTTTGCTGGCTGTGCCTAAATACTGCCGGCTGTGCCTAAATACCGCTGGCTGTGCCTAAATACTGCCGGCTGTGCCTAAATTGTGTTGGCTGTGCCTAAATACTGCCGGCTGTGCCTAAATTTTGCTGGCTGTGCCTAAATACCGCTGGCTGTACCTAAATACTGCTGGCTGTGCCTAAATTGTGCTGGCTGTGCCTAAATACTGCTGGCTGTGCCTAAATTGTGCTGGCTGTGCCTAAATACTGCCGGCTGTGCCTAAATACCGCTGGCTGTGCCTAAATACTGCCGGCTGTGCCTAAATTGTGCTGGCTGTGCCTAAATACTGCCGGCTGTGCCTAAATTGTGCTGGCTCTGCCTAAATACTGCCGACTCTGCCTAAATTGAGCTGGCTGTGCCTAAATACTGCCGGCTGTGCCTAAATACAGCTGGCTGTGCCTAAATAATGCCGGCTGTGCCTAAATTGTGCTGGCTGTGTCTAAATACTGCCGGCTGTGCCTAAATTGTGCTGGCTTTGCCTAAATACTGCCGACTGTGCCTAAATTGTGCTGGCTGTGCCTAAATACTGCCGGCTGTGCCTAAATTGTGCTGGCTGTGCCTAAATACTGCCGACTATGCCTAAATTGTGCTGGCTGTGCCTAAATACTGCCGACTGTGCCTAAATTGTGCTGGCTGTGCCTAAATACTGCCGGCTGTGCCTAAATTGTGCTGGCTGTGCCTAAATACTGCCGACTGTGCCTAAACTGTGCTGGCTGTGCCTAAATTGTGCTGGCTGTGCCTAAATACTGCCGGCTGTGCCTAAACTGTGCTGGCTGTGCCAAAATACTGCGGTTGCGTACAAGACGAATCATCAATCGCACATCAAACCTCTGGGCAACCCTATGACTGCTCAGAATGACCTTGGGAAGTAAGTCGCGGGGGTCAGTGAAGCTGCATACAAAGACGCATTTGATAGTTGCGACACCCACACAAAACGTTCGCGACACGCCCACAAATGACTAGACACACCGCCCGTTACCTTCCATAAATGCACTCTGTGTCAATCACTCTGTGTGTAAATACTCGTTACGACCTCTGTCGGTAAACCATCGAACACATGCGCAGAGCGACTCAGATGATTCACTGTACAGTAGCCATCTGCGCAAACACCAGCATAGCATCCATCTATGAGTCAGGCCCACAGTGCACTCGGGTGTGGTATAAGAGATCGACAGGTATTAGGTCGGCAATGTATAGGTTGACACCAAATGGTCGACTTGCATTAAGTTGACATGGTCAAAAGGTAGATAGGCACAGAAGGTCAACAGTGACAAATGGTTGACACAAAAATAGTCAAAACTTTCATTTAATTTTAAGCCTAATCCTAACCCTCCCCCTAGTGCCTAAACCTAACCGTATCCTAACCCTCCCCCGAGTGCCTAAACGTAACCATATCCTAACCCTCCCCCTAGTGCCTAAACCTAACCGTAGCATAACCCTAACCCTCCCCCTAGTGCCTAAACCTAACCCTCCCCCAAGTGCCTAAACTTAACCGTAGCATAACCCTCACTCAAGTGCCTAAACGTAACCATATCCTAACCCTCCCCCTAGTGCCTAAGCCTAACCGTATCCTAACCCTCCCCCGAGTGCCTAAACGTAACCATATCCTAACCCTCCCCCTAGTGCCTAAACCTAACCGTAGCATAACCCTAACCCTCCCCCTAGTGCCTAAACCTAACCCTCCCCCGAGTGCCTAAACTTAACCGTAGCATAACCCTCACTCAAGTGCCTAAACGTAACCATATCCTAACCCTCCCCCTAGTGCCTAAGCCTAACCGTAGCATAACCCTAACCCTCCCCGTAGTGCCTAAACCTAACTCTCCCCCTAGTGCCTAAACTTAACCGTAGCATAACCCTAACCTTCCCCCTAGTGCCTAAACCTAACCCTCCCCCGAGGGCCTAAACTTAACCGTAGCATAACCCTCCCCCGAGTGCCTAAACCTAACCGTATCCTAACCCTCCCCCGAGAGCCTAAACCTAACCATATCCTAACCATCCCCCTAGTGCCGAAACCTAACCGTAGCATAACCCTAACCCTCCCCGTAGTGCCTAAACCTAACCCTCCCCCGAGTGCCTAAACTTAACCGTAGCATAACCCTAACCTTCCCCCTAGTGCCTAAACCTAACCCTCCCCCGAGTGCCTAAACTTAACCGTAGCATAACCCTCCCCCGTAGTGCCTAAACCTAATCGTAGCATAACCCTTACCCTCACAGTAGTGCCTAAACCTATCCCTCCCCCTAGAGGCTAAACTTAACCGTAGCATAGCCCTAACCTTCCCCGCAGTGCCTAAACCTAACCCTCCCCCTAGTGCCTAAACATAACCCTGCCCCTAGTGCCTAAACTTAACCGTAGTATAACCCTCCCCCTAGTGCCTAAATCTAACCCTCCCCTAGTGCCTAAACCTAACCCTGCCCCTAGTGCCTAAACTTAACCCTCCCCCTAGTGACTAACCCTAACCGTCCCCTCTGGCAGCCTAATGGTGCGTACACACGTTGTGATTTGCCAGCGACACGATATCACTGGCAGATCATTTTGCGCCGTCCCTGGTATGCTGGATGATCAATATAGAAAATGAATATACAGTGATACAGTCTCACAGTAACCCTTTATCTCCCAGTCACAGGGAATGAATATACAGTGATATAGTCACACAGTAACCCTTTATCTCCCAGTCACAGGGAATGAATATACAGTGATAAAGTCACACAGTAACCCTTTATCTCCCAGTCACAGGAAATGAATACACAGTGATATAGTCACACAGTAACCCTTTATCTCCCAGTCACAGGGAATGAATATACAGTGATATAGTCACACAGTAACCCTTTATCTCCCTGTCACAGGAAATGAATACACAGTGATATAGTCACACAGTAACCCTTTATCTCCCAGTCACAGGTAATGATTATACAGTGATATAGTCACACAGTAACCCTTTATCTCCCAGTCACAGGGAATGAATATACAGTGATATAGTCACACAGTAACTATTTATCTCCCAGTCACAGGGAATGAATATACAGTGATATAGTCACACAGTAACTCTTTATCTCCCAGTCACAGGAAATGAATATACAGTGATATAGTCACACAGTAACCCTTTATCTCCCAGTCAGAAAAAATGAATATATAGTGATATAGTCACACAGTAACCCTTTATCTCCCAGTCACAGGGAATGATTATACAGTGATATAGTCACACAGTAACCCTTTATCTCCCAGTCACAGGGAATGAATATACAGTGATAGAGTCACACAGTAACTCTTTATCTCCCAGTCACAGGGAATGAATATACAGTGATACTGCCACACAGTAATCCTTTATCTCCCAGTCACAGGGAATGATTATACAGTGATAAAGTCACACAGTAACTCTTTATCTCCCAGTCACAGGGAATGACTATACAGTGATATAGTCACACAGTAACCATTTATCTCCCAGTCACAGGGAATGACTATACAGTGATATAGTCACACAGTAACCCTTTATCTCCCAGTCACAGGGAATGATTATACAGTGATTTAGCCACACAGTAACCATTTATCTCCCAGTCACAGGGAATGATTATACAGTGATATAGTCACACAGTAACTCTTTATCTCCCAGTCACAGGGAATGACTATACAGTGATATAGTCACACAGTAACCATTTATCTCCCAGTCACAGGGAATGACTATACAGTGATATAGTCACACAGTAACCCTTTATCTCCCAGTCACAGGGAATGATTATACAGTGATTTAGCCACACAGTAACCATTTATCTCCCAGTCACAGGGAATGATTATACAGTGATTTAGCCACACAGTAACCCTTTATCTCACAGTCACAGGGAATGATTATACAGTGATAGAGTCACACAGTAACTCTTTATCTGCCAGTCACAGGGAATGAATATACAGTGATTTAGCCACACAGTAACTCTTTATCTCCCGTCACAGGGAATGAATATACAGTGATATAGTCACACAGTAACTCTTTATCTGCCAGTCACAGGGAATGAATATACAGTGATTTAGCCACACAGTAACTCTTTATCTCCCAGTCACAGGGAATGAATATACAGTGATATAGTCACACAGTAACCCTTTATCTCCCAGTCACAGGGAATGATTATACAGTGATATAGTCACACAGTAACTCTTTATCTCCCAGTCACAGGGAATGAATATACAGTGATACAGTCACACAGTAACCCTTTATCTCCCAGTCACAGGGAATGAATATACAGTGATACAGTCACACAGTAACCCTTTATCTCCAAGTCACAGGGAATGAATATACAGTGATACAGTCACCCAGTAACCCTTTATCTCCCAGTCACAGGGAATGAATATACAGTGATACAGTCACACAGTAACCCTTTATCTCCCAGTCACAGGGAATGAATATACAGTGATATAGTCACACAGTAACTCTTTATCTCCCAGTCACAGGGAATGAATATACAGTGATACAGTCACACAGTAACCCTTTATCTCCCTGTCACAGGAAATGAATATACAGTGATACAGTCACACAGTAACCCTTTATCTCCCAGTCACAGGGAATGAATATACAGTGATATAGTCACACAGTAACTCTTTATCTCCCAGTCACAGGGAATGAATATACAGTGATACAGTCACACAGTAACCCTTTATCTCCCTGTCACAGGAAATGAATATACAGTGATATAGTCACACAGTAACCTTTTATCTCCCAGTCACAGGAAATGAATATACAGTGATATAGTCACACAGTAACCCTTTATCTCCCCGTCACAGGGAATGATTATACAGTGATATAGTCACACAGTAACCCTTTATCTCCCCGTCACAGGGAATGACTATACATTGATACAGTCACACAGTAACCCTTTATCTCCCAGTCACAGGGATGATTATACAGTGATATAGTTACACAGTAACCCTTTATCTCCCAGTCACAGGAAATGAATATACAGTGATAGAGTCACACAGTAACTCTTTATCTCCCAGTCACAGGAAATGAATATACAGTGATAAAGTCACACAGTAACCCTTTATCTCCCAGTCACAGGGAATGATTATACAGTGATTTAGCCACACAGTAACCATTTATCTCCCAGTCACAGGGAATGATTATACAGTGATTTAGCCACACAGTAACCCTTTATCTCACAGTCACAGGGAATGATTATACAGTGATATAGTCACACAGTAACTCTTTATCTCCCGTCACAGGGAATGCATATACAGTGATATAGTGACACAGTAACTCTTTATCTGCCAGTCACAGGAAATGAATATACAGTGATTTAGCCACACAGTAACTCTTTATCTCCCAGTCACAGGGAATGAATATACAGTGATATAGTCACACAGTAACCCTTTATCTCCCAGTCACAGGGAATGATTATACAGTGATATAGTCACACAGTAACCCTTTATCTCCCTGTCACAGGGAATGAATATACAGTGATATAGTCACACAGTAACTCTTTATCTCCCAGTCACAGGGAATGAATATACAGTGATACAGTCACACAGTAACCCTTTATCTCCCAGTCACAGGGAATGAATATACAGTGATACAGTCACACAGTAACCCTTTATCTCCCAGTCACAGGGAATGAATATACAGTGATACAGTCACACAGTAACCCTTTATCTCCCAGTCACAGGGAATGAATATACAGTGATACAGTCACACAGTAACCCTTTATCTCCCAGTCACAGGGAATGAATATACAGTGATATAGTCACACAGTAACTCTTTATCTCCCAGTCACAGGGAATGAATATACAGTCACACAGTAACCCTTTATCTCCCTGTCACAGGAAATGAATATACAGTGATACAGTCACACAGTAACCCTTTATCTCCCAGTCACAGGGAATGAATATACAGTGATATAGTCACACAGTAACTCTTTATCTCCCAGTCACAGGGAATGAATATACAGTGATACAGTCACACAGTAACCCTTTATCTCCCTGTCACAGGAAATGAATATACAGTGATATAGTCACACAGTAACCTTTTATCTCCCAGTCACAGGAAATGAATATACAGTGATATAGTCACACAGTAACCCTTTATCTCCCCGTCACAGGGAATGATTATACAGTGATATAGTCACACAGTAACCCTTTATCTCCCCGTCACAGGGAATGACTATACATTGATACAGTCACACAGTAACCCTTTATCTCCCAGTCACAGGGATGATTATACAGTGATATAGTTACACAGTAACCCTTTATCTCCCAGTCACAGGAAATTAATATACAGTGATAGAGTCACACAGTAACTCTTTATCTCCCAGTCACAGGAAATGAATATACAGTGATAAAGTCACACAGTAACCCTTTATCTTCCAGTCACAGGGAATGAATATACAGTGATATAGTCACACAGTAACCCTTTATCTCAAAGTCACAGGGAATGAATATACAGTGATATAGTCACACAGTAACCCTTTATCTCCCCGTCACAGGGAATGACTATACATTGATACAGTCACACAGTAACCCTTTATCTCCCAGTCACAGGGATGATTATACAGTGATATAGTTACACAGTAACCCTTTATCTCCCAGTCACAGGAAATGAATATACAGTGATAGAGTCACACAGTAACTCTTTATCTCCCAGTCACAGGAAATGAATATACAGTGATAAAGTCACACAGTAACCCTTTATCTTCCAGTCACAGGGAATGAATATACAGTGATATAGTCACACAGTAACCCTTTATCTCCCAGTCACAGGGAATGAATATACAGTGATACAGTCACACAGTAACCCTTTATGTCCCAGTCACAGGGAATGAATATACAGTGATATAGTCACACAGTAACTCTTTATCTCCCAGTCACAGGGAATGAATATACAGTGATATAGTCACACAGTAACTCTTTATCTCCCAGTCACAGGGAATGAATATACAGTGATAGAGTCACACAGTAACCATTTATCTCCCAGTCACAGGGAATGAATATACAGTGATATAGTCACACAGTAACTCTTTATGTCCCAGTCACAGGGAATGAATATACAGTGATACAGTCACACAGTAACCCTTTATGTCCCAGTCACAGGGAATGAATATACAGTGATACTGCCACACAGGTACTCTTTATCTCCCAGTCACAGGGAATGAATATACAGTGATACAGTCACACAGTAACTATTTATGTCTCTCAGTAACAGGGAATGAACATACAGAGATATAGTCACACAGTAACTCTTTATCTCCCAGTCACAGGGAATGAATATACAGTGATACAGTCACACAGTAACTATTTATGTCTCTCAGTAACAGGGAATGAACATACAGAGATATAGTCACACAGTAACCCTTTATCTCCCAGTGACAGGGAATGAATATACATTGATACAGTCGCACAGTAACCCTTTATCTCCCAGTCACAGGGATGATTATACAGTGATATAGTTACACAGTAACCCTTTATCTCCCAGTCACAGGAAATGAATATACAGTGATAGAGTCACACAGTAACTCTTTATCTCCCAGTCACAGGAAATGAATATACAGTGATAAAGTCACACAGTAACCCTTTATCTTCCAGTCACAGGGAATTAATATACAGTGATATAGTCACACAGTAACCCTTTATCTCAAAGTCACAGGGAATGAATATACAGTGATATAGTCACACAGTAACCCTTTATCTCCCCGTCACAGGGAATGACTATACATTGATACAGTCACACAGTAACCCTTTATCTCCCAGTCACAGGGATGATTATACAGTGATATAGTTACACAGTAACCCTTTATCTCCCAGTCACAGGAAATGAATATACAGTGATAGAGTCACACAGTAACTCTTTATCTCCCAGTCACAGGAAATGAATATACAGTGATAAAGTCACACAGTAACCCTTTATCTTCCAGTCACAGGGAATGAATATACAGTGATATAGTCACACAGTAACCCTTTATCTCCCAGTCACAGGGAATGAATATACAGTGATACAGTCACACAGTAACCCTTTATGTCCCAGTCACAGGGAATGAATATACAGTGATATAGTCACACAGTAACTCTTTATCTCCCAGTCACAGGGAATGAATATACAGTGATATAGTCACACAGTAACTCTTTATCTCCCAGTCACAGGGAATGAATATACAGTGATAGAGTCACACAGTAACCATTTATCTCCCAGTCACAGGGAATGAATATACAGTGATATAGTCACACAGTAACTCTTTATGTCCCAGTCACAGGGAATGAATATACAGTGATACAGTCACACAGTAACCCTTTATGTCCCAGTCACAGGGAATGAATATACAGTGATACTGCCACACAGGTACTCTTTATCTCCCAGTCACAGGGAATGAATATACAGTGATACAGTCACACAGTAACTATTTATGTCTCTCAGTAACAGGGAATGAACATACAGAGATATAGTCACACAGTAACTCTTTATCTCCCAGTCACAGGGAATGAATATACAGTGATACAGTCACACAGTAACTATTTATGTCTCTCAGTAACAGGGAATGAACATACAGAGATATAGTCACACAGTAACCCTTTATCTCCCAGTGACAGGGAATGAATATACATTGATACAGCTGCACAGTAACTCTTAATATCCCAGTCGCAAGGAAGTAATACAGTGATACTTTCACACAGTAACTCTACATCTTTCTCTATAGAGGCACTTGAGGTAGGAGGCATATGTCAACATTACCATTTTGGCAATGTTGAATTAGTCTATGGTACAAACATGAGATTTATGATTGTGTTAACTGGGTTTCTGCATCCTGCCATAGTGCTTCTGTGTTGCGCCAGTCTGAGCGTAGAGAAATAAATGCCATAGGGTCGGCTAGTAGAGATGAGGAAAAAGTGTTGTTTAGTGCATGTTCTAATTTTTCTGAATGCTTCAAGTATCTTACATTGTATATAGTGTTTCTAATGTGAATCTGTTTGCTCCGTTTCAGTTGAGGCGACTCAGGATACCGGTGTCACTCTTGGTCACTGACACCTCTAAACCACAGACTCTGGCTCACTACAATACAATGAGGCTCATGTATGCACTATAGATGTGATAGGAAGCGCTAGGTTCAGATGCCTTCATAAATCTGGTGGTGTAGTGACTTGCAGTATGCTGCACAGGATTGCGCGCCAACAGGATGCACCTGACCCGGTGTCTACCGCAGCCTACGGAGAGAGGGGCAAGGGTCCCATTTGCCACTATCTCATGTAATACAGAGGGGGTGGCTGGCCAGAGATTGACTTAGGCAAACATGTTACACAGTTTAATATTTTTTTTATTTTACTCATTTGAAATAACTGAAGGTTTCTTTCTATTATGTAGAAATTCCATTATGTGGAGCAGTGTCTGGTGGAATGTGTGGAGTAAACTCATGTCCCTTCCTAATAGTACAGTAGGTGTAAAGATCAGTACAAAGTCACCTCGAATTCAACCATTGCTGAGCCAAGGCTACAGCATGCTGCAATGATGATATTATTGTAACAAAATGTACAAATGAAGTGGAAAGAACTGATTAATATTAATAATGTATTTGCAGAGAATAAAAACATAACACAAGATGTAATACAATGATTATTATGTTCTCTCCTGCAGCTCAGAGCCTCTGAGGCTCCACTCTTGCGGCTTCCTCTTGTCCGTGTGCTCTGCCTGGGTCGTTCCTTGCTTGTTGATGCTTTGGGTGATCCTGTTTGCAGTTACTCGAGGTAAATCCTATATTCTGGAGCTGGGAAAGCAATGCACAGATCTGTTTGGTCATCTGCTGATATGCCCAGGCTTGCTCGCTTCGACCTTGAGTCATTTCCATCACCCACAAGTCTCTGTGCACCGTTAGCAAGGTGTGTCATAGTTGGACGCTGCCAACGTGCGCTGCACAGGTTTCTGCGTATGTCTCCTAGTTGTTGTTTTTTTACCCATTCCTGAAATTCCAACTGCAATTTGCAAAACTCATCCAGTGTAACATTTGTTGTGGTGGTGATTTGGGCACATCTTCCGGAGAACCGCTCTGGAGGTACTGATGGCCAAGAGGCATGTGATGGACCTGTAAAGATAAAGACGTGTAACTATTAGATTAACCTATTAACACTATATAAAGAAACTTTAAGTGTCCTATAAGGTCATGGAAACTGTAACCTTTACAATATTCCTGCAGGACTCCCAGTAGGGCAGACATCCTTCAAGACACTTCGCTACCTAGTACATGTAAGAGGCAGAAGTGACATTACAGAAGACATAATTATAATAATTGAAACCACTGGCCTTACTCAGTGATGTCCACAATCATGGCATCGAATACATGACGACACCATGATCTCGCAGAGGGGAAGTTTACAAAATGTTGCAAGAATTTTGTTGTCTGATGTATTTCTCAGTGGTGGCAATTTTAGGGTGTGAAGTTAGTTCAAGAAGAGTTGATAATATGCTGATATTTGTCATTTCTGGTAAGATTACTAGTCACTTCTCCATCATCCTCCTGAGCTCGGGCCTTCTGGACAACGCCTTTGGGATAAACCTGTGATTTAAAAATAAATAAATAAATTATAGCATTTTTCTACTTTGTTTAACCTTTTTCACAGTTAGCAGGTCAATATTCTGGAAACAGTATAAATGATCTGCTAGTTCTGCACCCACCATGAGAACTACAATCTCACAGTCTTATTGTTTCATTATTTAGGCAGAGATGTGCATTTTTAATTAATTAGTTATGTTGAAGAATGCTTTTTTGGTTCATTAACTATGCAGTAGAATGCCATTTGATTTAATGAATTATTCCTAAAAATTCCTTATTTTCCTTAATTATGCAGAATAATGCAATTATTGAAATATGCAGACAAATGCTATTTTATTTAAATAATACAGAACAATGATTTTTTTATTTTTTATAATCATGCAGAAGAATTATTTTTTAATTATTATTTTACTAATACAGTAGAATGCTTTTTGATTTAATTATTTATGCAAAAGAATGCTATTTGATTTAATTAATTTTGCACATGAATGAAATTTGATTTACTTATTTACGCAGACATCTTTTATTTAATTATGCTGAAGAATGTTTTTTATTTAATTGTGAAAAAGAGTTACCGGAGGGGAGAATAGAGACAGGGGATCAGATTTGCAATGGTGACAGGTACAGTGCTAACAGGACAGACAGACCTGGCTGTGAGAGCTTACAATCTATGGGGGATGGAGGTAACTAGGATAGTAAACTGGGAGAGAGTGCAGGTGGGTGGTCTATGGTACTGAGTAGAGTATTATGATTGCTGATATGCTTAAATTAGGTAGTTAGTCTTGAAAGCTCATTTGAATTTATGGAGTCTGGCCTAATAGTACAGATGGCAAAGATTCTGATAAAGTGAAGGAGTTCTAGAGCAGAGGGGCAGCACGGGTGAAATCTTGGATGTGGGAGTGAAAGGAGGTGAGTACTATAGAGGAGTTGTAACTGCATTCATTGGAGAAGCGGAGAGGGCGGGAGGTAGAGTAGATAGAAATGTATGCAATAGAGTACCATTTGAATTCATTACTAATGCACATGAATGCTTTTTTTATCTCATTAATTATGCAGAAGATGTTATTTGAATTTTATAGAAGAATACATTTTCATCAAATTGGTCATGCAGAAGAATATTTTCTTATTTAATTAATTATGGCAAATAATATTTCTTATTTAATTAATTTTGATTTAATTTGTTATGCAGATTACTTGTTTATTAAAATATTTATGCACAAGAATGCTTTTTACTTAAATGAAGAATGTTTTTTTACTTAAATTAAATGGAATGATTTTATTTAGTTAATTATGCAAAAGAATGCTCATTTATTTTATTGATTATGTAAAATAATTACATTTGGTTAATTAATAATGCAAAGGAATGCTTTTTAATTTCGTTAATTATGCAGAATATAATTATTTTAATGAATTATACCAAATAGTGGTTTTTATTCAATTATAAAGCAAAATGCAAGGAAATTTAATTAATTATACAGTATAACACTTTTTTAAATTAAATTAGTTATGCAGAAGGTGTTTTTTTATTTAATAAATGCAATAGAATGCTTTATGAAATTAGTAAATGATGCAGAATAATGCTATTTGATTCTATGAATTATGCTAAAGAATTCTAATTGATTGCAGTAATAATGCAGAATATTTTAAAATTATTTATGCAAACAAATGCTTTTTATTTCATTATAATGCAAAAGAATGCTATTTAATGTCTTCAATTATGCAAAAAAATGCTATTTTATTTAATTATGCCCCTTTTACACCAGAGCTAAAACCCAGGTTATTGCGGGGTTAACCTGGGGAGCTCCTTGGTGTAAAAGGGAACAGGGTTTTGTTCCTGGGTGGAGTGACCTGACAATCCAACCCAGGTAACTTGCAGGATTTAACACGGGAATGACCCGTGAAACCCTGCAGTGTAAACTGTGCGATCTGGGTCACGATGACCTAGAGCGTGCCGCATGCTGGCCGATTGGCCGGCTTCAGTGGCGCTTGCAGATGACGTCATCTCCAAGTGTCCACTTCCATGCCGCAAGTGCCGGATTACTGCAGACCCGGCTCCGGTATGAATGGCGCCAACTCGGGAATATACTGGGTCGGCACCGGCTAAATTCCGGGTCTGATACGGTTTGGAACCCTTTTTAACCTCTGGTTCAGACCTGGAATTTAGGTGTAAAAGCAATATTAATTATTCAGACAAAAATGTCTTTATTTAATTAATTATACATACATATGAATGTTTTTTTATTTCATTAAATATGACAAACATGCTATTTTATTTAATGAATCATGCAGAATACTTTTTTAATTCAAGTACTTATGCAGAAACCCGCGTTTTTAATTCAATAAATTATGTAGAATGTTTTTTTTATTTACATATGCAATAGAATGCTTTTTTATTTAATTAATTATTTAGAAGAATGCTTTTATATTTAATGAATCATGCAGAATACTTTTTTAATTAAATTAATTATGCAAAAAAAGTTTGTTTTTTTATTGAATTAATTATACAGAATGTTATTATTTATATAGACAATAAAAAACTTTTTTATTTAGTTAATTATTCAGGACAATGCAATTTAATTTTATAAATTATGCAGAATCATTCAACTTCATAATTAATAATGCAGATTAAAACTTTTTATTTCATTAATTATACAGAATGTTTTTTTTATTGTGGAATTTCATGTTGATTATTTCTGTATAATTATTTATTTATTGATTTATTATTTAACCAAAACATTTATTTCAAAGGACAATAAAACATAAGACAATAAGAACATGCTTGCAGTGAAATAGTGTTCTGCTGACTCACCAGACTCAGTTGTTGCAAGGGGTCTGTCAGTCTCCATTATATTCAGGACCTCAAGGGCGAAGGTTTGCTTAAGCTCCTCCTTACATGAAGCAAATTCAATATGCTGAGTGGCCCACCTGAAGTCCGCGCCAGTTTTGTCTTTTCAGCTAGTTTTTCCTTAAGTCTCAGTCTTAATATCAGAGAACATCTTGCAGAAGTTGTCCATCGCTCCTTTCAAATCTCTTACAGTATTGGCTGCCTCAAAAACAGCTGCCTGGGGCACAGTGCAGACTCGCCAGACAGATTCTGCACTGAGTGGTCATACAGTATACTGACACATTGGAGTCAGGGGCAGGCAGCCACACTGCCTCCTCACTATACCTATTTACTTTTATTATCTCCCTTCCAGACTGTCAGTTCTGGAGAGCAAATTGACGCAAATCATAAATTACAAGTAAATAATCCAGACTCGTTGATTCAGACCATTTTCGGGTTGGGATCTGGGAATTGTGATTTTTCAACATGATAAATATCCCTGATTCATCAATCCCGCTGTTGGCAGAACTGGGAATTGGCGCAAAAGCGGCTAGATGTATGGACCCCTTAATTGTAGCAAATACCCCATGGCTTTTCCTGATTTTGAACTTAACACTCCTTATAATATATAGCCCATAGTATCTCTTTACATGCCAGTCACAGGGGGTGAATATACAGTCACACAGTAACCCTTTATCTCCCAGTCACAGGGAATGACTATACAGTGATAGAGTCACACAGTAACCCTTTATCTCCCAGTCACAGGGAATGAATATACAGTGATACAGTCACACAGTAACCCTTTATCTCCCAGTCACAGGGAATGAATATACAGTGATATAGTCACACAGTAACCCTTTATCTCCCAGTCACAAGGAATGAAAATACAGTGATATAGTCACACAGTAACCATTTATCTCCCAGTCACAAGGAATGAAAATACAGTGATATAGTCACACAGTAACCATTTATCTCCCAGTCGCAGGGAATGAATATACAGTGATATAGTCACACAGTAACCCTTTATCTCCCAGTCACAGGGAATGAATATACAGTGATATAGTCACACAGTAACCCTTTATCTCCCAGTCACAGGGAATGAATATACAGTGATATAGTCACACAGTAACCCTTTAGCTCCCAGTCACAGGGAATGAATATACAGTGATAGAGTCACACAGTAACCATTTATCTCCCAGTCACAGGGAATGAATATACAGTGATATAGTCACACAGTAACTCTTTATCTCCCAGTCACAGGGAATGAATATACAGTGATATAGTCACACAGTAACCCTTTATCTCCCAGTCACAGGGAATGAATATACAGTGATAAGTCACACAGTAACCATTTATCTCCCAGTCACAGGGAATGAATATACAGTGATATAGTCACACAGTAACCCTTTATGTCCCAGTCACAGGGAATGAATATACAGTCATAGAGTCACACAGTAACCCTTTATGTCCCAGTCACAGGAAATGAATATACAGTGATAGAGTCACACAGTAACCCTTTATCTCCCTGTCACAGGGAAGGAATATACAGTGATACAGTTAAACAGTAACCCTTTATCTCCAAGTCACAGGGAATGAATATACAGTGATACAGTCACACAGTAACCCTTTATGTCCCAGTCACAGGGAATGAATATACAGTGATATAGTCACACAGTAACCCTTTATCTCCCAGTCACAGGGAATGACTATACAGTGATATAGTCACACAGTAACTCTTTATCTCCCAGTCACAGGGAATGAATATACAGTGATATAGTCACACAGTAACCCTTTATCTCCCTGTCACAGGGAAGGAATATACAGTGATACAGTTAAACAGTAACCCTTTATCTCCAAGTCACAGGGAATGAATATACAGTGATACAGTCACACAGTAACCCTTTATGTCCCAGTCACAGGGAATGAATATACAGTGATATAGTCACACAGTAACCCTTTATCTCCCAGTCACAGGGAATGACTATACAGTGATATAGTCACACAGTAACTCTTTATCTCCCAGTCACAGGGAATGAATATACAGTGATATAGTCACACAGTAACACTTTATCTCCCAGTCACAGGGAATGAATATACAGTGATATAGTCACACAGTAACCCTTTATCTCCCAGTCACAGGTAATGAATATACAGTGATATAGTCACACAGTAACCTTTTATCTCCCAGTCACAGGGAATGAATATACAGTGATACAGTCACACAGTAACCCTTTATCTCCCAGTCACAGGAAATGAATATAGAGTGATACAGTTACACAGTAACCCTTTATCTCCCAGTCACAGGGAATGAATATACAGTGATACAGTCACACAGTAACCCTTTATCTCCCAGTCACAGGGAATGAATATACAGTGATATAGTCACACAATAACTCTTTATCTCCCAGTCACAGTAAATGAATATACAGTGATATAGTCACACACTAACCCTTTATCTCCCAGTCACAGGAAATGTATATACAGTGATATAGTCACACAGTAACCCTTTATCTCCAAGTCACAGGGAATGAATATACAGTGATATAGTCACACAGTAACCCTTTATCTCCTAGTCACAGGGACTGATTATACAGTGATATAGTCACACAGTAACCCTTTATCTCCCAGTCACAGGGAATGAATATACAGTGATACAGTCACACAGTAACCCTTTATCTCCCAGTCACAGGGAATGAAAATACAGTGATACAGTCACACAGTAACCCTTTATCTCCCAGTCACAGGAAATGAATATACAGTGATACAGTTACACAGTAACCCTTTATCTCCCAGTCACAGGGAATGAATATACAGTGATACAGTCACACAGTAACCCTTTATGTCCCAGTCACAGGGAATGATTATACAGTGATATAGTCACACAGTAACACTTTGTGTCCCAGTTACACAGAATGAATATACAGTGATATAGTCACACAGTAACTCTTTATCTCCCAGTCACAGTAAATGAATATACAGTGATATAGTCACACAGTAACCCTATATCTCCCAGTCACAGGGAATGATTATACAGTGATATTGTCACACAGTAACCCTTTATCTCCCAGTCACAGGGAATGAATATACAGTGATACAGTCACACAGTAACCCTTTATGTCCCAGTCACAGGGAATGATTATACAGTGATATAGTCACACAGTAACACTTTGTGTCCCAGTTACACAGAATGAATATACAGTGATATAGTCACACAGTAACTCTTTATCTCCCAGTCACAGTAAATGAATATACAGTGATATAGTCACACAGTAACCCTATATCTCCCAGTCACAGGGAATGATTATACAGTGATATTGTCACACAGTAACCCTTTATCTCCTAGTCACAGGGAATGATTATACAGTGATATAGTCACACAGTAATCCTTTCTCTCCCAGTGACAGGGAATGAATATACAGTGATAAAATCATTCAGTCCTAGTTACAGGGAATGAATATAGTCACATAGTAACTGTATACCACCCAGTCAGTATTATTGATTATACAAAGAAGATCGTTACATAGTAACATCATCATTAGTAGAAGTCTCTGCCACTATAATTATGTCTCTTTCCAGGGAGTATTTTCTATAATTTAGTATTATATCTTATCACAGATTTATTGGCATGTCCCATATTAGAAAAGCAGCAGAATCATTATTATTATTATCCTTTATTTATAAGGGCTCCGTTCCGCCTTACACAGTACATAAACCGAGGCAGTATGAGCAAAACAAGAAAAAAGTGACTTACAGTACAGAACATTGCAGGACAAGGACATGGTTTATAAACATTACTGCGTCCACAATCATAAGGGTCTATGGGCCTGATTCAGACCCGCTCGCGAGCACTGAGCGCTCGCAAGCAGGTCGATGTTGGGCAAGTGCGCATGCGCACGACGGAGGCGGCTCCGTCGTGTGCATGTGCGAGACCCGAATAACGACGACCAAGCCGTCGTTATGGGTCTCGCACCAAAGGGGGCGTGCTGTCGATGGTGATTGACAGCACGCCCCATTTGGTGGGCATGCCGGGGGCGTAGCTGCCCAGAGGGAGACGTTCCCATGTGAACGCCTACCGTCTTTGGCCGGCCCCACTGACATCACATGTGATGTTAGTGGAAGTGCTTTCGGCTCTGATAGAGCCGAAAGCACTCCAGGGCTTGCGGCAACGAGACCCTACCACAAGAGTCTCGTCTCAAGCCCGATGGTCGCGATGGTCTTGACCATCGCAACCATCATTTTGGCCGCTCGCTATAGCTGTGGGTGGTCACAAACAGCTATGCGAGCGGCCAGGAGGCCGCTCTTAAATTCAGAGGGACGGCCCTGATTCAGAGCGAGCGCTCTGTCAGATCGTCCGGCTCTGAATCAGGGCCTATGTACTAAGCCTTGGAGAGAGATAAATTGGCCGGAGATAAAGTACCAGCCAATCGGCTCCTAACTCTCATTTTTCAGGCTGTGTTTGAAAAATGACAGTTAGGAGCTGACTGGTTGGTATTTTATCTCCATTGACTTTATCTCTTCCCAATGCTTAGTACATAGACCTCTTAGTACCCAAGTAAGCAGCGGGGTGGCAGACCCCAAGTGTATGGTGCTGTTGTTGGCAGTGGGGAGGAGATGATAATATAAGTGAGGGAAGGAAAAGCACATAAGGGAAGAGGGCCCTGCTCATGAGAGCTTACAGTCTAAATCATGATGTGAAACAGTCAGTGCAGCGCCCCCTGCGAGATGCAGGCTGGAAGTCGACAGTGACAATGTTAACAATAGAATGTCGACATTTGCATTAGGCTTAACATTAGATTAGTGTTAAGAATAGTGGGTCTCATTCAGACCCGGTCGCAAGCGCTGATCGCTCGCAACTGGGTCGATGGTTAGGCCCTGCGCACGCGTAGCGTGCGCAAGCCCCGGGGCGAGAGAGAAACTCTCTCCGGAGCTCACTACAAAAGGGGCGGCTGTCGATGTTGTTCGACAGCTTGGCCCGTTTTGTAGGCGGGCCGGAGGGGTGGTTTCACAAACAGAGGCACAGAGGCGTTCCTTAAGGAACCCCTGCCGTTTTGTGGGCGGCCACACTGACATCAGCAGTGATGTCAGTGGGGAGCTTCCTGCTCGATCAGAGCAGGAAGCTCCCTGGGGCTTGCGGTTGCCGAGACCCAACCTTAGGGTCTCGTCGCAAGCCCCGATGGTCGCGATGGTCTTGACCATCGCGACCATCACCCTGGTGGGTCGCTAAGCTGTGGGTGGTAACCCGCAGCTTAGCTAGCGACCAGGAGGCCGCACTTCTCCATACATGCGGCCGCCCTTATTCAGAGCGACGGCTCGCATTTTGCGACCGCCTCTGAATGAGGGCCACTGTTAGGGTTGTGGGGGGAGGATTGTAATGAAAACGTCAATGTTAACAGTACGATTATGTCCATATTCTCAGAATGAATGTTGACAGGATGAATTAAGATATAATATACCGAATCCTCACCAGCACCTTACTGCATATGGGTTAAGTTGGGAATTGTGAATAGTATCATTATTAATGGTTTGTTATATAGTACCAGAATATTCCGTTGTGCTTTACAACTGGTAACAAAACAGTGATAAAACCGGACTGGCTAATAACAGACAAACATAGAGGTAGGAGGGCCCTGCTTTCTCAATAGGGAGTTCCACAGCAGCTAATGTGCTACAAGTGACCTCACGCTGCCCTAGAGGAATAGTGGGCCTGATTCAGAGCCGCTCGTAAGCTGCCGCTCGTTCGCTCCGAGCGATGTTCGCACATCTGCGCATGCGTATGGGTTGTAATACGCATGCGCGAACCAGTCATTGCGGTCGGAAATTGTGTGCTCGCAAAATAGCGAGTGCCTGCTAATTTGAGTGACAAGATGAGGCGTTTGTGGGTGGTAACAGGGGAAGGTGCTTGAAAACGGGGAGTGGAGATCCGAACGCAGGCGTGCCAAACGGTCAAAACGGGCGTTTTAAGGGTGTGCATAATTAACAAAGCAGCGTCATCAACCACGTCACTTGGTTGTCTTTTTAGTCTGAACTGCTCGCATGATTGCGGTAGGAAAATCCAACCACAAGCACTGCGAGCAGTTCAGACACCTTTTGATGTACTCGATTAATCTAATAAATAGCGGAGATGACGTAAGATGCGAGCGGCCAGGGGGCGTTTTTTAAAAAATAGCGAGCGCATGTTTCGTTCGCTCGTTCAGACATAGAGGCGTCAACGGACTGCAAAGCCGGCCCCTTTTTCAGAACGAGCGAGCACAAATAGTGTCCGGCTCTGAATCAGGCCCAGTGTCTCCATCCTGCAGAGCGCACTGCGGAGAGACATGGCCGTATGCCAGCCTGGGCACAGCGCTCCGATATAACGGTGACAGATTGTGCGCGAGCCGGATCTCCCACTTTCCAGCATTATAATCCTGGAATTCAGGCTTGTTAATATAGGAAGAAATGAGGAAACAAAATTCCAAATACTCCATTATGGAATTTGCTTGAATTTTCTTATTTCTGAGCTGTTTGGCTGAATACACAGAGATATCACCAGCCAGATCTGCAGATGGTATACGGGATTAGGATGTCATTCATTTGAATGCAGTCAAATCGGAGCAGCAGCTCGTCCGGCCGGCGAGACTAATTATTCAAGATTTGCAAATCAAATCTCTGCTGTTTTAACAATATTTAAGAAATGTGAGTATTCCCCTATTTGTTGGCTCCGCTCATGTCACATTTCAATCAGAAAATTCAGGGGAGGCCTCATTAGTCCACTGCAGGCCATGTTTTCAGTATTTCCTGACTGGTAAAAAAGTGGTAATTAGTGTTTCACTTCATTGGTCCTTTACAAAAGTACAAGATGACACAGAAGGATTGGGGGGTGGACACGTTTGTGCATCTTCTGATGGGAGGCGGGTATGGTCCTGAATGGGCGCTGTTACATACAGGTAAATGGGCCTAATAGAGGCAGCGTCTTACTCTCCGCAATGGGGGATGAATTTTAAAGGTGCTGAGGTGGATTTTGGGAGTTGTTCTATACTTTATGCTCAGATGACTTTATGGTTTTCTGGGGGATTCAGAACCAGGGGCAGAGCTGGGTACACACTATACGATGTATAAACCAGCAACGGCGTGATGTGATGTAACGATACATTACACACAGCACGATCCAGCATATGGCGGCCCGATGTGTCGTTACATGCTGCACGTATCAGCACGTGTCGTTCATTGTATCGTCCCATCTGCCGCGCAGGTCGGGTGTACCCACTATTGTTTATACGAGTACGTACGCAGATCGGGCGATTGCTGGCCATTGCGCATGAGTATAAGCCGCACTGTGCGTGTGCTGCGATCGCCCTGCGATTACGGACACACAGAGGAAACCATCGCAGAGGGAGTGACAGGCTGTGAGCTTTTGGGGGCGGTAAGTGAGAGAGTGGTCGGGGAAAAACGCTGGCGTGCTTGTCCGTATGAACGCCTTTTCATGGCCGTGCATAAATTAGCCACAGCGATTGCATACGCAGCATGAGAGCCCTCTGCGTGCGAGGAGACTCGCAGTGTCTGCGGCTGTCAGACCTGGTGTAAATGCTGTGCGACTGGCCGATGTGCATCGATGGTACCGATGTTTACATAGTAGAGCGACAGTGGGCGGATGTGAGAAAGCAGCAGTGGGCGTGTTTATGTGGGCGGTGCTTTGGCAGGCATTAGCATATTTGCACAGTTGCGTTCCGTGCGAATTCGCAGCAGCTGAATCAGGCCCTTAGTGTGTAGAAGATTCATCCATTACTATATGAGGTAAGTATTCACAACGCGTTTCATTGGTCGACATGTAGTTGCAGCTTGAATCCGCTACATGACAAAATATAATAATTACAATTAGTAACCCTATTTTCCTTCTCCATGACAACATGAATTCCCCCAATGGTCGCAGCAGGTTACGGTATCTGGTAACGTTCCCGATGACGATTATGATTCTTACAATCAATCAGTTCTACATTAACTATCATCACTTATCATCCTCTATCACTAAGAGACAGCTATAGGCTGCGGCTATGTGTGTACAACTAAATGCCGCTAAATATTCTATATACAGCACTACACCAACTATTGCTGCTATATCAATAAATTGTACAACCGATAAACTTCAGCAACACATGATGGTGTATTGGAATATACTGGTGCTTACAGTCAGGCAGACCTATAAAGGGCATGTGGTGGTAAGCATCGGCTAGGGAGAGGGGCATCCTGGTATATGTGGGTGACTTGCATGGTTCTGGTCACAGGAAGGGTCATTCGGGCACAGCGTCATTAGCTTGTCTCTTATAGGCAGGTCTCCGTGCCCCCGGCCTGTCTCTTATAGGCAGGTCTGTGCAGACGTCAGCCAGGAGTACAGGGCCTGTTATGGAAAGCAGGTCTCCGTGCCCCCGGCCTGTCTCTTATAGGCAGGTCTGTGCAGACGTCAGCCAGGAGTACAGGGCCTGTTATGGAAAGCAGGTCTCCGTGCCCCCGGCCTGTCTCTTATAGGCAGGTCTGTGCAGACGTCAGCCAGGAGTACGGGGCCTGTTATGGAAAGCAGGTCTCCGTGCCCCCAGACTGTCTCTTATAGGCAGGTCTGTGCAGACGTCAGCCAGGAGTACGGGGCCTGTTATGGAAAGCAGGTCTCCGTGCCCCTGGCCTGTCTCTTATAGGCAGGTCTGTGCAGACGTCAGCCAGGAGTACAGGGCCTGTTATGGAAAGCAGGTCTCCGTGCCCCCGGCCTCTCTCTTATAGGCAGGTCTGTGCAGACGTCAGCCAGGAGTACGGGGCCTGTTATGGAAAGTAGGTCTCCGTGCCCCCGGCCTGTCTCTTATAGGCAGGTCTGTGCAGACGTCAGCCAGGAGTACGGGGCCTGTTATGGAAAGCAGGTCTCCGTGCCCCCGGCCTGTCTCTTATAGGCAGGTCTGTGCAGACGTCAGCCAGGAGTACAGGGCCTGTTATGGAAAGCAGGTCTCCGTGCCCCCGGCCTGTCTCTTATAGGCAGGTCTGTGCAGACATCAGCCAGGAGTACGGGGCCTGTTATGGAAAGCAGGTCTCCGTGCCCCCGGCCTGTCTCTTATAGGCAGGTCTGTGCAGACATCAGCCAGGAGTACGGGGCCTGTTATGGAAAGTAGGTCTCCGTGCCCCCGGCCTGTCTCTTATAGGCAGGTCTGTGCAGACGTCAGCCAGGAGTACAGGGCCTGTTATGGAAAGCAGGTCTCCGTGCCCCCGGCCTGTCTCTTATAGGCAGGTCTGTGCAGACGTCAGCCAGGAGTACAGGGCCTGTTATGGAAAGCAGGTCTCCGTGCCCCCGGCCTGTCTCTTATAGGCAGGTCTGTGCAGACAACAGCCAGGAGTACGGGGCCTGTTATGGAAAGCAGGTCTCCGTGCCCCCGGCCTGTCTCTTATAGGCAGGTCTGTGCAGACATCAGCCAGGAGTACGGGGCCTGTTATGGAAAGCAGGTCTCCGTGCCCCCGGCCTGTCTCTTATAGGCAGGTCTGTGCAGACGTCAGCCAGGAGTACGGGGCCTGTTATGGAAAGCAGGTCTCCGTGCCCCCGGCTTGTCTCTTATAGGCAGGTCTGTGCAGACGTCAGCCAGGAGTACGGGGCCTGTTATGGAAAGTAGGTCTCCGTGCCCCCGGCCTGTCTCTTATAGGCAGGTCTGTGCAGACGTCAGCCAGGAGTACGGGGCCTGTTATGGAAAGTAGGTCTCCGTGCCCCCGGCCTGTCTCTTATAGGCAGGTCTGTGCAGACGTCAGCCAGGAGTACAGGGCCTGTTATGGAAAGCAGGTCTCCGTGCCCCCGGCCTGTCTCTTATAGGCAGGTCTGTGCAGACGTCAGCCAGGAGTACGGGGCCTGTTATGGAAAGCAGGTCTCCGTGCCCCCAGACTGTCTCTTATAGGCAGGTCTGTGCAGACGTCAGCCAGGAGTACGGGGCCTGTTATGGAAAGCAGGTCTCCGTGCCCCTGGCCTGTCTCTTATAGGCAGGTCTGTGCACACGTCAGCCAGGAGTACAGGGCCTGTTATGGAAAGCAGGTCTCCGTGCCCCCGGCCTCTCTCTTATAGGCAGGTCTGTACAGACGTCAGCCAGGAGTACAGGGCCTGTTATGGAAAGCAGGTCTCCGTGCCCCCGGCCTGTCTCTTATAGGCAGGTCTGTGCAGACGTCAGCCAGGAGTACGGGGCCTGTTATGGAAAGCAGGTCTCCGTGCCCCCGGCCTGTCTCTTATAGGCAGGTCTGTGCAGACATCAGCCAGGAGTACAGGGCCTGTTATGGAAAGCAGGTCTCCGTGCCCCCGGCCTGTCTCTTATAGGCAGGTCTGTGCAGACATCAGCCAGGAGTACGGGGCCTGTTATGGAAAGCAGGTCTCCGTGCCCCCGGCCTGTCTCTTATAGGCAGGTCTGTGCAGACGTCAGCCAGGAGTACGGGGCCTGTTATGGAAAGCAGGTCTCCGTGCCCCCGGCTTGTCTCTTATAGGCAGGTCTGTGCAGACGTCAGCCAGGAGTACGGGGCCTGTTATGGAAAGTAGGTCTCCGTGCCCCCGGCCTGTCTCTTATAGGCAGGTCTGTGCAGACGTCAGCCAGGAGTACGGGGCCTGTTATGGAAAGCAGGACTCCGTGCCCCCGGCCTGTCTCTTATAGGCAGGTCTGTGCAGACGTCAGCCAGGAGTACGGGGCCTGTTATGGAAAGCAGGTCTCCGTGCCCCCGGCCTGTCTCTTATAGGCAGGTCTGTGCAGACATCAGCCAGGAGTACGGGGCCTGTTATGGAAAGCAGGTCTCCGTGCCCCCGGCCTGTCTCTTATAGGCAGGTCTGTGCAGACATCAGCCAGGAGTACAGGGCCTGTTATGGAAAGCAGGTCTCCGTGCCCCCGGCCTGTCTCTTATAGGCAGGTCTGTGCAGACATCAGCCAGGAGTACGGGGCCTGTTATGGAAAGCAGGTCTCCGTGCCCCCGGCCTGTCTCTTATAGGCAGGTCTGTGCAGACGTCAGCCAGGAGTACGGGGCCTGTTATGGAAAGCAGGTCTCCGTGCCCCCGGCTTGTCTCTTATAGGCAGGTCTGTGCAGACGTCAGCCAGGAGTACGGGGCCTGTTATGGAAAGTAGGTCTCCGTGCCCCCGGCCTGTCTCTTATAGGCAGGTCTGTGCAGACGTCAGCCAGGAGTACGGGGCCTGTTATGGAAAGCAGGTCTCCGTGCCCCCGGCCTGTCTCTTATAGGCAGGTCTGTGCAGACGTCAGCCAGGAGTACGGGGCCTGTTATGGAAAGCAGGTCTCCGTGCCCCCGGCCTGTCTCTTATAGGCAGGTCTGTGCAGACGTCAGCCAGGAGTACAGGGCCTGTTATGGAAAGCAGGTCTCCGTGCCCCCGGCCTGTCTCTTATAGGCAGGTCTGTGCAGACATCAGCCAGGAGTACGGGGCCTGTTATGGAAAGCAGGTCTCCGTGCCCCCGGCCTGTCTCTTATAGGCAGGTCTGTGCAGACATCAGCCAGGAGTACAGGGCCTGTTATGGAAAGCAGGTCTCCGTGCCCCCGGCTTGTCTCTTATAGGCAGGTCTGTGCAGACATCAGCCAGGAGTACGGGGCCTGTTATGGAAAGCAGGTCTCCGTGCCCCCGGCCTGTCTCTTATAGGCAGGTCTGTGCAGACATCAGCCAGGAGTACAGGGCCTGTTATGGAAAGCAGGTCTCCGTGCCCCCGGCCTGTCTCTTATAGGCAGGTCTGTGCAGACATCAGCCAGGAGTACGGGGCCTGTTATGGAAAGCAGGTCTCCGTGCCCCCGGCCTGTCTCTTATAGGCAGGTCTGTGCAGACGTCAGCCAGGAGTACGGGGCCTGTTATGGAAAGCAGGTCTCCGTGCCCCCGGCTTGTCTCTTATAGGCAGGTCTGTGCAGACGTCAGCCAGGAGTACGGGGCCTGTTATGGAAAGTAGGTCTCCGTGCCCCCGGCCTGTCTCTTATAGGCAGGTCTGTGCAGACGTCAGCCAGGAGTACGGGGCCTGTTATGGAAAGTAGGTCTCCGTGCCCCCGGCCTGTCTCTTATAGGCAGGTCTGTGCAGACGTCAGCCAGGAGTACAGGGCCTGTTATGGAAAGCAGGTCTCCGTGCCCCCGGCCTGTCTCTTATAGGCAGGTCTGTGCAGACATCAGCTAGGAGTACAGGGCCTGTTATGGAAAGCAGGTCTCCGTGCCCCCGGCTGTCTCTTATAGGCAGGTCTGTGCAGACGTCAGCCAGGAGTACGGGGCCTGTTATGGAAAGCAGGTCTCCGTGCCCCCGGCCTGTCTCTTATAGGCAGGTCTGTGCAGACGTCAGCCAGGAGTACGGGGCCTGTTATGGAAAGCAGGTCTCCGTGCCCCTGGCCTGTCTCTTATAGGCAGGTCTGTGCAGACGTCAGCCAGGAGTACAGGGCCTGTTATGGAAAGCAGGTCTCCGTGCCCCCGGCCTCTCTCTTATAGGCAGGTCTGTGCAGACGTCAGCCAGGAGTACGGGGCCTGTTATGGAAAGTAGGTCTCCGTGCCCCCGGCCTGTCTCTTATAGGCAGGTCTGTGCAGACGTCAGCCAGGAGTACTGGGCCTGTTATGGAAAGCAGGTCTCCGTGCCCCCGGCCTGTCTCTTATAGGCAGGTCTGTGCAGACATCAGCCAGGAGTACGGGGCCTGTTATGGAAAGCAGGTCTCCGTGCCCCCGGCCTGTCTCTTATAGGCAGGTCTGTGCAGACATCAGCCAGGAGTACAGGGCCTGTTATGGAAAGCAGGTCTCCGTGCCCCCGGCCTGTCTCTTATAGGCAGGTCTGTGCAGACATCAGCCAGGAGTACGGGGCCTGTTATGGAAAGCAGGTCTCCGTGCCCCCGGCCTGTCTCTTATAGGCAGGTCTGTGCAGACGTCAGCCAGGAGTACGGGGCCTGTTATGGAAAGCAGGTCTCCGTGCCCCCGGCTTGTCTCTTATAGGCAGGTCTGTGCAGACGTCAGCCAGGAGTACGGGGCCTGTTATGGAAAGTAGGTCTCCGTGCCCCCGGCCTGTCTCTTATAGGCAGGTCTGTGCAGACGTCAGCCAGGAGTACGGGGCCTGTTATGGAAAGTAGGTCTCCGTGCCCCCGGCCTGTCTCTTATAGGCAGGTCTGTGCAGACGTCAGCCAGGAGTACAGGGCCTGTTATGGAAAGCAGGTCTCCGTGCCCCCGGCCTGTCTCTTATAGGCAGGTCTGTGCAGACGTCAGCCAGGAGTACGGGGCCTGTTATGGAAAGCAGGTCTCCGTGCCCCCAGACTGTCTCTTATAGGCAGGTCTGTGCAGACGTCAGCCAGGAGTACGGGGCCTGTTATGGAAAGCAGGTCTCCGTGCCCCTGGCCTGTCTCTTATAGGCAGGTCTGTGCAGACGTCAGCCAGGAGTACGGGGCCTGTTATGGAAAGCAGGTCTCCGTGCCCCTGGCCTGTCTCTTATAGGCAGGTCTGTGCAGACGTCAGCCAGGAGTACAGGGCCTGTTATGGAAAGCAGGTCTCCGTGCCCCCGGCCTCTCTCTTATAGGCAGGTCTGTACAGACGTCAGCCAGGAGTACAGGGCCTGTTTTGGAAAGCAGGTCTCCGTGCCCCCGGCCTGTCTCTTATAGGCAGGTCTGTGCAGACGTCAGCCAGGAGTACGGGGCCTGTTATGGAAAGCAGGTCTCCGTGCCCCCGGCCTGTCTCTTATAGGCAGGTCTGTGCAGACATCAGCCAGGAGTACAGGGCCTGTTATGGAAAGCAGGTCTCCGTGCCCCCGGCCTGTCTCTTATAGGCAGGTCTGTGCAGACATCAGCCAGGAGTACGGGGCCTGTTATGGAAAGCAGGTCTCCGTGCCCCCGGCCTGTCTCTTATAGGCAGGTCTGTGCAGACGTCAGCCAGGAGTACGGGGCCTGTTATGGAAAGCAGGTCTCCGTGCCCCCGGCTTGTCTCTTATAGGCAGGTCTGTGCAGACGTCAGCCAGGAGTACGGGGCCTGTTATGGAAAGTAGGTCTCCGTGCCCCCGGCCTGTCTCTTATAGGCAGGTCTGTGCAGACGTCAGCCAGGAGTACGGGGCCTGTTATGGAAAGCAGGTCTCCGTGCCCCCGGCCTGTCTCTTATAGGCAGGTCTGTGCAGACGTCAGCCAGGAGTACGGGGCCTGTTATGGAAAGCAGGTCTCCGTGCCCCCGGCCTGTCTCTTATAGGCAGGTCTGTGCAGACATCAGCCAGGAGTACGGGGCCTGTTATGGAAAGCAGGTCTCCGTGCCCCCGGCCTGTCTCTTATAGGCAGGTCTGTGCAGACATCAGCCAGGAGTACAGGGCCTGTTATGGAAAGCAGGTCTCCGTGCCCCCGGCCTGTCTCTTATAGGCAGGTCTGTGCAGACATCAGCCAGGAGTACGGGGCCTGTTATGGAAAGCAGGTCTCCGTGCCCCCGGCCTGTCTCTTATAGGCAGGTCTGTGCAGACGTCAGCCAGGAGTACGGGGCCTGTTATGGAAAGCAGGTCTCCGTGCCCCCGGCTTGTCTCTTATAGGCAGGTCTGTGCAGACGTCAGCCAGGAGTACGGGGCCTGTTATGGAAAGTAGGTCTCCGTGCCCCCGGCCTGTCTCTTATAGGCAGGTCTGTGCAGACGTCAGCCAGGAGTACGGGGCCTGTTATGGAAAGCAGGTCTCCGTGCCCCCGGCCTGTCTCTTATAGGCAGGTCTGTGCAGACGTCAGCCAGGAGTACGGGGCCTGTTATGGAAAGCAGGTCTCCGTGCCCCCGGCCTGTCTCTTATAGGCAGGTCTGTGCAGACATCAGCCAGGAGTACGGGGCCTGTTATGGAAAGCAGGTCTCCGTGCCCCCGGCCTGTCTCTTATAGGCAGGTCTGTGCAGACATCAGCCAGGAGTACAGGGCCTGTTATGGAAAGCAGGTCTCCGTGCCCCCGGCCTGTCTCTTATAGGCAGGTCTGTGCAGACATCAGCCAGGAGTACGGGGCCTGTTATGGAAAGCAGGTCTCCGTGCCCCCGGCCTGTCTCTTATAGGCAGGTCTGTGCAGACGTCAGCCAGGAGTACGGGGCCTGTTATGGAAAGCAGGTCTCCGTGCCCCCGGCTTGTCTCTTATAGGCAGGTCTGTGCAGACGTCAGCCAGGAGTACGGGGCCTGTTATGGAAAGCAGGTCTCCGTGCCCCCGGCCTGTCTCTTATAGGCAGGTCTGTGCAGACGTCAGCCAGGAGTACGGGGCCTGTTATGGAAAGCAGGTCTCCGTGCCCCCGGCCTGTCTCTTATAGGCAGGTCTGTGCAGACGTCAGCCAGGAGTACGGGGCCTGTTATGGAAAGCAGGTCTCCGTGCCCCCAGACTGTCTCTTATAGGCAGGTCTGTGCAGACGTCAGCCAGGAGTACGGGGCCTGTTATGGAAAGCAGGTCTCCGTGCCCCTGGCCTGTCTCTTATAGGCAGGTCTGTGCAGACGTCAGCCAGGAGTACAGGGCCTGTTATGGAAAGCAGGTCTCCGTGCCCCCGGCCTCTCTCTTATAGGCAGGTCTGTACAGACGTCAGCCAGGAGTACAGGGCCTGTTATGGAAAGCAGGTCTCCGTGCCCCCGGCCTGTCTCTTATAGGCAGGTCTGTGCAGACATCAGCCAGGAGTACGGGGCCTGTTATGGAAAGCAGGTCTCCGTGCCCCCGGCCTCTCTCTTATAGGCAGGTCTGTGCAGACGTCAGCCAGGAGTACAGGGCCTGTTATGGAAAGTAGGTCTCCGTGCCCCCGGCCTGTCTCTTATAGGCAGGTCTGTGCAGACGTCAGCCAGGAGTACAGGGCCTGTTATGGAAAGTAGGTCTCCGTGCCCCCGGCCTGTCTCTTATAGGCAGGTCTGTGCAGACGTCAGCCAGGAGTACAGGGCCTGTTATGGAAAGCAGGTCTCCGTGCCCCCGGCCTGTCTCTTATAGGCAGGTCTGTGCAGACGTCAGCCAGGAGTACAGGGCCTGTTATGGAAAGTAGGTCTCCGTGCCCCCGGCCTGTCTCTTATAGGCAGGTCTGTGCAGACGTCAGCCAGGAGTACAGGGCCTGTTATGGAAAGCAGGTCTCCATGCCCCCAGCCTGACTTCCGCCTTTGCATGGTATTTTACTTCAGAAATTGATATGGACACAGAACAGGAAATCCAATATGGTTTTGGAAGACTGACTACTGCAAGGAACTCTTAACCATCACACTGCAGAGGTCATCGGTAAGACAACTGTTACGGCAGGGCCTCCAGGCCCATCTCACATTATAGGCCCGGCAAAAAAAGCCCAAAAATTGGAACTCTGATCTGTGTATTTCTGGGAAGAGACAACACTATATATATATATATGTGTGTGAGACATGAACATCTTAGTACTTCCATAGGAAGACAATGACACCATCTTTCTTTGGACACAGCGTTGGAGGTGCGTTAGCTCAGTGGTTAGAATATGTCCCTCACATGATTCGTAGGATGTAGTGCGGCAGCCATTTCATGGACAATAAAATGGTTCTGAGAATGCTCCGGGAACTGCTGCCACCCTCATGTCCGAGTTATGTCATACAGCGTACTGTGGAGTGACGAGGGGCATTCTTACACCTCAGGCATTGAATGGGCCCAACGTTTGCTTGTGCCAAAATCCACTGTGACACATCCATATATCATCAAAGTAACCCTCCATTTCTGGGCTGCACCCCTCATACGGTACTGGTAGACATAACCATCTCATAACAACAGGTGCACCACACGTAACTCAGCACTGGTTACACGGGAGCCCAGTCTGTGACTGATTCATAGAATGAAGTCATCTGTAGAGATATAACACGGACCTTCTCCAGATTGCAATGACTCCTCTGACCAATAGGGGGGGCAGATGTGCACACCTTCACCGGAGGCAACAGCGGCTGAGTTATCAAGTGGCGAAAAACGGGCCTTTGTTTTCTCTTTGCTCTATACTCCAAATGCTTATAGTCGCAAAATAATACTCAGGAGGGCAATCACAGATTCAAATCAGATAAAAACACTTTATTGATTAAGACAAACTGTATCTTTTACTAGGGCAGATCGGCTGGCGTAGTGGTTAGCAATATAGCCTCACTGGCCTCAGGTCATGAGTTAATTCCTCACCAAGGCACTATCTGTGTGGAGTTTGTATGTCCTCCTAGGTTTGTGTGGGTTTCCCCCCATACCCAATACTAGTACTACATGTGGTAGGGAATATAGATTGTAAGCACCATAGGGCGAGGGACTGGTGTGAATGACTAAAATACTATCTGTAAAGTGCAGTGTAATATGTGTGCGTTATATAAATAACTTCATAAAAAAATAATCAGAAAAGATTAAAAAAAAAAAAAAATTATAATCAAATTTTATTTTTTTTAAATTTTCTCTCCGTCAGGGATTTAATTTCCATTGCGCATGAACAAACCGGCTACATCAGCAAAAGACTGGCGCGGCAAAGCGCTATATTAACCCTTTCCAGACAGCCGCACTGGCTATGATTTTTTTTTTTTTTTTTTTAAATAAACTGCGGCAATAACTGTTTAATTCAACACCGCTATAAATGGGGATAAAACAAATACGCCTTGTGGCATTTTTATTAGCATTATTGATAAATAGCCCCTGTTAGGGAAATGCAGCAAGATGATAACGCAATTGCTAAAAACATTTATTTTACAATGGATCTTTTGATATTTGTTGTTTTACTTCGTCAGTTCTCTATTTATCACAATGAGCTGAGCATGCGATAAACTGCGACAGCCAGCGGCAGGGTGGATGCAGGTAAAATGGCGGAGGCCCCATCCTGCAGGCGGCCATCGCCCCGTAACCTATAACCTCTCGGCACGGGCACCAGACTAGGGCTAGCGTTTAGGACGTGGGCTTTCCATACTTGATCCCTGAGGTGGGCTCGCTGGCGCACGATTGGATGGGCATGTTTGGGCTGAGCTGCTGTGTGCATGACGCACAGATCCTTATATATTGCTTTGTCTGGTTATTATGCTGCACATGATCTAGGTGTGGCAGGACCCCTGTGCGACTCAGGTATTGATCCGTTGTCTATACCCTGATGGATTTTATAAGGCCGGGATGAATGGCTCTCTTCTCCAGCCTGGCCGCCCCTCCTCCTCCATGCTGAGGCCACCATTTATACTGCTTATTTCATGAATAAAACTCCATATTTACAGCCCTCTCCTTTCAGCTTTGTTGGGACAGCTGTTAAAATTCCTTCCTGGCCTCCCCCTCCCCCATCGCTAGCAGACATTCCCCCGCACACTGGGCTGTTTACCTGGACTGTTTACACGGCTGAAATAAATATAATTACACAAATTTACTGCACAAACGTCCTAAGTATATAAAAGCCGCATCGGTGGAGGGGACGATGCTTTGCGCAGATGTCTCTCGCCCTGGGGGGTATTAATGCTGCAATCTGGAGATATACTAAGGGATAAATAGGTTCAACACAACACAGAGGCACTTATCCAGCTGCTCTACTTATACTGTACATTATACTTCCAGAGCTAGAGAGATGGCCTGGCGGAGAATTAAATACTGCGTTACCCTTCATTATATTACCCAGGTGCTGAGTATATATTGGGTATACTGTCTGAGCTGATTACCCAGGTGTTAAGTTCGGAGTATATTATCCTGGTGTTAAGGCCCCCATAAATCTGCAACCTGGCATCGCAGGATCGCTGAAAACCAACATGTTACAATCAAAAAAATGATTGTGATTGGCAGATCGGTGAAATTTAACATGTAGAATTTCACCGATCCTGTGACGGATTGTGGAACATCGATGGCCGCGGGTCGGCATTTCCGACCGGCGGATCAGCATTTCCGATCCCATTGCTACATTGCAATGATCCATCGCAGATGTATGGGGGCCTTTACTCCCTAACTATATTACCCAGGTGTTACTCCCTGACTATATTACCCAGGGGGTTGTGTATGTTTAAGTAATCTAACCCACCCCCTCTCCCCCCTAACCCTCCCTTACGGGTGCCTAACCCTAACCTTACCCCGGTGGTGCCTAACCCTAACCTCCCCTCGTGGTGCCTAACCCTAAAAGTGGTGCCTAACCCTAACCTCCCCCTGGTGGTGCCTAACCCTAACTTCCCCTCGTGGTGCCTAACCCTAACCTCCCCCGGTGGTGCCTAACCCTAACCTCCCCCGGTGGTGCCTAACCCTAACCTCCCCTCATGGTGCCTAACCCTAACCTCCCCCCATGGTGCCTAACCCTAACCTCCCCCCCATGGTGCCTAACCCTAACCTCCCCCCGGTGGAGCCTAACCCTAACCTCCCCTTGTGGTGCCTAATCCTAACCTCCCCCCTGTGGTGCCTAAGCCTAACCCTCCCCCCCACACCCTTAACCTAACCCTCCCAGAGGGGTGCCTATCCCTAAGTCCCCCATGGGGGTGATTAAACCTAACCCTTCCCACCCCCACAATTAACACCTAACACGGGCCAGCTAAACTTTCGGGAAGCCGTCTGTCGGGATTTAGATAGATGGCTTGCCGGCCATCGGTATTTTGACTATGTCCCTTATCCAGGTATTACTCACTAACTGACTATATTACCCAGGCATTTTGAGTATATCATCCAGGCGTTATTCCATGACTATATGTCGCAGTTGTTACTTCTGCAGTATATTATCCAGGGTAATGTCTAAATGCCCCTCACGGAAAGGACCCTGACGTCATCAGCCAGTGTCCAGCGTCATTCCTTGCCATCCAAGTGGGCATAGAGGGGGAGTTATAACCATGTGGTGAGCGCAGCGAGCTCGCGAGGGGACAACAAACTTGTTTAAATGGGGACAAAGTACCTCTTTAGCTGGCTGTCATGGGCAGGAACTGCACTTCCGCCCTCACGTCACTTCCAGGTCCCTAGCACGAAGGAGAAATACAGCCTTCCTAATATCCAGGCGTTATTCTCTGACTATATTATCCAGGTGTTACTCCCTGACTATATTATCCAGATGTTACTCCATGACTATATTATCCAGGTGTTACTTCCTGGGTATATTATCCAGGTGTTACTTCCTGGGTATATTATCCAGGTGTTACTCCCTGACTATATTATCCAGGTGTTACTTCCTGAGTATATTATCCAGGTGTTACTTCCTGACTATATTATCCAGGTGTTACTCCCTGAGTATATTATCCAGGTGTTACTCCCTGACTATATTATCCAGGTGTTACTTCCTGAGTATATTATCCAGGTGTTACTCCCTGACTATATTATCCAGGTGTTACTTCCTGACTATATTATCCAGGTGTTACTCCCTGACTATATTATCCAGGTGTTACTTCCTGTGTATATTATCCAGGTGTTACTCCTTGACTATATTATCCAGGTGTTACTTCCTGGGTATATTATCCAGGTGTTACTCCCTGACTATATTATCCAGGTGTTACTCCCTGACTATATTATCCAGGTGTTACTTCCTGAGTATATTATCCAGGTGTTACTCCCTGACTATATTATCCAGGTGTTACTTCCTGACTATATTATCCATGTGTTACTCCCTGACTATATTATCCAGGTGTTACTTCCTGGGTATATTATCCAGGTGTTACTCCCTGACTATATTATCCAGGTGTTACTCCCTGACTATATTATCCAGGTGTTACTTCCTGAGTATATTATCCAGGAGTTACTCCCTGACTATATTATCCAGGTGTTACTTCCTGAGTATATTATCCAGGTGTTACTCCCTGAGTATATTATCCAGGTGTTACTCCTTGACTACATTATCCAGGTGTTACTTCCTGGGTATATTATCCAGGTGTTATTCCCTGACTATATTATCCAGGTGTTACTCCCTGACTATATTATCCAGGTGTTACTTCCTGAGTATATTATCCAGGTGTTACTCCCTGACTATATTATCCAGGTGTTACTTCCTGACTATATTATCCAGGTGTTACTCCCTGACTATATTATCCAGGTGTTACTTCCTGGGTATATTATCCAGGTGTTACTCCCTGACTATATTATCCAGGTGTTACTCCCTGACTATATTATCCAGGTGTTACTTCCTGAGTATATTATCCAGGAGTTACTCCCTGACTATATTATCCAGGTGTTACTTCCTGAGTATATTATCCAGGTGTTACTCCCTGACTATATTATCCAGGTGTTACTTCCTGGGTATATTATCCAGGTGTTACTCCCTGACTATATTATCCAGGTGTTACTCCTTGACTATATTATCCAGGTGTTACTTCCTGGGTATATTATCCAGGTGTTACTTCCTGACTATATTATCCAGGTGTTACTCCCTGACTATATTATCCAGGTGTTACTCCCTGACTATATTATCCAGGTGTTACTCCCTGACTATATTATCCAGGTGTTACTCCTTGACTATATTATCCAGGTGTTACTTCCTGGGTATATTATCCAGGTGTTACTCCCTGACTATATTATCCAGGTGTTACTCCCTGACTATATTATCCAGGTGTTACTTCCTGACTATATTATCCAGGTGTTACTCCTTGACTATATTATCCAGGTGTTACTTCCTGGGTATATTATCCAGGTGTTACTCCCTGACTATATTATCCAGGTGTTACTCCCTGACTATATTATCCAGGTGTTACTTCCTGAGTATATTATCCAGGTGTTACTTCCTGGGTACATTATCCAGGTGTTACTCCCTGACTATATTATCCAGGTGTTACTCCCTGACTAGATTATCCAGGTGTTACTTCCTGAGTATATTACCCAGGTGTTACTCCCTGACTATATTATCCAGGTGTTACTCCCTGACTATATTATCCAGGTGTTACTTCCTGGGTATATTATCCAGGTGTTACTCCCTGACTATATTATCCAGGTGTTACTCCCTGACTATATTATCCAGGTGTTACTCCCTGACTATATTATCCAGGTGTTACTCCCTGACTATATTATCCAGGTGTTACTTCCTGGGTATATTATCCAGGTGTTACTCCCTGACTATATTATCCAGGTGTTACTCCCTGACTATATTATCCAGGTGTTACTTCCTGAGTATATTATCCAGGTGTTACTCCTTGACTACATTATCCAGGTGTTACTTCCTGACTATATTATCCAGGTGTTGCTCCTTGACTATATTATCCAGGTGTTACTTCCTGAGTATATTATCCAGGTGTTACTCCTTGACTATATTATCCAGGTGTTACTCCCTGACTATATTATCCAGGTGTTACTTCCTGAGTATATTATCCAGGTGTTACTCCTTGACTATATTATCCAGGTGTTACTCCCTGACTAGATTATCCAGGTGTTACTTCCTGGGTACATTATCCAGGTGTTACTCCCTGACTATATTATCCAGGTGTTACTTCCTGAGTATATTACCCAGGTGTTACTCCCTGACTATATTATCCAGGTGTTACTTCCTGAGTATATTACCCAGGTGTTACTTCTTGAGTATACTGGTAGGTTAATTGGCTTCCCTCAAAATTGACCATAGTGTGTATGTTTGCGAGCATGTGGTAGGGAATATAGATTGTAAGCTCCACTGGGGCAGGGACAGATGTGAATGGTAAGATATGCTCTGTAAAGCGCTGCGGAATATGTGTGAGCTGTATAAATAACTGGTAAGAAATAAATAAAATAAATATTACCCAGGTATTACTTCTTGAGTATATTACCCAGGTGTTACTTCCTGAGTATATTATCCAGGTGTTACTTCCTGAGTATATTATCCAGGTGTTACTTCCTGAGTATATTACCCAGGTGTTACTTCCTGAGTATATTATCCAGGTGTTACTTCCTGAGTATATTACCCAGGTGTTACTCCCTGACTATATTATCCAGGTGTTACTTCCTGGGTATATTATCCAGGTGTTACTCCCTGACTATATTATCCAGGTGTTACTCCCTGACTATATTATCCAGGTGTTACTTCCTGAGTATATTATCCAGGTGTTACTCCCTGACTATATTATCCAGGTGTTACTCCCTGACTATATTATCCAGGTGTTACTCCCTGACTATATTATCCAGGTGTTACTTCCTGAGTATATTATCCAGGTGTTACTCCTTGACTACATTATCCAGGTGTTACTTCCTGACTATATTATCCAGGTGTTGCTCCTTGACTATATTATCCAGGTGTTACTTCCTGAGTATATTATCCAGGTGTTACTCCTTGACTATATTATCCAGGTGTTACTCCCTGACTATATTATCCAGGTGTTACTTCCTGAGTATATTATCCAGGTGTTACTCCTTGACTATATTATCCAGGTGTTACTCCCTGACTAGATTATCCAGGTGTTACTTCCTGGGTACATTATCCAGGTGTTACTCCCTGACTATATTATCCAGGTGTTACTTCCTGAGTATATTACCCAGGTGTTACTCCCTGACTATATTATCCAGGTGTTACTTCCTGAGTATATTACCCAGGTGTTACTTCTTGAGTATATTATCCAGGTGTTACTTCCTGAGTATATTACCCAGGTGTTACTTCTTGAGTATATTATCCAGGTGTTACTTCCTGAGTATATTACCCAGGTGTTACTTCTTGAGTATACTGGTAGGTTAATTGGCTTCCCTCAAAATTGACCATAGTGTGTATGTTTGCGAGCATGTGGTAGGGAATATAGATTGTAAGCTCCACTGGGGCAGGGACAGATGTGAATGGTAAGATATGCTCTGTAAAGCGCTGCGGAATATGTGTGCGCTGTATAAATAACTGGTAAGAAATAAATAAAATAAATATTACCCAGGTATTACTTCTTGAGTATATTACCCAGGTGTTACTTCCTGAGTATATTATCCAGGTGTTACTTCCTGAGTATATTATCCAGGTGTTACTTCCTGAGTATATTACCCAGGTGTTACTTCCTGAGTATATTATCCAGGTGTTACTTCCTGAGTATATTACCCAGGTGTTACTTCCTGAGTATATTATCCAGGTGTTACTTCCTGAGTACATTATCCAGGTGTTACTTCCTGAGTATATTATCCAGGTGTTACTTCCTTTGTACATTATCCAGGTGTTACTTCTTGAGTATATTATCCACGTGTTACTCCCTGACTATATTATCCAGGAGTTACTTTCTGGGTATATTATCATACATCGCGACGGGCATCTTTTGGTGTTTGGTGATCCTTCCCAGTGTCCTCTGTGGCGCGCGCGTCATTCTGCGCATGCCGGAAGTCCTTTTCTGGCAAAGGACAACTTTTATCGGGAGAGCTGTCCTATGGGATTTCAATCACATTTCTAGGTACATACCAGCGTTATTAATGATAATAAGATTGCGAGCAGGGCCCTCTTACCTTTATGTCTGTCTCTTACAACCCAGTTTTGTTCTATTAATGTTAGTTTATATTGTAAAGCGCTACGGAATATGCTGCGCTATATAAGAAAGTGCTAATAAATAAATGAGCGTCGGGATGTACCAGATCCATGATACGATGCTTCGTACACGCTGCCACTAGTGACCGGAGTTGGGAAGTTGCATAATTTTCACATTTTGGATTATTAGAAATATCTGCCGGACCCCAGGGTGCAGGACCCCAGGAATTCTGTGACTTCATCATCCCGGAACCCCTGTCATTATACGCGGAGGCTGTGTGACCCTCTTACCATGCACTGTGATGGTATATAATGGACTGAGGAATTGCGCCCAGCTGTAAGATGCCGCTCTCCTACACCTGTGAGCAGCGACATGGGGGTGATTGGATCACAATGAATTATTCACCATCTATTGTTATCCATAAAAGCACGCGGCAGGCTGGGAGAGCGCTGCTCGTCTCTCAATGTCTATTCAGGAAAGTACACGTTATCAATTATTTACTGCGAGGATGGGGAGAGGAACGGCATGCAGGGAGGTGCCCGTGTACTAGCTATAATGGAGAGTATCCAGCAACCAACGTCCCCCTCCTCTGTATAAGACAGATGCAGGATGCTGAGTATAAGCTTTTCCATCATCTCGGTTCATTTGGGGACAGGGCCCAATCTGTCCAGCGCCGGGGACTTCTGTTGGTATGACGATCTGGGCAGTGATGTTTGGGGATCCCCCTCCTTGCAGCGTCAGGGCTCCCATGCTGAGCGCGCCGTCTATCACGTCGGGTTATGTAATCGGCAGGCTGACAATGAGAGACGTAACAAGCAGCCTCGGGACTAACATGCCCCCTGTGTGAACCTTGGATGGGCTCCAGGCCCGGCTTGTGCGAGGGCTTCCCTCCTGTGTTATCACTGACGCATGGAGGAGATCCAGCAATCACAGAGCTGGCAGGTCTCCATCACCCGGCAGACAGGAAAACGTGTCAGCTGAGAGCAAGCCCCAGCCGGCCGCCCAGAGCGACATCTCACTCAGCAGAGCGGAAGCCTGGTGGCTGTTACATCATCGTTACTCCGGGCTACGAGGCTGCAGACGCTTTGTAGCTTGCAGAACATGCAGATTGCGTTACTCTATTGGGCAGATTTTACGTCCACCACAATGATAATTATCAGTTCTGCAAGAGGAATTTGTAGCTGCACAACCAGGCTCTCATCATGCATTCGTCACACCCTACGTGCCAAACACCGAATAACATGACGGGGGGGCCTAATAGCGAACGGTGGGCTAATACTGTAACATACCCCTACTAAAGGGGTGACAGACGCTGCTCAGAGAAAATGCTTCGCCCAATCACCCCGTCCATCAGGCGGTAATGCCCCTGTTCTCTATGAGTTTTCCCCTTTTCATACCTGTATACATCATTCCTTACATTTTGCTCTGTACAATGTTTTTTGTCCTCGGCAATAGTAGTACTTTTATTGTCAGTATTACTTTAGGCGTTACCCTAGGATCTGTGCCGATGCCTTGCGGCCATGTGACAGTAAGAGGCCTATGAGCGTCTCGCCTTTATACGTATCTGGGCTTTGGAGGATTTATTGATGTTTATACTAAAGTTGTTGCATTGTGATTGTTGTGTCTATAAGCAACTACCTTCTAACAAGAGATCTCAAGTGTCGCTCTCTGGTCGTCTGACCGGTTTAGAGTTATGTACTGAGGCCGGAGTCAGCGGACATGTTAGATGGGCTGGGGGTGGGGAGGGGTCCAAACATACCTAAGATTACCGACATGTTACATGGGCTGGGGGTGGGGAGGGGTCCAAACATACCCGAGATTACTGACATGTTAGATGGGGTGGGATCCATATATATACTTGAGATTACTAACATGTATATAGGTCTGGGGGTGAGGAGGGGTCATCATATAGGATAACTGACATGTTACATGGGTCTGGGGTTGGGGAGAGGTCCTTATATACGTAGGATTACTGACATGTTATATGAGTCTGTGGGTGAGGAGAGGTCATTATATACATAGGATAACTGACATGTTATATGGGTCTGTGGGTGGGGAGTGGTCCTTATATACATAGGATTACTGACATGTTATATGGGTCTGTGGGTGGGGCATGGTCCTTATATACATACGATTACTGACATGTTATATGGGTCTGGGGTTGGCGAGTGGTCATTATATACATAGGATAACTGACATGTTATATGGGTCTGGGGTTGGCGAGTGGTCCTTATATACATACGATTACTGACATGTTATATGGGTCTGGGGTTGGCGAGTGGTCATTGTATACAAAGGATTACTGACATGTTATATGGGTCTGTGGGTGGGGAGTAGTCCTTATATACATAGGATAACTGACATGTTATATGGGTCTGTGGGTGGGGAGAGGTCCTTATATACATATGATTAATGATATGTTATATGGGTCTGTGGGTGGGGCATGGTCCTTATATACATACGATTACTGACATGTTATATGGGTCTGTGGGTGGGGCATGGTCCTTATATACATAGGATTACTGACATGTTATATGGGTCTGTGGGTGGGGAGAGGTCATTATATACATAGGATTACTAACATGTTATATGGGTCTGTGGGTGGGGCATGGTCCTTATATACATACGATTACTCACATGTTATATGGGTCTGTGGGTGGGGAGTAGTCCTTATATACATAGGATAACTGACATGTTATATGGGTCTGGGGTTGGCGAGTGGTCCTTATATACATAGGATTACTGACATGTTATATGGGCCTGTGGGTGGGGAGAGATCATTATATACATAGGATTACTGACATGTTATATGGGTCTGTGGGTGGGGAGAGGTCATTATATACATAGGATTACTCACATGTTATATGGGTCTGTGGGTGGGGAGTAGTCCTTATATACATAGGATAACTGACATGTTATATGGGTCTGTGGGTGGGGAGAGGTCATTATATACATAGGATTACTCACATGTTATATGGGTCTGTGGGTGGGGAGTAGTCCTTATATACATAGGATAACTGACATGTTATATGGGTCTGTGGGTGGGGAGAGGTCATTATATACATAGGATTACTGACATGTTATATGGGCCTGTTGGTGGGGAGAGGTCATTATATACATAGGATTACTGACATGTTATATGGGCCTGTTGGTGGGGAGAGGTCATTATATACATAGGATTACTGACATGTTATATGGGTCTGTGGGTGGGGAGTGGTCCTTATATACATAGAATAACTGACATGTTATATGGGTCTGTGGATGGGGAGAGGTCATTATATACATAGGATTACTGACATGTTATATGGGTAAGTGGGTGGGGAGAGGTCATTATATACATAGGATTACTGACATGTTAAATGGGTCTGTGGGTGGGGCATGGTCCTTACATACATAGGATAACTGACATGTTATATGGGTCTGTGGGTGGGGAGAGGTCATTATATACATAGGATTACTAACATGTTATATGGGTCTGTGGGTGGGACATGGTCCTTATATACATACGATTACTCACATGTTATATGGGTCTGTGGGTGGGGAGTAGTCCTTATATACATAAGATAACTGACATGTTATATGGGTCTGTGGGTGGGGAGAGGTCATTATATAGATAGGATTACTGACATGTTATATGGGTCTGTGGGTGGGGAGAGGTGATTATATACATAGGATTATATGGGTCTGTGGGTGGGGCATGGTCCTTATATACATACGATTACTCATATGTTATATGGGTCTGGGGTTGGCGAGTGGTCATTATATACATAGGATAACTGACATGTTATATGGGTCTGGGGTTGGCGAGTGGTCCTTATATACATAGGATAACTGACATGTTATATGGGTCTGTTGGTGGGGCATGGTCCTTATATACATACGATTACTCACATGTTATATGGGTCTGGGGTTGGCGAGTGGTCCTTATATACATAGGATAACTGACATGTTATATGGGTCTGTTGGTGGGGCATGGTCCTTATATACATACGATTACTCACATGTTATATGGGTCTGGGGTTGGCGAGTGGTCCTTATATACATAGGATAACTGACATGTTATATGGGTCTGTGGGTGGGGAGAGGTCATTATATACACATGATTACTGACATGTTATATGGGATCGGGGCACCTGAGGAAGCCTCAGCTTACTAAGACTAGCTGACTTGTGAGGCCAGAGAACAGCCGGCCATACCGTCCCCCGCACCGCCCCTGTTAATCAGGCAGAGGCATAGAAGGGGCTGGGTGTGATTATGCAGGACCCATTCTGCACTTTTGCAGAGCGGGTCCTGCGCAAGCTATCGGAAATCTGCGTTCAGCATTGTACGTTGAATCAGTAACATAGATTTTTTAATCAAATTTAACAGAACCCAAAACCGAATCCGAACCAAAACACTTCTGGATTAATTAGAACCAAAACCAATACACGGAGGTCCACGCATATCTCTAGTACTTACCCGATAGGGAGCAGGGGAATAGCAGATCCAAGAGAAGCCTAACACCCCCTGTACAATGGCGGCCCCAGCACAGATAAGGGGAACACCCTACATATCTCTAGTACTAACCCGATAGGGAGCTGGGGAATAGCAGATCCAAGAGAAGCCTAACACCCCCTGTACAATGGCGGCCCCAGCACAGATAAGACGAACACCCTACATATCTCTAGTACTAACCTGATAGGGAGCAGGGGAATAGCAGATCTAAGAGAAGCCTAACACCCCCTGTACAATGGCGGCCCCAGCACAGATAAGGGGAACACCCTACATATCTCTAGTACTAACCCGATAGGGAGCAGGGGAATAGCAGATCAAAGAGAAGCCTAACACCCCCTGTACAATGGCGGCCCCAGCACAGATAAGGAGAACACCCTACATATCTCTAATACTAACCCGATAGGGAGCAGGGGAATAGCAGATCTAAGAGAAGCCTAACACCCCCTGTACAATGGCCGCCCCAGCACAGATAAGGGGAACACCCTACATATCTCTACTACTAACCCGATAGGGAGCAGGGGAATAGCAGATCCAAGAGAAGCCTAACACCCCCTGTACAATGGCGGCCCCAGCACAGATAAGGGGAACACCCTACATATCTACTACTAACCCGATAGGGAGCAGGGGAATAGCAGATCCAAGAGAAGCCTAACACCCACTGTACAATGGCGGCCCCAGCACAGATTAGGGGAACACCCTACATATCTCTAGTACTAACCTGATAGGGAGCAGGGGAATAGCAAATCCAAGAGAAGCCTAACACCCCCTGTACAATTGCCGCCCCAGCACAGATAAGGGGAACACCCTACATATCTCTAGTACTAACCCGATAGGGAGCATGGGAATAGCAGATCCAAGAGAAGCCTAACACCCCCTGTACAATGGCGGACCCAGCACAGATAAGGGGAACACCCTACATATCTCTAGTACTAACCCGATAGGGAGCATGGGAATAGCAGATCCAAGAGAAGCCTAACACCCCCTGTACAATGGCGGCCCCAGCACAGATAAGGGGAACACCCTACATATCTCTAGTACTAACCTGATAGGGAGCAGGGGAATAGCAGATCCAAGAGACGCCTAGCACCACCTGTACAATGGCGGCCCCAGTACAGATAAGGGGAACACCCTACATATCTCTAGTACTAACCCGATAGGGAGCAGGGGAATAGCAGATCCAAGAGAAGCCTAACATCCCCTGTACAATGGCGGCCCCAGCACAGATAAGGGGAACACTCTACATATCTCTAGCACTAACCCAATAGGGAGTAGGGGAATAGCAGATCCAAGAGAAGCCTAACACAATGGCGGCCCCAGCACAGATAAGGGGAACACCCTACATATCTCTAGTACTAACCTGATAGGGAGCAGGGGAATAGCAGATCCAAGAGACGCCTAACACCCCCTGTACAATGGCGGCCCCAGCACAGATAAGGGGAACACTCTACATATCTCTAGCACTAACCCGATAGGGAGCAGGGGAATAGCAGATCCAAGAGAAGCCTAACACAATGGCGGCCCCAGCACAGATAAGGGGAACACCCTACATATCTCTAGGACTAACCTGATAGGGAGCAGGGGAATAGCAGATCCAGGAGAAGCCTAACACCCCCTGTACAATGGCGGCCCCAGCACAGATAAGGGGAACACCCTACATATCTCTAGCACTAACCAATTGGGAGCAGGGGAATAGCAGATCCAAGAGAAGCCTAACACCCCCTGTACAATGGCGGCCCCAGCACAGATAAGGGGAACACCCTACATATCTCTAGTACTAACCCGATAGGGAGCAGGGGAATAGCAGATCCAAGAGAAGCCTAACACCCCCTGTACAATGGCGGCCCCAGCACAGATAAGGGGAACACCCTACATATCTCTAGTACTAACCCGATAGGGAGCAGAGGAATAGCAGATCCAAGAGAAGCCTAACACCCCCTGTACAATGGCGGCCCCAGCACAGATAAGACGAACACCCTACATATCTCTAGTACTAACCTGATAGGGAGCAGGGGAATAGCAGATCCAAGAGAAGCCTAACACCCCCTGTACAATGGCGGCCCCAGCACAGATAAGGGGAACACCCTACATATCTCTAATACTAACCCGATAGGGAGCAGGGGAATAGCAGATCCAAGAGAAGCCTAACACCCCCTGTACAATGGCCGCCCCAGCACAGATAAGGGGAACACCCTACATATCTCTACTACTAACCCGATAGGGAGCAGGGGAATAGCAGATCCAAGAGAAGCCTAACACCCCCTGTACAATGGCGGCCCCAGCACAGATAAGGGGAACACCCTACATATCTACTACTAACCCGATAGGGAGCAGGGGAATAGCAGATCCAAGAGAAGCCTAACACCCCCTGTACAATGGCGGCCCCAGCACAGATTAGGGGAACACCCTACATATCTCTAGTACTAACCCGATAGGGAGCAGGGGAATAGCAGATCCAAGAGAAGCCTAACACCCCCTGTACAATTGCCGCCCCAGCACAGATAAGGGGAACACCCTACATATCTCTAGTACTAACCCAATAGGGAGCATGGGAATAGCAGATCCAAGAGAAGCCTAACACCCCCTGTACAATGGCGGCCCCAGCACAGATAAGGGGAACACCCTACATATCTCTAGTACTAACCCGATAGGGAGCATGGGAATAGCAGATCCAAGAGAAGCCTAACACCCCCTGTACAATGGCGGCCCCAGCACAGATAAGGGGAACACCCTACATATCTCTAGTACTAACCTGATAGGGAGCAGGGGAATAGCAGATCCAAGAGAAGCCTAACACCCCCTGTACAATGGCGGCCCCAGTACAGATAAGGGGAACACCCTACATATCTCTAGTACTAACCCGATAGGGAGCAGGGGAATAGCAGATCCAAGAGAAGCCTAACACCCCCTGTACAATGGCGGCCCCAGCACAGATAAGGGGAACACTCTACATATCTCTAGCACTAACCCGATAGGGAGCAGGGGAATAGCAGATCCAAGAGAAGCCTAACACAATGGCGGCCCCAGCACAGATAAGGGGAACACCCTACATATCTCTAGTACTAACCTGATAGGGAGCAGGGGAATAGCAGATCCAAGAGACGCCTAACACCCCCTGTACAATGGCGGCCCCAGCACAGATAAGGGGAACACTCTACATATCTCTAGCACTAACCCGATAGGGAGCAGGAGAATAGCAGATCCAAGAGAAGCCTAACACAATGGCGGCCCCAGCACAGATAAGGGGAACACCCTACATATCTCTAGTACTAACCTGATAGGGAGCAGGGGAATAGCAGATCCAAGAGAAGCCTAACACCCCCTGTACAATGGCGGCCCCAGCACAGATAAGGGGAACACCCTACATATCTCTAGCACTAACCCAATTGGGAGCAGGGGAATAGCAGATCCAAGAGAAGCCTAACACCCCCTGTACAATGGCGGCCCCAGCACAGATAAGGGGAACACCCTACATATCTCTAGTACTAACCCGATAGGGAGCAGGAGAATAGCAGATCCAAGAGAAGCCTAACACCACCTGTACAATGGCGGCCCCAGCACAGATAAGGGGAACACCCTACATATCTCTAGTACTAACCCGATAGGGAGCAGGGGAATAGCAGATCCAAGAGAAGCCTAACACCCCCTGTACAATGGCGGCCCCAGCACAGATAAGGGGAACACCCTACATATCTCTAGCACTAACCCAATTGGGAGCAGGGGAATAGCAGATCCAAGAGAAGCCTAACACCCCCTGTACAATGGCGGCCCCAGCACAGATAAGGGGAACACCCTACATATCTCTAGTACTAACCCGATAGGGAGCAGGAGAATAGCAGATCCAAGAGAAGCCTAACACCCCCTGTACAATGGCGGCCCCAGCACAGATAAGGGGAACACCCTACATATCTACTACTAACCCGATAGGGAGCAGGGGAATAGCAGATCCAAGAGAAGCCTAACACCCCCTGTACAATGGCGGCCCCAGCACAGATAAGGGGAACACCCTACATATCTCTAGTACTAACCCGATAGGGAGCAGGGGAATAGCAGATCCAAGAGAAGCCTAACACCCCCTGTACAATGGCGGCCCCAGCACAGATAAGGGGAACACCCTACATATCTCTAGTACTAACCCGATAGGGAGCAGGGGAATAGCAGATCCAAGAGAAGCCTAACACCCCCTGTACAATGGCGGCCCCAGCACAGATAAGGGGAACACCCTACATATCTCTAGTACTAACCCGATAGGGAGCAGGGGAATAGCAGATCCAAGAGACGCCTAACACCCCCTGTACAATGACGGCCCCAGCACAGATAAGGGGAACACCCTACATATCTACTACTAACCCGATAGGGAGCAGGGGAATAGCAGATCCAAGAGAAGCCTAACACCCCCTGTACAATGGCGGCCCCAGCACAGATAAGGGGAACACCTTACATATCTACTACTAACCCGATAGGGAGCAGGGGAATAGCAGATCCAAGAGACGCCTAACACCCCCTGTACAATGGCGGCCCCAGCACAGATAAGGGGAACACCCTACATATCTCTAGTACTAACCCGATAGGGAGCAGGGGAATAGCAGATCCAAGAGACGCCTAACACCCCCTGTACAATGACGGCCCCAGCACAGATAAGGGGAACACCCTACATATCTACTACTAACCCGATAGGGAGCAGGGGAATAGCAGATCCAAGAGACGCCTAACACCCCCTGTACAATGGCGGCCCCAGCACAGATAATGGGAACACCCTACATATCTCTAGTACTAACCCGATAGGGAGCAGGGGAATAGCAGATCCAAGAGAAGCCTAACACCCCCTGTACAATGGCGGCCCCAGCACAGATAAGGGGAACACCCTACATATCTCTAGTACTAACTCGATAGGGAGCAGGGGAATAGCAGATCCAAGAGACGCCTAACACCCCCTGTACAATGACGGCCCCAGCACAGATAAGGGGAACACCCTACATATCTACTACTAACCCGATAGGGAGCAGGGGAATAGCAGATCCAAGAGAAGCCTAACACCCCCTGTACAATGGCGGCCCAAGCACAGATAAGGGGAACACCCTACATATCTCTAGTACTAACCCGATAGGGAGCAGGGGAATAGCAGATCCAAGAGAAGCCTAACACCCCCTGTACAATGGCGGCCCCAGCACAGATAAGGGGAACACTCTACATATCTCTAGTACTAACCCGATAGGGAGCATGGGAATAGCAGATCCAAGAGACGCCTAACACCCCCTGTACAATGGCGGCCCCAGCACAGATAAGGGGAACACCCTACATATCTCTAGTACTAACCCGATAGGGAGCTGGGGAATAGCAGATCCAAGAGAAGCCTAACACCCCCTGTACAATGGCGGCCCCAGCACAGATAAGGGGAACACCCTACATATCTTGGAGCTGGGAGGTTAATAATATAAACCACATTGCACACACAGCGGACGTCTAACTTCACACCGGAAATTACACAATGTTAATATTACATAATAAGAAGCAATATTATGAGTGTTAGGCAAAGAAAAGAGCAATTACAGTGAATTAAAACTAATACCTGAAAGGACTAATTGATTTATATGTAAATATTTAAATAGAAGCACAATTAATAATTCAACACAGAGGAATATGTGGAAGAAATGGAGAGAAAGAGATTATTATTGTGGAATAGAAGAGATTACTAATGATTATAGAGGCTGACACACACACATGGGGAACACCCCTCAGTCTGTACATACTGTTATACGTGCAGCCACTATCTATAGTGCCGGTAATCACCTATAGTTATACAGCAGATCCCGCAATCCGTATAAGGGCCCAGGTGCGTCTTACATTCATTTCTGAGATGATTTCACTGATTTCTTTCTGGAAGTAGTAATATATAGGTGCACCCCTGAGTACCCCACAAAAAGGGCGCTGCCGGTAATTATGCTCGGCACAAACAGGGCAATTGGTGATTTATAATCCTACAAAATGTTATACAGATGTGCAAGCATACACTTATTCTCCGTGTGATACAAGTCTGGTTATACAGAAAGCGTGAGCACCGTGCGTCTCCGTAGCGCAAATGCGTTTTTTTCGTGCATATCAGTTTAATCAGCATAAGATGCTTGTGCGTCCTAATTGCATGGCTGCGAGTATAAGACGCACTTTAAGGGAACAAGTCACAGAAAAAGAAGTTTGTCGCTGCCAGATCACGCCGCGGCATGGCGTGACGTGAAAGGGCTGTTTAATGCGCAAGGAGGTTAGATGTATGAGGACACATCTGTATGTGGGCTGTAACCTACCACCTAAAGTGCTGAACATCCTATTTCACATTACCTCCAATGTACAGAACAGATTCGTACGCCAAAGCGTTTTGAGATAACGGTGGCTTTTCACATTGGCTGGATGAGATGATGAGGATCGCAGTGATGCAATGATGGGAGTTATGACTGACAGTAACAGTGCAACAGTATTTGTTGGGAGCTAATACGTCAATGTCACAGTCTCGTCAGTAATTGGCGTCCATAAAGCGGCGGCGCAGCGCAGAGGACACCGCAATGTACCTGCGGGTGATACAGCGGGTTGCGGGGATAAGCGAGCACATCTGATGACGGATGGACCTGGCAGAACGAGGGTCCTTCTCAATTACGTGCAAAATTCATCTAAAAGGATATTTAAATGAGCTGACGGCGATGGCGCTAACCGTCTTCGGAGTTTTGCGCTGTGCTGGATCCACGCAATGAGCAGACATTTAGCTTGTAGTACGTTCAATGACCTTTTCACTCCCTTGTACCCTGCTCCAGAATCCTCTCCACAAGCCCATTGCTTAAAGCACAAAGTAAAATACATGCGTTCATTGCTATCGGGCCTAACGCCGCCACAAAGAGCAGGCGGGAAAAGCACATGTGCGGTCAGTGGCGCGGTAGTTAGACCCGACGGGGGCGGAGCAGAGCCATTCTGGTTTGGCAGGTCCCCAATGCCGGGTGCAGTAATACAATCTGAAGAAAAAAACAAAAAAAACTTTTCTTCCCCTATTAAATACAGTTACAGCTAAGCCCGCGTCCCCATAGATGTCTGTAAGGATGGCGGAAAGTGGCGCAAACCTCTTTCCAGCGTTAGCCTGTTCTTACCTTCATAAGTAGACCCCTTAGTGAATACAGGGCACAGAGCAGTAATGGTTAATTCACCACCTTGCCGAGCCGGTCTCCGCAAATATGCGCAGATTTCGGTTATCGGTGACAATTGTTTTAAAAAAAAACAATTGGGGAAAAAATATGTATCTAAAGATGTTAAATAAGCGAAATACTCAGATAATAAAACAACTTCATGTGTTACCGCCATCCTGACGCAGCAACGACAGATGAATTATAAGGTAAATAGGGAACCCTTCGTTATATAGAGCTTCCATACATTGTACCGGGGACCCTTCACTGACACATTGTCACCCTGAGAATTTATACTTCTGCCTCTTTATGGGATAACAATTGTCCAGTGACATAAATATGACAAATATCATATATAAAGCTCCGCACTCTTATTTCTGGCACGTGGGGATGTAGAATTACCCAGCAGGGCTGTCAGGGCTGTGGAAGACAAGGGGTTACAGAGGAGGGGGCTGTCCTGCGTACAAACAATGGGGATGTCTTCCTCAGGATTTACAGTAGCTGCTCAGAGCTTTGATGTTGGACATCCCCTAAGGAGAAGCTCTGAAAGGAAATGACAACTAGATAAGTGTCACACATTACACTG